>CAJGYO010000003.1:24689280-25889280 GCA_904845875.1 Miscanthus lutarioriparius
ACTGAAGAAAGGAATAATAATAAATAAAAACCATAAAAAACGTGGCTCTTGCTGCAAACGCGCCCGTCTCTCTCGCCAAATGGTGGGCGTTTGCAGAGGCTCTAAAATTTGGTTCCAGTCCAATTAAGCGACAAAAGCAGCGAAATATATAAGGTACAAATGGGGCCGCTGGGGAAGTACCATGCCAGAGGTGGCTTCAAAATTTTTAAATGTTTCTTCTCGCAATGGGGTCACATGACATTCAAATTTTAAGATGGTTAACATAAATAACTGCACGTGACAAAATTCTCGTCACGTATAATCTTGAAATACACGTATATCAGACTAACTCTTGATTAAAGAGCTATATTTTAATTTCTCTCTCTTCTATATAAAATATAAAAACAATATACTATGAGTTAGCTCATAAGTTATCATTAGAGTTGCTCTAAAAATATAATAGATTAAAAAAGATATTTTGTTCTTCCATCTACCTATATCCATGTGCCATCCTAAATAGTATAGATAAAAGAGGAAAATCGGCGTTGTTATAGAGCGGATCGGTACGATTAACGTTTTGGTACGTGGCTTAAATAAGCGATTCGTAAATTTTCCGGTAGAACGGTATTTTCTCTCATACAAACCAGGTCGTTGATTACTTCTTCACGAACCCGACCTTGAAGCTTGAACCAACCAACAGAAACAGGTGAGAACTATCAATACATTAACATTTTACCCGCTAGATATAATTTTGCGTTCGGGTGACCAAGAAAATTCAATCGTGGCAATTTGAAAAGCACCAGTAAGCTACTGATATTTTGTGAGAGAAAAAATACTATTCCGGCTGAAAAAGAAGCGGATCAAAAAGCCAGGTTTAGGGTCAGCCGAACGCAGCCGTAAACAACAACCTAGCTAATACACTGTGTTAGCCATCTTATTTAGCTGAGAGTTGATCCAAATAGAGCCTATGTGTGTATAAGAAACATTGCTTTCTGGAACCTAAGGCGCTACACTACACGTGCCATTGAAACAAGTTCTTTCCATTGTCAAATAGACACAAAATAAAAAAGTTGGAGTCCGCATGATCTCCAACACCGGCGAAATAAACTAATGCAATAAATTAGAGCCATACAAACAACAGGATATAGGACCATTCCTCTGTATACATTTGCTTCACTTTCCTGCTCCAACTACCAATACGGGAGAATCCATAGAACTGCCCTTGCTAAAGAAAGTAGAGCCTAAGTCATCAATCTCTATATAGAATATACACAAAGATAATGCAGGGACAAAATACTCTAACTCTACTAACTAATACCATAGTTTTCTTCTGGTAATGCAGGAGACAAATTAGGGTTCAAGCTCTTATTATTTTGTCACACCAACCAATAGCACTGGTTCCAACAATTTGAATACTAGTTTTATCGAGTGCGCTAACACTACCATACAACAATCTGCATCGATCTGCATCTAGTCCACATTCGCATGAAGGAACAACGGCCACGAAAAAGGCAAATTGGATACGTTTTCTTTAATTTATTTCCATTGGATAAATTTTGATTGTGGCTAATCACGAATTTGTCTTCCGCTCACCGGGGGTTGGTCCTGATCTTCGAGCGCTGCCTATGGTTGAGTGCACACGCACCGTTGCCCTCGACCACAGCAGCGAACCACGATCTCTCAGCCAAACGACTGATCGTCGTCTCGTGGCAATAAGTTAATGATCCGCGTGGAGAAGATTCAGCAACAAGTTTTGTCACGAAATGTTAGGCCGATAATACCGCGACCACGTCTCGACTCATTGTCGCACGGGCAGGTCATTGGCCTTGCCTATATGCCCTACGCGGCACGAATTTCCCAGAACAACAACGAATATGCTACGGTTTGTCATTGAATCTCTTCACCATTATTGTCCAGTAGATTTTTAATATTTCCAGTAGATCTTCTGAAGCACACAAGACTAGTAGGTTTTTTTTCCATATAACATCCGATGTGTTCTCCTAGTATTTTTTTCCGGTACATTCTACGGATAATGATGCTCACATACTAGCCTATAAGATCTTTGCATGTTATTAGTTTTAGCGGTTATTGAACCATGCTGTCATGCTTTCTGGTTCGAGTTTTGCTAGAACAATCCTGAAGATTACATATATGCTAGTAGATTTTTTTGTCCTAAACAAACACATGCTGGACGTATCGTTGTTTGACATGCCCGATTGAACTCTAGATAGAGCTCTTTTTGGTCGGCATAGCCCGAACCATGCCCGGAAGGCATATCAGCCCCACTACTGCTATATTTAAATCACACTGCTCGAAGTCGGACACAGTGCGTGACGCCTGAAGTTGTCGCTGTTCGGCTTGTGCTACCCGCATACCATCGTTGAGCGGCCAATATGCATACCATCGTTGAGCGGCCAATATGCACTTGGTCTCCAATACGGGGGTGCAACCTTGTCATCGTCTGTTGCGGCAACACCATTAATCCCTGCTATATGCTCATGTCGTGGTTCAATGCAATCAATCCATCGTGGTGCGTCCGCGTTGTCGTGCCTACGAGTGGTACACATAGGCCTAGACGGTTGTACTATCATTAGGGATGAAAACGGTACGGATATTTTTCGACCGTATTCGAGTCCGAATCCGTTTAGAGGGGTTTAGATTTGTCCGTATCCGAGTCCGGATATTCAACATCCGATACCGTATCCGTATCCGAATACTCAAATCATATATTTATGATGTCGACATCTAATCGTATCCTATCCGGCATGGCTGATACTATCCGTATTTGAATCCGAATCCGACTAGAAATGTAAAAACAAATATAATATTAGTGATATCCGTTCGTATCCGATCCGTTTTCATCCCTAACTATCATACACTCCTTACCACCAGAAGTGGAAGCAGGAGCAGTCACGCACTTGCCGATATACAAACACTTTGGTGTTTTCGCGGCATTACATCTATGGATTTTTTTAAACTTGTCGTTTTGTGTGTTTGAAAAGCCCTGAAGGTTTGTTTTTTTATGGCAATATCTTGCATATGAGCTTGAGTGTATGGTACATATATATTTTTTCTATTATTAAAATAACTGAAGTTAAATATAATAGCAAGCATATTTTTTTTGGCAGTGGTATATTATGCAAATATTTTGTGATCTGGACCTGAAGTACCTCTCTTCAGAGTATTAATTTGTTTAAATATAGTGTTTTTCCACTGTATAATCTAGAAGCAGATTTTTCTAGATTGAGCTTCCATAAAATTTGTGTTAAATTGGTTTAGAACCCTAAGTTTTATATTGGCTTTATGTTTTCCTTGCATTGTTTGTATGTGAGTATTATATGGGATAGTAATCCCAAAGTATTACCAAGGCCAATACAAATAACATGGAAAAACACATATGCTTGGAAAATTCTAGGAAATAAATGAAACATGTATGAACATATAAGACCGTTTTTTTACTCTAGCGCTCTCTTTAATGCTTTGGTTTATTTACCCGAAGTAACCTGGAGAAGAAACCATTGCATGAGACTTGTCGGTATATCAGACACCTGAATTTGGGAGTCATTTGTACCTTCCCTCGAGGGGAGATAATACCTTGCCTAGGTATAATTTCTAAACATGATAATATAGGCTTACAAACATTAGTCGGGTCAACACAAGATCTGAAGTCAACATGTTGCCCTTGTCTCTCTGTTGCAGAACCAGCATGAGGTGTCATTCTAACCGAGGTTTGTAACCAACGTTTTGTGACTTTAAGCTAATATATAATGCATTTCCCTAGGCAACATCAAGTTGCTATAAAAATACCAAACAAATTAATTTTTTGGAATTTTTTCCTGATTAGTGTGAAAGCACAATACTTTTTCATGAAGAAGAACATTGTTTGTCCATTCTTGGACTAGTGAAGCCCCGGAGTGTATATCAGAACTCAGAATTAGAGGTACCCGTAGCCGCTGAAATGACAGTGGGTATCATACAGGGAAACCATTGTATTATCTATAAGAAAAGCACTACAAAAAATCTGGGCTTTTATAACAAACTGAAAGTGTCATGGAAAGTACAGAATTTGTCACAAAATGAATGGTATGACGAAAAACCACCATCATGAAGGTCGCGATTTATCGACCGTTGCTAAATGTACCTTGTGACGATAATGTGGAAAACCGTCACAAAATGTGATGACCTTTTGTGACGGTTTTGTTGTGTCGTCATATATTGTTGTCATTTAATGACGACTGCAACTGTCACATATTGGTTGGTCAACTCATCACCTAATACGCCAACTGTCACAAATTGTATCCTAGGAACCCTGATTTAGACAAGTTATTGTGATGATACGGTAACGTCATATATAATTATGCAGATTTTGTGACATTTCCATGTGTCTTGTTATGTAAGGTAGTTAGAGACATCTTGAGATGACTCTAGGCCATCATAAATTTTCCTTTCATTCGAAGACGAACGTGGCTCAAATATATGTATCAATTCAATGACCAATGTCACACAGATCTTTCCAGCATTCTCATCACAGCTCATAAAGCATACACATTTCAGCCAAGCCATCATCCACATACATTCCAGAGCATAAGACACAGTGCTTGCAGGTTCAAACACATCACACTAGTTCCAGGTTCCATCACACATGTTCAAACATACAAACAGATGCAAATAAGTTCGACATAGGTTCTGACAACACAGTGCACAAAGTTCCAACAACAGAGAAAGTTTGGTGTTCTAGCAAAGGCCTCGCTTCATTTGGTCTGAATTCATGGTTGGTTAAAATTACGAAGCTTTGAATGGGCCATCCGCCAGCCGTTTCACTGCCCAGTGCCAGCCGCTCAGCTGCCCTAGAAAAATCAGCTCACGCCCTCCTTACTCTCCCTCCTCTCGCATTTGCCCACGCTGGTTTAGGGTTGCGCTGCTCCCACGCTCCCGCCACCGACGCGGTGAGTTCTTCGCTCACCACCCATTCCCGATTCGCCACCCACGCCCACCGTCCTTCTCCTGTCCCCCTCCCCCATCGGAGATGGAAGCCGCCATCCACCTAGCCTGTGTCGCCGGATTTGGTGTGGCCTTGCCCTACCAGATCCACCGCGTTGTCCTCGCTTTGTTGCTAGACAGATCCACCCCCTTCGTCGGCTACGGCCTCACCTTCCACCACTTCGTTGGTGAGTACCGACTTGCTTCAACGTTCGCCAATTCCCGCTGCTTGGTGTCGTTCCCAGATCTGACTTGGAGTCGCTGCATATACATTAAATCCATCGTTTCCTATCCCATTTTTGCTACAAACTTGTAGATCCGCTTCGTTAGGGTTGAAGTTCCTGCTCCCAAGTGTGGATGCCTATGTAGAGCCAGATTGTTAGGGTCACATAGTCCTTGCACATCCGCTGCATTGAGGGTTAGTATAAACGCCATTACTTTTTACTGTTTTCCTTTACACTTTCCTCCCCTAGTTTCTCATGTAGTCCAATGTTGGATGCGTTGTATGCCTGTAAATCTGCCAGTTCAGCTTATGGCTTATGAATAATGCATCAATGAATGAATCACAATGGTCTTCCTCGGGTTGCTTCAAATTTTTTATTGTTCGTCACATTACTAAATTTTAGGGTCATGCGATGCTGCTTGTGATGTAACTCCAGTTGGTTCATTGCGTTCATGAAATGCATTTTAATTTCAGTAATTAGGCTACTTCTTTTATTACTCCTACACTCTGTTGTCAGTCCAGTTCGCACACAGTTAGTACTCCGAATGTTGACAATGAGACGGGATTACTTTGGTTCACATAAAGCTCTGACAGATTCACATGTTTATCATGTAGGTGTGCTGTTTCCAAGTCTAAATACTAGCACCGTCGTCAACAGCTTCTTGCTCCCCGCCGGAATCCGCCCGGTACAACTTGCGTACCAAGCGCGTGAAGCGAGAAATCAAGGCAAGTACAAAATTCTGTCCATTGCATCGTGTTTGAGTTATTTCGTTCATTCCTTTAGTTTTTTTGCGGTACCATTACTATGTTCAGCCACAAACGACAATAGCCCTTCCACGTTCCAACAGATGCCTCCAAAGCGTGCAACTTGGACCGAGGATGAAACCAAGCTGTTGCTGGACGTTTGTCTTCAAGAGAAGGAAAAGTGTAACTTCACTTAGCAGGGTCTCACCACGGTTGGCTAGACCAACATTTACACTAACTTCCCCCATTTGGATAAGAAACAGTGCAACAACAAGTTAGGATACCTAAAAAAAGCCTACCAGGCATGGAAAGATGGGATGACAGCCACTGGCCTTGGGAGGGACCCATGTACGGGCGCCATTGATGCTGAGAGCGAGTACCGAGAAACTCAAGAAGGTTCCCAGCCCATGAACTCGGTATGTTATCTTGTTAACAGTTCTGATTACATATGTTATACTGTTTAACATTATGTCCTCCTCTTTTTTTTTGTAGGATGATAGTCAGCTTGAGGTATGACGTGGTAGGCAACCTCGCTTCCTAGACCAATTGGAGGCACTGTTTGGGGACCGCAACCGGAACACGGGCTGCTTTGTGTCCGCTGGTGGTATTCGGGAGTCAACGCCTCCTGCTGCTTTGCGTCGGCTAGACTTAGGCGGCCCATCCAGCAACCATTTTGGTTCGAAGAGGGACACCAGGGACCATGTTGTCAATAGCCCAGAGAAGAAGAAGAATTGCAATGTGGGGGAGTACATTGCCCGGTTGTCTGAGAGCATTGCTGCAAGGAGCGCATCAAGGGATAGGGAGCGGACCCATGAACAGGTGGAGGTAGACGAAGTTATGCACCTTTTACGAGAAGATGACATGTTTTTCTTGGCAACGGATTTGTTCAATAACTCAGTGTTGGAGTTGTATCATGCTGGAGCTAATTGTATGGTAACTGATGTCATCCTATGAATTTATGCAGGCTGGTATTACTTGGTGGACTCCGGTTACGCACTTCGCCCTAGGTATCTGACGTCGTATCCAAATAAGAGGTACTAGAGTGAAGGAGTTCTAGACCAGGGGGCCTACAGATGTGCAGGAGTTGTTCAACCGACACCATTCGAAGCTGCATAATGTCATAGAAAGAACATTTGGGGCAGCAAAAGCGAAGTGGCAGATGTTGAAAGGCATACCTCACTATTCGGGGATCAAGCAAACACATATAATTATTGCTCTTTGTGGATCGCACAACCACGCAGCATGAGTGGAGGGTCGGCACCAACAACGGCCAGTTCAAGCGGGTGACATACCTTGGCCCTTTGAGTCAAGTGGCATCTATGGCGTTGGGAGATCCTAATGATATGGAACAGGTTCGCGAGTGGATAACATATGGACTTGGACTCCTTGGGAAGACAATGTAAGTGAAACAATTTCGGTTTGTGGATGTTATCAGATAAGTCATGCATTTTTCATTCTGGTTACCTAGTTTGGGTCTAATGAGGATATGTACATATGCAGGTGAAGTAATTGCCTACATGGTGCAACAGGTCCACTTCTAAAAATTTGTTTGAGGTATTACTAAGAAAATCTTTGTCCAATATCTATGCTTCGTTAGCCTTTTTTTTAATATGACAACTGGATGGATAAGTCATGATGCACATTGACACACTTAAACCATCTGTAGTTTTTTAGCATTAACAACATGAACATGTCTCTTTTGTTGCCGACACATAAGATTGCTCAATATCTGTACAAGTTGGGCATCCATAGACATGAGATTTGGTTGGACATTGTTTGTTAATGTCTAAATAAAACTATGGAAGGTACATGCACTGCACCAATCTTAATCAGATATTTTACTTTGTTTTAGCATGGGAGCACACCTCTGTTGTGTACCATGGTTTCAGGAATCAGGATAGAGAAGGTCCTGTAGGTTCCAGGATAAATCAAGTTGAGGCATTTGTATTGTGGTCCTCCTAATTTTGCTTCTTGTCAGTTAATCTATTTCAGTTTGAGTAACCGGTGACATTAGTAATTTGCAATGAAGCCTTTGTTTTTATTTCTTCAAATTTCAAACAAACTGGTTGATATGGAAAAAGATTCAAATTTGTTAACTGATGATGTAGTAACTTCCCCGCAGGATCACTACACTGACTGGATTCTTTTGTTTCTTTATGAAGTACTGCAAAGTAGCAATATGTTGGTTTGAGTTCGCTTTAACCATTACAAAACTCTTTGAATTGCTAACTTGAACTCTAGCTGCAAGCAGTGTAGTGATTTATACTTATGTTGCTCATTTCCTTCACTTATTGTTTTTCCGCATTTAAAGCTGGTGGGTTCATTCCTTGCTACTGCGATTGAATAAGGGGAGCTCAGTCAGCTCTGGAACGACAAGGCATAGCCTGCCTGGGAGGCTCATAAGCTAGACTGGTCACTTGTGCTCATGTATGTGATGGGTTTGGGTGAAATTATGCCCAGCATCAGCTTGATCCATGGTTAGGAATTTTTTTTCTTTGAGCATGTATCTAAATGGTGTTGAGCTATTTCATTGATATATAGCAGAACCAGCCTTCAGCTGGAGGTGTTTGAATTTGAAATCAAAATGCATTTAATGCTGTTGTGGGGCCATTTTTTTAAATTCAATTGCTTGCTGGTTCAGTTGGCTGATGCTGCTGCTGTTGGTTGGTGTTCGCACTGTGCCGAGGTTCAGCTCCAGCCGGTTTTAGCCAAAAACTTGACTAGCCGAACGAGGCCAAAGTAGCAAAAGCTTAGGCAAAGGCATCATCAACAGAAACTGCATTCAGACCTACCTCAATGTTTCTGAAGTTTCAGCACAGCTCGCAGCAGTGCATTAGTCTCTTCAAACTTGGTATGCATCCCCTTCACTTCTTCTTGGGCCTGGCGCAACAAATTTTGGTTTTCTTCAAGTGCTGCTTGGTTGGCTTCAAGTGAGGCCTGTTGAGCAAGAAGTTATGTTTCCAACTGTTCCTGCTTCCTAGCAGTTTCCTCTCTTTCTTCTTGGTGTGTTGCCTCAAACTGAGCTTGCAGTCGTGCTTCTACGGCTGTCGATGTAGACCGGGCAGTCTTCGACACTCAAGCGACACCAATGTTTGGAAGGAAGGTGGATGAACGGCTGATCTGGCTCAGACTGTTAGCAATAATCTTGGAGGAAGACTTTTGTGCTTCTCCTTCTTCTGGTTCTCTTTCCTTCTCTGCAACCATATGTTCCTACATAGAATGAATCCACTTAACAAGGCCATACAATAGTGTTCAACGAGGCATTTACTTGAGTAAAGTACATGTATCCAATAATTATGTAACTTACATATATCTCATTTGCAAGAGGAGTACGACCATGTTGCGGACTATTCATACATTCCCCAAAGAAATCAACAGGATATGGATCTGTGTTGTTGTACTTAGGCCTCTGCAGCATGCATGAAATTTGGATTACAATGATATTCGTGAAGGTAAAGAGAGGGCTGGACAAACATGGGATATAAGATTAGCCATAAATTGTTTTTACATGTCAACATCAAGATGCCAAAATATGTATGGACTACAGATCATACAAGTATCTGCCTCTAGATTTTTTTATGCCAACAACAAATGCAATCACTGTGGCATAGTCAACTAATTACTACTATGCTTTGCCAATCAACATTCACATGTATTTGATTCCCAGTTGGCCATCGACATAAAAAATATTGCACCTCAATGCAACCTAGACAGATCAAGAAAAACAACACAGAAAAACATATACTGGCAGGTCAAGAAAACCTAGAGGCAGATCAAGAAAAAACCTGGACAGATCAAGAAAAATATATACAGAAAAACAACACAGAAAAATCATTGCTCCTCTAGCTTCTTGATTTTATGCAATGGAGCAGACTCCAAAAGCTTTGCTAAAGCACGCTACTTAGTTGTCATTATAGAACCAAGAGACCTAGTCGTGCCGCATACCCAAGATGGACTCTCTCTTTACAACACCTACTACTGATGATGATCATCTCTGATGACATAGCAATTCCTCTTGCAAATTTTAGTTTTAGATGGTCTCCATAAAATAATTGGAGCCTAAACACCTATTGATTATAGCTCGCTCGGCACAACGCAAATATTCTGTACATGGGAGCTCATCTCAGAAATCAGAGGGCCAAAATTAGAATCGGCTACAAACAGTAAGCCGCCTTTCTAACACTTCAAATATTCTAAGAAATCATACAGCACGTGCTAAATTGACACTTCAAAAGCAAATGCTAATTACTATGCTATAAATGTCCTATCTTTCCTGCTAATTATACAAAACATATACTGATAGGTTGTACTAAACTTTGAAGCACACATCTACTGAAAGTTTATATGGCTGAACACCATCAATGTCCACATGTTGTTGTTCTTCAGTACTTTTCAGGCTTCACAAGCCTAACTAATTAATGGCACAAATATTGGATCCAACCAAATATCAGACAATCAGGTTTGTCTCCATAACATTTCACATTTGGGTGCAAGAACTAATTAATGGCACACAGTTCCTTATAATTGGAATACACAAAAGCAATAGTATCTGTGCACTAAGTGTATCGATGAGCAATATAGGACCTAGATCCAGTCTTTTGGTGAAGCGGCACTTGGCCTCGGTTTACTTTATTCTTAGCACATTTCTCCTGCACCACAATGCAATACAGAGGTTTTATTCAGATGCATATTTGCATTGCATATTAACAAAACCAGATAATGCAGCATGCACCTGATTCTTTGGGTCACACCAGTACTGAACCAGCTGGATCCATTCATGTTTCTTCATTTTAGGTGGAGGTTCTTTGGCCAACAACTGTTCTCTTATTAGTGATTCGTCGAAGTACTTCCTTTTTAGGTGATACCTATGTTGCCTTACTCCCCTCTTAATGATATCATTGCATACAGCTTTGCTTGGTCCCTCATTCCTAACATCCACATCCAACCTTGACTGAAGCCACACAAATGAATTATTAGACACAATTTTCACATGGGAGTATTGTAATGCGTGAAAATATTTGGAAGAATGAAATAGCTGTCTCACCGCCACTTTCCTAAGCATTTTTGATACTTCTGCCTGCCCCTGCTCATTATCATAGTCTTTCCATGATGTGTAGATAGAAAGGGCTCTAAGGGCAACACCATATTCGATGCCAACTTCATTTGCTTGAAGTGGGACCTTAGGTCTTTTCTTCCCTTGAGACACCTCGATAGCTTGCTTCTTTCCTCCTGCTAATCATCTTCTCTAAGCCATGACCCATGGTTTTCTTTATGGACATTCTTTGGGGCTGCATTAGCAAATAATAATAGAAATATTTTATTATAGCAGTAGCTATTGTAGATATTGAATGGAGAAACTAATGCTTGGAAACATATATTGTTTACCTGAAACTAAGTCATGGACTGGTTCTCCTTCAGTTGTATGACCCTCTAAATTAGCAAACATCAAATTGCTCAAATTTTACTCATTGATGTCATTGCTTTGCTAGAGCTTTGTCCACCTGGCGAGTTGTCCTCAAGAACTGTTCGGTTAACACTATTTATGGAACTAGGTTGCTGAGACAGGTTAGCAGTGGGTCTGGTAGCACTAGGCATTGTGTTTGCACTAGGCAAAGACATGGCTGCACTGCCCCTGGTGAATCTATGAGGACTTGGCACTGTGTTTGCACTAGGCGTAGACATGGCTGCACTGGTCCTAGTGAATCTAGGAGGACTAGGCACTGTGTTTGTAGTTTCTGTGGTCTGGCTAGTGCTTGTAGTGAGATGGCCTTGCAAATGGCTGCTACTAGAAATGGCATTTGTATTAGGGTTGGCCTTCAAATTGTTTTTAGTAGGCAAGTTTTGTCTTGGCCTAGGTGGCAGACGGCCTCCAGTGGTCCTAGTGTTTGCACCAGGTGAAGACATGGCTGCACTGGCCCTGGTGAATCTGGTTGGCGTGCGCGGCAGCTGGTTGGCAGCCGCCATTGTTGCCGCCTTTTGCTTCTTCTATTGAGGGTGAGTTCCTAGAACCATCGGTCTTACCTGGCAAGAAAAACATACATCTTATAAATTAAGAAGATGACAATAGATTAATTAACTACAACGAAGTATATGTTTCAAACAGATGGCAATAGATTAATTAATTAACTGGACACATATGTAAACTTGTAAATTGGCCTAGTAATCCATCTCACCTTAGTATTGACCTCAGTATTGAGGTCATCATCATAATCATCATCACTGTCAGATTGGTTATCAATGTCAGAGGATGGATCATATTCAATGCCAGATTCTAGTTTGTCAGACACTAGTGAGTTCCCTTTGCCCTCTTTCCCTTTTGAAAAAGCAGCACTAACAGTCTCTGCTAACACTGGAATACCCAAAAAAACTTAAAACATCATGAACCTTCTTTACGCTTCTCGTCCCTTTCCTGCTCATACTTAGTAATTGGCATTTTTCTAATGCTTACTACAATGAAACATAGAAAGAGTAGAAACTGGATTTAGTTTTTGTAAAGAAGTTGAAGAAAGAACTAACGGATCAAGTAATTATAATGGAAGTTAATGGTGGATTCGGACATAGAAGGTTAGACTTACTTCGTGATCAGGCCAGATGTGTTGAACTTTGGAGAGAAGGAAAACTCGTCACCTTCATCAGGGATGCCGGCGACGAGATGGGCGGCTCTGGCCTCCGACGGCCGAGTGGCGGCGGGATGGGCGGCTCCGGCCTTCGGTGTTGGTGTGGCGGCGGGATGGGCGGCTCTGGCCATCGGCGGAGGTGTGTCGGTGGGATGGGCCGCTCCAGCCTCCGGCGGTGGTGTGGCGTCGGGATGGGTGGATCCGGCCACTGGCGGAGGTGTGGCGGCGTGATGGGCGGCTCTGGCCTCCGACAGTGGTGTGACGGCGGGATGGGCGGATTCAGCCACCGGCGGAGGTGTGGCGGCGTGATGGGTGGCTCCGGTCTCCAGCGTTGGTGTGGCGGCGGGATGGGTGGCTCCGGCCACCGGCGAAGGTGTGGCGGTGTGATGGGCGAGTGGCGGTGCTACGTTGAGGGGAGGGAGGAGGAGGCCATAGTCTGCGGGGATTTTTCCCCTTTGTCTGACTGGCCAAGAGGATAAGGCAGGCTACGGCCGCGAGGGGAATTTTGCCCTTCTTGAGCGGCAGGCGTGGTGGGTCCTATGTGTCGGTGAGAGAATTAGCGCGGGAGAGCGGGAGGTGTAGCTGCCAATTTTTGGTCTAGTGCGGTGGGTCCGCTATGTCGGTGGCAGAGCCTGCACTGGCCAATTTTTGGCCCTAGCACGGTGGGTCCACCATGTCAGTGATAGTATTAGTAGTATTAGGAATTCAAATAGATTTTTGGGGTAATAAATGATTTCAAATGAAAAAAATATCAGAAACAAAGTTGTATAACGCATCGAGATCTACCACTTTTATTTTGGTCATTTTTTCATATGACTTTGTTTGGACAGTTTAAATTTTGAATTTCAAAATATTAAAACTTCGAACAAAATTTTTGGGTACTAAGTAATTTCAAATGAAAAAAATCATGAACATAAAAGTTGTACAATAAGAGAGATACGTAAAATTTTTGAACAATGTTACCATAACTTTGTCGGATGAACAAATGACCAAAATAAAAGTTGTAGATCTTGATGAGTTCTACAACTTTTATTTTCATGACTTTTTTAGCTCAAATTATTTCGAGTTTCAAAATCTGGTTTGAAGTTGTCATTTTTGAAATTCAATTTTTGAATTGTTCAAACTTTGTCACATGAAAAGATGACCAAAATCAACACAATAAATTGATAGATCATGATTTTATAAAAATTTAGAAAAAAAGCATCACATTTGGAGTTAGTATGTGGGAGAAATATTGTACAAGTTTTTGCCAGAGATTAAAAAGAGAAATCACTCTTGCACAATGAATTCATTACATGAGAGGTTAATTAGCATGCAGGGCCCACATATCATTCAAACATTGGACCCATGTGGCAGTCAAGGTTGATAAGCCTACTGTGGCTAAGAAGCAGAGGCCACAGGTTGGCCACGCGCGCTTTGGCCGACCACATCTCGGCCACTTTGAGCTGGCCTCGCCACATGCAGCTAGCCTCGCCGGCGACCCCACCTGCTGCCTCGCTGCCCCCCCACCTTGAGCTGGTTCGCCGCTCCCCCCACCCCCCTACAGCCTCGCCGACCAATCCCAGCTACAAGAGCCTCACCGATGACCCCACCTACAAGGGTCACCGGCCACCCAAGCTGCTGTCTCGCCGGTGACCCCACCTACAGCCTCACCGGCCACCCCAGCTGCTGCCTCATTGATGACCCCACTGCAGCCTCGTCAGCCACCCCACCTACTGCCTCGCTGCCCCCACCACCAGCAGCCTCGTCGTCCACCCCACCTGCAAGAGCACGCAAGGTCAGGTGGCCCTCCCTATCAGCTCACTGAGAAGCAAGTTCACGCGCGCCATCATTTGTTGCAGAGCATATCTACACATCGCCATTGTTTGTACAAGGTGAGCTGAGCCAACCATAGCTCTTCCCCTTTGGATTTGTTATTATATTACTGTGCCATTAGTATAATTGAAGGATAGAAGCTCGATTTATAACATTTGACACATAATTTTCCAGGTCGAGATGGATAGAAGCTGGATTTATAACAGTGAGCCATTTAGTGATCCCTATCTGGCTGGCATTGAACAATTCATGGAACATGTCAGGAGTAGATTTAGTGCAGATGAGGAAATCAGTTGCCCATGCCGCCAATGCCTAAATAAAAAACAATTAAGTCAAGATGCGATAGAGGAGCATATCCACATCAATGGTATTTCTAGGTGCTATACAAGGTGGATTCACCATGGAGAGGAAGATAATGATGATGGACAAACTGATGGCACGGTCGCTATTAGTACTGAAGGTATATCATGGGATGGAAATGACCAACCTCCAATTGATGATGAAGGACAAGCTGAAGATGTCATAGAAGATAGTGCACGGGGAGTTCAGGGGTTGATTCAAGATTTGTACACCGCAGCAAGCCATGGCTTCGGTGGTAACTTATATTGAGAAATCATGGAAGAGGCAAAGCGTGAACTTTATCCAGGTTGCACTGAGGAGTCTAGGTTGACTTTCATTATTAAGCTGCTTCATATAAAAGTGTACAATCGGATGACAAATTCTGGGTTCAATGCATTCCTTGAGTTGCTTTCAACATCGTTGAAGAATGTTATCGGCCTCCCTAAGTCCTATAATGAAACTAAAGCTCTACTTTGGAAACTTGGTTTTGGTTATGTTGCTATTCATGTGTGCAAATATGATTGTGCCTTATTCTAGAAGGACCATGAAAATGATGATCATTGCCCAGTTTGTGGTGAATCAAGATGGAAAGTGAATAAGGAGGGCAGAAAGAAAGTTCCTCACAAGGTCCTATGTTACTTTCCAATAATTCCACGCCTTCAAAGGCTTTTTATCTCAAAGCAACGAGCACAATATGCAAGATGGCACAAGGATAAGAGGGTACCAGTTGAAAATAAAATGAGACATCCTACTGATGGAGAAGCTTGGAAAGAATTTGATGATACTTTCAAGTCTTTTGTAGATGATCCCCACAGTTTAAGGTTAGCCATTACTACTGATGGATTTAACCCATTTGGTTAGATGACCAATTCATATAGCATCTGGCCAGTGATAGTGGTTCCATACAATTTTCCACCATGGATGTGTATGGACCAATCCAATTATATGCTTGCTTTAATTATTCCAGGCAAAAAATCACCAGGCAAAGATTTCCATGTGTTCATGCAGCCTTTGATAGAAGACATGCTTACCCTTTGGGAGGGTGTCTCTACTTATGATGCATATGAAGGCAAAGATTTCAGTCTGCGTGCAGCGATTCTATGGGGAATCAATGACTACCCTGCATTAGGCACCATGTCAGGCAGAACCACTAGGGGTTACTTCGCATGTGTGCACTATGATGAGAATCCATGCTCTGAATGTTTGCGAAACAAAATTGGGATCATAGGCCATAGACGTTTCCTCCCAAACGACCATCCCTGGAGGAAAAATAGATCTTTTAATGGCCACCATGAAAATAGAGTGTAGCCAAGGAAATTTAGTGTAGATGAGGTTATGGCAAGGTTGGATGAAGTTTCCTATGTTCCAGGCAAGAATCCTGATAAGCAAAAAACAAGAAAATGACGCCATAATGGAGAACTAGTATGGCATCTCAAGGTTAGCTTGTATGATTTGCCATTCTGGTCAAAATTGAAGCTATAGTACAGCCTAGATGTTATGCACATGGAGAAAAACATATGTGAAAACATTTTGTCAACTCTACTTAATATTCTAAAGAAGACAAAGGACACAGTCGTTGCTAGACTAGATTTGGAAGACAAAGGTATAAGAAAAAGAGCTTCATTTGCTGGCAGAAGTTGGTAATTTGTCCACAAAGCCTAAAGCTTGTTACGTTCTAATGCCAGAAGCAAAGAAGAAGTTCTTGTAGTTTGTTAGCAATGTTAAATTTCCATATGGCTATGCCTCTAATATATCAAGATGTGTCAATATGGAGGGAGGAACAATGCATGGGCTAAAAACACATGACTGTCATATACTGCTGCAGCGTATTTTACCAGCTGGTCTTCGTGGGTTGGTGCACAAAGATGTATATGAAGTAATTGCTGAATTGGGTAGGTTTTTAGACAACTTTGCTCGAAAACTCTAAAGGTTAATGCACTACACCAGATGAAGAAAGATATTGTAATTATCCTTTGCAAACTAGAGAAAATTTATCCTCCTGCATTCTTTGATGTTGTGGTTCACCTAGCAGTACACTTACCTAACGAGGCACTCCTTAGGGGACCAGTTCAGTAAGGATGGATGTATCCCATTGAGAGAAGATTGGGCACCTTTAAGCGTTTCTTCTACAATAAAGCAAGACCTAAAGGATCTATTGCAGAGGCATACACTGCCTATGAGTGTATGACCCAATGCTCAACATATTTCAGTGAAATTATTACTAAGTTCACTAGGCCTGAAAGAAACTTAGATGGAGCACAGAACATCTTACCCAATGATTACTCTATTTTTGGTCATAGTATTAACATATTGGGTGCTTCAAAACTTCATTACCAAGATAACGACTATGACTCCATGGTTTGGTTTGTTCTAGATAATTGCAAAGAGGTT
Source organism: Miscanthus lutarioriparius (assembly GCA_904845875.1). Classification (NCBI taxonomy): domain Eukaryota; kingdom Viridiplantae; phylum Streptophyta; class Magnoliopsida; order Poales; family Poaceae; genus Miscanthus; species Miscanthus lutarioriparius. Next base: position 24,706,369 of record CAJGYO010000003.1, read on the forward strand.
GATGAATACAAAGAGTGAGTAATTGATGTCATTTCATTTCTGCCAACATTATTCAATATTAGTGTCACAATAAACTAATTAACTTCTTCCTTTCCAGCATGTATAGGGCAGAATTGGAACAACAACATGTCAACAATATTCAAAAAATGATGTCAACCCAATTCGCTGCATGGTTCGAGGAACATGTGCATGCAACTTTTACATCCTCACTGAATCATTTAGTATAGAATAAATTTTCAAACTCACCAATTCTCTATATTTTCCTACAGCTTACCAGATTGAAATATGAAGGCACAACAAATGTTGATGAAGACCTATACTCACTCACATGTCGGCCAGATAGGCGTGTGTGATCATACCCAGCCTATATAATTAATGGGGTACGGTACCACACTATGTCTCATGAGGCACATAGGAAAACACAAAACTCCAGCATCAAGATGCAGGTACTCACAATGATGACACTATTGACTTCTATGGTTCAATCACAGACATTATTGAGTTGAATTACACTAAGAACAACAAAGGAGATAGATCTGTTATCTTATTATGGTGTGAATGGTACAATCTTGAGGGAAGGACATACCAGATGAAAAATGATGGTTACTTCAAGAGCATTAACATCGAAGGCCGATGGTATAAGAATGATCTTTTCATTCTAGCCACAGAAGCTTCACAAGTATTTTTCTTGGAAGATACAAAGTGAGGTCCATGTTGGCGAGTGGTACAAGAATTTGGCCACCAACATACATTTGATGTTGAAGAGTCCGACGGAAAAATAACCAATCCATGAACAAGTACGATGAGATATCGGGAGGCATACCAAGAGGACAATACTTTGTTGGGAGATTGTACGATGGGGAGACATTTATCCCGATATGGATTTGTTGCACATGGATAATCAACCGTGCAGCCCTATTAGTGTAGACCTTGTCGAGAGCATCCGTCGACATCAACAAACACCTCAAGGTAATGAAATGTAGAGCAATGAAGATGAAGATGAAACCTTCCTTGAGTACCATAGTCAAGACAAAGCGAGTATATCAAAAGATGACAGTGATGATGACTAACCTTTGTATTTCTGGAGCTATTTGTGAACCATGAACTTCTATTAGTGATTCTGTTGTATTTGAATTATGCTACTGAAATTTGTATCTGAATTATGAAATTGTATGCCTTGCTGGAGGTGGTATTTGTAAGCCAAGACCTTGTATGCAATGATTCTGTTTCAATGGATACTTGATTTATGAATTTTGTTCTATGCACATGTAACCTATTGGAAGTTACATACAAGCTATATGTTGCCAAAATGTCATGGATATGTTATATGCTGCCCAGAATTCATTAAGATGATATATACTACAAAAATTCTGGGTTTTTATGACAACCAGACAGTGTCATGGAAATTACAGGATCTGTCATGTATATATATGCTAGAAGTTACATACATGCTGCCAAAATTTCATCACACACAGGTTACACATCAATGCAAAAGGGATGTTTAATTTCAACATACATTAGAAAGGCGCATATTTCATCACACAGACAGGTTACATATCCATGCACACATGAGATGTCCAATAGCACAAAGGTACATATTTCATACCAACTGCAAATGTATCCTAGTTAATAGGTTCAATACAACATGTCCTACTTCATCATCATTGCCTACTTCAACACTACAGTTACAACCAAAAGGATGGCCAACACTAGGAATGTTACATTCAGACAACCACACACAAGACAAATGCAGCTTCCCATGCCTTCCCTGTTCTTGCCAACCATTTCCTTCACCTTGTTCAGATTCTGCTCTAAGCTATCAATTTTTTCCACCAGCTTAGGAACTTCTGTTGTTAAAGCGGCTGCAATGGTCGAGGAAGCTGACAGTAGATATCCATTATCTTGAAGGAACACCACATATTCTTCCTCAAACCAATACCTAGTACATGTCCCCTGCATCCAAATTAAAACAACAGGCAAATTAACATCAATAGTGCAGCCACTGAATGCTAAAAACACTACCATTCTCAGGCATGGCCATTCAAACAAGAATAAAATTTGGGCAATGCAAAATGATTATAACACTGACATTTTGATAGTTATTCCTGGGGCACTTGAAAAATCTTCTTCCAATGTTATACTCAGACTGCGTGGTAGTGGCAGCAAACACCCTCACGTCCTTGCAATCCAGGCACATTATCAACAGCAACCCCGTTACATCATCAATCGGCACCGACAGCTCAACAGCAGTGGGCGGAGGCGCAGCAGCAACAACAACAGGGGTGTGGGTTGTAGGGAAACCCTAGCTGCGCTTGACCATCGAGTGCAAGCGGTAGACGACAACGCCTATGACATGAGAACTTGAAAGAGTGGGGATTGATTAGGCCTCACACATCAACTGGAAAGGGGGAAGGTGGGCAACGGAGGGGGGACGGGGAGGGGGATGAGGGCGGCACTGCCACAATGGCGCACCTGGGGACTAGGAGCATGCCATCGACCAATGAGATGGAGTCACCGCTGGTCACCGGAGATCCACGCTTCGCCAGGCGGGCTTGCAGCAGATCTACGCGCTGGCTCCGCCCATAGGCCACTGCGCCATCAGTTAGGGAGATGGGGAGCTGGCTCCGCCTAGAGGCCGTCCGCCGCCTGCCGCCATCTTCAGTGGGAAAATGGGGAATGAAACTGGTCAACAGAGAGGGGTCAAGGGTCCACCTCCTATTGGGGGTATATTGACGTTGGGGGCTGTCATATTTGAAATAACAAACAGTGACGCTCCACAACTGTCACATAAAAACAGCACATATCGTCATAAAAACGCCACCGTCAACTGGCTGCTGGCGATTTACATTTTGTGACGACACTTGGTACCTTTATGTGACAAAAATAATAGTGTCATCATAAATAGTTTTGACTGTCCTAACTTTATGACGCTACAGACTTTTGCGTCATATTATGATATATTATATGACAGAAATTTGCCCCATCATAAGGATTTTTGTCATAGAAAGAAGGTTTTCTTGTAGTGAAGTAAGCCAAATGATATGGCAGCTATGTAGTAACTATGTGGAGTGACTACTCTATGCAATAATATACTGGACAGTAGCAGTGTATATGTCACACCACGCCTACTATGAGATCTACCTGCCAACTACCAGGAGATGGAAAGCAGGTAAGCAAGTTTGAATCCCAAATCACAACAAGCTAGAAGCTAACTTGGTATTAACCAACTGTCAGTTATAGTAGTTATCCTAGGCTCTGAAAGGCCACAGGAATCTTGACAACTACAATGCGAGTAATGATATTTCTTATATGTACCTTTTACCTAAGAAAGTTGCGCTATCAGTTGAGAGTTTATCCCAGAAGGATATTGGTCATTGTTGCTCTTACGAAGCAGCCATTTTTTTTTGCTTAAGTCAATGACTTTGCATCAAAATAATATGTTCCAGATAAATGAAATTTTTTGATCTTATCACTTCTATTTAAAAGCTTCTCTTCATGCTAAACAATGAATTGATCCAAGCCATGCTTTATATAGAACACGAAATATGTTGCAATAAATATAATGACTCAATTTTTTCTATATGGTATGAGTAATTGGGTCAAATTTGGGCAATAAAAAAAGAGTTGGACTATGATATTACTTTGTATCCAAAATTTCTCAGTGATGGCTATATGCCATATTCTTGCTATCATACTTATACACACCAAGCTTAATACGCCTGAAAGCGCAATGCCACCATTAATTGCTTTTTCCAGACATATGGCCTAGAAGGTCATTATAGATTGATTGTCAATTATACAACAATTGGTGAGCATTAGCCCTTGAAGGATTGTTATGGCTAAATTATGGGTTACGTCAGTAACTATAGGTGTTAAGTCTAGAAGACTGCATATGCATTTGTTGAAACCAAGAACTTGCAGAGCAATAGTTTATAATCCACCATAAGTTATGGACTCAACAAGAAGTTGAGGATACTCCTCCTGTAGTTGGAAATACATGTAGTATTCAAGCAACTGCATTGATAAAGTCCGAGCTCACTGCACACAAAATTTTTTTATAATTGACCCCCTAATAAAGTGTGTAATATTTCCCAAATAAATCACCACTAAAGCATACATATACACCACTAGAAGTTCGTTAATGGGGAATTTTTGTATGCTATTAAATATCTCGGCATTAGGGGGAGATGAATGCCCATTTTATGGAATGCCTGGATGTTTACAAATCAAAACGCACAAATTCAAACTAAACTAGTTGTTTAGTTAGACTCCTCTATTCTATAGTATGGAGTTATGCCAGATATCTATTTGTATTGATGAGGAGCAACCAGATTGGTTAAAGTCTAAATGAGTGCTTCCACCTGAAGTAGATGTGGATATACCCGAGATTAATTTTGTATCCACATGACTTATTGGCATTTTGATCAAGTTATCCGGGGACGCCTGCAAATAAGATCTATTGGCCTAAGTCAAAAGCATATGCTCATGAAGCAAACTCACATTATATGTGATAAAACTCCTCTCATACTCTTGTAGAGAAATCACCCTGCTCGTGAGTTACCTCACGACTAGGTCTATCCTGAAGATGAAAATCCTAGCAACGCGCGAGTACTATAAAGCTAGGAATACGGAACAATAATGGATCTATCGTCTTGGGAAATAACGAAGATCATTATTATGATGTTTAAAGTCAGAAAATATGTGTCGACACTTCATTACCTCTATAATTTCTAGATGAGTCTCTTTCGTGAGAACCTGGATCCGAAACAAAGTCCATGGCAAGAGTGTTTGAAGCTCTCATATTGGGTCAAATGAAACATGCAATTGAGGTTGAACCAAAAATCGCTAAGTGAGTATCTTGAACCTGATGTTCAAATAATTATGGGTCATCGTTGAAATAATGGGTGGTGAAAAGCGATGGTTCAAAAGGTCCAAATAACGACCAATTCCGACATAAGTTTTACAAAATATGTTCCGCTATATAATGAATCTGGCTAATGGCATGAATTAAAATATGTAGTTATGGGATTCTGAAAATCCATGATGAGCAACCTTGAAATCTCGTACCAATATTGTCTTTTATGTGAAATGATCTCCCTATAAAGATAATAACTCCCTGAAGGATTTTCCTTGAAGGAATATATGGTTATAAGTTTGAATGCACCAAAGTAAGTGAATTCCTTGGAAGGAATAAAGACCCATATAAGACCTGAGAGATAAGAATGAAAAGAGGAATTGAAAGGAACAAAAGGATACCATATAAGCACATGTCTATTTCATGAGGTTTTACTATGGGTGTATATATACTTGTGATATAATACGTTCTCGACCTAAGGTTTTGGAATTAAAGTATCCTCTAGAAATTGATATGATATATTGGTGTTACTAGCAATATTTTCCCCATTATACTAGAAATACAGACTTGTGATGTCGCACTATGTATTAAAATAAAGGTTCTCGAAGAATTTGGAATTAATCCCAGAAGGAGTCACCATGATTACGAATATAGAAAAAATATAATGATTATTAATCACATCTTGATGATGCATGTCATTGTAATTTTAGAGTGCACAAATATACATCATGATGTATGCATGATATAATATAATAAATTCCTCTAAGCATTATTCTCTATTCTCAATATTATTGAAGAATAGCGAGACAAATGTAATGAAGCTTAAATGTTGTGGAAATCTTGTATTTCACTTGGACTATCCATGTCTATGTTTATTTCCAAATAATGGTTAATGTCATGGGAATGAATTACTTCAATAGATGTTGTCGTCAGGGGGAGTATTTATAAGATATTGATTGTCATTCACGAGACTATGGAAGTCTCAAACAATACCTAGATGGTATTATTCTAATGGTGACTTTCTAACCTCTGTTGAAGGCTCTATCATGACACCATGTATGAAAGTGGGTTTATTGATTATGTACACTTCATATTTTTACCTCACGAGTTCCAGAAGTAAGATGAGGTTAAGATTATAAAATGATCCTTATAATGTATACGATATACTTGTTAAGTCTCTATGTGTATATGCTTCCTGTAGAAAGCGTTCTTGGTATAGCAGGACAGTTCTGCAAGGTTCAGGGGGAGAAATTCCCTAGAATGTTAAACCTTGATCAGAATTCTTGAGAATTCAAAATGATTTGATCCAGAAGGTCACAAGTTATCTTGAAGATATATGTTGTACTCTTTTTTTCTTGATGAATTTTCCTGAAGTTTCTCATGTAAGATTTTTAATGAGGTAACAATGTGCAAATGCATTAAGCGACAATAATGTACTCTTTCTCCATATTTTTCACATTGGGTTTTTTGGAGTTTTAACGAGGCATGTATTTGTCATGATATTTGCCCAAGGGGGAGTGTTAAGAATTCCTCAATTAGAAGATTAATGGGCTCATACCATATATGCCCTGTAGGTCCATATATGCCCCGAAGGCTATATCTATATAAAAGGACTAGATGTATACGTGAATAGATGAATGAAGAGATGACTCCCCCTCGTATATATGTGTCTCCTGTATGTTCTTGTGTCTTGTTCTTAGGATTGGGCAAGGGAGACGGGATCTATCTACGATTTATGCACACCTCTTTGTTGGGATCTGGAACAGGAAAACGGATCTGGTAATTCGTGGATATGCCGATTCTCAACAAGTTTAACATTTCTTTTCAAAAAAATAAATAAACAGAGAGGGATCTGTTTTTTATTTATACCAACGGTACCAATTTTCTTTATTCATTTGGCTCTTTCTGCAACAAGCGTATGAGGTAGCCTTATTGCTAGGAGAAGACCTGCCATAAAGGTGCTCTCTTCTTCCATGTGTCATGTACTTATATCAGTATATGGCTCTATTTTTTTTCGCGATACGGGGATATAGCCCATTTTTCATTAAGCAGAAGAGTACATGGCTCTATTCAATTACAAACCTGCTCTAATGTTTCGTTCTCGAAGAAATTGGCATGGCTGTTGCAATAAAAGTGAGTAAGAAACAGAGATAGTGTTTAGGAATTGGCATGCACGTCACCCTAAAGTGAATGAGTGATGAATCTATTAATCATTTAACCTGGGTCTAGACAGACAAACAGAGTACACATGTTGCTCTAATGGAAGTTGAGCATATATAACGAGAGAAATAACTTAGAAGAGCAGAAGAACTGGATAATGCAGTTCTGTCCGATTCTACCTTTTCTCGCCGCACTTCATATATTAATCTAATTCTATGCAAGATGGATTGACATGTAATTAAGAAACTTGTCTATCGATCGAGAATATAGCTAATGCTATGGCACAAAACGAGAAATATTGTATTATTATTAGGTCAACACTCAACACTAATAAACGTATCGAAAAGGTAAAGATTTTACAAGTCCTGCCTGAAAACGACTGCTATGTCGAACTCAAGGGCGCGCGCCACATGTGGCACCGGGAGAGGTTTCGCATGCAGCTCAGCAGTTATCAAAGAATTAGAAGAACAAAATGGCGCTAAGTCAAAGTCCCCACATGGACTCCATGTCCATGACCTGCCAAACAAACTAGAGTATAATTTAATTTAAAGCTGCCCTTGTTAATAAATCGAAGACAAACTCCACAAACTGGAACATGCTTTGCGTGTAGTACTATAATTTAATTTAATTTAACTATATACTTATCTTGTGATCAAGTCGACTAGTCATCATGTCGTACCTCGCATCCAGGGAAACAGTGTTACTCCCTATCCAGAAAAGAATACAATTCTAGCACAGTATCATAGTTTTGTATCTTAAAAAATATTAATATTTATGATATCAAATAAATATCATTAGATCAATCACGAAACATATTTTTATAATAAATTATTTTAGAGTCATAAATATGAATACTATTTATTAGAAATTTAATGAAACATGAAGTACTTTTGCTGACACGCAATACATAATTGTATTCTTTTTTTGAACGAAGGGAGTACTTGGAAATAGAATGTACATGTACGTCACAGAAGAGACAAAGATAATGCTGGAAATTTGAGAGTATACGCGCATGCATGTTCATGGCGGCAACAAACCAAAAGCATTAACTACCTTCGTCCTATGAAGAATGCAATTTTAGTACAATGTTACATTTTAATACCTTAAGTTTGACCAATTATAATTATAATATCAAATAAATACGATTAGATTAACTACAAAATGTATTTTTATAATAAATTAATTTAAAGTCATAAACGTGAATATTATTCACTAGGAACTTGATAAGCATGAATAACTTTTCGTAGCATCCAACTCATAGTTGCATTCTTTCCATGATATACTGTAGTGTGTAGCTAGCGTGGACAAGTGCCAATGCTGCCAATTCTGTGCGTTTGCAGCATGCGGACGACGCGGCGCAGGGGCAGCCCTCCTGGCCCAAGTAGAAGCACACCGGCATTTCTCCTGCTTCCTTTTCTCTGCTCTTCACCCTCTTTTTTCTTTACTTTTTTTTGTCTTCTACCTCTCTTTTTTATTTCATGTATAAAAAATTATGTGGGGATGGCATGTGTTCCGGAGCCTTGGAGGTGTTGGAAGGACTCTATTGTTCACGCGAGGGCAGCAAGAGCCTCGAGCCAGCCTCTACGCTGGATCCGCCCATGGTTTAGGGGCATTGCTCGTCGTGGTCTTCCTATAAACCTTCATGAGGTGAGATGAACCCACCCAACTGACGGTGCATGGCATGGTCACGTGGCAATTCATCATGGTCTATCCTCCGGTCTGGTCTTGTGCGGCGTGTGGCCGGTGCATGGATGCATGCACCTTCTTTGTTGTAGAAAAGCGATACAGGACATGGCCTCTACTGCACGCTTGCCTGATTTGGAGGGAAGCGAGGCGAAGCTGTAGTACTCTCAGACTCAGCTTGAACAAATGCAGTGTATCTTTGCACGGATATTTTCCATATCTTAGAGTGCCCCCTCAATTTAATTTCTAAAAGAAATCATCCTCATGGTTTTAAGTAGTTTTGCAAGAAAATACTTCACGTCCATTTATACATATACGCCATATTCTTTGTATAAATAAGATTGTTTAATAATGCATTTTTAATATTAATTTTGTCTCACAATATATTGACGATTACTATAAATCAATATCATCAGTGCTGCTTTGGCTGCCTGTAAGTCGGAGGCATTTCTGTGTGGAGCTCGGCTACCGAAGAAAGACAGAGATCGCTGATGTTTGGTCCTCTATTTTAGTTAACGCAATGTATTCGGCTTATGCCACTCAATCAATATGAAAATCATCCCCCCCCCCCCCCACACACACAGACTTATAAAAAAATCAATACCATGTCCACTACGGAGACGCTCTTTGCCGAGTGCTCGGCGCTTTGCCGAGTGTCGAAACACGGGCACTCGGCAAAGAGGCAATTTGCCGAGTGCCGCACTCGGCAAAGCCGGCACTCGGCAAAGGCCGTTTTTGCCGAGTGCCAAACACTCGGCAAAGAGGGACACTCGGCAAACGTCCTCTTTGCCGAGTGTCAGGCACTCGGCAAAGAATAACCCTCGGCAAAATACCTCAGGCGACGCCGGTGGCCCCTCCGTCATCCTTTGTCGAGTGCCGCCGTTAGCACTGGCAAGCGTGATGTCTTTTGCCGAGTGTCCGGCCCGGCACTCGCAAGAGAGGTTCCTTTGCCGAGTGCCAATCCATTACTGGCAAAGTATTTTTTTTTTTTTTTTTCAAATTTTTCTGTGGCATTTATATAGTACCTTGAAATTTCATGTTTCAATTTGGAACTTTTCTATGACTTTTGGTATATTTTTAAATTTTTATGTTTACAACTTGCTCTCGAAAAAATAAATTTTTTTTACCATGAAATATTCTAAATTTTTTTACACGATTCACCTCAGTATTCATGTTTTTGAGTGTATTTTTGAGTGATTTTCTTGACTTTGTTTGCATTTTATATAATTAAAAACACTTTTTAACAAGTTGACCACCATGTTTCGTAAAAAGTGTGTTCAAATTTTATAAAATGTCCCCGCATTAATCACCTCAAAATACACTGCAAAACATGAATACCATTTTTGAATCGCTAAATTCCAATATTTCATGCACTGTAGCTCAAATTTACTTTTTTTTAGAGAAAAATCAAGTAAACATAAAAATTTAAAAACATACCAAAAGTCATAGAAAAGTTCCAAATTGGAACATGTGCTTCAAGGTAATCAGATAAATGCTATAAAAAAATTTGAAAAAAATACTTTGCCGAAGTGTCGGAATTGGCACTCGGCAAATGAACCTCCTCATTGCCGAGTGCCCCGCTTGCAAACTCGGAAAAGAATATTTAGAATTTTTTTTTCATCTTTCGGATTAAAAGAAACCCCCACGATTTCTTTTGCCGAGTGCCCGCATCTCTAAGATTCGACAGGGGTCGCCCACTTAACCCTAGCGGGTCGGTTGGCCCAATCCCACTCTCCTCTCTCACACCACGCCCACCCCGCCCCGCCAGGACCACCGGCGCCACGCCGGACCTCACCATGGCAGCCCGCTGCCTCGGTCTGCCCTCCCCGACCGATGGTGCGCCGCCCCGCCCCGCCGCCGCCCGACCTCCGGCAGAGCCGAAGCTCGCCTCGGTCCCTGCTCACACCGGACGCGGACCACTGGTGGCGCCCGCCTGCCTGCCCCATACCGAACCACGGAGTGGAGGAGAGGAGGAGCAGGGGAGTAGAGGAGAGAAGGGAGGTGGAGGAGATGAGAAGGAGAAGAAGGAGGAGGAGGAGGAGGAGAGCCTCGGCCGCCACGCCATGCCCCTCGCCATTCGTCCCGTCTGTTGTCCCCGCCTCATTGAGAGACGACAGACCCCGGCACCACGTCGCCTGACTCCACCGCCACCCAAGGTATAAAGCCCCCCCCGGTTGTCGGCCTTCGTGCCTTGTATGTCATTGACGGCTTTCGTGCTATATGTGGATGTGTGGGCCTTCGTGCCGTACGTGGATGTGTGGGCCTTCATGCCGTATATATGATGTCCTCTCCACCAGCTCTGAGCAGCTAGCACGAGCTCAAGCATGCCCATACGCCAACGGCCGACCGCGGTGTCGGCACTCCAGGTAAGCATTCCTGTTTCATTCGTCGTTCTTTGACTTTTACATACCTTACCTATGCATTATTGAAACATTGGGGTCAAATGCTGCAGGCCCAGGTGCAGGAACTGCAGGCCGAGCGGGAGGCCAAGCGGTAGAGGCTACATGCTTTGGAGGCCCAGCGGGAGCAAGATCAGCGGCAGATGGCCGAGATGATCAAGTTCATGCAGCAAATTGGCTAGCAACAAGGTTGGGCGATCCCACAGATGCTGCTTGCTCCAGATCCACCTCCACAATGTCCTAATTCTACCCTAGTGAGTATAAGTACGAAGTTTTACTTTCTATGCTAAAACTTAGAGAAACCTAGTGAAACCTAGAGAAACCTAGTGGTGGTGGTGGTGGTCATGCTGGTGTGGTGGTTATGGTGGTGGTGGTGGTGTGGTGTTGGTGTTGGTAGTCACGGTGTTGTGGTGCTCATGGTGGTGGTGGTGGTGGTCATGGTGGTGATGTGGTGGTGGTGGTGTGGTGGTGGTGGTGGTGGTGAAGAGTTGGTGGTGAAGTGTTGGTGATGGCGGTGATGTGGTGGTGGTGGTAGTGGCAGATATTTATCTCTTCTCTTGTCGCTCACATGCAATCTCTTCTATTTTGTACAGCATCAATCGGGGGCGGCGTCGAACCACCTCGGAGGGTCGCCGAGATCGCACGTTGGGACATCCCAACCCGGACCGTCGCCGTGAGCTTCAAATGGCAGCCGTTGTGATATAATGCACTTGTGAACTTTGTGAACTATGCTTGTGTGTTTGGACTTTGGACTTGGGAGTCGAGATTGTGATACTTGTATGCTATGTTTGTGTTTGTGGTGGATTATGATATACATTTGTATTATATATATATTTGTGTGATATATAGTTGTGTTATATATATATATGATGTATATCTTGTTTGCAACGATGGAAGACTAAACCAAAAAATTGAATTTTTCACTTTTCTTTGCCGAGTGTCATGATCATGACACTTTCGGCAAAGCTAGGAATCTGGGACACTAAAGCTTCCAGACTTTGCCGAAAGTGCCATGGTCAAGGCACTCGGCAAAGAAAATTAAAAAAACTGCTTTTACCGAAAGTGCCTACCTACAAAGACTCGGCAAAGAAAATCAAAAAAAAAACAAGCTTTGCCGAGTGCCGATGCGAGGCACTTGGCAAAGCATTTTTAAAAAATAAAAACACATTTCTTTGCCGAGTGCCGACACGTGGCACTTTCGGCAAAGGGGGGGCCACTGCGACTCGGCCGTCCACAAATGCTTTTTTTTGCCGAAAGCCATCGTGGCACTTTCGTGAAATCGACATATGGCACTCGGCAAAGAAGCCTTTGCCGTGAAGGGATATGTCGACAGCTGACTCTTGCCGAAAGTGCAACACTTTCGGCAAAGGCTTTGCCGAAAGTGCAAAGCCTTCTATGCCGAAAGTGCAATTGCACTCAAAGAAAGCACGCGTCTCCCGTAGTGGTCATGTATCACTTTTCTTTTCACCGCTAATCATATACAAACACGACGCGCACATAGTCACGCACATTTATGCACTCACACCTATCTCTAGGAGGACCTTCAAAATCTTGAGCCAAATGAACCTCATGACCGCATTGATGAAATCACCTTAGAACATCTTACTGTCTGGGATTGATGGACATGGATGTGCTCTTTAGTACCTCACACTTCTTATATGCCCCCCAAGTGGCGGAGCCAGCCGAAGAAATGAGGTAGGGTGGACCGCTATCTACATATAGCGAACTTCACCGATATATCGGTCTAACTATGCATGTGTACCGTATATATGTCGGTTTATCACGTACCAATTATATTCTAATATGTAATTCAGCAAACAAATGGTACAGACACTACTACAAAAATCTTATTGGAGGCGGGCAAAAATGATTAATGGAGGCGGGCAATCCAACAGGCTCCAATCAAAGGTCACGGTTAATCCGTGACCTACGGAGGCGGTTCCTTTGCCAGCCTCCGTAAACCAAATTAAAATAATAAAAAAGCAGTTGAGCCCAACGCCAGCACATACGGGCCCAACGTCGAGCCCAGCCATGCCGCCACCATCCTGGATCTGCCACCACCGTATCCGCACCTGGAGGCGCCATTGGTGGAGCTCTTGCAGCCGGATCTGGTGGAGATGGGGAGGCCTCGCGCTGGATCTGCCTTCTCACCGCAGATCCACTGCCTCCGTTGCTGGCGCGACCTCCACGTCGTGCTTCTACTTCAGATCCGCCATTGGGGTGGAGAAGGGGTGCAGATCCGCCACTGCTATTTCTCATGCGCTCGCCGATCACTTCTACTGCTCCCTATGCCACCGTTGATGGGCTCAGGAGGGAGCTATGCCGCCAGAGGGGAAGGGGTGGCTCGGGAGGGAGGGAGAGCCACCCTACGCCGCCATCAACGGGGAGGGAGGGACCTGCGCCACCGAAAGGAGAGGTGTGGCCGCCAGAGGGACGGGGAGGCCCGCCACCCTCTAGATTTGGGAGGGAGGGAGGGAGAGGGCCTCCCGCCAGATTTGGGAGGGAGGGAGGAGGAGAGGGAGAGGGAGAGCCCCGGTCGATTGAGGAGGGAGAGAGAGAGGTGTGCTCAGGAGAGGGAGAGCACCGCTCGACTGAGGGAGAAGGGAGAGCGCTGTGGGAGAAGGGAGAAGGCAGAGCGCTACTCAGCTGCGGAGGGAGGAGAAGTGAAGGAAGAAACCCTAACTTCCTATATTTATATGAAGACGGCTATCGGGCCTCGACTAGGCCTGTTGGGCCTCGGCCTTTTTCGGAGGTGGGCCTTATAGTGTGCCCGCCTCCAAAAATAGATTTACGCGCCTCTGAAAATAGGTCATTTTTTAAGGCGGTTGTCTTAAGGCGCCCACCTCCGTTAATCGTAGGCATCAACCGAGGTGGTTGGATTTTGTGACCGCCTCCGTTAATAAAAGGGTACTGTCTCGCAAAATCATTTGTGTAGTAGTGAGAAGAAGTTGGAACATGGTTACCTTTCACATGAAAAAGACATAAGCAGAATTTTTGTTCCATAGTCTTGATAGTTAACCATGTCCATACATCAAATGATAAAAAAGCATAAACAACCTACAAATAAAATAAAATTAGTAATGACTAATGAGTAAGTGATAAATGAGGCAATATGTAAAAAATGTCAAACATAGTAGGAAAACATACCAATCCTAAAACTCTAAGAACTTCGAGGCCGCTTTGGAGGTAAACTCATCTTCTGATCTTTCATGGATTGAAATGTCCTCTTAATTTTCTCAGGATCAAGTTCTCTAAAAATCTCCTTCTCAATATAGCACAAAGTCAAGTCCTTAAGCCATTCATCATTCATTATGTTCCGCAAATCAGTCTTGATTATATTCATAGCTGAGAAAGCTCTTTCAACTGATACCATTGCCACTAGAAGAATCAATGCTAGCTCAATGATGCGATACACTAATGGAAAAGCAAGGTGTGCCCTATTATCAACCAACTTTATGGCCAAACTTGCAAAATCATGACAAGCTCTATAATCATCAACTCTTCACACATGTAAAATGAATGTCTCAAGTTCATCCCTTCTATTAGAACAATCAACATTTGAAAAATCTTGATCATAGATCTCTGTTAGACGAGCAATCTTCTCCAAATCAAACATAGAGAATGAATCTCTTGGATCAAGACAAGAGAAGCAAACAAGTAACTCTTATATGGAAAATGGACCCTAGGCCCATTTACTTTGGATTTTGGTGTTTGATGACCAACACAACCAAATTGGACTAATAAATTTGTAAGTGATTGTTTTGTAGTTCAATAGGGTACAAGATGTGACTTAGACGAAGGCAACGTGATGATCCGATGATCAACACCATAAGCAAGACCTTAGAAGCACAAGAGAAGACCCAAGATATCAAGCAAAGTCCAAGCATGTAGATGGGAACCAAGCCGTACGCAAGATCACAAAGAAACGAGCTCACAGAAGTGACCGGACGCTGGACCGGACGCTGGTAGCACAATGACTGGACTCCCGATCAAGAGGCTCGGCAGTAGCAGTGACCGGACACTGGCGGCAGATCGACCGGACGTAGGACAACAGAGTCCGGTCGAGTACAGAGAGGTTCCAGAGCGGTGAAAATGCGATCGGACGCGTCCGGTGGCATCTGACCGGACGCTGGCAGCATTCGATCAGTTGATCGCGGCTCCAACGGTCGGGACGACTGGACGCGTCTGGTCAGGACGTGATCAGCGTCCGGTCAGTAGCAGAAAAGCGGGATTTCATCCCCAACGGCTACTTTCTTAGTGGGGCTTATAAATACAACCCCCAACCGGCAAAATGAGGTGAGTGGAGCTGAGGAAACATATCTAGGGTGTTGATACACCATTTTAGTGATCTCTACTTGCATAGTGCTTAGTGTTTAATTAGGTGATTAGCGTAGGTGCTTTGCGAAGTGCTTAGGTTGATTAGACCACCGCTTATGCGCTTCCTATAGGTTTGGGCCTAGTGTTTAGTGAGGTTTGCATACCTCTTACCACTCGGTGCTTGCGCGCACCATTGTAGTACATCGGAGGGGCTTGTAGTCTTGCGAGATCACAGCAACCGCATTTGTGGTGTGGCCACCACAGTGTACCAGAGGGAACAAGGCCCGCGGCGTTTTTGTCGGAAGCTTGATAGGCGTTTCTGTCGGAAGCTTGATAGTGAAGACGGTGGGGAGCATCCAGGAGAGGCTTACTGGAAGGCACATCGGAGACCCACTTGCGCGTGGGAAAGGCCCGAGGCTATCCACGGAGTTACCCGACCAGGAGCTTGGCCCTTGTGAGGGATTCCTTGCGAGGGGCTCCAACGAGGACTAGGGGGAAGCTTGCTCGCTTCTCAATACCTCGGTAAAAATACCGGAGTCATCGACGGGAGTTTGCATATCTCTACCTTGCTCTTTAGCTTCCGCATTTTACATTGATTGTATTACTCCTTTTACGGTAGAGATAGCAACACACTAGCAAAACCGTAGTTACACATTTAGATAGTTTATCTTTTGTATAGGTTTTGCTAAGGTTAGAAAAAGAGGCCATAGTTTAGAGTTAGAATTTTAAGTTGCCTAATTCACCCCCCCTCTTAGGCGTCACGGTACCCTACAAGTGGTATCAAAGCCGGTTGGATCAATTTGGACCTTTGGCTTAACCGTCGTTGAGCCGACGCTATTTAGAGTGGTTGGGATGGATATCTCTAGGTCTCCGCACTTTGACGGCACTAACTTCCCCTATTATAAAGCTAGAATGGCTTGCTAAGTTGAGGTGGTTGATTTAGGAGTTTGGAGAGTCACTCGTGATGGGATGAAACCCATTAAGAATCCCGATAAACCCACAAAGAGCGAAGAAAAGGAAATACATTTCAATGCTAGAGCTAAGAATTGCTTGTTTGAATCTTTTAGCATGGATGTGTTTAACCAAGTGTTCACTTTAAATACGGCACATGAAATTTGGTTAAAACTCCAAGAGCTCCATGACGGCACATCTAATGTCCGTGAGCAAAAACATTGTCTTGCTAAACAAAATTATGATTCCTTTATAATGAATGATGGTGAGCTTGTTAGTGATATGTATTCTCGTTTGAATCTAATTATCAATGAGCTCTATTCAATAGGATTAACAAAGCTAGATGATGCGGACATCATGAGGAAGATCATCTCCGTGCTACCACAAAAGAAATATGCAAGCATCATCACCATCCTCCATAACATGGAGAACTTGAGTACCATGACCCCGGGCATAGTCATTGGCAAGATAGTGGCATTTGAAATGTCACGTAAGATGGGTCAAGAAGAAGCTTCTTCATCAAGCAAAGGCAAAGCTCTCACATGTAGCGAGAAAAAAAAGATGAAGGGCAAGCAAGTTGAGACAAGCTCAAGCTCAAGCTCCTCAAGTGAAGATGAAGAAGAAGAAGAGGATGATGAAGATTCAAGTGAAGATGATGAATCTTCCTCCTCCACCTCTGACCTTGATGAAGAATCAATCAAACTAATCAACAAGGTGGAGAAGATGATCCAAAGGTTCAATGTTAAGGGTGTGCCCATCCAAATCCAAGATCTCATTTTCACCAATCAAAGAAATGAGTAAAGAAAGAGAGGATGCTATGGATGCGGCGAGTTGGGACACTTTGTGGAAGTTTGTGCAAACAAGCCTACACCCAAGACAAAGAAGAAGGCGTGCAAAAACCAAGCCCTCACATCAATAAGGTCATGGGATGATTGTTCAAGTGAAGAAGAACACCATCACAAGAGGCGAGGCCGCAAACACTCATCATCAAGCTCTTCTCGTGTGTGCCTTATGGCACGAGGTAACAAATGCTCATCCTCTAGTGAGAGTGATAGTGATGATGAAATGCCTTCTTATGATAAAATTGTGCAACAAAATCTTAATTATGCTAAAGTTTGCACTAGTCAACAAAAGAAGATCAAAAAATTAAAAGAAAAGCTAGATAGTTCACAAGAAGCATACAAAACTTTGCTTGAACAATATGAGAACTTTGCTAATCTCAATGTTGAACTATCTACTAAAATTGAGCAACTTGAGGCTAGTGCAACAACAAATGCATGCACAATCAATGATGAGCAATTTGTAAAGAAAAATAAAAAATTAAAAGAAAAGTTAGTTAGATCACAAGATGCTTACAAAAGTTTGCTTGCTAAAATTGAAACCATGTGCAAACATTGTGATAATCTAACTAATAAAGTTGCTAATCTTGAAGTCGTCGGTACAACCCCCACCAAGGCATCTAAAAAGAAAAGCTTTATCTTTAACATGCCTAAAAAGGATGCTTCTACTTCTTGTAATGACTTATGTTTAGACTCATCTTTGTGCAACCAAGTTTGTGTTGAGAAAGTTGTTGTAGATACATGCACACAAGAGGTTGCAAAGGAGAATGAGCAACTCAAGCAAGAAGTAGCTCGCCTCACCAAGGACTTGACTCAAGTGAAAGGCAAGACGAAGCAAGCCCAACCTCATCAAGATAACACCGTCAAGGGAGTGAAGAGGCCTGATGAAGGACAAATCGTGGTTTGCTATGTGTGCCATAAGGAAAGTCACAAGTCCTATGAGTGCAAGGTGAAGAATGGGGGAGGAGCAAAGAAGAAAGAGAAGAAGCAAACAAGCAAGCTCTTCAACACCTACAACAACAAGGTGGACAAGAAGGCCTCCACACCATACTTATTAAAGAAGAAGAAAAATGACAAGGTGGTGGCCATCAAGGTGAACAAGGAAGCCAACAATGGGGTCAAACGCTTTTGGGTGCCAAAGAAAATTATTTCCAACATGAAGAACACTAAGAAGGTTTGGATCCCGAAAGGGAAGTGAGAAGTCCAATGGACTTCGGGGAATTTGGAGACTTGGCAAAGTATGGGTGTATTTCATGGGGTGCATCATGATGGACAAAATCATTGCCAAGTGGGTTAGTGAATACTATGGACCCAAATTTCCCTTCCCATATTAGGTAACTAGATTCAATTTCCTTCAAGTAGTATCAATTTGCATTTCCTACAAGTGGTATTTCTTACATATTGGTATCTTTAAGCATCTAGTTACTTTTCATGCCTATGTTTGCATTTGTATGCTTATATCTTTTGTCATGCATACACTAGGTATATCTTATGGTAGGCTTGCTCGGTTTCATTCTTAACCCTTGGAGCAAACCTACATGGTTTAAAATTATTTAGGAGCACGGCACATAGCTTGTCTTTTGATTGTTCATCTAATATGTGCCAAAGTCTAAATTGTAAATAATTTCTCCCAAATATCATCTTCGAAAATGATTTTCACATTCATGAGATGTCATCTTTCAAGTGGTATTAATGATTCTAAAATCAATGTGTATGACGTCTACAAGTATCCCACACTTGTGTGCACAAATTTAGGGGGAGGTTACTCTACAAGTTGGATGCTTTGAGACTAACACCTTTTCAAGCTTATCATGTGTGTAGTAGTCTCATTGCAAGAAAAATAGAGTCCCCGGAGTTAAGCATCATACTTCAAATATCCACCACCTATTGCAAGTGGTAGAAATCAAATTGACTTCCACATGTGGTATTTCTAAACCGATATCATCATGTTGATTTCATTATGATATTTATATGCTTTCTCCATGCATTATATAGATTAAATTCCCTTGTGCAATAATTTGCCAATTATGCATATGCTTTGCCTTCTACCATATGTATGCATATATTTAGGGGGAGCTTAATCTATATAATGTGAGAGTCAAATTTTGTGACCTACTCCACTCTACATACAAAGGATCATAAAGTTTGACCCTCCCTTGTACTACTAATGTCTTACTTTTTGGTGTTTGATTCCAAAGGGGAAGAATTTAGAGGACCAAAGGCAAGCATTAATTTGTAGGACCAAAAGCTAGATCATTATAATTTACAAATGGTAATGGCCAATAAGTGGTAATGGTCCGAGAAAGGGAGGATAGTGGATTATGGATTGCCTGTGTAATGGGGAGAATTTGTAGGAAGCAAGGCTTAAATCCATAATGCCACATGGGGACATTTGCAAGGGCAAGATAAGTTTTTATGTGGTATATTTTAGTCTTACAACTAGTATCTTTTTAACATCATATAACCTTGTCCCTTGCATTGCATCCTAGCAAGTAGGTAGTTTTCAAATTTCAAAATTATATTATTTGCTTGCTTTGGTTGTGTTGTCATCAATCACCAAAAAGGGGGAGATTGTAAGGAAAATGGACCCTAGGCCCATTTACTTTGGATTTTGGTGTTTGATGACCAACACAACCAAATTGGACTAATGAATTTGCAAGTGATTGTTTTGTAGTTCAATAGGGTGCAAGATGTGACTTGGACGAAGGCAACGTGATGATCCGATGATCAACACCATAAGCAAGACCTTAGAAGCACAAGAGAAGACCCAAGATATCAAGCAAAGTCCAAGCATGTAGATGGGAACCAAGCCATATGCAAGATCGCGAAGAAACGAGCTCATAGAAGTGACCAGACGCTGGTAGCACGGTGGACCTATTACACCGATCAACAGAGCTTGGCGATAGCGATGGACCTGGACGGCATGCGGCAGATTGACCGGACGTGGGGATGCAGTGATCCGTCGAGTACATGAGAGGTTCTAAAGCGGCGAATGCGATCGGACGCGTCCGGTAGAATGTGACCGAGACCGGCAAAGATTCGATCGATTGATCACGGCTCCAACGGTGGGAGACGACCGGACGCGTCCCGGTCGAGGATGTGATCGACATCCGGTCGAGTGTAAAAGCGGATTTCGTCCCCAACGGCTACTTTCTCAGTGGGGCTTATAAATACAACCCCCAACTAGCCAAATGAGGTGAGTGGAGCTGAGAAAACATATATAGGGTGTTGATATACTATTTTAGTGATCTCTACTTGCATAGTGCTCAGTGTTTCATTAGGTGATTAGCGAGGTGCTTTGCTGCGAAGTGCTTAGATTGATTAGACCACCGCTTATGCGCTTCCTCTAGGTTTAGGCCTAGTGTTTAGTGAGGTTTGCATACCTCTTACCACTCGGTGCTTGCGCGCACCATTGTTGTACATCGAAGGGCTTGTAGTCTTGCGAGATCACACCAACCACGTTTGTGGTGTGGCCGCCACCGTGTACCGTGAGGGAACAAGGCCCATGGCGTTTACTGCGTTAGCTTGATAGTGAAGACGGCGGGGAGCATCCGGAGAGGCTTCTTTGGAAGGCACGTCGAGACCCACTTGCGCGTGGGAAAGGCCCGAGGCTATCCACGGAGTTACCCGACCGGAAGCTTGGCCCTTGCGAGGGATTCCTTGCGAGGGGCTCCAACGAGGACTAGGGGGAAGCTTGCTCGCTTCTCGATACCTCGGTAAAAATACCAGAGTCATCGACGAGAGTTTGCATATCTCTACCTTGCTCTTTAGCTTCTGCATTTTACATTGATTGTATTACTCCTTTTTGCGGTAGAGATAGCAACACACTAGCAAAACCGTAGTTGCACATTTAAATAGTTTATCTTTTGCATAGGTTTTGCTAAGGTTAGAAAAAGAGGCCATAGTTTAGAGTTAGAATTTTAAGTTGCCTAATTCACCCCCCTCTTAGGCGTCACAGTCCCCTACAACTCTAATGATACCTTATTGAAGTGATGATCCGTCTCTGTGAGAATGGCCAAGAAAGTGTCAACACAATAATGATGTTCTTTAGTTATTAAGTCAACATCAAGCCTTGATCGACCCCATCTTGGTCTACGCTCACTGAAATCTAGCAACTTTATCTTTTTTTGCAACACAAAAGGCTTTCACTTCTTCAAATAATGGCACCCAACCTTCATTTCTCAAGTTTAACAAGCGTGTTTTGACATCAACAAGCAATGACATGGCCTGAATTATATTTTGATCCTTCTTTTGCAGCAAGAGAGATAACTCATTAGTAATACAAAGCACTTTCAACATCAACTTCATATTCAAAACAAAGGTAAAGGTCTCCATTTTCTTCAATAAACTAGCTGCTCTACCAGGATTGCATTCATCCCCATGAACCATAGCCAATACCCTTATAACAGAATCCCACATGTTTTCAATACGGAGTAATGTGGTGAAATGAGAACCCCATCTTGTATCACCGGGTCTAACCAAGCTAGTTCGTTGATGCTTCCCTTTCCTAGAAAAAATCTCCCCACTATCCAATTTCTCTAAAATTGTATTACGATGCTCAACAATCAAGGTATCTTTCCTTCGACAAGATGAACTAGCACTAGTCACAATCAAACTCACATAGTTGAAGAAATCAGCAAATGATGAACAACAAGTTGTAACAGCAACAATTACTAGCTGCAATTGATGAGCAAAGCAATGCACATAGAAAGCATGTGGGTTTTCATCACGAATTTGTTTTTGTAGACCGTTGAATTCACCTCTGATATTAGAAGCCCCATCATACCCTTGCCCTCGAAGTCTAGCAATAGATAAACCATATTCAGCAAGAACATCAAGTAATGCCTTCTTCAATGATATAGATGTTGTGTCCTCCACATGTTTAAGACCAAGGAATCTTTCCACTACCATTTCTTTATCATTGACAAACCTGCAAACCAATAAATACAATTAAATGAGACTGTCATATAGTTTATAATAATTATTATCAAATCAGCAATTAAATATTAACCAACCTCACAATCATAGCCATTTGCTCCGCTATTGAGACATCACGAGATTCATCAATTAGAACTACAAAAAGTTTATCACCAATCTCCTTTCTTTATGGCTTCCTTTATCTCCCTTGCAAAGCTTGCACAAAGGTCCTTCTGAATTTGGTGAGAAAGCATTTGGGCATTCAACGGACACAACTCCTCAAATGCAAGCCGTACCTCCTCGTTCCTTTTTTTGTCACTCAATCATTTCTAAGAAATTCCCTCTGTTTAAGGAAGAGGGAGATTTATCATGGCCTCAAAACGGATGAGCTTGTGCAATGAGAAAGCTTGCAACATCTAAAGAAGCCGTCACACGTGTTTCACATTTCTTTTCTGCATCAACACTATAAGCCTCAATCTTATGTGAGACGCTTGCCCTTCGATTCCTAAAATCTGCACAAGCTGTCCTTGCTCTATTGTGGTAGCTTGTCGGGCCACCAACATGAAGAGGAAATCCATTATATGCATTTTTCCAATTTCTATACCCTTCTTTGCTGAATGCATCATGACCAAAATGTGTTTCTAAGGGCTTTTTCTTGAATAGAAAGCAATAGAAGCAAAATGCTGCATCCTTAGCCACACTATATTCCAACCAATCATGCTTTGTTAACCAATTCTCTAGAAACACCCACTTATCATTTTGTTTTTTAGGAAAATTATGGCCAAAAGGTTTGGTTGGGCCCTTCACCAAATAAGCTCTCCTAACATCATCTCTAATGTCCGGATGGAATTGATCAATAGCTACACGAAGGCCCGGATCAGAAACAATATCAAAATCTGGGTTGAAAACCTTAACACCTTTGACTTTGGCATCCTGTTCAACGCTTTTGTATTGTTTCTACTGGATTTGGATGTGGCTCTGAATCTCCTAGCTGTTGTTGTTCTGTTGATTCAGCAACATTACCGCTTTCACGAGTGCTTGGGGCCGAGTTACTTCCACTTGCAGAATTTGTACTGGTAGTGGTATAGAAGCTTTTTAAATCTGCATAACCATTTAATTTAATTGCTTTCAATAATCAGGATAAACAACTAATCAAGCCAACGATTTGCAATGGATTAATGGCAATACCTAGTTTCTTATATCGCTTCTTGCTCAATGGAGTTGGAGTTGGAGCTGCCGGCCTCTGCCTACTCGTGCCTCTGCTGGCTCCAGCTTCATCTCCTCCCCCATCCATCAGCAGTTAGCACCGGCAGACCGGCAGTCCGGCCGGTGGCCGCTCGGCGGCTCGGGCCTCATGTGGCAAGCAGAAGATCAAGGGCATTGGCAAATGCAAGGCGGCGGCGGAGGTTTAGAGCGGCATGGCTGCCAGGCGGCGGAACGACGGCCGGGGCAGGCGATCGGAGGCGTGGGCGTGGTGAACCGAGCCGAAGCGAAGCGCTGATCGCGCGCTGGCGCCAGATGCTTCTGCTTGCCCTACTAAGGATCTGGGCTGCAGGATGGGTGGGCCTGGGCCATTGGGCCTTGTTGACCAGACGGCCCAGCAGCATGGAATCCCTCTGTTTCTCTGATTCGCTCGACTCCCGTCGCCGCCAGCCTCTGCTCCGCTCAGAGTCGGAGCTTTGACCTGCGCCGCCGCTGGAGATGGGGGTCCTATATGTGGTGCTCGCCGGAGGGAAGGTAGGGCGGTCGCCAAGATAGAAGCACTTAGTTTAAGTGCGCTCACGTGAGAGAAATGCGATTAAAATTTGTAAGAAAAAAAAGAACAGTTGACCACGTATGTCTTTTTTATTTTCTACATCAAGTCCGCATTTTAAGAAAAAAAACATTGCATTGACTGAGTCCACTAATATACACTTCCTACTGATAAATTCGGACTGACAACTAACTCACATAAATGCAAGTTTCACAATTTACTAGTCCAAACAAACAACTAACTCGCATTAAATATGTTGCTGAGACCAAATCACCTTGTCGGTGGAAAAAAAAAAACCACAACTTAAGGGTTTTTTTGGTGTGTCAGGTTTGCCTTTCATATACCACAACTTGAGGCTGTTGAGGTTAATTTTTTTTTACTGCAGATGTATCGCTTTCCAAGCTGTGGTTTGGTACATAGCATTGACCTTCTTAAAGATCTTAGTACTATACTATAGAGTTACCTTATTCAGAGGGAAAGAGGGCTTATTTCGTGGAATGGGCTTATTTCGTGGAATGTAGGCATGCTTTGTTTGTGCATGATGCATAAAAGTCAAAAAAATTGTTGTGCAGAACTTGGGGTGGTCGAAGTGATTGATTACTTACTCTAGAAAAACTGAACAATAACCGAGTAATCTAAAAATTGCTAAAGTTCGAACAATAACGGACCGTTTTCATCCCTAGTTAGTACTTACACAAAATTTCATCTATTCTATTAATAATTTAATAACTTGCAGGTGTAGGTACTTGTTACCCCACGGTTGCAGATACATGTATATGAGTTTTACTCGATAGACAATTTGTTGTGGATGGGTATTAATTTACTCCATCCGGGTGCTGCCATCCCCAACCACATATGCACTGAAGGTTATGGTGCTCACCAATAAAAGGGGTAGTGGAGGAGGGAGGGAACTTATATCAGAGCCGAAATGTTGTTGCAGCAATAGGTGTAAAAATAAAGTTGTTTGGTAATAAGTTTTGGTTGGGAGTACAGTACGTATATGTAGTGACCCTATTTCTGTCAAGCTTTCGTGGGTTGTTACATCAAGTGAAGTTTGGTTATCAATACTAGCATGGAGCAGGGTTCAAAATTTCAGCGAAATTTCGGCCAAACTTTACGAAATTCGGTAATTTTGGTGGTGGCGAAAAAAATCCGAAATTTTGTAATACACTAATGCATGTGTTATATAACTCTAGACTCATATTTTCTATTGTTTATATTGCATATTCTTCTATTCAATAGATGTGTAGTCATAAATCATACTAATATTTGTTTAGATCTATATTTTTTTAAAAAAAGCATACTTCATGTGCTAGTCTCTAAAAAAAATCGCTAAAATTTCAGCTGAATTTCGGTAAATTCAGTGGTGGCCGGAATTTTTACAATACCGAAATTAAAAACCCTGTCATAGAGTAATATCCAACACAAGAAATTGTTCTTAGCTAGCATGTATTACTCCTACTAGTGACTGACATAGCAGTAGACAGTAGTGACCGATGATGGCGGGGCTACAGTGATAGTGTACTGTGTGGAGTAGGTGTAGAGGCAGTGACAACTGACAATGGTGATGGTAGCGAGCACAAAGAACAAAAGTCGTGTCAACCGTTGGTGTTCACAGAAGTTTTTTGCGCAAGGTACCTGGTGTTTTTTTTTAAAAAAAACTTTTCTTTTAATTTTGCTACATGGCATTATATATATGAGTAAACCGACACGGTCAAAATTGTCCTCGCAACCATAATCAGTGCAGTTTTATTTTTAAAATTGATAAAAAATGCAATCGGTCAAGTAATGTTAATGAGAGGCTTGGGAGGAGTAAACTACACTCCTCTCCTCGTCAGGCTCGTAGATCACGGGTCTTGTGCAGAGCCGGTCGGTGGCATCTCTCTTCTCTCCTCCATAATGTATGCCTGTCCTTTGACTGATTCCAAATTTCCAATCCTCGGACGCCTACCTGTAGCCCCCGCGCACTTGTAATTTTCCCCTTGCCTTCCCCGACTACTTTGGCCATGTTTAGATCTCACCTAAAATTCAAAATTTTTCAAGATTCTCTGTCACATTAAATTTTACGGTAAATAGATGGAGCATTAAATATAGGTAAAAAGAATAACTAATTGCACAGTTTACCCGTAATTGACGAAACAAATCTTTTAAGCCTAAATAGTCTATAATTGAATATTTTTTATCAAATATAAATAAAAATGCTACCCGAAAGCCAAAAATTTTCGCATCTCCCTTACGTGCCTCCGCTTTTGTCTACAGTCGACACACGCTACTTAAGCCACGCTCACATAGAAAAGCGAATAAAAAGACCCCCGACAGGCCTAAAAAGCAAAAACCCCGCCCCCCCCCGGCAATGCGTGGCGTGCCTCACGGGGCGGGATGGTCACGAGCAGGCACTGACACATGGGCCCCTCGCAAAGTCCCAGGGAACACGCACGCTCTGCCTCTCCACCCCTGCTATATATATCGCCGGTTAAATTAGCTAGCAGAGTGAGCTAATCTAGGTAGCAGCGGCATGTGCTAGGCAGAAGAAGCAAGTCACAGTCTCCTTCCCCTCTGGTCTAGTGCTCGGCGGCTCCGTCGCCATGGACGTCCTCCTCTGCTGCTTCTGCGTGCTGCTTCTCCTGGCCTCCGCCGCGTCCGCCGCCAGCGAGCGGTGCGTTCGGCAGGGGAAGGCGGCCTACTCGCCCTCGCTCTCCCCGGTCCCTCATCACGGTAAGCGCATCGACTGCCCTCTGTCTCTCCGATCGAGCCACAGTAATAGCCTTTCTTCCTCTTACCGCTGCTAGATCTTGATTGGTCGGTCCGATTGTTGGATATGGATAACCAGGTAGCAGCGGAGCGTGCGGGTACGGCGCCATGGCTGCCGAGATCAATGGGGGCTTCCTCGCCGCCGGCGGGCCGAGGCAGCACCGCGGTGGGCTCGGCTGCGGCCGCTGCTTCCAGGTACTGCCTCCAGCTGTTTTCTTCTCAAATCACTCTCCGTCTTCCTGCTTCTTCTTCTGTCCTTCGCTTGCTTGATTCGGTTGGCAAGAAGCCCCTTTCTTGACTGCGCCCACAAGAATCTTCGGTACTACCTTGGATTGCGATGTGCGGTTGCGAGTTTTGTCCTCAACAATCTCCTGGGGCTGCTCTGCTCGATTCACTCGTGCTTTGGGGATGGGGCTTTCCCGTTATGTTGCCGTCTTCAGTGTTCAGAGCCAGAACACAAAGCAGTATTCTGCAGAGTGCAGATTAAGGGGGAATCTGTTTTGTTACCTTTTCTTTTTCTTCAGTTCAGTTAGTTGGCTCGGCTCAATCATCAAGACAACGAATTTGGGACTTCCGGTCCGAATTCCTACCTAATGTAGTTCTGATGATTAACAAAAATGTTCCCGAAATCCAGGAGCAGAAATCTGCTTGCTTGCTTGCGTGCACCGAGGAATGCATATTCCTTCTTGTGATCGTTTGTTTTCTGCTCTGGCTTTTGCATGCATTCTCTTTGGTGTCTCAGAACTCAGAAGAGTGAGTAGAGCTGCTGCTGAATATGCCGTTCGCCTGTCTTATTTACTGGATGTTCTTTGCCTTAATTTGCTGTGATTATTCTTGCCGGTGGACTAATTAATTTGGGATGATGCATGCAAATAAAACAGATGAGATGCCGAGACGCAAAGCTGTGCAGCTCCGGCGGAGTGCGGGTGGTGCTCACCGACTTCCACAGGAGCAACCGCACCGACTTCCTGCTCGCCGGGCCCGCCTTCGCGGCCCTGGCCAAGCCCGGGATGGCCCAGGAGCTCAAAAGGCTAGATGCCCTCTCCGTAGAGTACAAAAGGTCTATATGCTGCTTCTCTCTACTCTCTCTAATCAACTTAAAAACGTATTTTTTTCATCAAAAAAGCGAAAAAAAACGTTTTTTTGTTCTTGTAGTTGGTCAGTTTTTAGGGAACAAATGACTGACTGAACTCTAGTTCTTTCAAAGAAACTATAGATGCATCTGTAGGAGTCTAAATTCCTCGTGGTGTTTGGCTGGGCAGGATTCCATGCGAGTACAAGGAGAAGAACCTGTCGATCCGGGTGGAAGAAGCGAGCGACAAGACGCGGGGCAACCTGGTGGTGAAGCTGCTGTACCAGGGCGGCCAGACCGACATCCTGGCAGTGGACGTGGCCCCCGTGGGGTCGTCGGCGGAGTGGCGGTTCATGACGCGCGTGTACGGGCCCGTGTGGAGCACGCCGCGGGCCCCCGCCGGGCCGCTGCAGTTCCGGGCGGTGGTCACGGGCGGATACGACGGCAAGTGGGTGTGGGCGGACCAGGAGGTGCTCCCGGCGGACTGGCGGCCGGGACAGGTCTATGACACCGGCGTCCGCATCGCCGACGTCGCCAGGGACGGATGCCGGGGATGCGCTGCCACCGCCGCCGGCGCCGCGATGGACTACTGGAAGTGAGGATGGCTGGGTGGATGACAGATATAAATATATATAAATGCATACTAAGCATCGGTGGTCCGTCACTTTCACTCTAGCGAGTGCCTAGAGTTGAGAAGAGGACAGCATGCAATGCAAATGGCGCTAGCTGGAAGAACAGCACCACCAAGTGCACGCGTCTGGCTGTGTCCAGAGGGGGCTCCGGTCTTTGTTTCTGATCGATCTCTGCTAGCTCTTGCAACATGTACATTGAACTTGAAACATGCCTGCTGCTCTGCTGCATGTGTGCTGCAGCAGGAGGAGAGGTGGTATCATCGATTGATCGTCTCGTCGAGGTCGATCCGATTAGATGCACGCAAAGAATTGTACTACGTGGCTACTATTACCTGCCTAGCTGACCCTGCTGATGAATGCTAGTAGTTGTTAGAATAATGAGCACACAGTCCTTTGGTGGCCATGTTTTTCTACCTTTGGCATGTTGTAGTATGCAGTACATGAACATGCGGCATATGATGTTGTCGTTCAAAGTTCACATGCGGCACCAACCCCTATCTGTTTTGGCGGCAAGTGAGGGAGGTATATTTAAAGCAAGTGTGATACTATAGATGGCCATCGGGCGTGCAGCCCGCCCGCCCGTGGTCTGGCGTGTGCCGGCGTCTTGACGGCATGGCATCGTCTCTCGACGGGCCGTCGTGTCGGCGCCGCGGCGTGCGTTCGGGCTGCGTGCTTCGTGCTCGGCCAACGGCCCATGGCACGCCCGTGGGCCGCTTTTTTGCCGTCTTGCGTCGTGCCGCCTTTGGCACGCACGCCATTTTCACCGGCCGTCGTTTACCCATGGCCCATGATGCACACTTCATAGAATCAAAGTTTCACAGTTCACACAATCACACTTCACGTAATCAAAGTTCACACTTCTTTCATAGTTCATAGTTTCACGAAAAAAGAGAAGATGTACACAAAGACACGGATGACATATCATATGATGATGAACTTATATTCGTAATGAGTGCTTTTGTGCAATGTCAGCTCATTAAAAAACCTTTCTAGGTAAAACTCAACCTTGTGAGAAACCCTAGAAAGAGAAAAAGAGTGCAACCGACTCTAAATGTCAAGGTCTTATAGTTCTATACTTCTATCCTATTAGGATAGCCAACATCGATGGCAAAGTCATTGTGACTTAGTGAGTTCACAGATCACAACAATAGGAAGCCGTGAAGGCGAGAACAACAAAAGTTCTATCCTATTACAACATCAGTCATCAAGGTGGCAAAGTTCTTCCTTCATTGATCATAGTGACTCACTCTAGCACACCAAAAGTTCCCGCAAGCAAAGCAATGTTAGTACCAAAGTGATGATTTGAATGTAAAGAAATGATGCAAAATGGAACTTGAATGTTGAGTGACTACCTCTCATCTTCTCTTCTTCTTCTTCTATCCACCAAAGAAGACCAAAGAAGATTGGCCACGGCCGACACCTTCGCTGAGCCACGCCCTTCGCCTTGTTCATCGAGGAAGAGGTTCTTGAATGCCTCCTCAAGGTCCAGTCCTCGTGTGTATATCTTTGTTCTCTTCTTGCACCTTGCTCCCAGTCCTTGATGCAGTGAGCATCTCAACATGCTTAGGCAACAAGCGCCGCCACCGATCTTCGAGTATCCCGGATGTACAAATTTGAAAGCAGGACTCGGAAGAGACAGTGAGACACAGGGGACGTACATAATATCTCGAGCCATAATAGATGTGGATTGGATAAGTTAGCTTGTGGTCACGCCACCAGAGGAGTATGTCAAAGGATTCCTCATAACATGTGACAGGTCACTTTGTCCAAGTATGCTTTGAGCTCACTAACAACAGATGGAGTATGAGCTGAGGGGAAGAAGAGACAGGGAATCACCAGACCTCCAAAGATCCTTCCCCATGCCTGCTTTGTCTTACCAAGATGAGTGAAGGGATTGAAACCCTCTGAGACCTCACTTTGCACCAAATTTCTGTTCATACTTGCCAAACAATTTATACAATTCATCTTTTACATCAAAGATAGTATGAACTATAAATGCATCCAGTTGCCTTACCAAGCAATTCAAGCACACTAAAGAACCCTTTCATCTTAGCTCTAGGATCAAGAATGAATGCATATGAATAAATGAGTGGAATTTTCTCCCAATATTTAAGGAATTTAAGCTTCATAGGAGTAGCAATCATTCTAAAATTAGCATCTTTTTCAAAGATTTTGCAAATGTTCAACCATGTCAAGCATATGGTGCAAAACAAGTGGAGTTGTGGGATAATAAACCCCAGACAAACTGACAACAAGAGAGTTATAGAAGAGTTCTAGGAATATCATTATTTGTTCAAAGAACATGCCAATGCCAGGCAATCAACAAAGTAGAACCATAATTAGAGGTAATAAACACATCAAAGACTTCTTTGTATGGCAAAGAAATGTTTGAGCATCAAAAAAGTAGAATTCCATCTAACATCCATGTCCAAGCCAAACTTCCTAGGTCTAAGACCCTGAGCCTTGCAGTAGTTTTTAAACAATGCAATTCTTTGATTAGAGGAATTTAAAAAACTTATTACAGTTTTGAAATCTTTAGTATAAGGTTTCAACCTCTTCATGCCAGATTTAACAATAAGATTGATGATATGGCATGCACAACGCCGATGCACAAGCAAGTCATCGCACCTTGTTAGGATCTGGGGGTAGGTGCATAAGAACCCAAATAACCAAAGAACATAGGTCGCAAAATCTCATATGCCCTAGAATTAGCGTAAGCATTGTCTAGAGACACAGAAAAATACCTTGTCTATCAAACCAAACTCCTCAACCACACTAGCAATCCTATCAAGAATGTTATCACCGAATGTGAAACATCAATCACCCTTAAACCAATTACTTTTTTCTCAGAACTCCCAATCAAGACTAACATAATGAGCAACCACGGATATATAATCCTCTTTAGCATTACCGGACTAAATATCGATGTCAAAGAAATAGAAGATGCAACAGCAACACAGATTTCATAAGCATATCACGTTGTTCATCAAACAGCTTTAGACATATCTCTAGTGGTGGTCTCATTTAGAAACCTTTTGGAACAGAGGATTATGAGCACGCTTAATATAATCCTCCCAAGCATCGGTCCTCACCTATCCCTAAAGGAAGGTCTAGCCTAGCAATCAAACGGCACAACTCAAAGTCGAGCAATCAAAGGATCATACACCCAATTGTTCAAACCATCGATTCGTGAGCAAGCTTAGACCGGACAAGACTAGCCTGATCACGTTTTTCATACAAGAATTCATGTGCCGTCTCAAATGGCCAAAGGCCGGTAACCGATCTAGCGATGTATCGCGCGATGACAATGTTTACAGATGGCACGTACTCAATTCCCTTCTCCTTAATCTCATGGAAGTAATCCCAAACAAAGCAGAAACTTTCTTACCGTGAGGAGGTACCATGAGTGTCGGTGGATACCTCAACTCCACCATCGTTGTCGCCGCCATCGACATCGATGGGCTGGTTGTCAAATCACCGAGGTCGACGCCCGAACAGACCGGCCGCATCATCACGTATGTCGTCGTCGTCCTCTCGACTTCCAAAGAGGTCATCCGCGACAATACCGGTCCTCGCCGTCGCCGAGGGGATGTTGATTCTCCCCAGCGTTGCGGGCCGGAATCACCACGCAGACGAGCCGGACAACCGTGCCCGACCTCGACCTCCAAAGAAGCACCAAAGACTGCCCTCGAGCAGGCTTGGGCGGCCTGGCCATGTCTACTCGAGAGGAGGAAGACGCGGCGTCAGGCGCCAACCTGCACGCAAGAAGAAGTTAGAAGAAGTGAAGAACTGAAGAAGAAGAAGAAGTGAGAAGAAGACGAAGAAGAAGTGAGAAGAAGAAGAACAGATGACAGATCTAGGGTTAGGGTTAGGGAAGAAGTCCAACCTGTGTACCCGGAGCCCGGTGCCGGTGATGAAGAGGCCACCAAGCAATGGATGAGATAGACAGACACGGATTAGAATCGACGGCGCAGGTGGTGGAGGAGGAGGGACTGCTATGAACACTCACATGGTTCACCGAGAGGGGAGTGAGGGAGTGAGAGTAGAGGAAAAGGAGGGAGGAGACGGCGGGGAAGCAGGGACCAGGGAGGAGCGCCGGTGCGGTCACCGCTCACCGGTGACGGGGACTCGGGGAGGACGGACGAACGTCGGCGTCGGCGGCGGTGGATCTAGATCGAGAATGGGAGAGCGGACAATGAGCGAGAGCGAGAGACCGAGAGCTGCATGGCGGGAGAGGATTAGGTTAGGGTTTGGGAGGGGGATGCGCCACCACGGACGGCTTATATAATGACGAGGGGAGAGGGAGGGTGCGGGGGGTGGACGCCGGCTGCTGCTGCTGCGGCGTGGCTTCTCGACCGGCCGCCACCGGGCCGCATCATCCACTGTGTTGCGTCTGCAGTCTGGCCACAGGCCAAAGCGGCGGCCCAGCACGGCCGGTGTCTCGGCCAAAGACGCGCACGGTGGCACCGGGCCAGCCGGACTTCAGGCGGGCCAAAACAACGGGCCACGGGTCAAGCAGAAGCGGGTCATGGGCTGCATGGCCAAATATATGTGATACTCACTGGGATCCCCATCGTTCCTTGGGGCCTGTTTGGTTTGTAAAATTTTTGGCGAAATGTTGTTGTAGTATTTTCGTTGTTATTTTGTAATTAGTGTCCAATCATAGTCTAATTAGGCTTAAAAGATTCGTCTCGTGGATTTCGTCTAAACTGTGTAATTAGTTTTATTTTTTATTTATATTTAATGCTTCATGCATGCGTCCAAAGATTCGATGTGACGGGGAATCTTGAATTTTTTTTGCAAAATGAAGTGAACTAAACTGGCCCTTGGTACGCTGTTCATTTACCACAATGATGGACCCACGTACTAATTAAGGCCAATCTACTGTTAGGTCAATCTCTGTGTGAATTTTATTTTGTCCTAGTTTTATTTGTATTTAATAAGGTGTGCCATCACATAAACATTTCTAATCTTATAGCAATGCTTTTAAGAAGAGAAAAAAAGTTTTATGGGCATCAAACTCTGTTATAGCATCTCCACTGGACCTCATATTCGTTTCCCCTACAACTAGCTATAGCCTATAGGAGATCTTTTAAAAACATTTTTTTGGATATGAGAGATTTTTGCTCCAACAGATTACCAAAAAAAATCTCACATTTGTTTTCTACCCCAACAGGTGGAGAATTGCCGGAGAGATTCAATTTCTTATTTAAAGGATAGGGGGGAGTATAGGAGATTTGATGGAGATGATTTTAGCTCAGTTTCCAACTCTAGATGAGTCATGAAATTAAATGCATATGAAACAACATAATGAAACTACACATTGAGGGTGAATGGGTTTGATCCACGTATTGTTTTATTCTATATGATGTGACCCTCTCGAAAACAATGCCATTAAACCCTCCACTGTGAATGACTTTAGTGTCCAGTTACTCGAATGGGTTTTATATACGTATATTCTAGATGGGTTTTATTGATGGCCCACCTATCGTTAGCATTTTTTTTTTTGCTAAACTATACCTAAAGTGTGGCAAGTCATCATCAATTGCTCTCCCAAATGCGGTAGGTTGTCGAAACTGTGGACTCGCACGATCCTCACAGAACCAAATTGAGTCAGATGAGTGGCATTCCGTTTCTATAATAATTCTGGTGTACAGTATATTAACAAAATGCCTGTGGAAAGTAAAATCTGCATTTGTACATACCCAGCCCGTCGCCTATACAGGAACAAATTTAAAGCTCAAACGCGTTAAAATTTGCGGCGAATTTGGAACCAAGCAGACAGTGACAGGGTCCAAAATCCAAATGAACTCTGGAGTGTCGAGCATGGCAGTGGGTTGCTTTCAGTCTCAGCACCGGACAAGCGGGAGTGGCCGGCCTCTGTCTGATTCCACACGGGGTCCCCCCCGGACTCACGGGCAACTTCGACGTCGACACGCCGTTCTTTTGTCGTGGAAACCGACATCCAGGAAACCAGCCGATGGCACTTGACAAAATAATGCGAAGTACCCTTGATATTTCACAGCGTGAGATACTGCATCATATAGCATCATAGGTACGTTACCAGTTACCACCGCCCAGCACTGCTGCAGCAAGGCTTTTTTGCTCTCGGTTGGAAAATCCCTTTAGTCTCGATTTCTCAATTAGGAGCACTAATTCAGGACTAAAGGTACCATTCTTTAGTCTCGGCTTGACGCGGAACCTTTAGTCCCGGTTGGAAACACCAACCGGGAGTAAAGGGGGCCTCCAGGCCTGGCCAGGACCGTTACGGGGCAGGACCTTTATCAACCGGGACTAAATGTTCCTCTCTTTTTTTTCTGGTTTCTATTTTTGGTTTCTTTTTTTATTTAATGATTAGTTTTGATATTAAAATACATTTTCGAATACGCTGCTAATAGTAATATATATGTGTACTTCGCACGCGTAAGTTTTCATTCGAACTTTGTACATAAATAACAAACGAATATACGCGTACATGCATATATATATATATGATGATCATATATACACACACGTTATTTTATTTTATGTACATATAATATGTGCATATATATATATATATTACAAAGGTTTGATATATAAATTGTTTATGTCCTTAGCAATTCACTCCTCCAGATTTGGCATCCACGTTTCGTTCGAGTCATTGTAGAACTCGCCGTTGGGGTTGATGACCTGGTCATTTAGAAATCCTGCTATAGTCTCTCGAATTGCTTTAAGTCGGTCAAGTCGTATGACTCTTTCCCTCAACCATTCAGTCTTCAATAAAAGTTAAAGGAAAAAGTATTAATATATATATATATATATGTGTGTGTGTATTGCTCATGTAATTACTTATACAAATGAGAGCAATAAAGAAATTGTAAATATACGATCGAAATAATATAAAGAAAAAAATATTTTTATACGTACTTTGAGTTGCTCTTCAGGAGTTCTCTTTGAGTACGCCATGATGAACTCGCAAACATAGTATCCACAGTAGTTGTTACCCTGCTCCTGTCTTAGAACCCACTTTTACGACAAAAAAATCAATTAGGGTGAATTGAAATAATCATATGGTGTTAATTGAATATAAATGTGTAGTTATAGTACTTACTTTGTATGCGATTACATCCAGTGGCGCTTTGCAATGTTTCATTTTTTGTTCCTCAATGAACCTTTTCCAAACCCTGCTCCCAATAAAATAAAAAAATAATTTAACCTTTAATAATTGTTGAGAGATCGGCGCCATTATATATATGTTGTTATAGAGAAACTAAATTAATTACCCTTGTATAATATCTATCATGTCTTGATACTCCGTTTGCGGTTTTCTCAACGAGTCTAAGATTTTCTATCTACTATTGGCCATATCGATGACCATAAATATCCAGTGATTGCTGCATAAACACACACACACACATATATATGTGTGTGTGTGAGAGAGAGAGAGAGGTAACTAGCTAGTAAGGAAATATTGATGTCCCATATATATGATCGACATTAATTACTTATAATAACACTCACTTGAAGTTGTAGGGGAAGAGTATCTCCTTGTCGCGTTGGTTCACTAAGAAATTCATGAGATTTCTCTCAGGTTGAGGCTTATAATCCTTCGGGGGGTTAGGGTGTTTGTATACGACATATGAATCAACGAACCCAACATCATTATCCTTTCTCTTTCTAAGTTCTGTCATCTCATATCTGCATACATGAAAATTGTGAATATATATATTATGAATATATAATAAAGAAATTGTGAATATATTAGAAAATAATCACACTTACAGACAATAGCAGCTAATGAGACTTTTGTCGAGAGACTCCAGGTGGCATAGTTGGTGTAATTCTAGAAGCTCGACATAGATAATGTCATTGCCACGGACGGAGTAATGGTGGTTTCTAATTCGACGGAAAGATAGATTTGTCCCAAGATCGACGCCGACATGTACCACCCGCTTAGCAGTATATATTTGCGCACCAGTTCACCTAATTTCTCCGGGTTGTATAGACTCGGCCCGGTACAAATTTCTTGTAAGGGTCCACTTCAGGCAGATGGTCCTTCAAATGAGCACTTCGGCAAGGTTCAAACCAAAGTCCTCATAAAACCAAGAAACGCGATTCATAGCCGCCTACCTCCTCCACTAAATTTAAGTTTGAACCATATTCGTTAGGAACGACAAGGGGGATTGATTGTTGCGATTGTTGTCCGAAGTTGTGCAACACCTTTCCCTACTCTCTTCTTTTTTTGCGCTACTCATATGACTTGGTGAGAGAGCGGTCATAGTCCGACATCGGTTGTTTCATGGCGCTCTTAAGAGAATCCCATTTTTTTGTTCCAACTTCTTTCTTAGCTGATCCGGAGGTAGGAAGAAGTATGATGGCTCCGGTTCTCCCTCTCGCCGTCATACTGCTTTTGCACCTTCAAAGAAATCTGTCACTTCTTTTTGTAGTGCATCCTTTAATTCTTGTTCACTTTTCTCATAAGATAGTTTTTGGAGAATAACTGGATGAGTATTTGCTTTATGCTTCTTTGTCGGCGGGCAGGGCAACGACTTTGTTTGCGGGGCAGACCTCTTAGGGGCTGGCTTCCTTGGAGGCGGGGGAGGCGTTGGAGACAGCCTTGGAGGCAGTGCAGACTTTGGAGGCGGCGGAGGCGTTGGAGACCTCGGTAGAGGAGTTGTGGACTTCCTTGGAGGCGGCGGAGGAGTTGGAGATGGTGGGGATGCAACAGTGCCTTCGAAGGCGTCATCATTGCCCTGAGCACTATGATGGTCGGGAGAAGCAACAACTGGACTTTGGTTGGCGGAGGCCCTGCTTTGTGAGTACAAAAAATAATGAGATATAAGTAAATGCTTATTATTAGTCGTACCCATAGAAAATTATCAAAAAATTATTTTGTTAACTTTTGTCCGCATCTAATGTCTGCTGGTGGTGGAGCAGACGCCCCAGGGATAATGATGTAGCGCTTGCGCCATAGTATATATGCCTTCTCTGCTTCTCCTAGAGTCTTCTCTCCATCACCTCTAGGAATGTCAAGAGCTAGATCCTCATAACCTTTGCTCACTTTATCCACTGCGACCCTAGCATATCCAGGTTGTATTGGTGCCCCATGGATTCTTGGTGTCTTGGTAGGGTCTGGAGGAGTAAAAACACTGACAACGACCTTGATTGTGTCATTCCCCCTTGGAACATGTAGCTCAATTGATGTCCTTGGAGTAGTGACATCATCCACGGGGAAACGCAGCATTGCTGCGTCTATCTTGCTTTTGGTAGCTCAAAGGAAGCGCAATGCTTTTCAACCCAACAAGGGGCTAATATTAACATTCATTCCTGGCTCTGATGCCTGCCTCTGGGCACTCATTGCTATCTGCACTTGCTTTCTAATTTCTTCCTATATTCTTGCTTCCATTGCTTTTTCTCGCTCTTTTGCTTCAAGCACCATTTCCTCCAACATTGTCACCCATACCGCTTGCTCCTCCTTGCTTCTTCCTCAAGGCTTTGGTAGGTTTCCCCCCATTAGGGAAACCATCAACCCATGGAGTGTTATGCGTTCTAAGCCTCTGGTTCGCCAAGGTGTTCAAAGTGATCCCGATGGCATACGTCACCATCCTTCTCTCTATTGGGCTTGAACACACCACCTCTTTAGCTTCTATAGCAAAAAGCCAATCGGCGTCTTGTCTTTTTTTGAGTTTTGCCCATACACTGCCAGACCGGTCTATGGGTCGAGTCTTTCCCCATGATTGAAAAACCAATTCTTCGAGCGTGGGGGCCACTTGGCTGATTCTGGTTCGATCCCCTTGGCAATAATGTCCGCTTTCATTTTTTGCCACTTCGGAATGGCAGTATCGTAGCCACCTGATCCCATGTCATGGTTGTATACCTTTTTTTGGGCATTCTCTTGGTTCCTTCTCACCCATGCCTCACCCTCTGCTGATCTCTTGTACTCTACGAAATCATTCCAATAGGGCCTCTGTTTTGAGATCGGGCCCGTAGCAGTATTAAAATTCGACGTTTCGTTCTTCTTGATGTATGTGTTGTATAGGTGTTTCTTCCAAGTCTGGAATTGTGTGGCCATCTTCTTCATAGCCCACGATCGAACTAGCTCCTTCAATTCATCATCGTTGATATCATCATAATCATCCGCTTGCAACGTGAAATGGGCAAGGATATCATTCCAGAGCAAATTCTTGTCAACATCAAAGACAAAACTAACATCAGGCTCATTGATCTTTTTCTTCCATTCACGGATACTGATCGGAATTTTATCCCTTACAAGGTACCCACAGTGTTCCACGAATTTCCTTTTATGTGGACCAAGTGGTTCGCCTGTCTCGATGTTGAATTCCGATATTATGTACCGGCCCTCCAGTGGTTTCTTCGGTCCTCGAACATTTTTGCTCTTCGCCGTTGTGGTCGCCGATCCAGAGGGCTACATATAAAAAAATAATAAATAAATATCTTTTGTCCACAGAAATATATACAATATTCACATATAATATATATTTAGTATATATACCTCACCTGTATTTTCTTGCAAAACATTTTCTTGCTCATTTTCAAGAGCTAGGTATTGACTTCCATCATCAACATCCTGCTCACCAGCATTGGCAATAATATTCATCATTTCTTCCTCCATGTTGTCTCCCGGGGCAGCCATATCTAACAAATTTAACAAAATTTAAGTCACATATATAAACACGTCATATATATACAATAAGTCATATACAAATTTATCTAAGTCACATATATATAAACAAGTCATATATGTAAACAAGTCATATATGTACAATAAGTCATAAACAAAATAAATCTAAGTCACATATATAAACAAGTCATATATATAAACAATTCATATATGTAAATAAGTCATATATGTACAATAAGTCATATACAAAATAAATCTAAGTCACATATATAAACAAGTCATATATATAAACAATTCATATATGTAAACAATCATATATGTCAACAAGTCATATATGTAAACAAGTCATATAAACAAGTCATATATGTAAACAAGTCATATAAACGACGAATTCGCCCTAGCGAGAATGACGAATTCGCCCTAGCGAGGTCGTTCTCGCTAGGGCAAATTCGTCGTTCTCGCTAGGGTGAATCGTCGTTCTCGCTAGGGTATACAACAACGGGGCGGCGTTGCTCCGCATATACAACAACGGGGCGGCATTGCTCCGCATATACAACAACGGGGCGACGTTGCTTCGCATACAACACAACGAGGCAGCGTTGCTCCGCATACAACACAACGAGGCGGCGTTGCTCCACATACAACACAACGATGCGGCGTTGCTCCGCATACAACACAACGAGGCGTTCCTCTGCATATATCACATACGAACACATATTGACGTACGTAGGGGTCGGCGGTGATGGGCGTCCGAAGGCGGTGATGACGAGGGCGGTGTCGGTGGCGGCGCCAGCGTCGTGGCCGGCCGGGCCGGGGTGGAGTCGTTAGGGCCGCGCGCGCGGCGTCAATGGCGATGTGGCGTCGGGCGCCAGGGGCGGCGTGGCGTCGGGGCCGACCGTCGGCGTCAGTGGTGGCGTCGGGCCGGGCTATAGTGTGGCGTCGGGGCCGAGCGTCGGATCGGTGGGGCGTTGGGGCGCCGGGCCAGGGTGGTCGGGGGGCGGCGCGTCGGCGAGCACACGACGTCGGGGCGGTGGGGTGCCGGTGTGCGTGCAGGCGCTCGCGAGGTGTGGCGTCGGCGGTGGATCAGACGAGTGGTGGCGGGTCTGTTAGGGCTTGGCTCAGCAGTGGGGAGGAGGAAGAAGAGGGGCCAGGGCGGGCGCAGAGGCTATATAAGGGAGAGGACCTTTAGTCCCGAGCGCCACCACCAATCGGATTAAAGGCCCTTTAGTCCCGGGCCTGATAACGCCTCGGGACTAAAGGTCGCACCTTTAGTCCCGGCCGTGGTGGCGCCGAGACTAAAAATAAGCAACGACCAAGCTGCAGCTTTTCTTTGCCATGATCATTAGGATTTTAATATATTTATTTTTACACAAATGATAAAAGGATAGTTAATTGCACAGAAAATTAAATAAAATACATAAAAATATTTTTAAAAAATATAGATTCTATTTTGCTTTATTGCACACAGGAAAATTATGTGACCTAAAGTTTTAATTTTTTAACAAGTTTTAAAACACAATATAGTGTTTAAATTACTATTTCGATAATGCAAAAATATAGTGTTTAATTAAATTCAGAAAAACTCTTGTTTTCGACTGGAAATTTGTTTTCACATAATTTGAACGTGACATAATCCCACCATCAAACATAAATTTGTTTTCACATCATTTTAACGTGACATAATCCCAACATCAAACATAAATTTGTTTTCACATCATTTCAACGTGACATAATTCAACATCAAACATAAATTCACAATTATTACATAATATCTCTAATACACACTATTGAACGTCAATATATATATCAAGCGGGCACAGTAGTGAACTTCTTCTTGATGTATGTCCCTTGGTTATGATCGCGCCGTAACCATGGAGTGTCCTAATTGTTTAGCTAGATGCTAGGGTCTTTGTTCACTGTGAAGGGTGAAATTTGGTCATCCTTTTCATAATCTTCTAACATGTCTGACTTGTCTTCGATTCCGATGATGTTTCTTTTTTCTGAAAGAACTATGTGGCGCTTTGGCTCATCATTGATTGGGTGGTTGTTGTTTTTCCCTCTCTTCGGTTTTGTAGACATGTCCTTGACATAGAACACCTGAGTCACATCCTTCGCAAGGACAAACGGTTCACCGTTGTACCCAATATTGTTGAGGTCCACTGTTGTCATTCCATACTGGTTGTCGACTGCTACGCCGCCTCTAGTCGTCTTTACCCACTAGCACTTGAACAAAGGTACCTTAAAATGAGATGCATAGTCTAGTTCCCATATCTCCTCTATGCGGCCATAGTATGTTTGCTTGTTCCCACTAGGGTCGGTGGCATCTATGCGGACACCACTGTTTTGGTTGGTGCTCCTTTTATCTTGTGCTACTGTGTAAAATGTATTTCCATTTATCTCGTACCCTTTGTATGTGAGGATATGCCACGATGGCTGTCTAGCCAACAAATACAGCTCCTCATCAATACTCTCATCACCCTGACATTGTTTTTGCAACCAGTCGCTGAAAGTTTCCATGTGCTGACGCGTAATCCATGCTTCAGACTTCCCTGAGAACTCAGATCGAAGGAGGTTCTTGTGTGTCTCGATATACGGATCTACCAAGGAGGAGTTCTGTAGAACTGTGTAGTGTGCTTTATTGAAATAGTCATCACCCTTACCAATATATGTTTTCTTCCCTAGTGTCCCCTTTTCACTTAGTCTCCTCTCGTGTCGCGATTCAGGAACACCAATCGGGTTAATATCGGAAATGAAGTCAACACAGAACTCAATGACATCCTCTGTTCCGTAGCCCTTGGCGATGCTTCCTTCTAGCCAAGCACGGTTGTGAACATATTTCTTCAGGATTCCCATAAACCTCTCAAAGGGGAACATGTTGTGTAGGAACACAGGACCGAGAATAGTAATCTCCTTGACCAGATGAACTAGGAGGTGTGTCATGATATCAAAGAAGGAAGGAGGAAACACCACCTCAAAGCTGACAAGACATTGAACCACATCATTCTGTAGTTTTGCTAGATCCGTTGGATCGATTGCCTTCTAAGAAATTGCATTGAGGAATGCACATAGCTTCACGGTGGCTAGACGTACATTTGGCGGTAGAATTCCTCTTAATGCAACTAGAAGTAATTGAGTCATGAGCACGTGGCAGTCATGGGACTTTAAGTGTCCAAATTTCTTCTCTGGCACATTTATTATACCCTTTATATTCGAGGAGAATCCAGACGGTACCTTAATGCTATCTAGGCATTCAAACAAGCTGTCCTTCTCTTCTTTGCTAAGAGTGTAGCTGGCAGGACTTAAGTACTGGCGTCCATCATCTGTCTTCTCTGGATGCAGGTTGTCTCATTCTTTCAAACACCGCAGGTCCTATCGTGCTTCAATTGTATCCTTAGGCTTCCCATACACGCCCATGAAGCCTAGCAGATTCACACAAAGATTCTTCGTCAGGTGTATCACGTCGATCGCGCTGCGGACCTCTAGGACTTGCCAATAGGGTAGCTCCCAAAATATGGACTTCTTCTTCCACATGGGTGCGTGACCGTTGGCGTCCTTTGAAACAGGTTGGCTGCCAGGTCCCTTTCCAAATATTACTTTCACTTCATTGACCATATCGAGGACATCCTCACCAGTTCGGTTGTGAGGCTTGGTCTGGTGGTCTGCCTTACCTTTAAAATGCTTGCCTTTCTTTCTTACGGGGTGATTTGCAGGAAGAAATCGCTGATGCCCAAGGTACATGACCTTGCGACACTTTTTCAAGAATATACCTTTTATGTCACCGAAACAATGCGTGCGTGCATTATATCCCTTGTTTGATTGTCCTGAAAGATTACTTAGAGCTGGCCAATCATTGATTGTTACGAACAACAATGCTCGCAGGTCAAAGTGCACCTGCTTGTGCTCATCCCACATGCGTACACCAAGCTTGTTCCACAAAAGTAGAAGTTCTTCAACTAGTGGCCTTAGGTACACATCGATGTCGTTGCCAGGTTGCTTTGGGCCTTGAATGAGCACCGGCATCATAATAAACTTACGCTTCATGCATAACCAGGGAGGAAGGTTGTAGATACATAGAGTAATAGGCCAAGTGCTGTGACTACTGCTCTACTCCCCGAAAGGATTCATACCATCCGTACTTAAAGCAAACCTTAAGTTTCTTGCGTCACTTGCAACCTCGGGGAATTCTCTATCGATTGCTCTCCACTAGGACCCATCAGCAGGGTGTCTCAACATATTGTCTACCTTACGGTCTTCTTTGTGCCATCGCAACAACTTTGCGTGGTCTCTATTTCTAAAAAGATGTTTCAAGCGTGGTATTATAGGAGCATACCACATAACCTTGGCAGGGATTTTCTTCTTGGGATGTTCGCCCTCAACATCACCAGGGTCATCTCGCCTGATCTTATACCGCGACGCGTGACATATAGGGCATGCATCCAACTTCTCATACTTCATGCCACGGTAGAGGATGCAGTCATTAGGACATGCATGTATCTTCTGGATTTCTAATCCTAAAGGACAGACTACCTGTTTTGCTTCATACGTAGTGCTGGGCAATTCGTTATCCTTCGGAAGTATCTTCTTTTGGATTTTTAGTAACTCCGCGAATCCCTTGTCAGATACACCATTCTTTGCCTTTCATTGCAGCAATTCCAATGTGGTACCTAACTTTTTCTGCCCCGCATCACAAGTTGGGTATAGCAATTTCTTGTGATCCTCTAGCATGCGGTCGAACTTAATCTTCTCCTTTTCACTTTCGCGTTCTCTTTGTACGTCACGAATGGCCTGACCAAGATCGTCAGTGGGCTCCTCCTCTGCCCCTACCTCTTCTTCAGCGGGCTTCTCCTCTGCCCCCACCTCTTCTTCAGCGGGCTTCTCCTTTGCCCCCACCTCTTCTTCAGCTTCCCCTATTGCAGTATCATTGAAGGCACCATATTCAGCAAAAATGTCATCATCGCCCCATTGTTCTTCTTCACCTTCTTCCATTACAACTCCGGTTTCTCCGTGCTTCGTCCAACAAATATAGTTTGGCATTAAACCCGACTTGAACAAGTGTGAATGAAGAGTCTTTGAGTTAG
This sequence comes from Miscanthus lutarioriparius, assembly GCA_904845875.1. NCBI lineage: Eukaryota > Viridiplantae > Streptophyta > Magnoliopsida > Poales > Poaceae > Miscanthus > Miscanthus lutarioriparius. Next base: position 24,750,400 of record CAJGYO010000003.1, read on the forward strand.
CATATTCCATCGTATTCTTACATACGGCACCTGGGCAGCACATGAAACCATCGTGTTTGTTTGCCTCGGCCGCACGTAACAAAGAATGCACGCCGTCCATAAACTCTTAGGAGCAACGATCAGCATTGTACATCCAATGCCGACTCATCTGCATTACATGACATAAATACCGTATTGAAACCTAGAACATAATTAGTTAATTATACAACATGCATACCACCACAAAAGCTATAAATTTAAGAAATCCTCGCTACAATGTAGACAATCCCAACTACCACTAAAAACACTAAAGCTAAAATGCACTTCAGCAGCACAAGAATTTCACGACCAATCCCAACTAAAACAGACAGATCTCCCGTTTGTTCAACATCTTTGGGCTTCTTCGGCTGGATCACTACCTAATTAGCCGCCATATCTGCCTGTTCTGCAAGATAGTTTTGCACGAGTTCAACATACTCTTCCTCCCAGTAGAAGCATGAACATCCAGTGCCATCCCACTGAAATTAAAACAGAAAATTAGAACTTTAATCACAACCATCATGAAAATAGGTATAAACTAACCATAGTCATTAAATACGATAAAATAACTCACATTGCGATCCGGACACTTGTAGAAAATGCGACCCTTGTTGGGACCCTCCTTCTTCACTCGGTACTCCATCACAATCTTTATCTCATCACAACACTTGCCGCATGTAATGAGTGGGAGGCCCGGCCTAAGTCGCTTTGGAAACCCATGAGAGGCCGAGGACCCGAAAGCAGTTGCCATCTACTCTCTATACTTATTTTTTAATACACTATAAATTTCTCATTTTATAAACAAATAAAATTAAAAAACTCTAAAATTCTCTATATCTCTAAACAATGAAGTGTGCTATGCATGCTACAAATGAACGGTGAATACTAGTTTTTAATAGCTACTTTAACCTTTCTTCATGTAAATATGCAAGCTTGAAGTTTAAAGGTTTCCAGAGCGTTTAACACTACTCTGCTTGCCGAGAAAGTTGCTAGCGTTGTGTCGTTGGCATTTTTCATGGCCGTGGCCATGGTCATTGTGTTCTCGTCTTTTACTACGGCAGGTAAGTAATTCACATGATATTTCCGCAAATTAATAGAAGAATGGGAGTGTACACACATAACAATCGATTATCGTTTATATTTATATATATACTATGTTTGGGTACGGTGATTGACATACTACTGCGACGATATCGGGACGTGTGAATAAATAACCATCCGTACTAGTTGACCTTGCTTACGTGATCATCTCGGCGAGCATTTCTCCCCCGGACGACACCGTACTTGGCCACGGAAGAGCTCTGATTCTACGAGGAAGGGAACACGGTCTTCCACGACCGTTGCCGCTCTCCCTCATAGAATCAAAGCTCCTCCTTGACGTCCGTTACCGCTCAGTAGAGAACATGCTCGCCGAGATGAACACGGTCCGCAAGTTCAACTAGCTACTTTAACCTTCCTTCATGTAAATATGCAAGCTTGAAGTGATTTTGAGCTCAAATTGCTTACAAATGAAAAAAACCACAATAAAGAACCATATATATATAGTGAACAAAATGAGATAAGACAATGGTGAAACATGAGAGTATGAAGTTGGTAACCTTTAGAACCGAAGAATCGACGGAGGAATCGAAGAATGGATGGAGAAAGAGCAAGAACACTGCTTAAATTTAAACTGAAGCTCTCGGGCGGGCTCAGGGAGGAAGAAGACGGCCAGCAGGATTTATAGGGGGGACCTTTAGTCCCGGTTGGTGGATCCAATCAGATCCAACCGGGACTAAAGGTCACTTTCCAGTCCCGAGCCACGCCACTAGCCGGGACTAGAGCTTTACTCCCGGTTGGAGCCACCAACCGGGAGTAAAGGTCGACCTTTAGTCCCAGTTGGTGGCTCCAACCGGGACTAAAGGTCCCCTGCCACAACGGCCTGGCGCAGGAGCCATTGGGCAGGGACCTTTAGTCCCGGTTGGAGCCACCAACCGGGACTAAAGGTCTCTCTAGTCTCGGGCGTAATATTTCCCGGGACTAGAGCCTGGTTTGGCCCTTGGATCAAAGGTCTGTTCTCTACTAGTGCAGATTATGCAATTCAGTTGGGACTTGGTAGTATTGCTTATTTACCTTATTAAGAGAAAAGGAAAAAGGACCAATTAATAAAGCGGATGCTAAGCAACACTTCTTTTTTTAACTTTGCTAATCAACACTTGGCTATCTTAGCTTCCTACAACATGTTTGCTTCTTCTCCTTCTTGACATAAAACTAGTGTATTTATCGGCAATGCTCTCCTCAGGGCGTCCGTCCGTTCAAACGTCGCGCTTCCTGGGCCTGCACGCTACTGCCCCCACAACGCTTGCTCTCTCTAAAAAATGTCTCTCCCACTCCCCACCGAGAGTCATCCCCTCCATTCCACTTGTTTCTTTCGAAGCTGATAAGGCCTGCTGCCGTGCCCATGTCGGACCACCGCCGGCCATGGTCGATGTCGCCATAGGCTTCGCCCTCGCGCCGACAGTGTCCTATGTGTCTTTCTGACTTGGCGCCGCCTTCCACGCCCGGACCCCTCCTCGTCGGTGCGGTTCCCGACCAAGCCGTGGGCGCAGGCGCCGCGGGTGAGGCTCGTGGTGGTCGCGCAGTACTCACCCTCATACGAGAGTGAGGAGGAGGTTGGGGATGGGGTTTTGGGGGCGGTGGAGGCTGGGGGGAGGAGGGACCGCGAGCTAGCTGGCTACCACAGTTCCCCACCAGGTAAGCCAGCGACGCTATGTTTCAAGTGTTTTAGGCATTTTAGGCTCATGTTTCAAGTGTTTCATCTGGATGTTGTAAAAGTAGATCTTGGAATGTTGCGTATGTTGCAATGACAATATATGCATGTTTCAAGCTTATGTTTCAAGTGTTTCAGTTGTTTTCAGACGCATGTTTCAATATATGCCGCTTCCCTCCACTCTTGATTTCTCGATCGTCGCTTCCCTCCCTTCCCCTCCCAAGCTCGATCTCCACGTCGTCCTCTCCTCTCGGCCTTTCCCATGTGATTGGCCTCCTCCTACCATTCTCCACCATCAGGAAGTACGTGGCGGCGCATCGCCAGCAATGTGGTCAGCAGCACGGGGGGCGCACCCCACTAGCGCGCGAGCGCAAGCGCATTGCCAACAACACAGGAAGTGGGGGCGTAAGGCACTGGGCGGTGTCGGCGTGGAGCCGCACAGGCTAATGGGCATAGGAGCCAGCCGGGCTCGCTGTACTGATGGGTCGGCCTGCCACGGCCCTAGCCTTAAATGGTCGTGCCCGTGACCGAGGTGTAGACTGTGGGCGGGCACAACGCGGCCCACTGAGCCAACCATGTCATGCCGGCCCAATGCCTAACGGGCCATGTCTTAGCGAGCCTAGGCCAGGGCCCATTTGGCCATCTATACTTCTTAGATAGAAAATATTGACAAGGATAGAACTCTCTAAAGAAAAGACCGTTGGTAGGGTACGTGGACTTATCTCTCTTCCTCCTCTTAGCCCCTTTTCGTCCGTAACCCACTTCTTCTCTCTTCCCCATTCTCCTCCTCTCTATTTGTTCCATATCTTCCTCCTTATCAACCCTTTTGTTCGTAACCCTCTTTTTCTCTCTTCCCTTTCTCCTCCTCTCTATTTATTCGATATCTTCCTCCTCCTTAGCTCCCCTTTTGTTCTTAACCCTTTTATTCTCTATTCCCGTTTCTCCTCCTCACTATTTATTCCATATATAGAGCTCTATAGCAGATAGGGGGCCTCAAACCCTCCCCCCTAGCCGTCAATGGTAGGCTGGCCTTGCGCAAGTGGTGGGCACAAGGATAGTGAGGTGAGGTGGCACTGACACCACCAGCCAAGAGGTGGAGGAGGCCGGTTGCGGGTTGAGAACAAGGTTAAGCACTAGCGTCGAGTTATTAGTATTAGTAGTGACGATCGTGTATGGCACTTATGTGGGCTTTACAGCCATTAGTGTTTCGTGGTTTTGTAGTAGTGAATCCATTTCGAGTATGGTTGATACATAGCCCATTGTTGGCCATATTTTGTGCCATATCTCATAGAACCAATCTAATAGCCTGCTTAATTATATAATAGTTAGCTACTAGCTTAGTACATTAAGTCTGGTCCACTGCATTCTCTTACAAAATTTGTTGAAATCCGCTGTAATTAGAGTCGACTTCTCTTCTCCTATTCTCTCCTTCAACTGAGCATAAATCTAATGTGACAACTTCTATAACAACTTACATTACCTTGTCATACTTGCTCTGTCTCCTCAGGTCGCCTAAACTAGAGGATAGGGCTCGTCGTTTCCATAGACAGCTAGCTCACACTGCATGCTAGTAGTTGCAGTGTTGGCTCGGTCAAAAAGAACGAACACGTCAAATAATGTGCATGCATATATATGGAACGAATGAATCGTGGAGAGTACGTACTATCACATCCATGGATCCATCCAATTAGTCGAGTCCATGTCAATTAGGAGTCCGTATACAGCCAAATCATTTTGATTATAAATCCTCCTCTTCCTGCAGCATCCACACGCCAAGACGTGCGTACGCCCGTGACAGGAGGAAACTGCACAACCGCGGATCGGACAAACGTACATAGAAATCCAAAAACCTATTCGGGACACTAGCTACTAGTATAGTAAGTAGCCAGTAGTAGGTCCCATGAAGAGAACACGACTTTGATTATACTGCTAACCAATCGATCAGCTAAACTGAAAGCTTAGTTTAAACTGTAACAGTTTTTATTAGTTGCAGCCCGTATCTTATGATATCATGAATTTTGATTTCGATTTTTCAAATTTTCATCTTATTATTTACTACAGATTTTTATTTTCTTGTGAGGAGTAGATAGCCTAGCTATACGTTAATCCCGTCGACCGACATGGATGCATGATTAATTGCAACCTTTGTAGGGTTACTTGCGTCCAACGGCACGTTTGGTCTGTCGGGGCGGAGCATGCACTCCAAAGTGCTGCGATTTTGCACACACTGTCGTTCTTGTACGGAGTACGTCTGCTCCACAGCACAGCAGTTCACGCCGACACTGCTATAGTAATTAATCAGTGTGACATCTGGTTGCAAATAAAGGTCATTTTAGAAGAAAAAAAAGGTTCTATTGTGGTCACCGCATGAGTTTTGCAAATAATAACCCTTCCTTACTACAGTTATAGCCTCAGGCTGTTTTTAAGAAAAATAAAACCGAACAAAGAGATGACTAAGTGCTAAATCTCTTAAACGACAACCACTACTTATGCTTGACGAGTATTTTCATAGCCACAGTCTTCATCATATAGTATGTCCACTTTGAAAATGGTATGTCCCTCTCCTGCAGGGGTTCCAAAAGGTATACCTTAAAAACAGAAACCCCATAATTTCTAAATAGCCATATTATAGACCAAAAAATTGCATTCACTCTGACTCAATTTTGAGAGCTACTTATACATACCACACCTCAAATAAGTTGTATACGCCTTTTTGTGGTTGTGTCGGATGGTTGAACTTTAGCGATGAAGATCAACGAAATGCGCGCAGGGAATCAGGTGGGTCACACACAAGACAAATCGATAGTCGTTCAGGCAAGATGTGCCCTATGTCCAGTGAAGATTCAATCCCTTATCTTGTATGCTCAAAGTTTATAGGGGCGCTGATGGCTATCCAAGCCTAATTGCCTAGTATGTAAACCTTATTGAATGCGCCATGTTGAACATTATTTAAAAACAAATGCAGCAAAACTATACAGTAAAAGACATGTTAAGTAGAACTACACTATAATTGGCATTATTTATCACAAATATCCAATTAGGAGATTACAAACTCCATGGAAGCTAGGGTAGGAGGTAGGTCTAATGTGAGGTTGTAACACCCTAAAATTTGTACTTTTGAAAATAGGATTAAAATGGTTAATTTTTGAATTTTTGTGCACATGAAATATAGGAAAATAAAAAAAATCATTAAATTAAAATTTATCATAAGGTTTAGAAACATTATTGGAGCAGTCAAGCCTCTGCATTGGATTTATTGTATTATGTGAAATTCAGAATGAATTCAAATTGCTTTTGAAAATAAGTTTGAAAAGGGCTTTGAAATAAAAGAAAAGAAAAGAAAAAGAGAATTAGAAAATAAAAGAGTTTTCAAAAGTTTGCAAAAGTTTAGTTTTGGAAATCTCTCAAAAGTTCTCATCTTGAAAAGTATATTTGAAACTATATTTGAATTTGATTTGGGTCAAATTTGCATTGAAAAAAATAGGAAAGGTTTGAAAAATGGAAAAAAAATGATTTCTTCCTCAATCTGGCCGGTGGCCCAGCCGGCCTGCTCCCTCACCCCGCGGCCCGCTTCTTTCTTTCCCTTCTCCGCGAAGCCTAGCTGGCCGGCCCAGCAACGCCGCACCGCCCGCTTCCACTCCCGTGCGGCCCACCTGCTCACTTCCTCCGCGCACGGCCCAGCTTCGCCCCAGCCCGCAGCTGCGCGGCAGCGCCTTCCGCTCCCACGCTCACCGACAGCCGGCCCCGCCTTGTTAGTCCCTCCCCTTACCTCGCGCTTGTCCTTGCACCGGACTCTGCACCGCCGCCGCGTAGGAGTCCGACGCCGCCCCGCCTAGCTGACCCTGCTGATGAATGCTAATGAGCACACAGTCCTTTGGTGGCCATGTTTTTCTTCCTTTGCCATGTTGTAGTATGCAGTACATGAACATGCGGCATATGATGTTGTCGTTCAAAGTTCACATGCGGCACCAATCCCTATCTGTTTTGGCGGCAAGTGAGGGAGGTATATTTAAAGCAAGTGTGATACTCACTGGGATCCCCATCGTTCCTTGGTACGCTGTTCATTTACCACATTGATGGACCCACGTACTAATTAAGGCCAATCTACTGTTAGGTCAATCTCTGTGTGAGTTTTATTTCGTCCTAGTTTTATTTGTATTTAATAAGGTGTGCCATCACATAAACATTTCTAATCTTATAGCAATGCTTTTAAGAAGAGAAAAAAAGTCTTATGGGCATCAAACTCTGTTATAGCATCTCCACTAGACCTCATATTGGTTTCCCCTACAACTAGCTATAGCCTATAGGAGATCTTTTAAAAACAATTTTTGGATATGAGAGATTTTTGCTCCAACATATTACCAAAAAATCTCACATTGTTTTCTACCCTGACAGGTGGAGAATTGCTGGAGCTATTCAATTTCTTATTTAAAGGATAGGGGGAAGTATAGGAGATTTGAGGGTGAATGGGTTTGATCCACGTTTTGTTTTATTCTATATGATGTGACACTCTTGAAAACAATGCCATTAAACCCTTGACTGGGAATGACTTTAGTGTCTAGTTACTCGAATGGGTTTTATATACGTATATTCTAGATGGGTTTTATTGATGGCCCACCTATCATTAGCATTTTTTTTTGCTAAACTATACCTAAAGTTTGGCAAGTCATCATCAATTGCTCTCCCAAATGCGGTAGGTTGTCGAAACTGTGGACTCGCACGATCCTCACAGAACCAAATTGAGTCAGATGAGTGGCATTCCGTTTCTATAATAATTCTGGTGTACAGTATATTAACAAAATGCCTGTGGAAAGTAAAATCTGTATTTGTACATACCCAGCCCGTCGCCTATACAGGAACAAATTTAAAGCTCAAACGCGTTAAAATTTGCGGCGAATTTGGAACCAAGCAGACAGTGACAGGGTCCCAAATCCAAATGAACTCTGGAGTGTCGAGCATGGCAGTGGGTTGCTTTCAGTTTCAGCACCGGACGAGCGGGAGTGACCGGCCTCTGTCTGATTCCACACGGGGTCCCCCCGGACTCACGGGCAACTTCGACGTCGACACGCCGTTCTTTTGTCGTGGAAACCGACATCCAGGAAACCAGCCGATGGCACTTGACAAAATAATGCGAAGTACCCTTGATATTTCACAGCGTGAGATACTGCATCATATAGCCACATAGGTACGTTACCAGTTACCACCTCCCAGATTATGCAATTCAGTTGGTACTTGGTAGTATTGCTTATTTACCTTATTAAGAGAAAAGGAAAAAGGATCAATTAATAAAGCGGATGCTAAGCAACACTTCTTTTTTTTGAACTTTGCTAAGCAACACTTGGCTATCTCAGTGACGGACCTCGGTTTTTACCTCTGGGTATGCACAGCAAAAAAAATTCTTATGCAATTCGGTAAACCCAGCAAAAAAAATTACATTGAAAATTTCTACCTATCTCTATGACTGGCGGACCCCAGGGTATGCGGTGGCCCACCCTGCATACCCTGTGGATCCGTCCCTGGGCTATCTTAGCCTCCTACAACATGTTTGCTTCTTCTCCTTCTTGACATAAAACCAATAGTGTATTTATCGGCAATGCTCTTCTCAGGGCGTCCGTACGTTCAGACGTCGCGCTTTCTGGGCCTGCTCGCTATTGGCTCCACAACACCTACTCTCTCTCTCTCTCTCTCTCAAAAATGTCTCTCCCACTCCCCACCGAGAGTCATCCCCTCCATTCCACTCGTTTCTTTCGAGGCTTATAAGGCCTGCTGTCGTGCCCGTGTCGGACCACCGCCGGCCATGGTCGGCGTCACCGTAGGCTTCGCCCTTGCGCCGACAGTGTCCTACGTGTCTTTCTGACCCAGCGCCGCCTTCCACGCCCCGGGCCCCTCCTCATCGGTGCGGTTCCTAGGCAAGCCGTGGGCGCAGGCGCCGCGGGCGAGGCTCGTGGTGGTCGCGCGGTGCTCGCCCTCGTACGAGAGTGAGGAGGAGGTTGGGGATGGGGCTTTGGGGGCGGCGGAGGCTGGGGGAGGAGGGACCGCGAGCTAGCTGGCTACCACAGTTCCCCACCAGGTAAGCCGACAACGCTATGTTTCAAGTGTTTCAGGCATTTCGGACTCATGTTTCAAGTGTTTCATCTAGATATTGCAAAAGTAGATCTTGGGATGTTGCATATGTTGCAATGACAATATATGCATGTTGCAAGCTTATGTTTCAAGTGTTTCAGTTGTTTTCAGACGTATGTTTCAAGTTTTTCATGTGGATGTTGCAAAAGTATATCTGGATGTTGCATAACATGCATGTTTCAAGTGTTTTAGGTGTTTCATACGTATGTTGCAAGTGTTTTATCTGGATGTTGCAAAGCAGATCTGGATGTTGCATATGTTGCTATGGCTATATATGCATGTTTCAAGCGTATGTTTCAAGTGTTTCATCTGTTTTAAGTCAAATGTTGCAAGTATTTTACCTAGATGTTTCAAAAGTAGATCTGGGGGAGCACATGTTGTAATCGCCACAGTGGCTAGGGGACAGCGGCCTGCCACAGCCGCTTGCTACTGCTGCTTGGGTGCCGTCGTGGGTCACCGTTCGGGTGCCTGAAGCTGACAGATGCCTCTGCGATGCACATTCATAGACAGGGTGAGGCGGGGCCCACTCCTGTCTGTTACAGTCCTGTTATGCGGGCGCGGCGGGCACGATGCATTCGAACGGGAAGCAAGTATAGGCACTAGCCCTTTTGATTTTTTTATTAGCATTTTGTGCTCGTGCCTGCCCGGCCCGATAAGAGAGCCATGCCCGGACTACACCCTAGGCACAAGGTGCCAACCTGATTAGCATATCATGATTCACATATATATGAAATTACTCCTAGCTCCTATTCTCCTGAACCCTTGCCACTCAACATTGCCGCCCCTCCCGCCCATGACCCTTCTATCCGCGCCAGGCTGCGACTTCCCTCCCCTCCTAATTTCTTGATCGCCGCTTCCCTCCACTCTTGATTTCTCGATCGTCGCTTCCCTCCCTTCCCCTCCCGAGCTCGATCTCCACGTCATCCTCTCCTCTCGGCCTTCCCACGTGATTGGCCTCATCCTACCATTCTCCACCATCGGGAAGTACGTGGCGGCGCATCGCCAGCAATGTGGTCAGCAGCACGGGGGGCACAGCGCGGCCCACTGAGCCAACCATGTCATGCCATCCCAATGCCTAACGGGCCGTGTCTTAGCGAGCCTAGGCCAGGGCCCATTTGGCCATCTATACTTCTTAGATAGAAGATATTGACAAGGATAGAACTCTCTAAAGAAAAGACCGCTGGTAGGGTGGACTTATCTCTCTTCCTCCTCTTAGCCCCTTTTCGTCCGTAACCCACTTATTCTCTCTTCCCCATTCTCCTCCTCTCTATTTGTTCCATATCTTCCTCCTTATCAACACTTTTGTTCGTAACCCTCTTTTTCTCTCTTCCCTTTTCTCCTCCTCTCTATTTATTCCATATCTTCCTCCTCCTTAGCTCCCCTTTTGTTCTTAACCCTTTTATTCTCTATTCCCGTTTCTCCTCCTCACTATTTATTCCATATATAGAGCTCTATAGCAGATAGGGGGCCTCAAACCCTGCCCCCTAGCCGTCAATGGTAGGCTGGCCTTGCACAAGTGATGGGCACAAGGATAGTGAGGTGAGGTGGCACTGACACCACCAACCAAGAGGTGGAGGAGGCTGGTTGGGGGTTGAAAACACGGTTAAGCACTAGCGTCGAGTTATTAGTATTAGTAGTGACGATCGTGTATGGCACTTTTGTGGGCTTTACAGCCATTAGTGTTTCGTGGTTTTGTAGTAGTGAATCCATTTCGAGTATGGTTGATACATAGCCCATTGTTGGCCATATTTTGTGCCATATCTCATAGAACCAATCTAATAGCCTGCTTAATTATATAATAGTTAGCTACTAGCTTAGTACATTAATGTCTGGTCCACTGCATTCTCTTACAAAATTTGTTGAAATCCGCTGTAATTAGAGTCGACTTCTCTTCTCCTATTCTCTCCTTCAACTGAGCATAAATCTAATGTGACAGCTTCTATAACAACTTACATTACCTTGTCATACTTGCTCTGTCTCCTCAGGTCGCCTAAACTAGAGGGTAGGGCTCGTCGTTTCCATAGACAGCTAGCTCACACTGCATGCTAGTAGTTGCAGTGTTGGCTCGGTCAAAAAGAACGAACACGTCAAATAATGTGCATGCATATATATGGAACGAATGAATCGTGGAGAGTACGTACTATCACATCCATGGATCCATCCAATTAGTCGAGTCCATGTCAATTAGGAGTCCGTATACAGCCAAATCATTTTGATTATGGCCTTGTTTAGTTGGCCGAATTCGGCGACGCTGGATTCACTGTGTGCCACTGCATCGCACTGTAGCATTTCGTTTGTATTTAGTAATAATATTGTCCAATCGTTGACTAATTAGGCTCAAAACGTTCGTCTCGCAAAGTACAACCTAACTATGCAATTTATTTTTGATTTCGTTTACATTTAATACTCCATACATGTACCAAAAGTTTAATGTGATAGAGAATCTTCTTTTTACATAGTGCTAAAGTTGAGAATTAGGAGCAACTAAACAAGGCTTATAAATCCTCCTCTTCCTGCAGCCTCCACACGCCAAGACGTGCGTACGCCCGTGACAGGAGGAAACTGCACAACCGCGGATCGGACAAACGTACATAGAAATCCAAAAACTAGGCTGTATTTAGTTCGCGAAATTTAAAAATTTGCCTACTGTACCTCTTTCGTTTTTATTTAGTAATTAGTATTCAATCATGGACTAATTAGGTTTAAAACGTTTATCTCGCCATTTTCAACCAAACTGTGCAATTAATTTTTTTTGTCTATATTTAACGTACATGCACGTATCGTAATATTTGATATGATGGCTACTATAGTATTTTTTGAAAGACTTTTTGGGAACTAAACACACGGCCCCTATTCGGGACACTAGCTACTAGTATAGTAAGTAGCCAGTAGTAGGTCCCATGAAGAACACGACTTTGATTATACTGCTAACCAATCAGCTAAACTGAAAGCTTAGTTTAAACTGTAACAGTTTTTATTAGTTGCAGCCCGTATCTTATGATATCATGAATTTTGATTTCGATTTTTCAAATTTCCATCTTATTATTTACTACAGATTTTTATTTTCTTGTGAGGAGTAGATAGCCTAGCTATAGGTTAATCCCGTCGACCGACATGGATGCATGATTAATTGCAACCTTTGTAGGGTTACTTGCGTCCAACGACACGTTTGGTCTGTCGGGGCACAGCATGCACTCCAAAGTGCTGCAATTTTGCACACACTGTCGTTCTTGTACGGAGTACGTCTGCTCCACAGCACAGCAGTTCACGCCGACACGGCTATAGTAATTAATCAGTGTGACATCTGGTTGTAAATAAAGGTCATTTTAGAAGAAAAAAAAGGTTCTACTGTGGTCACCGCAAGAGTTTTGCAAATAATAACCCTTCCTTACTACAGTTATAGCCTCAGGCTGTTTTTAAGAAAAATAAAACCGAACAAAGAGATGACTAAGTGCTAAATCTCTTAAACGACAACCACTTATGCTTGACGAGTATTTTCATAGCCAGTCTTCATCATATAGTATGTCCACTTTGAAAATGGTATGTCCTCTCCTGCAGGGGTTCCAAAAGGTATACCTTAAAAACAGAAACCCCATAATTTCTAAATAGCCATATTATAGACCAAAAAATTGCATTCACTCCGACTCTAATTTGAGAGCTACTTTCACTACTACGGGAATAATTTCTATGGGCGGCTAGTGAGGCTTTGTAGAGGCAACTCGGCCAGCCGTCCCTACCATACCGTCTGTACAAATTATGCATTTGTAGGGGCGGTTCCCAGACCGTCCTTACAAATCAATTTGTAAAGGTGGCTGGTGTTATCAGCCGCCCCTACAAGTCGATTTGTAGGGACGGCTGTAGTCCCAGCCGCCCCTATAATAACTGTTTGTAGGGGCGGTTATATTTTTCCACCAAAAAAAATTTAGGTGGCACAATATGATTTGTCCATGTGTCTATTTTCAAGTTATCCACATGTCAGCTTCCCAAATGTATATTCCAATTAATTTATGTTCGCTATTTTATTAGTACATTTGTTATTATATAAATTGTGCTAGCAATCTGTTCCCATTTCTTCACAAAAAGTAGCACCTAATTTATAATATAATATCAATTACAGCCTCAATAATAATTTAGAAAAAATCAATTACAACCAAAATATGAACCCTGAATTCATACTAAGCTCATATACATAGTCAATCACAGCCCACATGCATACAATAATCACACCATTGTACATACAGAAAAAACAACCAACAAACCCATACACGATTGATGAACTAATACAATCACACCCATATACATACGCATCTAATAAGATCATTGGCCTCGTCTGTAGCCATCTTCAAGTTCTCCATCACTTCTACAAGCAAAAAGTGCAGCTTTGATTAGTTCTATTATAGCCCAGCATGTACAGAATAAATGTAAATGATATCAAGTACTGTTCATCAGCGGTGCTCACCTGCTCGAACCCATGCAGGCGGAGCTAGTCCAAACTCCGCTCCTGCTCGAAGCCATGCCGATGACGAGGAAGCCTCAGGCTGGCAGAAGAAGACGGGGTTAGCTCGTCCACGGGATGCTGCTACGCGGTGAAGAGGAAGCAATCATGGTCGGTGAAGGTGAAGCTGACGCACGGCTCTAGCACCCGACCGGTCGACCTGACGAGGACGGCGACGGATCCTGGCTCCTCGGGTACGGCTACAGCTCGGAGAGGACGGCGACGACACCGGAGTTGGAGAAGATGAACGGCAATGGCTTGGTCTACCGCTACGACCGAGCTCCGCCTGGCAGCGCGGTCCACGACGGCAGCGGCGGCGAGCCACCATTGCGACCGAGCTCCTCCCGGCAGTTGCGACGGTGAGGTTCAAACCCTGCAGAGCTTTGCCTGGTGTAGTGGCGTCGGCGTGGTTGGGGAAGAAACTGTGGGTCTCTTCTTAAAGGCCCAGAAACTGTGGGTCTCTTCTTAAAGGCCCCGGCACGCTCAGACGGCATCAGAATTTTGGACGCGAGATTTGGAAGCTGAGCGCGCGCTTGTGCGGTAGCTGCATAGTGGGGCAAGTGCCGGATTGGCGAAATTGTGGACGGTGCCGCAGGATTTTGGAAACGGAGCGCTCGCTAGCACGGCAGCTGGACCGCCAGCCCCGGATTAAAGAAATCCTGGGCGGCGCCTGCTATGGCTCTAGAATGTCGACATCCTCATCTGGAAGCATGTGAGGGAGGTGGGCCCATTTGTGCTGTTGGCGATGTGATGCGGGAGCATCCGAGGGAGGTATGGCTGTAGGATGTCAACATCTGCAGAAGGATGTAGTCCCTTGAGTTCCTGTGCCCTAACACATGGGCCACCCCGTACCATATGGAAGAAGGGGGCTGCAGCCTTTTATACGTGCAGCATTTGTAGGGGCGGCCGGTGATTGAGCCGCCCCTACAAATAGCAACACCGGGTGCGACTGGTGAGTGAGCCGCCCCTACAAATCGACCTATTTGTAAGGGCGGCTCGTATCACCAGCCGCCCCTACTGTGCCATTTGTAGGGGCGGCTGGTCTTGTGGATCCTGAGCACGTCTACTGTAGGGGCGCCTCCATCCCCAGCCGCTCCTACAAACAAATTAAACCGTTGCTACAAACCTTTTCTGTAGTAGTGTTATACATACCACACCTTAAATAAGTTGTATACGTCTTTTTGTGGTTGTGTCGGATGATTGAACTCTAGCGATGAAGATCAGCGAAACGCGCGCAGGGAATCACACAAGACAGATCGATAGTCGTTCAGGCAAGAGGTGCCCTATGTCCAGTGAAAATTCAATCCCTTATCTTGTATGCTCAAGGTTTACAGGGGCGCTGATGGCTATCCAAGCCTAATTGCCTGGTATGTAAACCTTATTGAATGCGCCATGTTGAACATTATTTAAAAACAAATGCAGCAAAACTATACAGTAAAAGACATGTTAAGTAGAACTACACTATAATTGGCATTATTTATCACAAATATCCAATTAGGAGATTACAAACTCCATGGAAGCTAGGGTAGGAGGTAGGTCTAATGTGAGTTTGTAACACCCTAAAATTTATACTTTTGAAAATAGGATTAAAATGATTAATTTATGAATTTTTGTGCACATGAAATATAGGAAAATAAAAAAAATCATTAAATTAAAATTTATCATAAGGTTTAGAAACATTATCGGAGCATTCAAGCCTCTACATTGGATTTATTGTATTGTGTGAAATTCAGAAAGAATTCAAATTGCTTTTGAAAATAAGTTTGAAAAGGGCTCTAAAATAAAAGAAAAGCAAAGAAAAAGAGAATTGGAAAATAAAAGAGTTTTCAAAAGTTTGCAAAAGTTTAGTTTTGGAAATCTCTCAAAAGTTCTCATCTTGAAAAGTATATTTGAAACTATATTTGAATTTGATTTGGATCAAATTTGCATTGAAAAAAATAGGAAAGGTTTGAAAAATGGAAAAAAAATCATTTCTTCCTCAATCTGGCCTGTGGCCCAGCCGGCCTGCTCCCTCACCCCGCGGCCCGCTTATATTTTTCCGTTCTCCGCGAAGCCCAGCTGGCCGGCCCAGCAACGCCGCGTCGCCCGCTTCCGCTCCCGTGCTGCCCACCTGCTCACTTCCTCCGCGCACGGCCTAGCTTCGCCCCAGCGCGCAGCTGCGCGGTAGCGCCTTCCGCTCCCGCGCTCACCGACAGTCGGCCCCGCCTTGTCAGTCCCTCCCCTTAACTCGCGCTCGTCCTTGCGCCGGACTCTGCACCTCCGCCGCGTAGGAGTCCGATGCCACCCCGCCTCGTCCGCCTTGCCGTGCGTGCCAAGATGCTCCTCTGGCCATAAATAGCAGTCGCTGCGCGCCGTTTTCCCCCGCATAACCCTAATTCGAGCCTCTATGCCGCCCTGTGCCCTAGCACCGCCGTCGAGATCTCGTCGTGAAGAAGCTCTATGCCGCTGTGACGATTAGCTGCTCCTCCGTGCCCGTAAGAGCCTCCCTGAGCTTCGCGTCGTGTTCGCGAGCACGCCAAGCCCCTTATCTCTCTCTGTCTTGCTCTGTGTTGCCTTACTCCGCGTCGTCGTCGCTCCATCGCCACCATTGCTCGCCGCTAGCCGCCTCTGCCCGTGCTTAGCCACTGTAATTCGACGAGTTGAGTTCGCCGTTTTCCTCTCTAGCTCCCAGTGCTAACCCCGAGCCAATCCGAGGTCGGTAGCCTCTTTCCCCAATTTCTCCGACGAGAAATCTGTCTTCGCCGGTGAAATCGCCGCTGCGCCGTCCCTGTTCCAACCGACCGATCCCCTCTCTCTTTCCCTTCTAATCTTAGCCATCCATTTTAGATCCAATGGTCCAGATCTACCGGTACCCCTTCGCCTATCCCCTTTTGCAAAAGAGCCCTCCCTTCATTGAAATCAATCCATGATCCAACCGTGTTGAATAAAGATTTTAAAGAGGTCCTCTTTCTTCTGTTTTCACCCCTGCCTTTTTTAAATAGTAACAGCAGTCCTTTGCCAGTTTAAAATCAGATTTTATTTATTTTAAATTCAAAAATCAAGTTTCATCTATTTACAAAATTGTCACTATCTTTATTAAGCCATATCTTCTCCGTTTTAACTCCGATTTGACCCGTTCAAGTTGCGTTAGATTCGTAACGACATAATCTATGCATTAGTATCAATGTTTTCCATGTCAAGAGCTCTGGAATTTTATGGTTTAATGCCTAACTTGAATAATGATTATGCAATTGGATTTTTCTAATTAAAAGTAACTTAGTTTTTTTACCTTGGTCAATTATATGATTAGTTTTACCTTGTTTTTCTAAATCAAGTATAATTTGACTTAACTCAATTAAGGTATTTCTCTGAAGTATCTTATACATGTTTCATATAGCTAAAATAAAGCCTATAGTTTCTTTTCGAAGCAAATCTATCGGTAGGTATATCTTTTTCACCGTAGCTCTGATTAGCGTGCTTTTCGTGTCTGTGTGATCGTAGCAACGCGTAGATTTGATTTCAAATTCTTTTTCACTGATTGGTGTATTGTTCTAATATAGTTATGTTTGAATGCTATGCATGTATGTGTGGTGCTTTATGATAATGTCCAGTCGGTGAGCTTTACGTGTTGATCAAGAAGGAGTTTCTTTGAAGGTTTGGACTAGAAGTAGGATCTGAGTTTAAGGCAAGTATAGCATGGGATCATCCTTGTTGTCCTATTCACCTTAATATCACTTTAATTATATGCATGTGTCTATCTTGGCAACCGTAGTAAATTTCCCTAGCTATTTGATATCTTGGATTCCTTGTCACCTATTGGTTATTGTATTGTGTAATATGATGCTAGTGCTCAACTGAAGCCATGATCTTGTAATTTGACTAATGGTATATGCAATAAACACTAAAAGATGCTTTTTAGCAATACGAAACAAGGGGGCTAGAGCATTGGGCTATTTTTATGGTGCTCTAGATTCCTCTCCCTAAGGACTTATATATAAGCGAATATCCGGGACTTATAGTACAGTTGTGAGGGCTACATGGCTCTGGCTTTAGCTCAGTATGAGGACCTTTTTTAGCTTGTTAGTGGTTACCTTTATTGGCGTAAGAATGGCTTGACGAATCGGGTATAGTGCGGCCTATGTCCCATTGTGTATAGGCTGCACGTCATTGTGCCATCGGGAAGGGAGGCTCTACATCTTTTTACCGAGTGAATCTAATGGCCCTAACTTGTTAGACGAACCTTTGAAAGGCTTCATAGCGGACCCTGTCGACCTTGCTTGGTAGTGGGTCAAGAGGCTAATCACCTCTGGCGAAAGGCTAAATCACGACTCACAGTGAAAGTGTACAACCTCTGCAGAGTATAAAACTAATATATCAGCCGTGCTCATGGTCACGAGCGGCCTTGGAACCCTTACGAAATAGATGATGAACACTGATGATACGGATGATGAAGATGCTCATTAATGATTACTGTTTATGTTATTCATTATTTATGTTTACCTGATCATGTGTTTATATGGGCTTGTGAATAAACTTGTTGCCACCCTATTGCTAAAATCATGACTCAATAAAAGCTAATCGTAGTTAAGCCAGTGTCAGCCTTTTGAGCCTCATGAACCCCATATTATATTTGTTGAGTACGACATGTACTTACACTTGCTTTATTTTTCAATTATTTGGATAAAAATCTCGGATGGGTACCAGATTGCCAGTCTGGAGGAGTTAGGCTTGTGATCAACCAGTTAGTTGTCCCTATTGAATTAGAGTCTTCACCTGATGATCGGAGTTATTTTTCCGTTGTTTGCTGTATAAGGTTATATCCTTTATACTAAGTACGTTATATATTGAGCATTGTCTTTCGATATTACCCTTATTTGTAGCTATATATGAAATTTGACTTTCTAAGCTCACATATGGTGTGTATCTGATTTTGCTCTTAAAACCGGGTGCTACAGAGGTGATATAAAGTTTAGAGCTAACTTTAGATCACCTGTTTGGAGACTTCTAAAGTTTAGAGTAGTGGATCCAAACATGCCCTAAATCTCACCACATGACAATCAAAACACAAATGTTGGATGGTTTTTTTATCGTCACAAAACAACATCTATCATCTCATTTTGAATTTTTTTTAATAATAAATTGTCTTTGGTTAAAATTATCCCTTTTAGTAAGAACTAAATAAATATCTTGATTTTGAGTGGTAATTTTAACTTCCATAACGATCTACTTAAAGGATGGAAATATTGATTTGTTCATATTCCATAATTAGTGACTTGCAAGTCAGGTATGATTAAATATATTCATATTGATGATGATTTTTGTAAAAAGAAGAAACTTATCAACGTAACCTTCATTCCCCTGATTGAATGCACCATGTTGAACATTATTTGAAATTACAAATGCAGCAAAACTATACAGTAAAAGACCTGTTAAGTAGAACTACACTATAATTGGCATTATTTATCACAAATATCCAATTAAGCTAGGGTAGGAGGTAGGTTCCTAGCGTGCCTAATCCGTCAGCTAGCTCACGCACTGCTCTTTCATGTGTTGGCTTGGTCCAAATTAAAGAACGACGGCGTCAAAGAATGTACGTGCACGCTGAGATGAAAAATATAATAATGACAGGTAATCATGTCTAGCTGTCCAATGCGATCCATAAGCAACCAAATGATTTGATCTTAAGCCCGTGACAAAGCGGTGCATAAGCAATTAAGCAGCCAAATGATTTGATCTTCTCCTCTCCTGCAAGTCTCCACACGCCAAAGCGGCAAAGCGCCCTTGACAAGAGAAAATAGATTGCACGCGGACAAACGTATGCGGGAATCTAGAACCCTTCGGGAAACTAGTAGCTACGTCCCACATGAAGAACAGGATATTTTGTTTTGCTTTTTAACTTCTTTTATAAGCGCCAAACTAAACAATAAAATTATACACTACACTATATATGTTTACCTTTTATACAACTAACCGGGCGTGCGCATGCATAGACCTTCCTGGACAGAAAAACGGCTATTACAACTTGCATAAGGAAAAGTGCAATGCCATTCAAACTTGTGTTTCTTTCAAGATAGAATAGAAGGAGAGCAACTCCTACAATGTCCCCTAAAATAAGGCCTCTACTATCTAAGGATTACCTCTACATTTGTGGATCCTGTTTTTTGACTTCAACTCCAGCAATAGCTCCACATTAGCTAGGTTGTGTTTCTTAATTTCTCTCTTTTCTGACTTTCTATGTGTATTCTACTCTACGACGGGGAGAGGGGGGCACCACCATGGGAGCCAGGAGGAGGGATGTCGACGCTGGGGACCTTGCTCGCACCGGGGATGGAGGATCCACGCTAAGGAGAGGGGAAAGTACTGGGTTGGAGGGATACTGGCACTAGAACTATGGTACGGAGACGGCTAGAGCGGCCGATGGCGGCTAGGGAGGCGACAACGGATAGCAGAGAGAGCTTTCAGCCAAGAGGAGAATCCGTACGGACATAGGGTTTCCATCCATAGGGAAAATAGAAATAGAGGCCCCTCGGAAGCCCCTAGGAATGAGGGTTGAGCCTTTGAGGTGTGGGCATTTGAAGGCTTTTAAAAATATAAGAAGGGAATAGAGGTCTTGTTAGAGTTACTGAGACGGTTTTTCGGAACCTTTTGAAGTGAGAAAGTACAGGGAGAGTACACAACCAATTGCTGAACCCTTACGATAATAGCATTGAAATGAGAGGCAACTGCAAGTACTGCATGCCGACATAAAGCGAGAGATCTAACTGAAACATTTTTGTGTCACTTGGTGGAACTCAACTAATTACTTCTATGCTACACTAGAGAGCTACTAAAAACTAGCTAAGCTACCTCTACACAAGATATCTCTAGAAATGTAAATGCAAGAGAGGTAGGGGATTTTATACCGAGCCGGCAAGTGAAAAATCAATCACAAAGAATACCAATTGACACAATGATTTTTCACCGAGGTTCACTTGCTTGCCGGCAAGTTAGTCCTCGTTGTGGCGATTCACCCACTTGGAGGTTCACACGCTAATAGGCATCACACGCCTAACCCGCAACCGGGTGCCGCACAACCAACACAAGATGCAGATCCACAAGCCATGAGCAATCCACTAAAGTTGCCTTTCGTGATCTCCCATGGGGAAGGCACAAGAACCCCATACAAATCATCGGGAGGTGGCCAAGAACAATCACCAACTTTTGCCAACACTCCTCCGCTGCTCCAAGCCATCCAGACGTCAAAAAACGCCAAGAGTAACAAGAAAACCACATCAAATCGATCCCCAAGTGCCACTAGATGCAATCACTCAAGCAAATGCACTTTGGATCACTCCCAACTCACTTAGGATGCACAACCAAGCAAGAGAATGAGTGGAAGAGGTTTGGCTCAGCTCAAAAGATGCTATCACATGTAAGAATAACCAAGAGAGTGAGCCAAAACCGACCAAGCTCTATTTATAGAGCCCCCAACAAATTATAGCCGTTATGCCCTCGGGGAGGTCCGGAGCCCTCTATTTATAGACCCCCAACAAATTATAGCCGTTATGCCCTCGAGGAGGTCTCGATCGAGGCTCCGGACCATGGTTTCGGACCATCTACAGTGAAGGTCCGGACCCCCGGATCTCGCCACTGTGTCCACTCGTTCAAACGCGCTCGTTAGATCTCAACGGTCACTAAAAAATGCGTCAAACTGCATAGTATCGGACCCTAGAACCGGACCGAGGTCCGGACCAATTCAGCTCAGAGTCCGGATGTACACAGAGAGGTTCCAGATAGGGTTTTTCCCTCTGGACCCAGTTCGTACCCAACAATCGGACCATCTCAGGGTCTTGTGCCCTCCAAACACATGTAAAAACACTCAACCGGACCCAGAAGACATGGTCCGGACCCTAGCTCCAGACCCAAGGGACATGGTCTGGACTCTAGAACTGGACCCAGGGGAGATAGTCCTGAGCCAGAGTCCTAAGCTCCGGACTCAGCACTAAAACGACTATAACTCTTAGCTCCGATCTCCGATTTCGATGATCATGGACATTTTGGAAAGCTTATGTAGAGGGCTACACATCCCACATGCATATTTGATCCAAAGCATAATGGATCTACACATAATTCCAATCCAAGAACCATCATATAGTTCGGAGCACACCAAAAAATCTTTTCTTCACCAAATCTTCGCCTCCTTTGCAACTATGTCAACACCACCAAGTGTACACCACCATGTGCAAGTGTCTTAGCATTTTTCAAGTACTTTCTAAGGGTTAATTGTTAGCACACTAGGTCCTAATGCATATGCATGAATCACTTCACCTAGTGGCACTTGATAACCGCTTTAACCGAGATTCTCCCCTCTTGATAGTATGACTATTTATCCTAAACCCACTCACACCCACTAGGTGTCTTGAGTGGCAAAACAAAATTGTTCTGTCAATTATACCTTTGCCTTGAGCCTATTTTATTTTTTTCTCTTTCTTCTTTTCTAAGTTTAGAGCTTGATCATCATCATCACATGTCCACCAACATCACCATGGACTTCATCTTTGCTCCATCACTTGGTGTGTACTAACCTATCTCATATTCACTTAGAGACAAAGGTTAGTACCTAAGGTTTCATCAATTGTTCAAAATTAAACTAGAGCTTTCACCGCCCCGCCTGATGCGTCCGTCACACCTGTCATGCATGCTGCTAAGCTTGCCCCGCATGCACGTCTACCCACACATGCAACTGTTGTGCCTACACATCCGCCCCCGCATGCAACTGCTGCGCCTGCACCCCCCCCCTCCTGCGCATACTGGTGCGCCTAAGCATGCAGTTGTGCGCCTTGTATTTGCTGAAGCCCGCTTCGTGTCTACAGGACCACCCACGCCCGTGGGACTGCCTACGCATGTGCCCCCTTCGTGCGCCTACTAATGTTGCAACATGAAGTACTTTTACAACATACGTATGAAATAGGTGAAACATTTACAACAACATCCAGATTAAACACTTGCAACATACATCTGAAATATATAGATGAAATATTTTGAATAGACGCTTGCAACATACGTATATAGCCACTGAAACATACTCCCTTCATACTGGTAATTCAAGTCGTTTTGGATAAGACTTTGGTCAAACATAGGAAATATAAATCATGAATAACTTTTAAGTCGTTGAGTTTGAAAATGTGAAAACTATATGAATAGATTTGTCTTGAAAAATACTTTCATAAAAATATACATATATCACTTTTGAATAAATATTTTTATAAAAATAAGAAGTCAAAGTTATGCTTTGGAGACTGTGTCGCTGTCCAAAACGACTTGAATTACCCATACGGAGGGAGTATGCAACATCCAAATAAAACACTTGCAATATACATCTAAAGCAGATGAAACATACGCTTGCAACATATGTGTATAGTCATTGCAACATATGAAACATCTAGATGAAACACATACAACATCCGGATGAAATACATGCAACACCAGATAAAACATACATCTAAACACATGAAAGATACGGAGCTCAAAGACATAGAGTATGAGGGCCCGCGCTCCTCTCTTTGCCCGTCCTTCTCTCTGGTCAAAGCTCACGCACATGCCCCCACGTGCCGCATGCACCCCACGTCCATGGAGGCCGCATGCACTCCCATGCGCTGCCCTGCGCCCCACGTCGAACGAGTGGCCGCACGAGCTCCCATGCGCTGCCCCGCGCCACATGCACCCCACGCCGAACAAATGGCCGCACATGCTCCCATGCGCTGCCCCACAGAAAGGACCGGTCCTAACCCCACCTGACTGCAACTGCGCGCATCGTTTTTTCTTGGTCGTCACGCGCGGGGGTTGGTCCGTTCAGACGGGAGGACGTCCTAAACCAAGCATTACCGAAAACAAATAAAGGTTGCCAAATAAACAACGGTAAATCAAATTTTGACACACAAACGGTGACTAAAATATGACGTACGTAGCCAAACCTTAGATGAAGGATATTTTACTAGTACGATCTGTGGAGTAGAAAAAGCTCGAAACCAAAAATATATTTACCGTCGCAGTTACCTTTGTGCTCGACAAGTTCATTTGGGCCGTATCACACACCCCGTACACTTACCTAGGGAACTGCCGGCCGAAGAAACGCAGGGGCATGCCCGCTGGCCGGTGCGTTCTTCCACGGCGGCCGGCGGCCGGCGGCGGTAGAAACAGAGGAATGGTCAGAAAAGTGCTTTGCTAGCTCTCCTTCCTAGCTACTACCAACTACTCGATCTGTATATGACTTCCTTCGCTGCAAAGTCGCACTCTTGCCCTTGTCGCCATTTGCCCATGCATGACAAATAAATCTATCATCACTAGATTCGCTAGCTAGCTAGCTCACCCTAGCTAACAGAATCCAATCAAGTAATTAGGCGATTTTGTTTGGTCCTGACAGTTACGGATTAAGAATCCAAACTTGTGTGACTCCACGACAAAGATCACAAGAGAGGCTAACAACAGTAGGATGATATATGCCCATGCGTGCACACATGTGACTATATATATCTAATTGCATGCATTGGATCAGTACGTAGTAGCAGTGTAGTGTACACATCGATCAAGTATTGTTCAGAAGATTCTCTCGTTCACAGTTCGTTCCAACACACACTCTATTTAATTGCAAGATTGATTGGTGCGGAGCAAGGGCTAGCAGCAGCCCATCAGGAGGCTGGAGCCTGCAGCAGACACTAAGTTAAATATGCTTTGTAGGGGCGGCTAATGGACACTTATAGGGGCGGTTTGGCCAGCCGCCCCTATCAAAGCGTGGCTACAAATCGATTTGTAGGGACGGCTGGTATAATACCTATTTGTAGGTGCGGTTCAATTTAGAACCGCCCCTACAGTATATTTTTTCGTCAAAAAATTCAAATTTACAATTCAAATTCGATCAGAACGTATATAATTCAAATCTGACCAAAACATATATAATTCAAATATGACCACAAGCACAAGAGCACAAGGTGTTGGTACTGAGGATTTCTACCTAAGTGAACGTTACAAGTATGCAGTCTAACATAAATCAAATACATACAAAAATATCCTCGTGTTTGTATTAACATATCGAAATACATAAGACGTCCGAACATTTAGCACCCATCTACCCAAAGCAACTTCTCCAAATATTTGGCATCAACATAACAAACTCTTGCACAACTACAAAAGAAACGACGACAACCTTGCCTTTGTCAGAAATCTGCCAAGACAGTAGGGAATTTCAGTGCCAACTACAAGAAAGGTACATATATTGTCTACTCATAACCCAGAAACACTCTGAACCAAAAATCATCAAATGAGATCAAGTGTAAACAGAAGAGAACAGGTAACAAAAACTTACCAATCCACGACGTGCCGGATCTTGTGCTCAAAAACCTCACGCCGACTGACCTCCTGCTGGGAGAGCGAGATTTCAGACAACCAGAACTATTAGACTTATTTTTTTTTAAAAAAGAAAGAGCATAAACCAGCTTGACTATGCAATAAATTACCATCTACATGATACCCAACCATAAGATCGAGTTCAATTCAATTGATGTTCATGGACACAAACGGTTTTTTACATGACATAAAACTGGAGGCTCGACATGTAGGAAAACTCATTAATTGCCCAGTCAATTGCTATTATTACCCAACACCTGGAAGCAGGAAGAAGGAAAATAACAAAACATATGCCCATCTCATACTAAATCATAATAATTAGCAAAGATCATATCTATACATGAATGCAAATATATATAACCTAAAATTCATAAAGACCACTAACCAATCAATCAATAAAAATTAGTTATAAAAGAGGGTAACAATATTCCCATTTATGATTGACTATATCAAAGGTATGCATGGTAAAAAAATTAACGATCTATCATATAGACATCTTGAATTCTAGAATCCACATTATAGAGTTTTTCTTTGCCATTACTGTAACACCTCTGGTGTTACGAGCTCGTTTAACACCAAGATTTAGACCTAAGAAAAAATTACTGGAACGATTTTCTCGGATTTTAAAATTTAACTTATGTTTAAAAGTGTCATTTTGACGAATTATACTGAACAATGGGTTAATTAGTTCCTAGAGGTTTGGTTTCTACGAGTTAGTATGGTGTATGGACTAGTGCTTAAAAATGCCTGAGGGCAAATAGATAGCGAACGGTTTGTTCTATTAGATTAAGCATGAGAAGCAATTTTTATAAACAAAATAAAATATAGCGGGTATTTAGTACTTGAATAAACTGAAGTGCATGTTTAATAGATGAAAATGCAACTCTTGCTGTAAAATAATAACATTGCTAGCTAGCAGTTCTAATAGCTCAAAAATGGAACTTGAAAGCAAATTCAACTCAAGGAAAATTTCAAGTTTGAAAATAGTGTGACAATGTTAAACTGGCATTTAATTCTGATTTAGATTCTTAAACACTAGCTTCATACTTTGGCACTGTTGATTGCACCATGGCGAGTACTTTGCAATGCTGTAATGGTTGGTTTGGCTAGTGTTGATCTTAGGCACTAATTAAAATGTCTTAGCTAAGTTGCGTTCAGTCGAAGTGGGACCCTTTCTGGCCACGTCCACCGCACCTGGACTCACGACCTCACGAGTGTGGCCGCGTGTAACACATGCGTGCGCGTGGGTCTGCCCAGCCTGGCTATGCAGACTGCTTGCTCGTTGCGTCACTTTCACTCTGCCGCTATGTCGCGCGCCGAGCCGAGCTGTGGCGCCCATCCTGCCATGCAATCCACCTACCGCGCCCCTGCCTGCGTCACGTCCTGCCGCTAGCACGTGGTGCGGCCCCTGCCCACGTCGTGTCCTCTCACCTTCCTATGCGCGCGCAGGCACGCCGCTGCCGGAAGCGCGGCGCCGTGCTGCCCTGCCCCACGTCGCAACTATGAAATTGGTGGCGAGCTCGCTCAAGTTCCTCGCTTTTCCTCTTGCGCCCATCGGTCTTCCTCTGCTTGCCTCGCGCCGACATCGCTGTGCCATGCCAACCACCCGCCCAGGGCCGTGACCGCCAACGCTGCTGCCTGGCCACCGTACGCGTAGGCACGCCCGAGCCCGCGTGCGGCTCCGCCTCGCCTCCTCTCTTCCGTACCGCCACGCCGTTACCGCGCCTCCTCTCATCGGTGGCCGGTTTTCCCCCCTCTCACGCGAGTGCGCGCGCATGGCCCGCAGCACCGCCCCTCCCTTCCCCGCTCCGCGCCACTGCGTCGGACCAGTTTCCTCCCCTCTCGTGAGAGCGCTCGTGTTGCCGCGCTGCTCCTCCTCGCACCCGTAGTACCTCACCCGCCGCCTCCGCCGCACTCGCTACGCCGCGCCTGCCTCTCCTCAAGGCACACACGAGTCCCAACGTCCCACGCGGGACTTGCCGCTCCGTCTCCGTTGGCCGACGCACTGCCTCCCTTGCCGTGGTTGTGCGTGGCCGCCGTGCTGTGCCCCTCCTTGGCCCACGCCATGTCAAGCCCAGTCCCATCGTGGTCCGCGCACCTCCCTGCAGCGACCCGTGACTGCATTTATCGCCGGCGAGCCACCCTTTGGCCAGCGGATGGTTTCCCCACCGCATACTCTGCTCTGGTGGTGAAGGTGAGGACGTAGAAATGCAAATACGAGATTGTCCGAGGGGCTAAGTGTAAAATACGTGACTCAATTAAATAGTGTTCTGGATTTCGGGTTGAATAGAGAAAAACACGGGGTTATTTCTGCAAAGATGCGGCCGCGCGCCTTGTCTGGGTCGGCTTGCTGGGCTGCGGCCTGCCGACCTCCTGGGCCATCCGCCGCCTTTGCCTCCTGGGTCGCTTTTGTCATTGGCCGACCAAGCGGCCGTCCCTTTGGGCACGACTCATCCTCATACAAGGCACTACCGGCTAGGTAAGCCGTCACTGCTCATGGTCAGCGACACTGCTGTGGGCGATTTGGTGGGTCACGGCCCTTTTAGTTTTTTAAAGTAATTGTTAAGTTAGTTTCGGAAATAAACTTGTAAAATCAATATAAAATTTTGTAGTTGTCCAAAAATAATGAAACCAATTTTGTTAGTCTCCTAAAATCATGATGTGTCTGCTAGTATATTTTGTTCACATAGTTTGATAATATTCTTGAAAGCTATATAATTAATTTGAGATACTTAATATTGTAAAAATATAAAGTTGTAGAAATTGTTATGGTAAATTGGTAATGGTGTTGGATTTGAATTTTTTACAGTAGATTCCTAGCAATATTAGGTACTCACTGTAATTTTTGTAGCTCCAGAATAATTAGATTGCTAGATAGATAATGATGCCCTATTTTGAATAAAGATTAAATTGATAGAATGGGATAAAGAAACAACTTGGGTTTGTATAACTAAAATATTTGTTGGAAAATAACGTCTTATTCGACAACATGGATATGTAGCCTAAGTACGGTCATCGTTAGAACTAGCTCGTTAACTTGAGAGACGTAAATCGCATTTTTACGAGTCACGATTGCAGTCAATTAATTATGTCTTTGCATCGCATTGCATATCATATAGGTACGATGATGGATCAACGGATCAAGTGAAGGATGAGTGGGAATCTAAAGATGGTGTAATGGTGTTTTCTCTAGGAGATGATGCAATGGGCTTTCTATTCAGATGATGGTGGATGATCTGAAGATGCAAATACTAACTTTTGGTTATATTTTACCCAGGCAAGCCCCGGTGCATAACACATACTTTTCTACACTTTAAATTATATTTGTGCATTAAGTTTTAAGGAGTTGAATGAAACCCACTTGCATATATAAACCTTTATCCCATGAGTCTTACTAGTATGACAGGACCATGTAGAATGCTATGCTACAGGACTCCGGTAGAAGTCGAATGATTGCTTGTCACTCGCGAGAGATAGGAAATATATTATTGTATTATTATCACTTGGAAAATATAAATGGTGGAAAGAAAAAATGATGACCGGACAGGGATATGGTTTGGGTATTGGTGGGTGTAAGAGGTTGTGTCCTATGGCTAACGGGGCATAGCTTGGATACACTGTTTTCCCTATCTGTGTCGGTTAAGGACTAACCGTTGCATTGGACTCTAGGCAAGTCACAGACTTATTATCCCAAGCACATACTTGGGTATGAGCGCTTAGAAGACTTGTTACTCTCTTGTCATGGGTTCTGGCTCTTTTTGGACAGACTGTCAGGGTGGTTTTTGGTTAGGAGGTCCTTGCACCGTACTGAGTCCGGGACTTAGGGGCGGGGGCTTGAAGTCTCAGTTTGGATGGGGACCTAGACCCCGTGACAGGAGGGTAGTGGGTTGGTCCTTGAAAGCATCTAGGCCCCTAAGTGGATTTCGGTGATTAATGTCAATACAAGATTACTATGACTAACGTGTGTTTTGCAGAGGCAATTAAGTTAGGTCATGGTAATGGAGATCGATTGGGCAATCGAGGTTGTCATGCCCGTACGATGGAAATCGTTTCGGTTTTCAAAGGATGGACGACAAGGTTAAGGATAACTAGAACTAAGTGTCAATTGAAGTTGGAGAGACACTTAGAGTAGTTTAGGACTTTGTTTTTCCTTTGGCCGTACTATGAAGGGGGGTATGAACGGGTAGCTTGACCTAGTTGAGTCTAGTGAGTTAGGTGTGGTGCACACTTGTTAAAACTAGCTCTAGGTAGCTCCTATGAATGCCTAAGATCCTTTGGAGCAAACTTCATTCTCATATGATCGAGAGTTGAAGTGAATGGAGGGTCAAATCACCGACCGGACGCTGGCTCGGGCGGACCGGACGCCGGCCGCAGGTCCGGCCACCATTTGATCGAGGAGAACAAGTCTGAGTGACCGACGACTGGAAGGTCATGTGACCGGACGGGGGGGCAGTGTTCGGTCGACTCCAATAAGGGTCCAGACTTGAGAAAGTGTGGACCGGACGCGTCCGGTCGGTGGTGACCGGACCACAGTATCCAGCGTCCGGCCGACATAATAAGCATCCAAGAGCGACCGGATGCGTCCGGTCATCACTTGGAAACTGTTGCGCGGGTTGAACTGACCGGAGCGTCCGGTCAATACGATTGGAGCGTCCGGTCATCCCGTAGAAGCTCATAACGGTTCATTTTTCAGTCGCCTTATAAATAGAAGCTCCACTGTGTGTGTGGAGTTACTTTTGCTCATTCCAACAAATGAAAACACGCTTGTGAGTGCCAAGAAGAGCAAGGTCCTAGTGAGGTGTTTGTGATTTGAGAATCCAAGAGTAAAACCTCATTAGTGAATCAAGAGTAGACAAGTGTGCATCCATCTTCTCATTAGGCTTCGCGTGGTCAAGTGAGAGTTCGTGCTTGTTACTCTTGGTGATCGCCATCACCTAGACGGCTTGGTGGTGATTGGGAGCTTGGTGATCACCCGGCGGAGCTTGTGGGTGACCCAACTCAAGTTGTGAGCGGTTTTGGGTGATTCGCCGCGACGGAGTGTCGAAGAATCAACCCGTAGAGAGCACTTGATCCTTGCGCGGATCAAGGGGGAGCTACACCCTTGCGCGGGTGCTCCAACGAGGACTAGTGGAGAGTGGCGACTCTCCGATACCTCGGCAAAACATCGCCGCGTTCCTCTCTCCATTTACTTTGAGCATTTACTTTAAGTATTTACTTTGAGCAATTCAATACTCGTCTTTACATTCATAGAATTGCTATGCTAGAGTAAGTTTGGAACATAGGTTGCAAGTCTTTTGTGCGTTGATTTGATAGAAACACTTTGTCTAGGCACAAGGGATTAATTGGGCTATCCGTAGGATTTGATTATTGAAAAAAAAATTAGAATTAGCCCAATTCACCCCCCCCCCTCTTGGGCATCTTGATCCTTTCAATTGGTATCAGAGCCTCGTGCTCACATTTTTAAGCTTAACCGCTTAGAGCAAGATGTCTCACGGGGATGGACCTCCTCCTATCTTCGAGGGGGATGATTTTTCCATATTGGAAAATTCGCATGGAGGCTTACCTAGAAGCTCTAGATGTTGGAATTCTTAGAGCCGCCTCTCAAGGGTTCCCAACACCTAAGAATGTCGCACAACTTCAAGGCGATGAAGTAAACTATGAAAAATGGAATGCAAAGGCTCGCAACACCATCTTTAGAGGCCTTTGCAAAGATGTGTTTAATCGTGTAAGGAACCACAAAGACGCCCATGCACTATGGTCGGACGTTTGTGCGCTCCATGAGGGAACCAAGAGTGAGCGTGAGGAACGCTATCATCTTGTGATTAAAAAGCTAAATTCTTTTGAGATGCTTCCCAAAGAAAGTGCTAATGAAATGTATTCTCGTTTAATTGTTCTTGTAGAGGAAGTCAATGGGCTTGGACTTACTCAAATGTCACCATCCGACATTGTGAGAAAGATCTTGAGTGTCCTCCCCATTGATAAATATGGGCACATTGTGACCGTGCTACATCAAGGTGATCTTTCCACCGCTACACCGACACAAATCTTGGGAAAGATCAATGCTCATGAGATGTACATGCACATCACGCCACAAGATGGCTCATCCTCTACAAAGAAGAAAGAGAAGGACTTAGCATTCAAAGCTAGCCAAGATAAGGGCAAGGCAAGACTTGAGTATGAGAGCTCAAGTGATGAAGATGATGAAGAAAGTCTTGCTCTCATGGTGAAGAAGACCGCCAAGATGCTAAAGAAGCTAAACAAGAGTGGCATCAAGTTTGACGGCAAGAAGAAGAAGTTCTTCACTAGCTCAAGAAGAAAGCCAATCTCTGAGATGGATTGCTACAATTGTGGCGAACTTGGCCACCTAGCTCATCAATGCACAAAGCCCAAGAAAGACAAGTTCAAGAACAAGGGCAAGAAAGATGATTCAAGTGATGAAGATGAAAAGAAAAAGAACAAGCCATACAAGAAGAGAGATGGCAAAAAGAGAGACTTCTACAAGAAGAAGAAGAGTGGCAAGGCCTATATTGTCGGTGATTGGCTCACGGACATTGATTCCTCAAGTGGATCATCCGATGATGAGAGTGACAATAAGAAGGTGGCCGCCATTGCTATTGATCTTGCATCCTCACCGCCACCATCGCCATCATCCTATACACACCTATGCCTTATGGCCAAGGGTGAACGCAAGTTAACTAAGAGTGATGATAGTAGTGATGATGAGCAAGCTAGTGATGATGATAGTGATAGCGATGATGATTCACCCACATATGATGATCTTGTCAAAATATTAAGAAAATACACTAAGATCATTAGAAAGAGTAGAGCTACAAATGAAAAACTTGATGCTAAAAATGATTCACTCTTAGCTAAGTGTGATGCATTGGAAAAGGCTAATGATGAGCTCAAAGAAACAAATGACTCTATATCATCCAAACTCAAGGAGCTCAAATCTTCTAAGAAAGAGCTTAAAGATAAACATGATAAACTTGAGTGGGTGCACAATGAGCTTATCATTAGTCACAACAAGCTAAAAGATGAATATACAACTCTAAAGATCAATTATGATACCCTTGTTATTGCACAAGAATTCTTACCAAATGAGCCACATGTTGCTACTAACCATGTTGTTAAGATTGATATAGCTACCTCATGTGATGATTTAATTGATGAGAGCATTGAGCATGGATCTAGTAGCAAAGGCAAGCAAGTGGTTGAGTGCAATGACTATGATGAGTATGTCAAGCTCAAGAGTGACCATGAGAAGCTCATGAAAGATCTTGAAGAGATGAAAAGTCACAACACCATTGTGATAGAAACTCTTGATCATGACAAAGAGTTGATCCTTGAGAATGAGAAGCTAAAAAAAGGAGAACAAGAAACTCAAGGAAGAGAAGAACAATGATATTCTCAAGGAAGAGAACAAGAAGCTTAAGATGGAGAAAGAGCATCTCAAGGTGGGATTGAGCAAGTTTGCTAGAGGCAAGCATCTCCAAAGTGAGCTACTCATGAATACCGTCATGAAGATGGATAGAAGTGGCATTGGATATATGGCAAGTGTAGAGAAGAAAAAGGCTCAAGCTCAACACCAACAATCAAAGCCAAAGCTAAAGCCAAAGAGATGTTTTGAGTGTGGACAAGAAGGCCACTTTGCTCATGAGTGTCAAACTCCACCACCACAACCCTTGCCCAAGCATGCTAGACCCTTTGCTTTCAATGCTCACTACATGCTTAGAAAAGATTCTAGTGGAAAGATGAAAGTCATGTTCTTAGGACCCCCCAACAAGAGTAGGCCTAAGAAGATTTGGGTGGCTAAGTCACTTGTTGAGAAGGTGAAGGGTCCTCAACAAGTTTGGATCCCTAAAGCTTGAATCTCTTGTGTGTAGGTGAACTACAAGACCGGTGGAAGTCATTGGGTTATTGATAGTGGTTGTACTCAACATATGACCGGTGATCCTCGTATGTTCACCTCACTAGATGAAGAGGTAGATGGACAAGAGAAAATAACATTTGGAGATAATTCAAAGGGCAAGGTTAAAGGATTGGGCAAAGTGGCAATATCAAATGATCATTCCATCTCCAATGTGCTCTATGTT
Source organism: Miscanthus lutarioriparius (assembly GCA_904845875.1). Taxonomy (NCBI): domain Eukaryota; kingdom Viridiplantae; phylum Streptophyta; class Magnoliopsida; order Poales; family Poaceae; genus Miscanthus; species Miscanthus lutarioriparius. The sequence goes on from CAJGYO010000003.1 coordinate 24,783,242, forward strand.
GCCTCATTGAGTTTCAACTTGCTATCCGTTGGGCAATTGTGTGATCTTGGTTTCCAATGCTTATTCACCGAGAAGGAGGTTGTTGTATCCAAAGTAGATGACAAACAAGTGATATTCAATGGATTTAGATACAACAACTTATATCTAGTTGACTTCACCTCCGAGGATGCAAACTTGAAGACTTGTCTATTCACCAAAACAACACTTGGGTGGCTATGGCATAGAAGACTTGCTCATGTTGGGATGAGCTCACTTAAGAAGCTTATGAAGAATGATTTGGTGAGAGGGTTGAAGGATGTGAAGTTTGAGAAGGACAAGCTTTGTAGTGCATGTCAAGTCGGCAAGCAAGTTGCAAACACTCATCCAACCAAAGCTTTTATGTCAACCACAAGAGTGCTAGAACTCCTACACATGGATTTATTTGGACCAACAACATATAAGAGTTTGGGAGGAAATCTCTATTGTCTTGTGATTGTGGATGACTATTCAAGGTATACATGGGTATTCTTCCTTCATGACAAATCCGAAGTTGCATCTTGCTTCAAGAAGTTTGCCAAGAGAGCTCAAAATGAATTTGAAGTGAAGCTCAAGAAGATAAGAAGTGACAATGGCAAAGAGTTTGACAACACAAATATTGAATCCTATTGTGATGAAGTTGGAATCAAACATGAAGTCTCCGCAACCTATACTCCTCGACAAAATGGTGTAGTTGAGAGGAAGAATCGAACTTTGATCACCCTTGCAAGGACAATGCTAGATGAGTACAACACCCCCAAAGCTCTATGGGCGGAAGCAATCAACACCGTATGTTATGCATCCAACCACCTATTTCTTCAAAAATTCCTTGTCAAGACACCGTATGAGTTGCTCAATGGGAAGAAGCCGGACGTCTCCTTCTTTAGGGTGTTTGGTTACAAGTGCTACATCTACAAGAAGCGGCAACACCTAGGGAAGTTTCAAAGACATTATGATATAGGTTTTCTTGTTGGTTACTCATTGAAGTCCAAAGCATATAGAGTATTTAATCATGCCACCGGCTTGGTTGAAGAAACATATGATGTGGAATTTGATGTGGAATTTGATGAATCTAACGGCTCCCAAGGAGCACATGAGAATCTTGATGATGTAGGTGATGAACCATTGAGGGAGGCTATGAAGAATATCCCGGTGGGAGACATCAAGCCAAAAGATGATGAAGATTATGTACAAGTCATTGACCAACCTTCTTCATCAAATGTACCACAAGATGGTGAAAAAGATGGGAGAGTAGAAAATAAAGATACTCATATCTCCCATGAGCAAATGGTGGTACAAGCACAAGATGTTGATGCTCCACAACCTCCTCCTCAAGTAGTCAATAGAAGAAACACACCTCTCCTATAAGATCATCCACAAGATCTCATCATAGGGAGTCCATCAAAGGGTATGATGACTCGATCTCAAAAACTTACTTTATTTATTGCTCACCATTCTTTTGTCTCTTGCTATGAGCCTACCAAGGTAGAAGAAGCTCTTAAAGATCTAGATTGGATCAATGCCATGCATGAAGAGTTGAACAACTTCACTTGCAATGAAGTTTGGACTCTTGAAGAGCGACCAAAAGGTGCAAGAGTCATTGGAACGAAGTGGGTGTTCCGCAACAAGCAAGATGATCAGGTGTTGTTGTGAGGAACAAGGCAAGACTAGTCGCAAAGGGGTTCTCTCAAGTTGAAGGTTTGGATTTTGAAGAGACCTTTGCACCGGTTGCAAGATTAGAAGCCATCCGTATCCTTCTTGCATATGCATCACATCATGAAATGAAACTATATCAAATGGATGTGAAAAGTGCTTTTTTAAATGGCTTTATAAATGAACTAGTCTATGTTGATCAACCTCCCGGGTTTGAAGACCCTAGATATCCTAATCATGTTTATAGGTTGTCCAAGGCACTATATGGGCTTAAGCAAGCCCCAAGAGCTTGGTATGAGCGCCTTCGGGACTTCCTCATTGAGAAGGGCTTCACCATTGGGAAGGTCGACACTACACTATTCACCAAGAAGCTTGATGGGCATATCTTCATTTGTCAAGTATATGTTGATGATATCATCTTTGGATCATCAAATGAAGACTCATGCAAAGAATTTGGTGAATTGATGTCGAAGGAGTTCGAGATGTCAATGATTGGTGAGCTTATATTCTTTCTTGGTTTTCAAGTCAAGCAAATGAAAGAAGGCATCTTCATCTCTCAAGAGAAATACACAAAAGATCTTCTCAAGAGATTCAAGATGGATGAATCTAAGCCAATCAAGACACCAATGCCTACAAATGGACATCTCGATCTAGATGAGGGAGGTAACCCGGTTGATCAAACTCTCTACCGTTCTATGATTGGTAGCTTGTTATATTTAACCGTATCTAGGCCCGATATTATGTTTAGTGTGTGTGTATGTGTGCTAGATTTCAAGCTAGTCCTAAGGAAACTCATTTAATTGCCGTAAAAAGAATCCTTAGGTATCTTAAGCACACACCAAGCATTGGTCTTTGGTATCCCAAAGGAGCTTTATTTGAATTAATTGGCTATTCCAATTCGGATTACGCCGGATGCAAAGTTGATAGAAAGAGCACATCCGGAGGGTGCCATTTGCTTGGAAGATCACTTGTGTCTTGGTCCTCCAAGAAACAAAATAGTGTGGCTTTGTCCATCGCCGAAGCGGAATACATTGCCGCGGGTGCTTGTTGTGCACAAATATTATACATGAAACAAACTTTGCTAGACTATGGAGTAGTTCTAGAGAAAGTACCTCTTTTGTGCGACAATGAAAGTGCGGTAAAACTTGCAAATAATCCGGTTCAACACTCTCGCACCAAGCATATAGATATCCGCCATCACTTTCTAAGAGATCATGTGGCTAAAAATGATATATCACTAGAAGGTGTAAGATCCGAAGATCAATTAGCGGATATCTTCACTAAACCGCTAGATGAGGCTACATTTTGTAGATTGCGGAATGAGCTCAATGTACTTGATTTTAGTAACTTCACTAAAAATTGAGCTTGTGTTGTCCCATGCATTCATTGTAATATACGACATGTTTAAATTCGTGGCAATGCATATAGCGCTTGTCTAACATGGTTAAGATAACCACCGAAAAGCGTGTGAAGAAGCTTAACCTTGGATCAAACTTGCCAAGCAACTAGATTTACTCAAGTATTGCATATGCATGAATGTTGTTTTATCGTTTTGTTCCGTTTGCCCTCTTGTTGCCTATTTTCTTAAAAAGAATTATAGCCTAAGGCAAAATATTTAAAAAATATATGAGGGTTTGAGAGAGGTCACTCACATCAGTCCCAATTGGTGTTTATTTGGATCTTATTCAAGTTGGGACTTGATTGGGAACAGGCAGCGAGATGGATGTTTGAAGATTTGCTGGAAAAGGTGCACCGGATGCTGCACCGGACGCTGTTGTCTAGCGTCCGGTCAGTTCATAGGAGGTGAACTGCTGGTGAAGTAGTGACCGAACGCTGTGTCTGTGCGTCCGGTCAGGAAGGGTTCAGCGTCCGGTCGATCGAAGGAAGACCAAGTTGTATTGACCGGACCCTGCCTGCGTCCGGTCATGGACCACCGGACGCGTCCGGTCCCGATTCCAGAGGATTTGGACCTCTCTGGAATCGACCGGACGCTGGGTGGTACCGTCCGGTCGCTACCACCGCTAAGGTCCGGCCGATGGATCTCATGCGCCGTGACTCCTTTCTCCAATTCCTTTTTCACACGTGTGGGGAACTTTTTAACCGCAAGCCGTACCTTTGCTCGCCCTCATCCCGTCCCCGCCCTTGCAGCTGCCGCCGCCTCTTGCGCCTCCTCTCTTCTCACCACTGGCCAGCCAGCCGCCCTTTTTGCTCGCCAAGCGCCATCATGACCTCTGCTGCCACCTCGCGCCCACGCCGCCGCAGTCCCACCTCGCCACACCATCGCGCCTCGAGCCTTCCCCACACCATCACCACTGCTAGCACAAGACGCGCCATCACCACCTAACGCCGCCAGTAGCTCGCCGAGTCGCCTGCACACGCCTCTCCTCTTCGCCTTTGCCCTGTGCCCTCTAGCCTCATCTCCTCTCGGTAAGGCTAGCCCCTTGTTTCAATTTCAAATTATGTGATCAATTTGCAATACAATGCAATCGATTTCTCAAATACTAGGGCCACCAGTTCATCATTGCTCCATGTAACCCTAGCCGGTTCCGAGGTTCCCCCGCGTGACATCTCATCTTTTCTCGGATCGCTGATCGTCAGGTAGAAAGCCATTCGATTCAATTTCGCATCTACATTGCTTTCTCTGTTAGGGTTTCGCATCTATTAGCAATATGGTATTTATTTGTATATCCATCTATTCTATCGTGCAGCGAGTCGGTTCCGTTGTGGTTCTTGTGGCAGTTGGTAGTCAACTCGGAGCCAAGCTCGCGAGTAAGGATCGAGGCCAAGCCTCAAAAGCGGCAGTTTGACAGTTGATCTTCATCAGCGGCAGTTCACCATCTTGTCAGTTCAGATGGCTCGCACCAAGAATGTTGGTGGTGGCCCTGGTGATGATGATCGGAGGCCCCCGCCTCGCTAGCCAGCCGGATCTAAGGGCAAGTCAACCAAGCAGGTGACATCCAAGAAGCGGAAGTACCCCGATGCAGAGACAGCAAGAGCAGCAGCTGTTGCAGAGGCCGCAGAGCGTGCCGAGAGAGGTGGTGCCCGTAGCGGAGTTGTCATTGCAGATCAACCAGTTTCACCAGCATTCAGAGCTGCGATTGAGGAGGTTGAGCGTCGTCACGGTAGTCCAAATTGGGCCATCACGCTTTGCAGGACGACGGGTTGCCATTGAGGAGGGTCCATCAAAGACAAAGCAGCAGCCCCCCAAGCAGAGAGCCTCAGCAGACCCCAGGAGGCCGAGGAGACAGATCCGCACCCCCCCGCCTCTCCAGCTCTGGACGGACCTGTACCCGGTCTCGCCGAGGCCACCGACACAGCGGAGGGGATCACATCCTCCACCTAGACCACAGGGTCCACCTCTAGTGGTACACCTCGACTTGAGGGCCACTACCGCCAGGCAGGTTCAGTAGCTGCGTTTTGTTGAGTTTGAGGTTTGGTTTCCTCCAAGGAGGGATGAGAGAGCACAGGGTTTCTACACGCCCACCGCAGGAGGATTTCTACAATGCTTATCTCAACAAGTGGGGCGTTGTGTTCAGATCTCGAGAGTTTGTTAGATAGAGTCCATTGTGGCGGCAATGAGAGAGCATTCGCCATACTTGTCATATTTGCCAGGATCCATGATTTGATTGACTGACGGGGATATATGTACCATCTTGGGTTCGTCTGGTTTTATGCTTCACTCTTCATCGATCCACATCACATGTTTATTCACTTTGCTTTCAGAGGCAAAGACTACAGAGTGACGAGTGGCAGGGTCAAAGAGATACTGAGGCTACAGGAGCAGCCTGTCAAGATATATGAGGTCTGTTATGGACAGCAGGAGCCTCCTAGGCGTCCACATGGAGGGTTGGTGCCTCCTACAGATTTAGTGCGACATTGCTTCAAGGAGCCTTTTGGAGAGGGGTCGAGCAGGAACCCCAGTGACTTGACTCCTACAGCGAGAGTGCTAGAGGCCATTATCAGGAGAACACTGCTTCCCAGGTTGGGATATAGAGAGGGTCTGACTCACTTATAGCTCTGGCTTCTTAATGCTATGATGCAGCAGACAGTATTTGATATCTAGGACCTCCTTCTTTCAGAGATGGAGGATACTATAGCTGAGGGATTCAAGGGTCGCAGGCAGCTTCCCTATGCTCACTGGATCACGTTTCTTATTCGCAGAATAGTGCTTGATAAGCCCCCTGGTATGATGGATGAGTATACAGGTGCTACCACAGAATTCCTAGCTTACAACCTGTCACAGAGGATCAGACATACCACGCCTCGTGCACCCAGACAGCCTAGCCGTCGTCCCGACGTGCTGAGTCCGCAGCTTCAAGGATGAGATCATCGAGGGATTGCAACCACCGAGGAGGAGGAGCTAGAGGCACAGCAGAGGTGAGCGAGTACAAGCTGATGGCAGCTCGACGATGACTATCTCGCCTATTCCTCGATGCCTCCACGCAGACATGATGCAGAGGCCGGTAGCTCCAGCTCTGCTCCACTGCCTCCATGAGCATGCACTTCCGCCTCATTGCTATTCTTGAGCGGATGCAGCAGAACACAGAGATAGACGAGCATGAGAGACACATGCTACTTTTGCCTAGTTTCAGACTCGGCAGACGAGAGTTCTAGAGGCAAAGAAGAGCCATGTAGCAAAGAAGCAGAAGCAGCAGATGCATCAACAAAGAGATACTCTTGCAAAGAAGCGGCTTATGGGTTTCATGCAAAGACGAGTGACAGCTCTTGGGGCCCCACAACCCCACGAGACTTCGCCCAGCTTTTTTCACCTGCTTCCACCACGACGACTCACTTCTCTATACAGCCCAGCTGGCTTTGTGGTCGTGGACAGCCTCCACTCAATTTGCTTCACCTCTTGTACAGGTGTCCCAGTGGTTGGCCTCACCCATGGTAGCCCCGCAGTTCACTCCACTTTAGACCGGCTTCACACCAGAGCAGTCCTCCTCGCTATTCGTGCACGACACGCCGGGCCTCCAGAGTCTTGGAGCATCCTTCATGAGTTGATCGGCATGCCTACTCCACCTCATATGCATTCTCGCCGGTCCGTCTCACAAGAGACCCAACATTGTGACTACTCGAGAGGCTCCCCTCGTCTGTCAGCCTCGTCGATCCTACGACAGATATACTAGCAGCTTTCACAGCAGACCAGCCCAGCCTCTGCACCAGACAGCTTGGTGACACACTTCCCCGCCACAGAGGGTCGGGCGATTCGAGCTCGTGGTCGATGATGATGATGGTGCCCGGTTCCAGCTTGCCCCATGTTCTTCAGCGCCCGACTCGTCCGCTGCTGCCCCGCCGTTCGACCCCTAGGTTTTGGTGTTTGACGCCAAAGGGGGAGAGGGTGTTCGAGTATGTAGTCTCAGGGGGAGCTACATTTAGGGGGAGCTAGTTATCTAGTTTTAGCCTATTATATACATTTGGAGTTCTATTTGTGTGATACAATATTACTTATGCATTCGTGTGTTTACTTTAATGCATACTATTATATATATGTGATAGTGCTATCTACGTGATTGTGATATTTGACATGTGTGATTTCTACTTTGCATTATCTATATGTCATATCACTTGTGTTATGCTCATTTGCTTTTGCTTCCACGTTTATACTTCGAAGCAAATGAGCTTTGTTACTTGTACTCATGCTTAATTCATATCCTTTGAGTACATTGTGTTGGCTTGGGTAATATAAGCTTGCCTAACTCTTTTGTTCTTAACGACAAAAGCTTATATGAACCAAGCCCGTCAAAAACCTCATTCCATAACATACTCGAGGTGGTATTGTCATCAATCACCAAAAAGGGGGAGATTGAAAGCATCTAGGCCCCTAAGTGGATTTTGGTGATTAATGTCAATACAAGATTACTATGACTAACGTGTGTTTTGTAGAGGCAATTAAGTTAGGTCATGGTAATGGAGATCGATTGGGCAATCGAGGTTGTCATGCCCCTACGATGGAAATCGTTTCGGTTTTCAAAGGATGGACGACAAGGTTAAGGATAACTAGAACTAAGTGTCAATTGAAGTTGGAGAGACACTTAGAGTAGTTTAGGACTTTATTTTTCCTTTGGCCGTACTATGAAGGGGGGTATGAACGGGTAGCTTGACCTAGTTGAGTCTAGTGAGTTAGGTGTGGTGCACACTTGTTAAAACTAGCTCTAGGTAGCTCCTATGAATGCCTAAGATCCTTTGGAGCAAACTTCATTCTCATATGATCGAGAGTTGAAGTGAATGGAGGGTCAAATCTTGACCGGACGACCGGCCGCAGGGTTCGTGAGTTCATTTGATCGAGGAGAACAAGTCTGGAGTGACCGGACGCCGGAAGGTCGTGTGACCGGACGCTGGGGCCAGCGTCCGGTCGACTCAAAGAAGGGTCCAGACTTGAGAAAGTGTGACCGGACGCCAGCGTCCGGTCGGTGTGACCGGACCACGAGTATCCAGCGTCCGGCCGATTACAATAAGCATCCAAGAGCGACGGGACGCGTTCGGTCAAGGTTGACTGCAGACCCTATCGTCGTCCGGTCATCACTTGAAATCTGCTATGCTGAGTTGAACTGACCGGAGCGTCCGGTCAATACGATCGAGCGTCCGGTCATCCCACGAAGCTCATAACGGTTCGCTTTTTCAGTCCGCTTTATAAATAGAAGCTCCACTGTGTGTGTGGAGTTACTTTTGCTCATTCCAACAAATTGAGAAACACGCTTGTGAGTGCCAAGAAGAGCAAGGTCCTAGTGAGGTGTTTGTGATTTGAGAATCCAAGAGTGAAACCTCATTAGTGAATCAAGAGTAGACAAGTGTGCATCCATCTTCTCATTAGGCTTCATGGTCAAGTGAGAGTTCGTGCTTGTTACTTTGGTGATCGCCATCACCTAGATGGCTTGGTGGTGATTGGGAGCTTGGTGATCACCCGGCGGAGCTTGTGGGTGACCCAACTCAAGTTGTGAGCGGTTTTGGGTGATTCGCCGTGACGGAGTGTCGAAGAATCAACCCGTAGAGAGCACTTGATCCTTGCGTGGATCAAGGGAGAGCTACACCCTTGCGCGGGTGCTCCAACAAGGACTAGTGGAGAGTGGCGACTCTCCGATACCTCGGCAAAACATCGCCGCGTTCCTCTCTCCATTTACTTTGAGCATTTACTTTAAGTATTTACTTTGAGCAATTCAATACTCATCTTTACATTCATAGAATTGCTATGCTAGAGTAAGTTTGGAACATAGGTTATAAGTCTTTTGTGCGTTGATTTGATAGAAACACTTTGTCTAGGCACAAGGGCTTAAATGGGCTATCCGTAGGATTTTTTATTATTGAAAGAAAATTTAGAATTAGCCCAATTTACCCCCCCCCTCTTGGGCATCTTGATCCTTTCAGTCCTGCTTGTGCCTGGGGTACAAGCGGGGCGTCTGTTTTTGGGGTACCCAGCTGGGGGCATTGATTCGCGAATCGCCGACGTTCCGGTACGACTTGTCTATGGCCCTGCACCGTAGTAAGAACTGGAAGATGATAGATGGAAAAATGAAATCTGCTTGCTTACCACCTGCTTGAAACTGGCACAGGTGCTTACATAGAATGGTTAGTTAATGAACTAATGTGTCTGCTAATAAAAATCAAATATAAAGACGCATGCTTAGTAATGCTTTCTACAGATGCAATAAACCCACTAGCCAAAAAGCCTTGCATATCCTTAGAGTCTTTTCTTTCCTCCTGTCGGGTAAGTCTTGCTGAGTACAATTAAGTACTCAGGGTTTTATTTCCCCCAGTTGCAGGTAACAGGTGGAGGCTAGAGCTGACCTTTGTGTGTGGATTACTCCTGGTGGGCTCAGAGAGGATTTCCTTTACGCTGCTGTCATAGTTTTCATTTATAACTCTCACTAAATATTTTCTAAATAAAAGTTTTATAATCTGTTGTCATAGTTTATATATCAATGTTTCGTCATGTCATGAATAGATATTTATTTTCGCTGTAACTCTGTTCACATGTTTATATTCCGTTGTTCAATTAAATTGTTCATAACTCTGATAATATGATTACATTCCACTGTTATAACAATAAATATTATACTCTGATGTTGTATTAAAAGTGATGTAAGAAATGGTTAAAAATGATGTAAGATTTATTCTCTCATTTGTGATCCTGATGGAAAAATATAGATTTTTAGGTTCTCCCTGGGGTGTGTCCGACGGAACTGTGTAATTTGGTGTCCTCTCTTGAGTGCTTAGTGTCTAATGGAAGACGAGCACTCCTGGGAGACATTAGGTTAGGCGGTTCTGCCACAATTACCGTAGTTACTTCATAGCAGGTTACTATTTAGTAGTCATGCACATGTATCACCTCCTATCTAAGAAATCAAAGAGGCATATTTCTTTCTTCAAAAATTCATATTGTACCCATGCTCCATCTAGAATAAAAAAAGGCAAATAGATCAACAAATATGCACCACAGGAAAAAAGAGAACATCAGTAGCAGACACAGCATTCATACCACAAGAATTTTATTCCGATACAATCCAATTCTAGATACAATGCTAATTCAAGACCATGATTTTCAAACTAAACTGACATCCATTCATATATCCATGAACTGACATCCATGATTTCCAAACAATAGAAATACCACAGTAGGCATAACACAAGGATATACACTTGTAAATGGATTAGATGTGAACACAAATAACCAAATAGCTAGTTAGGTTCGAGTGCTTAGATTCGCACCGTAGCAGGAAGGGAATAGGAAGGTGAGCTCACCCTGGTGATGCTCATCAACGACAAGGGTAAGGAAGGGCGAGCCGGCGCGATGGCCAGGGGCGTCGTTGGCGCTCGACCAGCCAAGGTGGTAGGGCGACAACCTTGCCTTTGTCAGAAATCTGCCAAGACAGTAGGGAATTTCAGTGCCAACTACAAGAAAGGTACATATATTGACCCAGAAACACTATGAACCAAAAATCATCAAATGAGATCAAGTGTAAACAGCCAGTTGTGCACATCGCAGGTAACATCTAGATCCATACCTTGCTGGGAGATCAAATGTAAACAGCCCAGTTGTGCACATCACAAGTGAAATTTGCACCAGCAGAACATGCTACCATTTCACATGCCAACGCATGGCACAATTAAAAGATAATAGAGGCACATTATAGCAAAACAAACTGACAAAATAAAGGACTGCAAAATGCCAATTTGCTAGAAAAGACAGTTACTCTAAGCCGAATCTACGATAGTAATTCCATTAGGAAATCAGGTCTGTGCACCATCATGAGAAAGATGAACATCTAGATACACACATGCGTCATCTAAAGATGATTCTCCTAGAAGTACATGATCCCATAAATGAATATTTGACTCATTGTGATTTTTCAGTCCAGCCATATGAACTTTTACGACCTTATTAAAGTGCCACCAGCATTCACTATACATTTCAGTCCAGCAGAAGTGATTGAGATTCGTTTAAAGTCTCATGTGCTAGCAGCCGACGTCCTGAAAGGTTCAAGATTTCCCATATTATATAAGGTTTCCGATATAGATTTGTGACAGCTCAAACAGAAAATATAGATCAGCCCAACAAAAAATAAACATTCTAACTCACAACCCACTACAGCTAGCAGACATATATCACCACATACAGTAGCTTCTCATGGAGCAAATTGCAGACCCATTTCTTACTACTGACTTAGATAGACATGATCTAAAATAATCCAGAGAGTATGGCCTCACCCGGTAAACAATACAAGGCACAAAAAAAACATGTTGAATCATCATCCATCGATGTACACTAACCATCATAGAAATTTAAATTATATATGCCTACCAAAAATATTGCAGACAAGATGCCAGACTGAACTTCAGCATCATCATTCTTGAAACAATACGCATACTGTGTATTGGGTGCAGAAGCATGACTACTAAACTACTTCCTAGCTTTGTAGGTGAAAAAAAATACTAGAGAAGCTAGATGGCTATAACAGAAGCAAGACTGAACTACGACCTATCTTTGCAAGTTGTCATAAAACATAGTTTTGCAATTCAGTTAACCAAATCGACTTGGTTATAATTCCTGGCTGATCAAAACATGGTTTAAAATGTTTGTTATTTGGTTAAAAAATTAGGTATTAATCAAATACTCACCTAGGATAGTACAGATTTTTCAACTTATATTGCTTTGGATCCGTCACATACTAGATCCGTCAAAATTAGGTATTAATCAAATACTCCTCTCTAGTCCAGTTACAAGCTAGCACTAGATCTGTGCCTCTGAAAAATCCAAGCTACTATGCTCCCAATCACCAGCTAGTACTAGGTCAGAGAAGGTATTGAGGATAGGCTAGCACTAGAACAGGGAAGATATTCAAATCGAGATACTAGATCCACTCTGGTCCCTAGAAATAAACCTCGTTGGGCATGAGAAGGGAGAGGCAGCACGGCGCACCTTTTGCTTGTGGTTCTTGTGGCCGACGCGAGAGGGCGCTGCCGGTGGCTCCTGCTTGTGGCCGATGCGGGAGGGCGTCGGGGCCGATGTAGGCTTCATTGCTCCCAGATCTCCCGAGAGGGGGCGACCAGGTTGGCGTGGAGGGCATCTGCGGACACAGCAGAGGGCGGGGGCTCACGATGCGGTGGACGCCGGCGGTCGTGACGGAAGACAGGGTCCCGATGCAGAGGACGGTGGTGGCGGAGGACGGAGCCCATCTCCTCGGCGGCTACAACGACGCGGGCGGGGGCACGGGGGCCACGCGCGCAAGTCGGGCCCGTGCTCAAGAGATAGAGTTGTGTTCGACTGAGGGAGGGAGGAGATAGAGAGAGTGGCGGCCGGATGAGGCACGCGTGAGGCGAGGATGAGGGGCCGCATCCCGCGTTCGATCCGCGCACGAGAGAGAGGTGCGGCTGAGGGAGGGAGAAGGAAACAAGAGAGAGGGATGAAGGGGTATCAATTATATAGTCTAGGGTCTCTAAGTGGGCTAATTTGGGCCGGTGGCTGCAGCCTTTTATACATGCAGCATTTGTAGGGGCGGCTGATGATTGAGCCGCCCCTACAAATCGCAACACCGGAGGCGGCTCGTATCACCAGCCGTCCCTACTGTGCTATTTGTAGGAGCGGCTGGTCTCATGGGTTCCGAACACGTCCACTGTAGGAACGGCTCCGTCATCAGCCGTCCTAACAAAAATTTGTCCCGTTGCTATAAATGTTTTTTACAGTGAGAGGACAACGGAAGCAACTGAAGAGATGGAAGGCAAGATGGGATCGGCGACACATGACAGCGATACATGTTTCACGATCATGCATGATTCGTCCGTCCGGCGTGATTGCAACCTTTGTAGGCTTCCCTGCGTCCAAGGGCACACAGACCTTGATATCTGGTACGTGCATGCACGGGCCGGTAGCGTTGCGGCTGCGGCATGCCCAGTTTCCACGCGCTTCTTCGTGGACTAAATATGTTCCACGGGATCACTGTTCATGTTCATGCCGACCACCTGCACGGCTGCACCTATCTCTGGCCTGCTGGGATGGTGGTCACATGTCAGTGTGGTATCTACGTAGTTATTATTAAATCAAGGGTCTAATTGGATCCATTAGGCCAGTCTCAGTGCCAGTTTTACGTGAGTTTCATCTGCATTAAATAGGTTGCCACATAGACATTTTTTATGATATGGCAATGTATTTAAGATGAGAGAGAAGAAATGTGTTTCATCTATATGAAACTCTCTTGGCACGATTACCAGTTCTCTATGAGTCTTGGAATTAAATGCCTATAAAACCATGGAATGAAACTCTCCATTGAGAGTGGATGTTTCATCCAAGTTTTATTTCATTTCAAATGACACGCAGTCTTAGAAACGACGTAATGAAACTCCCCATTGAGACTGGTCTTGTACCAGAAATTTAGCTACTTTGTCCATTCCAAACTATAGGTCTTAACATTTTTGATACATCGAATTTGCTATGGATCTTTGACATAACATATTTAAGAGATGTGGCGGTCTGGCGGATGGGTGTGGCAAGCTGCCATATTGTCACGCAAGGTTTCTTTTTTCTCCGAGATCTGAGATGGACACTTCTTTTAATTTGAACCCTAAATGCGAGGGAATTAAGACGTGTAAAATTTGATTAGTACCAAATTGTTTATTAGAGCGCGACAAGAAGCTGCAAGTTTGAGGTGACAGGAATCTGTACGTGCATTGCATTTATTTTGCTCTAGATAGTCAGTTACTGAACCCTTGCGACAATGGCATAGAAAAAGGAGTAGCGCCCCGACATGACAACCTGAGTTGAAGTTTTTTAGGCTAAGCTGGTGTGCTCTAATGTTTTTGTTGTTTGCAGATATTGGGCGGTGCAGGGTGATGAGCCGGCGGCGCGGTGCCAATAATTTCCCCGGCGGCGGCGGCCGGTGATGATGCTAAACGAATCAATGGTGAGAAAACTGGTTGCTCTAGCCATTGTCCATACAATATGTTACACAGATGACAAATTTATCAATAATCATCATGTCCTAATATATAAGTGCAGAACGCACGGTACGGCGCAGTCAATTGATTAGGTGATTTTTAATTTGTTTGGTAGATTACTTAATTAAGGACAGTTGCCGAGCAGAGATTCTTGTTCACGAACGACATTTAAGTATTCGATGGAGTACGTATACACTAGTACTAGTATGGAGTATGGAACGCGTATAACTAGGTTTGTGATGATCAACAGTGACACGTGTGTGGAGAGGGATTTTTAACTTTTTGCCATGTTACTAAGGGCACTCCTCCGTTCGCCGGCACTCCTCTGTTTGCCAGTTTTGTGCGCGCTCCTACATAATTACATCGCAAACAATGAACCTCACATGTTTTTGCCACTTTCGCTGACGTGGCACGCCACGTTGGCAAGCCAGCGTGGCAGCGAGCTTGGAAGCCCTAGCTTGACATGGAAAATGACCTATTTACTCATACTGCTTTTCTCCCTCTACTCTCTCACGTGTGGGCCCCACATACCAGCTTCATCTTCAACCTCCGATCATCACCACGCAGCGAGGGGAGGCGGGGAGCTTGTGCGGAGTCTTGGCCGCGCCGTCAGAACTAGCTGAGGACCATCGCTGGCACGCTACGTGGTTGGAACTGGCTGAGCGCCGTCGGCCGTCGCCCAGGCTGTGGCAACTTGCACGATCCAGGCCGTGGGCCACACGCCCAGGCTGTTGCGTGCCCAGGCCATTGCGCAGGCAACCGGGACTCCGCATGAGCTCCTCCCCTCTTCCCGCTGCGTGGTGATAGCCGGAGGTTGAAGATGAAGCTGATATGTGAGGCCCACACGTTAGAGAGTAAAGGGAGAGAAGCCGCATGGGTAAATAGGTCATTTTCCGTGCCAAGTTAAGGCTTCCAGGCTTGCTACCACGCTGGCATGCTCACCTGGCGTGCTACATCAGCAAAAGTGGCAAAAGCGTACGAGGTTCACTGTTTACGATGGTAATTATGTAGGAGTGCGTACAAAGCTAGTAAACGAAGAAGTGTCATCTGTAAGGATGGTAAAAAATTAAAAATCCGGTGTGGGGGTGCTGACTCTATGCTGCGACTGCTGTCCAGTTTCCACGCTGTTTTTATGGGTATGGCGGAGCTCCTAGAACAGCTCTGTCGAATGAGTAAAAAAAAACAGCTCTGTTGAATGTTTATGGTTATTGTTTTTTTTAATACGCAAGAGCATTGTATATCATTGTATTAAGAAGATAGAAGTTTTAAAAATACAAAAGAGGTCATTTCTGGCCCGACTGATATCTCCAGGGGCTGCATTTTGGCTACGACATCCATGGGATCTAGTGGGATCAACCTAAACTACGTGCGGGTCTATGGCACCATGGCCGAAGACCAGCGAGCTGCTCCGCCAGTCATCGCTCTGGATGCTGGGAACAACTCATCGAGAGCCTCGATGTCTGCTGCCGAAAGGTTGCCCTTGAAGTAGGAGTCGTAGGAGCGCTTGGCCGCAAAGGAACTCGGCGCTGAAGGTGCCATGAACTCCATCTTCTTCATGAGCAGAACTTCACCACGTTTGGATGCCGGGATGTGGTCCATATACTGAGCAGCAATCCGCCTGCTCCTAAGGGGTAAGGTCCACTTTGGCGCCGGCTTCTGCTTGGGCGTGGTGTTGTTTATGGTTAGTGTGGGCTGACGGAAACATAGAGTGGTTGCCTTCTGGGCCGGCCATCTTTCTTTGGCTACGTCCATGGGCATGGAGTTGTCTCTTCTTTCACAATTGATTGAAAGCCCCGCATGGATGAGTCCCTTGCTTTTAGCCCGCGTTAATCATCGAAGTTTTAATTTAGCCCATGGGTCTAGTATGGTTGATTTGAGAATTGATGATTACGCACTGCTTGTTGTCTGCCTGGGAGGTCACTTTCACTCTTTCAGAAACCTGATGAGGTGTACAAAAACAGGAGGGGAAAATGCTTATGACCTGACGAGTTTTATCGGTGCAGCGGAGGAGAGAAAGTTACTCCTACATTGTACTGCTTGAGTGTGAGTGTGGGGTAAGTATGATCTACTCTGATTCTGATTGTTAGAGCCACCTGTAAGTGTGAGGCAGTGAGCCCAGAACCCAGAACCTTTGCCCCCGGCAGCTTCCAAGTAGCGGGTTCGTCCTGGGATCTCAATCAAAGAAAAGGTCTTCCGTTGTTTTCTCGCAAAGTCGGAAAAAAAAATCTTTCATTTCTTTGCTTCCAGATGGACCAGAATTGCCATTGCCATGGTGTGGTGTCGTCTTAATCGCTGCCCTTTTCCATCTCCATCATAGTCAGGAACCAAGATTCTATTCAGTTGCCGCCTGAGACCGAGAGCATAGGCATTCGACGAAGAGATGTAGCGCGGCCTCCAGGTTTTCTTCCATAAAACAAGCGATCCACCGTCCAGAACTCATCTTGTATGAGTGGCAGTGTCCATGTTCCAAATGAGCGACGGGCTTGGGTGTGAAAAGTTGGCGACGGGCTTTGTCCAAATCTTCAGTGAACTGTTTCGGGGCTTTCAGCGCTGTCAGTAAGTAAACCGGCAGCCGACTTAAAACCAAACACGTACACCACCAACTACTCCCGCCGCCAACTCAAGATGAGAATAAGAAAGCATTTTTATCTGAGCTTTCAAGTTTCTGTTCAGCAAATACTGAACCAATTTTAATAGGAGGAGATTTTAATATTATTAGATTTGCCAAGGAGAAAAATTCATTAGATGGAGTTCATAGGCATACTCCCCTGTTTGATTCTCTAATTCATTTTTATGAGCTCAAAGAGAAAGTAATGTGTGGCGGTTTGTACACTTGGTCAAACAATCAGGAAAACCCCACTCTTGTAAAACTAGATAGAGTTCTTATTTCCCAAGATTGGGAGGATATTTTTCCTCAAGTTGTGGTTAATAGATTACCAAGAGAAGTGTACCGTAATCCACTTTTAGTTACAGTTAACAAATGTGCTGATTTACCTTTTATTCAGTTCAAATTTGATCTCAGTTGGCTTAAGAACCCTGATTTTTTCCATGAAGTAGAAAGAATATGGATGCAACCATGTAGAGCTAGAACTGCTCTTGATAAAATTCAATAGAAACTCAAATTGATCAAACAATATTTTAAAGGTTGGGGTTTCAATTTGCAAGGTGAGTTGAGAAAGCAAAGGAAGTCTAATTCTGAAGAGTTATCAAAATTAGAAAAAAAAATGAAGAAGAAGTTGGGCTAGATTCTTCTCAAATAGAAAGAAAGGCTTGGTTACTTTGTGAGAATTATAAAAGTTTAGAGCAAGAGGAAATGTATTGGTTTGAAAGAAGCCATGAGGCTTGGTTATTAAAAGGAGATCTTAATACAAAAAATTTTCATATGAGTGCAAGTGGTAGGAAGAAGAAAAATACTATTTTAAGCCTTGAAGATGATGGAGTGATTATTGTAGGTGAAGAAAATCTGTTGAAACATGCTTCTGACTATTATGCAGAATTGTTTGGTCCTGTTCAAGAGTCTAATATACAGTTAGATCCTGACATTTGGGATAGCCTAACTCAATTATCAGAAGAGGAAAATGATTTGCTTTGTAGACCTTTTTCTGAAGAAGAAATCAAATTTGCCTTATTTCAAATGGAAAAGAACAAGGCTGCTGGCCCAGATAAAATACCTATTGAATTTTACCAAAATTGTTGGAACATAGTTTTTTTTGAAACAAAGGCAGGAGCTCTGTCGCTCAATCAAGACAGAAAGAATTTATGTACAAGAGGGCTAGCCAACAGGATGCCAAAAAGCGCACCCGATAGGCTAACCAACCCACACGACGCAGCTGAGCACTAACACGGCACACTACCATGGGTCATCGTTGCCGAGCATGGCTGAAGACGCCAGCAGCTCCGACTTCTCATGGCAGTCCACACACAAGCCACCCACCAACGAGCCCGAAGCAAGCGGCCGCAACCGGTCATCGTTGCCAAGCTCAAGCACCCCGCAAAGAGCAGCTCCGACTTCCAATCACGGCCACACGCCTCGCCTCCAGCGTTTGCCGACCCCTAGCAGACCCTAGCCTACGATGAAGGTGGGGGCTCGCCGCGTGTCATTGTTGCCGAGCCACGTCCCTGACGCAGCAGCTTCGACTTCTCGCAGCAAGACCCGCCTCCACGTGTCAACGAGGCGCCAAGAAGCGAAGAACAATCACCGAGGAGACATCGAGGCCACGACGAAATCCAAACGCGACGCCTTCAGGAAGGTAGCAACGCTGATGGCGCCACCGCCGCACGTCCAAAGTGGACCGGGCTTTCACCCTTGGATGATAGTGCTAGAGGGGAATACACGACGCCCCCAACAGGGAAAGCGGCACCCACAGGTGTCGCCGTTGCTAGGCTTTCACCTAAGGAGTCCTCAAGCACGAACGTCAGCCCAAGAAGCAAGGCCCCTTGCCATCCATCACTGCCATCGCCGTTGTCCTGCCGCTCCACAGTAACCCCTTCAGAGGGGCCTCGACGCGCCGGCTGCACGCAGCAGCCACACAGCTGCGTCGGCCGTCACCCCCTCCAGCCGGGCAACGCGGAGCCGGACCTGACTCCGCTGCTCGCGAAACACCGCCGCACGACCAACGCCTCAGCCGGCCACTGTCGTCGGCTCTTGGCACGTGCTGCCGACGCTGCACGTGCCCCACCCCCGTGGGCGCCGCCCCTGCCCAGTGGCGTCAGAACCGGCAATAGAGCACCGGCGCCGACACCCTTTGCTGTCGCCGCCGCCTCTGCCTTGGCCAGCCACCGCCCTCCCCAGCCCTTCGAGAGAGTGCCGGATCCAGGTGCCGGAGCTCCGAATCCGGCCGCATGGACACCGGATCCAGCCGCCCAGGACTGGATCCAGCGATCCGGGCCAACGCCGCCGCCTCCGCCAAGCCTGGAGGAAGGGACGGGCGAGGGAGAAAGGGATCCGCCGCCGTCCCCACGCGCCAGCCGGACACCGGCCAGCGCATGCGCCGCCAGCAGCAAGTGAGCGCCCCGCCGGGGCTCCACGCAGCCCGTGAGGGAGGAGAGCCGCCGTCCATTGTCCACCGCCACCAAATCGCGAGAGAGGGAGCCCGCCACCGCCATCCCGGCGAGCAGCGTGGCCATGCCGGGCGCCAGCTCCGGCGGGCGCGTGTGGCGGGAGGAGGAAGGGGCGGCTGCTAGGGTTTGGGAGGCGCGGCCCTGTCGTCGCCTGCGTGGGGAGCGACAGCGGGCGATGGGGTTCTGGACTATCAACTCTTGCTAAAACCCGTAGAGCCCAGACATCAAAGCGAGTAAGATTTACAGTTCTAGGCGATGGGGTTGGAACATAGTCAAGGCTGATATTTTACAGTTTTTTGATGATTTTCACAACCTTAAAGTTGACATTAGCAGGATCAATTATGGAATCATCACTCTTTTGCCAAAGATAAAAGAAGCAAGTAAGATTCAGCAATTTAGACCCCATTTGCTTACTGAATTGTTTGTATAAACTAGTTACCAAAACTTTAACTATAAGAATGGAGCAGGTGGCTGATAAGTTAATTCATAACACACAAACAGCTTTTATGAATGGGAGAAATATCATGACTGGTATTCTTTGTCTACATGAAATCCTGCATGAAACAAAAAGAAGAAAAGAGGTAGGAATGGTGTTGAAACTTGATTTCGAAAAGGCTTATGACAAAGTGAATTGGAAGTTACTTTTTGACTGTTTGAAAAAAAGGGGTTTCAGAGATCTTTGGTGCCAATGGATTAGGCAGGTTGTAACTGGTGGGACAGTAAGTGTCAAGCTCAACAACAACATTGGCCCTTATATCAAGAGCTACAAGGGAGTAAAGCAAGGTGATCCCTTGTCACCTATCTTATTCAATATGGTTGCTGATTGCTTAACTAGAATGGTACATAGGGCTCAGCAAAATGGTTTGTTGGTAGGTTTAATTGACCATATTATTCCAAAAGGTGTGGCAATTTTACAGTATGCAGATGATACGATAATATGTCTTAAACATAACATTCAGGGTGCCACTCATTTGAAATTTCTCTTATACCTCTATGAGATGATGGCTGGGCTTAAGATTAATTTCAATAAAAGTGAAGTTTTAATGATAAATGATGAGGAGAGTTGGGGCCAGACATATGCAGAGATTTTTAACTGTCAGATAGGATCTTTTCCAATCAAATACCTCGGTGTTCCAGTAAGTCCAAGTAGATTACACATTTGTGACTGGTCACCTTTGGTAGAAAAAAATAATAAACGCTTAGATGTTTGGAAAGGTGGCAACATGTCTATAGCGGGTAGAGCTACTTTGATTGATTCCAGTCTTAACAATTCTCCTATTTATCACATGTCGGTTTATCTCTTACCAAAAACAACTGTTGAGTGCTTAGATAAGATTAGAAGACGTTTTTTTCTGGCAGGGAGGTGGGACTAAGAAAAAGTATCATTTGGTAAAATGGGAGAAAGTCTGTAAAAGTAAAAATAAGGGAGGTTTAGGAATAAAAAATCTGAGGAAAATGAATGTAAGCTTGCTTTGTAAATGGTGGTGGAGATTAGAAAAGGAAAATGGTTTGTGGCTATTGGAATATAAGTGAATTGCCCATCTCTCCCCATCAGTTTAAGCTTTTGGGTTGGATTGGTCAGTGCATGCAACTTAATATGGTATCAAGCCAAATGTCTTGAGTTTGAATCCTGGTTAGTGCAATTAAATAAAATATAATTGTTGCTCGCTCCTATTCCACGTCTGAGGCCTGAGGGAGCCTCTACGTGAGGGGGAGTATTGGAATATAAGTGAATTGCCCACCTCTCCCCATCAGCTTAAGCTTTTGGGTTGGATTGGTCGGTGCATGCAATTTAATAGTGGCAAGAGATCATTAAGTACAAATATCTGAAACACAGTTCTATTCACGAAGTTGGTCACAAGCTTAATGATTCACAAATGTGGTATGATTTGCTCAAAATTAAAGATTTCTATTTGCAAGGGAGAACTGTTATCATTAAGAATGGTGAGAATGTTAGATTCTGGTCAGATCCATGGTTATATGATAAACCTTTAAAGGACATTGCTCCTATTTTGTATAAACTCAGTGAGAATAAGCTTGTTAGTGTTGCAAAGGTTAAGAGGGAAGAGGTTGTTATGCAGTTCAGTAGATGGCTGCATGGGGATTTGGCTGCTATGTGGGACAAAATTTGGAATGACACTGTTGAGTTTGCTTTATCCAGTGATCAAGACATCATTACCTGGAAATTTGAGAAGAATGGGAAGTTTTCTGTTAAATCATTATATGATGAATTGACTAAAAATGATTCAGGCATCTATCAAAAAAGAATTTGGAAAGGTAAGATCCCTCCTAAAATCAAAATCTTTTTGTGGTTAATGTCCAATGATGCAATTTTGACAAAAGACAACTTAATCAAAAGAAAGTGGGTAGGTGATTCGAAATGCAGGTTTTGTGATTCTGAGGAAAATTTGACACATTTGTTCTTTCAATGTCCTACTGCCAAGGTCATTTGGTCCATAATTGCTATAAGCATTGGTGCTAACAATATTCCTGCTAATTTGACCCAATGTTGGAAGTGGTGTGAAACATGGCTGCCATATGGTAAGAAATATCATCCTTGTGGTGTCGCGGCTATTTGCTGGGCCATTTGGAAGAATCGAAATAAAGCATGGTTTGAAGGAAAGTTGATCAAAAACCCACTCGAAATCTTTTGCCATGCCTGTGCCCTTATGAACTTCTGGACAGGTCTCTTTGCTACTGCCGACAAAGAACAGTTGGAGGAAGGGGTCGCCACCATGCTGAAGATTGCAAAGGAGATTTTAGCGGATCAGCAAAGGAGTACCGCACCTGGGCAACTGATGGACTGTGATGAGCAGCATGAAGATAGTGAAGATTCACCATGAAAAGCTTTCTGGCCTGTCTGCTGAGAACTTCTGTTATCTGTGTTAGTTTGTCCTGTTTTCGTCTATCTGGTTGGTTCTTCGGAAGTTGGTCTGTAAGGTTTTTTAATCACTCGTTGTAGCCGAAGTTGGTTTGGTTGTTAAGTCGTTTTGTCAGGTTACGCTTAGGTGATGGTTAGGTGTGGCACGTGTGATGCCAATCTTTTATCTTCTGTATCAAACTCTTTGTATTTCCGTTGCTTGGCTAATGGAAATGGGATTATCTCGTGTGGAAAAAAAAATAAAGGCATAAAGCTCGGTGGGGTTTTATCATTAGAAGTCGTGTCGGCATGGTAGTAGCCGCAGGAGCAGTCTCGGCATGCTGAAGCAACCGCTTGTTTCAAGGGTCTGTGCTTCCAAATCTGTTGAGGGAGATGACAACTTTTTATACATTCTGACTTCTCCGAATGTTCTATTTATCATAGCTTCGTTGGTGTCCGGCGATTTGTCAGGAAACACGTGACGAAAGGAGTTCTGTTCTCCATTTTTTTTTTTTTAAAAAGGAAAATTTCAATTCCCTGTGGTCACTTGATTTGGCAGCCACTGACCACCACCAGCCGACACGAGCACACAACAGAGATAAGGCGCGCTCCGCTGGCAGCTGGCCGCTCCCTACTGCCGTCCCCAGCTCGCGCGACATGGCGCCCGCCGCCCGATGGTCCCCGCCGCTCCTCCTCCTCCTGCTCGCGGCGACCACGGCCACGGCGACGACCACGACGGCAGAGCATAAGCACCGGTCCGACTCCGACCCGCCCCCGTCGCCGACGCCGTGGCCGGAGCGTTTCCACGCGGTGCTGTTCACGAACCTGACCAACTACTCGGACGCCTCCACGGGCCCGCCGCTGCGCATCACGGACCTCTACTACGACTGGCCGTGGCGGCGGAACCTGAACCTGGTGCGCCACCAGCTGTCGCCCGACCCGCTCTACGACGT
Organism: Miscanthus lutarioriparius; assembly: GCA_904845875.1. Lineage (NCBI taxonomy): Eukaryota > Viridiplantae > Streptophyta > Magnoliopsida > Poales > Poaceae > Miscanthus > Miscanthus lutarioriparius. The sequence goes on from CAJGYO010000003.1 coordinate 24,806,213, forward strand.
GGAGTGGAACAACCGCACCACCTTCTACTTCGACTCCTCGGCGTGCCGCGTCGAGCAGTTCCCCGTCGGCGTGCTGCCGCCATGGTGGCTCTCCGGCGGCGGCGCCGAGTACCTGGGCCGCCGCGCCGCCGGCGGGATCGACTGCCACGTGTGGGGCAAGGCCGGCTTCATCTTCTACTACGAGTAGGCACGCACGGGGCGACCCGTGCGCTGGGACTTCGTCGATGGTACTGTAACAATTTCTAGGCTTCATTTGATTGCCATGAACATCAGTTCAGCCCATTGTTGTTCAGCCGTTCAGGAGCACCTGCGCCTCAGCGCCTGGCATTCCCTAACTGACAATCGAAATCGCATGGCACCTTATACTGATCTGCAGTGACGGGGATCCAGCAGTTCGTGATGAGCTTCGAGCCCGGAGTGGAGCTGGAGGACGCGCAGTGGCAGGCACCTGCATACTGCTTCCCGGACGACGACGACGACGACGAAGAAGAAGAAGATGAAGGGAAGTGAAATGACAATGCCGCAAGTAGCAGTGGTGAGGAGGCTGGGGATGGGCTTGAGGCGGCCAGCAGGTTACTCAGGAAGCTTGCAGGAGCTGCAGCAACGTGTTGATTGTGTTCTAGTAGTAGTACTATGCGACATGTACTGTATTAATTAACTAACTAGTGCCTCCTCATTTTAATTTCCTATTGTTGCTCCTGTCGAAAACAACAGACATATCCTTCGAGTAATGAGAGGTACATCTAGATCTAACAATCTGGAATTAGTATCTTCTTCGGGTTGAATGGATATGGATATGTTGAGCACCAGGTGTGCAGCTTCTACAACCAGTACAGGGTGTTGTTTTTGGGAAGGCCTGATCTGTGATGTGTCAGTTCAGAATCAGATCAGTAAATTGTGAAATCACGCTGACTGCTTCCGGATTCATGCCTCATACACCACTTTAGTTTCAGAATATGTGGCCACAACTCATAAAATTGCCCAAGAAATGTGAACCCAAGCAAACAAACAAAAAACAGTGCAAAAGTTCAGAAGAGGCGATTCAACTTATTTTTCATCCTCCAGGACCAGATTAGCTATAGGATCATTGCTGCCAGTTTTGACAATAATTGAGAGGTGTGAAAGACTGATCGATCTGGAATTGTGGCTAGTGGACCACACAAATTATGAAGAATAGTATTCTGAAGAGCATCAACAAACAATGTTGCATCAAACTAACAACATATCACAATTGGAAGCACACAGCAAGGCTCTGAATTTGCCAATAGAGTTCATCCCACCTATTCAGCACAAATTTTAGGAGTATGCCAATTGACAAGCAGTCAAGCATGCTTCACTAGTACTGTGAAATTGTGAACCACAGAAGAACATGATAATAATTCTGAACACCAAATTCAGAATCAGAAAACTGCCCACAAGAATGCAAGATATATGCAAAATGTTAGATCAGACATATGATTGAACCCACTTAATTCCGACCACCAAATTCAGAAAACTGCTCCAGCCCTCAGAACCGGCGAGCCGACGACCTGGGGTTGACCCTCCTCTCCTTGATGGCCACGGAAACCGCGCCAGACGCGGCGGAAGCCTTCTTCATCTCCTTGCTGCTCCTGAGGGAGGACCTCGGCCCCAGGCCTCCACTGCGGCCCGCCGCGAAGTCGACAGCTGGCATAGACCTCCTCACGGACTCGGCGCCGCTGGCGGTGTAGGCCTTCTTGGCGACGCGGCGCTTAGACAGCTCGACGGCGACACAGGGGTCCTCGGCCATCGTCTCGGGGTCCACCGAGGCCGCGGGCGCGAACTCCTCGCAGTAGTAGGGAAAGCCCTGCTTGCGCTTGAGCCGCTCGTTGCGACGCGCCGAGTAGGCGTCGTAGAGCCTGCCGCGCACGAAGAGCGGGCCGCCAGCCGGCGTGCCCGCGGCTATCGCAGCGAGGTTGAGCGCCACCAGCTCGTCGTGGGCGTCTGCGCCGGCCGGGAGGAGGTTCTCCTTCTCGAAACCCGCCCTCGCCGGCGGCGGCGAGGCGGGGAGGAAGTTCTCCTTCTCGGCCGCCGCCGCCGCCCTCGCCGGGGGCAGGTCGAGCTTGACGCGCCTTGGGGGCTGGAGCGCGGAGGTCATGCTCGCGCGCATCGGGCTCGGATCGGCGCGGATCGGCGACGGGAGGGCGGAGATGGAGGCGCGCATCGGGCTGGGCTCGAAGCGGACCGGCGACGGGATTGCGCAGACGGACGCGCGCATCGGGGCCACCGCCTTCTTCATCGATCCTGCAGAGTTGAGAGGAGCACGCGTCTTATGGGAAAAACTGAATCGGCGCACGCGTCGGATGGGGAAAACTGAATCGGCGCACGAAGGGGGAGGGATGGGGGATCAGCCGGCGGTCGTACCTGGAGGCGTTTGCACGGAGGAGGCCGGCGCGAGGGGCGGGCGGGACACCCGGTGCGGGCGCGGCCGGAGGCGGCGCGGGGACACGGCTAGCGGCGGACGGCGGTCCATGGGTCGGTTGGTCGGTCGGCTGGCCGGGAGATGGCCTCCGGTCCTTTTCTTTTCTCTCGGGTTTGGAAGACGAGGGGAGGCGAGGAGGCTTTTGAAGCGGAGGCGGAGGCGTGGCTCTTCCAACGGTCGTCTTGCGTCTTCCAACCGCCCTTTTGAAAAAATTTGTCACGGCTCGGCTCGGCCCACGGCCCTGCGTGTTCTCGCTGCCCTTTGGGGCCTTCCGATATGTGCAGAGTCGCGCGCTGTTTATGGCATGATAATCACGGCGATTAGGGTGTTTGATGATGGTGGGCGCTACCGCGGTTATTTATGGTATATAATCGCCAACGTATATTTTTTGCATTCAGTGATTTCCTCAAATCTCCCTTGGCCAATGTCTAGTAGTAGCAGGTAGCAATTGTGTGTTATTATGATTATGAGGAGGAAATGAGTTGGAGGATCCATAAATCAGCCATTTTGCCGTTGCAGATTAATGCCATGGTTTGTTGTGATGGAGAACATTTCTTGTATTTACACATATTCATGTGTTCAAAGAAATGCCTTTTCTATATTGTTTTGTATGTTTTTTTTTTATTTTTGTTTCAAAAAAGGGACTAGAACCAAATCCAACAAACTCGCCACCCAAGTACAAGGCTTGACTGGCGAAGGTCCACTTATATTTCTTAAAAAAAAAGTTACATAGAAATGACTAGGAGCTCACCTGAGGAAAGAACCCAAAGCGTTTGGCATTTTCTTCTTTTTCCTCTTTTTTCCCTCAACTTTTGGTTTTGAAACGTACCTTGTGCATTGCCATAGAATGTGCAAGGTTGTATCAAACAAGACCACCTGAGCCACTGATTAATTCTTGACTTCGCGTAAGGAGGAGACAAAACTCAACAGTTCAAAGTGGAAAATGGTTCCTGAATCCTCAGAATGTTCAATAAAAATTATATAACAGTCTATAAACCATTCCCCTCGACATTCGACGACCTAACATGAACTGCTATATATGTCAGTAGCACAATATATCATACATTACATTTTATCTTGAGTCTGCTGTGGGCCATGTGGTTGGTTATACATCTATATACACTACTTTTACAAAAGGAGAAGGGGAATGGACGCCTGTAAATAATAAATGAATAAACGTTCTCTACAATCAGCACAACTGTGAATCTGAAGGCTCAGGACATCCTCTCCCCCAGCTAGACTGCAGATCTTCAAGAGCAAAGCCTTAAACCTCCGTTAGAATGAGAATCTTGCAAAGAATGAATTCGGTGTGGTTGTGCCATCTGACACTGCAGCAGCTTGTGAAGAAGCCACACTTGAAAGGACACCTTGCTGGCACTTCTTGAGCTGCCAGGTTTCAAACAAGGAAGCGTCAAACTCACATTCAAAATGATTAAACTGGCGATTAGTATGCATTTTCCAACATCATGGGTACAATGGTCGTAGCCGTAGCTTGCCCTAACAAGATTTTTCTTTCACAAACTGAATACATAAATATTTTTTAAAAGGAGTGTTCAGCATCCCCACCACCACTGATAAAAAGGAAGGTTAGGTATGCTTTAATGAGTTAGATTCAGTATAAAAATCTTAATGTCAGCAGCCAACTATGGGTTGAGCATTCCCAAAGTCATAAAAAATACGAGATAAAGGTCTAGCCCATCATTTCACTACTTCTAACCGTTATGACGCTTTATTATAAATACAATGGCAGAACAGATTCTGGTTCGTGAATAAAACCAGCCAAATCAACTATAGTATGGGATCTCTAGCTTTATATACCCATAAATGAGCCCAGCAAGCACATAGAATCAATTAAACAGACCATTCAGTGCAGCAAATGGGATCTAAGCTCTCACGTTAGAAAGAAAAACATTGTAGTTATCAAAGGATATTTAACATAGTATTGATGATATGTTATGGAAACATGTTGCATGACTTTATTTTAGTATTTCATGTCTTTTCTAACCCTTACAGTACCTGAGATTAACTTAGTAGAATAGAACTAGAATCCTTTATGTAGTATATCATAATCATGAAAAAACAACCATATCAGAACTAAGAAGCTACATAAAAAGCAAGCGGCACTGCATCAGCAGCAAGAATAAACTTCCATGAGAATATACCGAGTTTACCTCGTCAGGACTAAACTGTAGTAACGTCCCAACCACAGGTAACAACGCCCCCACTTCCCCTGTGCCAAAAAAAAATCAAATTGATAAGGAACAAGTACAGTTTTGGCCCAACTCTTACGTTTATCTAATTTAACCCCCAACTACAAAACCAGGTAAATTTGGCACATCAACCATTAATACTGTTCAGATTTGACCCCTCGGTCTAGTTTTGGTGGTTTTCAAGTAGCTTGAACCCCCACCTGTCATATGCTCCATCTCTCCCTCCATGCCTCCCTCTCCCAACACCACCATCCCATAGCTGTGTCCAATGTGCTCACTTTTGTGCTGCTGCAGCCGCTGCACTCGCATCTGCTGTGTGCAGACCACCCTGTCGCCTCATACCCATGTGCAGCCATAGACCATCCCTTGCTCGTCACAGGAGATATGGAGGGAGAAAGGGCACCGCCATGCCATGGAGCACTGTCAGCCATGGGGGCAGCTGTGAGGCCAATCTCGCCGTGCACTGGACGAGAGATATGGGGGAGGGAGGGGGCTGTGGTGGAGGGTCAGCAGAAGATAAAAGGGAGTGAAGACTCTGAGCGCATGCCTCCTTTAGTGCGGTCAAGCGCAGTGCCGTGGACATCGAGAGGGAGGCAACACAACATCTTGCATGTGGGCCCATGCTGATAGATGGGCCCAAGCCACCGGAAATCCACCAAAACCAGACAGAGGGGCCAAAATTGACCGGTATTGGTAGTTAAGGTGCCAAATTTAGCCGGTTTTGTGGTTGGAGGTCAAAATTAGACAAACGCAAGAGTTAAGGAGACAAAATGGATTTGTTCCAACTGATAATATTATATCATCCGTCAGTCTGCAGCAACTAGAGAGAATAAAAAGTTCCAATTACCTGTTTCAAGAAGCTTTAGAATCACATTTTTGAGATATGTCATATCTATTCCTTCTCGCTTTTGTGATCTCTCCATATTCCGAAGCTCGGTTTTCAACATTGCTTCCTATAATAAAATCAGACAAAATAAGGCATGCCGATATGAAGCCTCCTAGCAAAAACAAGATATATAAAAACTCAAACCAATGAATCAATAACTCATTTTCTAGTTTAATCATGACACAAAACAAAATATATTTTAAGTATGCAAGATTACAAACACCAGAAATAATACAGATAAAAAGATTAACATCAGTAACTCAAAACATAAAAGACCAAAATAAACTGACATTACACACAGAAGCTGTTGTTGTTAAGATCTACAGTGAAATAAGGGGGTCAAACCAACATCTCAACTTGATCTTTATGTCTTCTTCTTTTTTTTGGGACAGATCTTTATGTCTTCTACAACTAAATATCTGGAATTCTAGAGCACACTAAGGTGAATTCTGCAAACTCTTATCTACATAATCCAGCTTCTTTTTAATGTGGCAAATAACTAGAAGATATGTTTATAGGTTTATTAAACAAGTTAAAAAACTACCCCTTCGGTAATAAATGAGTGAACACTAACGTGCACATGCTTACTTTACACTATCATTGCCTCGTGTAAAACTCACTAGATCTGCAGCACCTGGAATTCCAGAAAGCCAGTGATATTCCAGAGCTATGGCCTAAGGATCAATAAGCTTCTAGAACACCATTCGGTCCCAATGCTGTGTTCCAACTTCTTAAACATTGTATAATTTTTTTTCTCGATGCAGTAGCAACAACAAGGCCAAATATCCAAATAGTTTATACATGGCAAAAAACATGACTTCGGTATCAATAGTGAACACAATTAGCTAAATAAAAGCTACTTCAGGTTCCAGGAATAATAAGAGGAAATTGCGATGACATGTAACACAGATACTCTTTAGATGGTATGGTGCTTCATATTGAAGAAATCTTGGTAAAGGGGAAATCAAATTTAATCCTAGTTGACATTCCATAACTAGAAGGATCAGATGCAGAATGGCCAGATCACTTCGCACAACTAATCAGAGGTATGCAACCAAAAAAAAAAGTATTGACTATGGAGAACTCAAACCTCAAATGACCCACCTGTTGATCATGGAGACAATTTTCACGCTCAAGCTCTTCAATTTCTTGCTGAAGAAAAGAAAGGAAAACAAAAGCTTATTCACTTGACACCCAAACTGGAAAGAATGTGAAGAATGCCTGCTAAGTTGATAACATACTTGAAGCGCTAAGATATGCCTCTGTGATTGAGCCAATTCCTCTTCTCGTTGTGCTTGTTGTCGTGCGAGAAGCTGAAAATGTAGGGATGCAGTATAAGTTCATAATCTTTCTCATCTAAGCAAATTTATTCTGACAGAGTATCACTAAGCACCAAAGTTCTCTAGTTTGAATAAATAGTTGAAATTTTTGGCTTGTTGCCATGCGAGAAGCTGAAAATGTAGGCATGGAGTATAAGTTAATAATCTCTCATCTAAGAAAATGCACTATGCCAGCGTATCACTAAGCACCAAGGTGTTCTAGTTTGAATGAATAGTTAAAGTTTTGGTCCAACATCAAAGCACTATCTCAACCAAATCAGCCATAGAAAGGTGCAAAATACAGGGTAAAAGTCCTATTTTAGACTAACACCGTTGATACAATACCAATTAATCCCAATTGCAACATTTAATATGCATTTACTAGTTCATTTTTCAGGGGAATGGGTAAGTACCAAAATTTGTTGCTCAGCCAATTCAACACTCATTGAATCCTTAACAGGTCCTGCAAATACAAGGCAATGATAATTATTAGTGGAAAAAACTACAGCCATTTAACTGAGGGAGAATACAGGCAAGATTGGAGATGGAGAATGAAACATGATACAAATAATAATAAATTACCTTGACTTTGATAATCATTGTTGCTAACCTGTGACATCAATGCAATAATATCATCAACAAAATCTCAAAATAATAGGTCCTATTTTAAATTTTGTAGAATACAAAGTATCACAAGGAATGGTGGGCGTAGTTAGTAAAGCCTTAATTTGATGCGAGAGTTTTTAAAAAATAATGCAGCTCTACAGTTTTTTTTTTTGTGTGCGTGCGTGCGTGCGTGTGTGTGTGTGTGTGTGTGTGTGTGGGTGTGGGGGGGGCGGCATCTCTTAGTTTTAAAACCAAACTGTCTCGCTGATTTCTAAAACTCTAGTTTCTTGAACCACATTTTTTTCTAAACTACAACATCCAAACAGGCCCTAAGTGCTTTGACCACATCTGGACATCGACACGGTTCCGATATGGTTCTTCCACCGCTGCTTCTCTATAGGTAACAAAGGTAGCAATAAGTGACTTAAGGGAAACACAACTTACTGCTGGTCTAAAATCTAAAGACTGGTGAAGGTCCCTGTTTTCTTTGAGGAGTTTAGCTATCTCTAGCTCCTTGTCTTCAATCATTCTATCAGCAATATCACGGAATGATTGATGCTCTTCCTGAAAAAACACATATATTAAAAATACTGGATCAAGACATAATAAGGCATGCAGATAACATGAGTGATGTCCAGGAAGAAACCTTCAGTTTCTCATATTTTAGTGTCAACTCTCCTAAATTCTTTTGAAGTTCATCGGCAACATGGCCATTGCTCTGAGCCTTCAAAGACTCACATTTCACTGCACCATTGGCATTCATAATTTTTGTCATTGGTTCCCATCAAAAGAAACGAGAGATTTCTAAAGTAAATAGATTCAGCATCTTACATCTCCAGCTTTCCTCTACATTCGCCAAGTTTTTCTCCCAGGATTCTTTTTCTGAGATGAAATTAGAAGTAACAGAATCTAACTTCTTCATTACATCCTTTAGCTTTTTCTCAGCATCAGCAAGAGCCTTATCTCTGAATGAAAAATAAATAGTGAATACTTGGTAAACAATAAAAACTCAAACGGAAAATGTTGATGGAATAACACATAACACATCAACTAACAGGATTAGCGTTGCGAACAACAGTAAGTTAACCACTCCAGTACAACACTAATAACATGCCTAGTGTTGCTGGCTTGATAAAATGCGTACTACATTTGCTAGTGACCTCCAAGCATAGTTAAAGTTTAAAGAACTGAAACTGCTGCAGATAGCATATTTAACAAACTAAGTTGGAGACTATAATCTCCTTTATGAAGGTTCACATGAAGCACATCAAGCAATGATGGAAGCCTGTAAGATTTAATTTTGCTGAGCAGAAGGTTTAGTGGCCCCACCTTGCCTCAATTTCATCACCATGTCTGGATTGTGCTTTTTGGAGATCATCGATTGCTTTATCTCTTTCTGCTAAAGCGGCTGCCACCTCCTTTTCAGCTTCCTTGATTAAAAGCGATAGCAAACAATCAAATCAGTCAAAATCTTTGGTTACATCAGATAACTAGATAAAAGAATGGCATTACCCTTATGGCCTCTTCATGTTCTTTAATCAAATCTGAACTTTTAGCTGCAGTAAGCTCAGCATCCTTCTTTTGCAGAAGTGCATGTGCCCGGACCTTGTATGCAGAAAATTCACTTTCCAGTCGACTAATCTGCAAAGTACAAAAGGCTTAATTTAAAGTTCTTTTTAATTTTTTATACAACTATCAGCTGCAGCACATGCCCTATTTATATTTGAAAAAAATCGATGAAAACTTGTCCTTAGCATTAGGCCTCCCCCATGAACTGATTCAAAACCATTTAAACGTACCTTTCAGGCTTAAAAATAAGCATCTGTGTGCCAAGCCAGGTCTCTCACAAGTGAGTTCTCTAACTCCAAATGTTAATAAAGTTTCGCTGCTGTTAAGGACAAGACATCTATTATGTAATCTAGTGTCCCCTTCTCTAACTCCAAATGTTAAGAAAGTTTCACTGCTGTTAAGGAGAAGCCATCTATTATTTCATCCAGCCTCTGAACTCTAGAGTCCCCTATGCCAACCCTCCACACAGAAGACCAAGATGTTAAACCCCAGAAAACCAAATGTGCATGCAATGATGCAAAGATATGCATGACATAGCATTGTTTTCTGTCACTTAACTAAAAACATGCCACATGAGAAACATGAATACATAACTGTAGCGTAATAGAATAAATGTGCAGCTTCAACGCCCAATACAACTTCTACACTGGAGACAGACTACAATATAAGAACGGACGAAGGTTTTCCTATCTTTTAATTGATATTGTGTACAACAAGGAAGGAACAAGACCTTAAAAAGTGGCACTAAGGAATGAACAACATGAACTCTTCCAGCTGTGCAGGGCCTAGACATATATGGGTCATGCAAAACTTGCCATAAAAATATCAGGGCAAGTTCACTTTGCTTCATATTCACTAAGCTTTAGCTCATCATACCAATATACCTCATGTTTTGCAGCCGTTAGATCAGAATCTTTGGTTTGTAACAATTGATTTCGTGCTGACAACTCTAATTCCAATTGACCTGCAGAATATCCAAACAGGTTTATAGATTTAACCATTTTGCACCAAAATCAAAATAGTAAGTATTGAAAGACTTACTTTTAACTTTGGCGGATTCTTTTTCAGATCTAAGGCCTGCATTTTCTGATGCTTCCAGCTTTGACCTAAGAGATTCACAAGTAGCCTCCCAGCTTTGCCTTTCTTTTTCCTGAGTAATTGTAGAAGTTAGACGAATTCTACTTAGTTCCCACATACATCATAAATGATCTTCTGACCAAACAGAAGCAAGACTAAATTAAATTCAAGTCAGGTCTACAAGCAGTTTCAATCTTTTTAAACTTATAAGGCTACCGCCATCTACTAAAAATGTCCGTATATTTTGTCCGCTCTGAATAATGGGCCGTGTTTCTAAGTCACACAAGATCACTTCATTCAGCATTTCTTGTGCGATTATGCCATCCTCAGCACGCACTAATCTCATCAATTTCAGATTATCATAGTTTATATAAAATTAATCAGCATTAGAAGTTTAGAACTAGAGCTGCTCATATGTCTGCCAGTTTGGATTTGGCATCTATGACAAGGTATGCTCAGCTTTGTACAGCAATGGCATGTTTCAGTACAGAATAGAGAAACATACATGTTCATCCTTTAGATGAGCAAGCTCCCCTTTAACCTCCTCCAAAGCAGCTCTAAGCCGGGCAGCTTCACCTGTTGATGCTGCTTCGATTTCAGCTATTTTTGAGTCTTTCTCCGTTAATACCACCTGCAAAAGTATAATTATATGCAAACATTGAAGGTAAATATGATTGCTTACTCTAATTCACCATTTTTTTCCCCAGCATACTGAGATCAGTCCTGTTCAGCTACTCACTAGTCACTACTTCGCTATCAGTAAAGCACAACAGAAAATGGTAATGTTTAAAAGCATTAACCTAATAGACTAACACAGCTAAATACTACCTGGAAATTGTAGTTTCATGATAATATTATGATGCTATACACTGGAGTCACCTGTAGAGACTGTATGGTTTCAGATGCCTTCGTCCTTTCTGCAGAAACTTCAGCTAGCTGCGCCTGCAAGCTTTCTATTTGCTGAGGACAAAAAAGAAGCGAAGTTAGATCACCTTAATGCTTTTTGTGAAATCATTCTCTCCAAATTTCATTCCTGGATTTTTCTCTTACCTTCTGATGCTTAGCAGTGAGCTCTGAAACTATTGCCATCCTCTTATCTTCAGCCGATTGAAGGGATCCTTGAACTTTCTCTAGCAACTTTACAAACATCACATCAGTCCCACTTGTGTCCATGTCAAATAAACTAAATAAGAGAATACTATTATATTAACAGTTCTGTAGATTTGACCCTATGATACCAGTATAGCTCACAAAACAGACAATTGCTAGTTCTGACCAAATACATCAACATCCTGTCATACAAGCAACACATGTTGGGGTTCTCTTCATAGTTTCCAGCCTGGCAGGCAGTTACTTGTGGTGTGCTTGTTCTAAGTCCGTGTGTGTCATGTGTGGTGGCAGGCAGTTGAACTAGCCTAGTATTATTATTATCTTTTCTATAATGCAACGGCATGCAGCTTATGTGCATGTTCGAGGAGAGAAAAGCAAGCAACTATATATTGGACTATTGAAATGAGCAGGAATCTCTACTACTTGCTTATTTCAGCTAAGAGATAGATGGATATATAGATACCTAAACCAACATCTTAGAAATAAGTAACTGAATTCACCCAGTCAATAGGAGAGGTAGAGGAAGACCGAAATTGACATGGGGGGAGGCAATAAAAAGAGATTTGAAAGCTTGGGATATACCTAGAGATCTATGTTTGAATATGAGTACTTGGAAAGCAGCTATTGAAGTGCCTGAACAGTGACTTGGGGCTCTTGGTGGGTTTCAACTCTAGCCTACCCCAACTTGCTTGGGACTGAAAGACTATGTTGTTGTTGTTGTTGTTGTTGTTGTTGTTGTTGTTGTTGTTGTTGTTGTATTCACCCAGTCAATGTCATCCTAATGCTAGCTGGCTGGAACTATGTCCCATTCCTCCTTCCATATAAGCACCAGATAGAATATCTTGGCACTAGCCTTAAGCTAATAAAAGAACTTTTTAGAATTCAACCATGTGCCCTGCAACACCTTCAAAGTTCAAAAAGGCGCTAGGCAATTTCTAGGCGATGACCCATAGCCTAGAGCCTAGGCGAGCCTAAGCGGGCCTAGGCGTTTTTCTAGGCGTTCAATATCCATTCATATTTACCTCTGAAAGTCTGAAAGAAAAGAAGAAACAGGACACTGGTGGGCCAAGAGTTGTATAGGAAGGCCCATAAAGCAGCCCAAGCCCATATCTGAGCAGCAAGCCTTATCTCTAACCTCACCTCCCACCTTATCCCTTCGTCTTCATCCATTCAGCCGCATGACTAGCCACGGTGCGCCAGTGCCCGCCGCCTCCATCCCTGCCTCTCCCGTCGTCCGCGCTGCTTGCTGCCCCCGTCCCCTCCTCCGCGCCACTCGCACCCGCCGCCGCCCCCGTCCCTGCTTCTCCGCCTCCTCTGCCATGGCCGCCGCCGCGCAACATCCCCGCCTCCTTTGCCTCCTCCCGGCCGCGCTCAACACCTCTGCCGCTCTGGATCTGCGGTCAGGCCGCCTATCTTCCGCCTACCCCCTTAGGCGAGGCGGCACCCCTCCGCCTAGCGCGGAAGCGCGCCGAGGCGAGCACCTTTTTGAACATTGAACACCTTAATAACTAATTTTAGGCCATGCATTTCTACTATTAAAGATCACCAAACCAAAAAAAAATTGGCAAGAAACATTACATTTACATACCTGCTCTTTCTCAAGCACTGATTGTTGCAGTTTCTCAAGAGAATTGTTTCTGGCCTCCAAGGCAAGACGTGTCTCATCGAGGTTAGCCCTCAACCTACACATGGTTCGCATTCACTTTAAGATGTATATTATGTGAAAATAAACATGTCATTTGTGGAAATCTTCAGGAAAGGACTGAAGATGTTATTTACATCAGCAACGGAGGAGCTACAGCCTACAGATATAAATATAGGATTATAACTATAATGGAGGAGCTGCAGTTCAACGTAGTCAGGATTCATATAACTATACAGTTCCACCCGCCCCAAGAAAGGAGAGAAACGATATTAGGCAATAGGAGATTGTATATTGCATATATTAGGCAATAGGAGATTGTATATTGCATATTTAGGCAGTCCAGTCAATTAGGATCAGAGATTTACTCCTGTCCTTGTATTTGTAAACTGCCATATATAGCAGCAGCAGCTGCCCTATAATAGAGGCGCCCCTCTCCCATTGAGAGTGTGGCTTATTGCCCCAACATCATCTTCTACATGGTAATCAGAGCAATCTGATCTTGGCCCTCCCTCTCCTCCCTCAAGCCTGCGCCGCTCTCTCCCTGAGTGCCGCCCAACCTTGCTGCGCCGCCAAACAGCCGCGCCATCATGACCACAGAATCCTCCACCACCTCCGCCACCTCTCCAGCCATGGCTGAAGCCATAAACCCAACCGTTTGCCCATATGCTATGGTAAACGTCAAGACCCACATCCCCATGACCCTCGAGCTGCGACCCTCCAACTACACCAAGTGGTCCACAGCTTTCAACGCCATGTGTGGCAAATTCGGGCTGCTCTCGCACCTTGACGTCGTCTCCCCTACGCCCACCGATGATGCATGGGTGCAGGCTGACTTCTGCATCCGCAGTTGGATCTTCGGCACCGTCTCCGACTCCGTCCTCAACCTCGCTATGACCGGCGCCCAGCAGACCGCCGGCCAGCTCTGGACAGCCATCGCCGCCCTATACCAAGCTAACAAGGCGCCCCGCGCTGTTTTCCTAAGTCACGAGTTCCACTCGTTGACCCAGGGCGACTCCTCCATCGACGAGTACTGCGTGCGCATGAAGGAGGCTGCCGACAATCTTCGCGACGTCGGGCAGACCATCACCGAGTCCAACCTCGTCCTCAACCTGCTCCGCGGCCTCAACGAGAAGTACCAATCCGTCGCCGACAACATCGCTGCCCAGGAACCCCTCACCTTTGCTGTTGCCAGGAACCAACTCCTCCTCAAGGAGCTGCGTCTCAAGAACGAGGACAAGGTCCGCGCCGCTTCAGCCCTTCTCGCTGCCTTCACCGGCGCCCCTAGTGGCGCCCCCCCGGCCGGAGTCCCGCAGCAGCAGTCGCGCCAGCGGCAGCAACCGCGCCAGCAACAGCAGCCGCGCCAACAACACGGCAACGGCGGCCGCCGCGACAACCCTCGGCGTGACAGCAAGCGTCAGCCCTGGGGTTTTGATCCTTGGACTGGTGCACGTGTCAACCCCGGCGAGCGCGTCATACCTCCCTGGGAGCGCGACCAGGGCGGTTCCGGCACCCCTGGCAGCCACACATGGCAGCCCCCACGCCAACAGGGGGTGCTCGGTGCCTCTCCTCAGGCGCACACGGCGTTCGCCCCCGTCCAGGCTTCCTCCAACAACACTGGTGGACCGACATGGGACTCGGCCGACCTCATTGCTGCCCTGCAACACTTGACTGTCCAGGGCAGCCCCTCATGGGTTGTTGACTCCGGCGCTTCATCCCACATGACGTCCTCCGATGGTATGCTCCTCCAGCGCCTACCCCCCTCCACCTCCTCTATAACAGTAGGCAATGGCACTAGCATTCCGGTCACGTCTAGAGGTCACTCCATCCTTCCCACCGCCACAGCAAACTTCTCCCTCAATAACATTCTCACCGCCTTTCCTCGTCTGTAATCTTTTATCCGTTCACAATTCACCGTGAAAATCGCTGCTCTCTTGAATTTGACGCTCTTGGTTTTTCTGTTAAGGATACCCAGACGGGACGCGTGATTCATCGCTGCAATAGTACCGGTGATCTCTACACCATACCTGCTATCCCTCCGACCGCTGGCACCTCTTCACATGCTCTCCTGGCTGTTTCGTCGACCCTGTGGCACCAGCGTCTTGGCCATCCAGCCCCTGCTGCATTACAACAGTTAAATAAAATACATGCTGTTTCTTGTAATAAAGTAGACCGCTCCCTCTGTCATTCATGTCAACTAGGCAAGCATACGCGTCTACCCTTCAGTGCCTCTCAGTCTTGTTCTCATGCCCCGTTTGACCTAATTCATTGTGATGTTTGGACCTCTCCAATACCTAGCATATCTGGTTTTTCATACTATTTAGTCTGCCTGGATGATTACAGTCACTATTGTTGGGTTTTTCCTCTTCGACGCAAATCCGAGGTCCACCAACACTTAGTTGAGCTCACAGCTCTTGCACAAACCCAATTTAACCTCCCTGTAAAATGCTTCCAAACCGACAATGGCACCGAATTCGTCAATACAGCCACCACCACCTTCTTCGCTGCTCGGGGAACACTTCTCCGTCTCTCCTGCCCATACACTTCCCCTCAAAATGGCAAGGCGGAACGCACCATTCGCACCCTCAACAACTCAATTCGCACCATGCTGCTCCACGCTTCCATGCCGCCTGCATACTGGGCTGAGGCCCTTGCTGCCGCCTGCTACTTACTCAATAGGCGCCCTTCCTCCTCCATATCCCATGAGGTTCCCTTCACTCGCCTCCATGGACAGCCACCCACCTACAGCCACCTTCGTGTTTTTGGGTGCCTATGCTACCCAAACCTACAGGCTACCTCCCCACATAAGCTCGCACCTCGCTCCGCGGCATGCATTTTCCTTGGGTATCCATCCTCTCATAAGGGTTATCGATGTCTTAACCTGGAAACTCAACGCATCATTATTTCTCGCCATGTTGTGTTCGATGAGACTGTTTTTCCTTTTTCCACCGCCAGCGTCCTCCCATTCCCTCGCTCCCTGGATTTCCTTCTAGACAACGATTCGGTTTCGGTGCCTTGCTCTACTGTTCCTGCAGGTGGAGGTCCCTCCTCAACGACCACGGTTGCTCCGTCCACCTCGGGCGGGTCTACCGCCCGATGATGAGCCGGACCCGGCTCTTCTCCTCGCTCGGGCGCGCGGCCTGTGCCCCCCTAGCCCCCCGCTTCGCTTCTCCACCACCGGGCGGGTGTGGTCACGTGTCCACCTTTGCCTTTCTTCCTGTGGCTCCGCTCCCACGGACCTCACATCGGACGACCCAGCCGGTGTGCAGGCGCCATCGGTGTCCCTTACAAAGACCGGCGCCTCGGTCGCAACCCCATCTCCGCCACTCACGCGCACGGTGACCGGCGCCATCCGCGTGTGAGCTACGAGGCTCATTGCCACCTCCTCGCTTCCTCACCATCGCCTTTACTGGCGAACTACCGCATACCGCCGATGCCAATGGCGGGCTGCGATGATGGTGAGTACCGGGCACTCGTCGACAACGACACTGGCGTCTTGTTCCGCGCCTCTCTGGCGCGAACGCTGTGACGGGCAAGTGGATTTTCCGGCACAAATTCCATGCCGATGGGTCCTCGCTCGTCACAAGGCCCGGCCGAGTGGTCCGCGGGTTTTCCCCAACGAGAAGGTATTGACTACGACGAGACATTCAAATTCGGGTGGTCAAACAGCTACCATTCGGACTGTTCTCAGCATTGCCGTCTCCCGCGCCTGGCCGATCCATCAGCTGGATGTGAAGAATGCCTTTCTTCACGGCCACCTCGACGAGACGGTCTCATCGTCGGCTGACCACCGTGTTTCGCTCGACCCCGCCACAAGCAGATCACGTCTCGCCTCCTGCGAAGTCCTCAGACGGATGAAGCGGCCCCAGCGTGCTTGGTACCGGCGGTTCGCGGCCTTCCTTCAACAAATAACCGCCATCACCTCCGCCTCCGACACGTCCCTCTTTGTTCTCACTGAGGGGACGAGTCTTGCCTACTTGCTGCTCTACGTCGACGACATCATCCTCACCGCCTCAACTCCCGCTCTTCTGCAGCGACTCATGGCCCGACTCCAGTCTGAGTTCGCCATGACCGACTTGGGTGCTCTTCACCACTTCCTCGGCGTCGCCACATCCCGCACTTTTCGACGGCTCTGTTTTGTCACAATGACAAGATCGCCGATCTCCTCCAATGGCGGGCATGGTGAGTGTCATCCTCGCCAACCCCGCTGACACTCAGCCAAGCTTCCGCCCATGACGCGGCGACAAATCGTCGAACAAGGACATGCTCGAGTTCGAGAGCTTAGCGAGGGCTCTTCAAGACTGACTGACGCGGCCCCTGATCCGCTTATGCGCGATTCAACAGTGTGTCTCTTCATGCACGCCCAAAGGAGCCCCACCGCATGCGGCGATCAAGCGCGTTCTCGCTATGTGAAGGGCACGCTATCCTCCGGTCTTCACATTGGCGCCGGCTCGCTTCGTGACAACCGACCGCATACTCGATGCCGACCCGTTTGGTTGCCTGACTCCAGCGCGTCCACTTCGGTTTCTGCGTCTATCTCGGCGACAACCTTGTCTCCCCGGTCCTCCAACGCTGCACCACGGTCTCCCGCTCTAGTCTTTGGCGAGAATACCGTGTTGTGGCTCACGTTAGGCCGAAAGTGTCTTTGTTGGTCGCAGCAACTCCTTCAGAGCTCCATCTTCCACGCCCCGTGCCACGGTGGTTTTCTGCGACAACGTTAGCGCCATCTACATGACGGCCAATTCAGTCCACCACAAGCGCCTCGAAGCATATTGAAATTGACATTCACTTTGTGCGCGAGAAGGTGGCTCTTGGTGAGATTCGGGTCCTTCATGTTCCTTCATCTCATCGGTTCTTGACATTATGACAAAAGGGCTCCCAACGCCACTGTTTCAAGAGTTCGTAACCAGCCTGCATGGCGTCATGAAGCCCCCGCTTCGTCAAGCAGGCGGTATTAGGCAATAGGAGATTGTATATTGCATATATTAGGCAATAGGAGATTGTATATTGCATATTTAGGCAGTCCAGTCAATTAGGATCAGAGATTTACTCCTGTCCTTGTATTTGTAAACTGCCATATATAGCAGCAGCAGCTGCCCTATAATAGAGGCGCCCCTCTCCCATTGAGAGTGTGGCTTATTGCCCCAACATCATCTTCTACAAACGAAAACCTAGTGCTATTGCACGATGTTAAGAGATGATACGTGCAGTCGTGCATTGTATGATAAGATATAGGGTTATAACAATAATGGAGGAGCTGCACTTCAACATATTCAGGTTTCATATAACTATACCACTCAGTTTCACCCACCCCAAGCAAGGAGAGAAACGACAGGCCTAGTGCTATATTTGCACAATGTTAAAAGATGACACATACATTGTACAGTGAGATTAATAAAGTCACTCACTTGCTGTTCACTGTCCGCAACTGCTGCCTTTCAGCATCCATTGACCTTAAGGCCTCACTAGCCTGCTGACGAGCGCGTTCCAGTTCCTGCTGTGCTGCTAATTGCAGAGAAGCAGCCTGCTCAGCCTTCTGATTAACTTCATTAAACCGAGCTTCCAGGTCATCTTTTTCCTGTAAATGTGTAGGAAAAAACACTAAAGATCAACTTCTTGTTTCAATAATTCAGTATATTCACGAAACATGAGAAACAGGCAGCAAAGAGTCGATTACACCACAACAATCGTTGAATCAAATTGTACTAGTTTATTCTCAAACTAATGTGCACATAGGACAGCTGAAAAAATCCATATTTAGGGAGAGACTGAGGCAGTGAAGTAAAAGATCTACTATTTTCAAGCTAAAGTGAAGATAGGACAGATCAAAAATTGGTTACTTCTTACCTTTTGTATATCTTGTATACGTTGTTTTGCACGCTTGTGAAGCCTCTGAAACTTGGTATCCAGCTCAACATATTTGTCGCCGCATTCTTTTAGTTCCTTTTCCATTTTTTGTTCAGCTACATGCATGGAACTAATGATGAATTAGATTCTGAAACCAAAAAAAAGGGGGGCAGCAAGGACTAGGTTGTATTACAGATTATAATGATATAGCAAGCTGTACTCTGATCAAGCTAAGATACAGCAATTCCAGAGTAAAATTCAAAAAATTAAGTGTAACCGGAACCTAAACAGAGGTTTATCCTCTTGAATGAAGATCTAAATGTCACTTTAGTAGTTAATGCATTGTACCACTATCCGTTGGCAGATCTAGGTGTAATGAAGCACAACAAAACTGCAAAGTGATAATGTACTCACAGTCGCCTTACAATTACAATTTTCTCAGTTTTAAACCCTTTTAGCAAATAACCAACATGATGAAGAGTTGTAATGAACTACAGAACATGACCACCTTTTCCTTGCATATGCCCAGAGGGCTCCCTCTTCTCTATCACACACACATTAGCATGTGACTGGGTCAATTTATAACAATACATCCATAGTCCATGAGTCATAGCACAGAAGCTTAATCCTTAATCCATTATGAAATTGCAGTCATTATAATCATGGCAGACATTACAGGTCAACATTGATGCCCAGAGGTCTCCCTCTTCTCTATCATGCACGCATTAGCATGTGATTGGCTCAAAATTATAACAATGCATTCATAGGCCATGAGTCATATCACAGAAGCTTAATCCTTAATCTATTATGCCATTGCAGTCATTATAATCATGGTAGATATTAAAGATCAACATTGATTGTATTCTAGCCTAGAAAAGTAAAAGTAACTTTGAAACCCTAATCAACTACTTCAAGTCGCCAACAACAAAAAGGATCCTATGTGGCTATTACATCCAACAAATATTCAGTGTCGCCAACAACAAAGGATCCTATGTGATCGGAAGAGATGAATGTGGCTGTGCTGCAGCTGCAGGAGCCCAACAACACCTCTACAGTGCCATAAGCTAACTAGCTTGCAGCTGCAGCCCAAATGGCTGTAGAAAATGGCAGCCGAGCAGGCCCATTGAGACATCCGGAGCACCTTTTAAAACATTTGAGAATTTACAGAGTTTCCATAACAACAAGAAGTTCAAGCAAGTTGGGGTAAGCTGATAAGTGCAGGGAAAAATTCAGTTGTTTGTTGGGTTTTCAGCTTTTCACTGACAACACGCAAGGACAGGTTCTCACTCACAGTGTGGCAAACTAGCAAGGAAAGTAGGGACAAAACATAACAATAAGCTCAGCAAAAGTACAATTCATCTTCGGAGCCTCAGGAGCAATGGCGGCTAACCTTGTGCGAGCTTGGCGGTGAGCTCCTGCACCTTGCCGTCGGCCTCGGCGTAGGCCACGTTGACGTGCTCCAGGGCCTTCTCCGTGGCCTCCCGCGTCAGCCGCTGCTCCTGCACCTCCCTGCTCAGCCTCTCCACCTGCTCCTTCAAGCCCCTAGCGAGCTCCGGTCCCTCGTCCGCGTCACCCACCGGCCGGGCCCCAGTAATCTGGGACCTAAGGTACTCGTTCTGGAGGCCGAGCTCCATGACCTCCCGCGCGAGCTCCTCTTTCTCCTCGTGGGCCCGCTCGGCCTCCTCGCGCCCCCCCAGCTAGGGCTGTCTTCCCCGCCGCCACTTCCAGCACCGGCGGCGGAGTTGTCTCCGCATCCCCTTGGCTCGGCGCCGGCGGGGTGGTGTCCTCGGGATCCATCTCGCCGAGCCGGATCCAAATCTGCTCCGCTCGAGGGGATTGGACCAGGAGTGTTTGCGTCCGATTGGGCGCGAGGTGTGGTGAGATTATGGTTTACAAGGAGAAGGAAACCCGGATCTCAGGTGACCACAGTGAAGGCGGACGGGGAGGAGAGGAGTGGGGGGCGGTCGCCGTCGCCCGTCGGTGGCAAGGAGAAGAGGCTTTTACATGCCATAAAAAAACTTATTTACACCTAAGCTATTAAAAAAATTAACTGTACACGAGTATCATCGTTCTGAACTTCTTTGTTCTCTAAGCCATTCCATCGGCGTTCTGCTCATTTTTCATCGTTACATGTGGGCCCGGTCAGTATAAAGGTCAAAAATACCCTTCTCTCGTCCTATCCTCTTGCTTCTTTAGTCCACACCGCTTTCGATTTCGTCCGAGGTTTGCGAAGCTCGCACCACCAGGCAGAAGCTCACGCTTTCTTCGCGTCAAGGCCGCGGCCGAAAAGCAACGCTCGCTTGCTAGAATGGCCAGAGCCCGCTTCGGCGAGCTCGCGGCCGCCATCCCTCCGTCGCAAGAAGCGCGTCCACGCCCGCCGCTCGGCTTTCGCGCTTCCATGATCGCCTTATCCCCGGCGGCGGGGCCGGGCGTCAGGCGTCCGCCTTGACCTCGCTTTCGAGCTCACGGCCGCCATCCCCTCCGGCAGCGTCCTCGTCCCACGCCGGCTTCCCAAGCTTGCGGCCGACAGAGCCCACGGCGGAGCTCGCCGAAGCTCGAGCTCACGGCCGCCATCCCTCCATCGGCGCTGTGCTTTCCGCGCAGTGGCGTGGCGTGCCACGCCAGGCCGCCTGCAAGCCGCTCCGCGCCGGGCGAGGTGCAAGGCCTCCGCGTCGCTGTCCCAAGAAGAAGAAGATGGTGGTGCTGTTGATGGTGGTTTGCTCTGCCGCGCCATCCTCCTGGGGCAACAGCAAATGCGAAGCGGCTCCACTCCACCACCAGCGCCACCTTATCCAGCTGCATCGCCATGAGAGCACATGGCATGATGATCCGCCTCGGCGCCGATCCATGTGACCGCCAGCCTAAGCCTAAGCGGGCACGGGGAGCTCACTACCGACCGCCGCATTTAGAAGAGAGAGATCGAGTTTGAGAGAGAGAGAGTTTGAGAGAGAGGGAGGATAGGGATGAGAGGGGTATTATGGACGTTTTGACTGGCCTGACCCACTTGTCAGGACTCCCAAACGGTGAAAAATGAATAGAACACCGACGGAATGGCTTGGAGAGCAAAGAAGTTCAAAACGATGGTACTCGTGTGCGGTCAATTTTTTTAATGGCTTGTGTGTAATTACAAACTTTTTTAATGACATACATGTAAAAGCCTCCAAGGAGAAGGGGGTGAGACGACGAGCTGGATCCAGGCTGTGCCACCTGTAGCTGATAGGTGGGCCCTACGATCAAGCGGTACTGTGGCAGTGGCAGTGGCAGTAGCGTCTAGCGTGGGATGTCTGCAACGGTTACAGCTTTACAACCGGAGAATGGAGGTGAATCCCGAGGTCAACTCCAATTACCTTCATCGGATACCGCCACGTGCAGTCTCTTCCCATAGGCCTATGTCTGGCTTATGCACTAGGAGATGTGTGTAAGTATATGCGTGTGGTGGTGTGAGTTGGTGTATAAGTTCTGATACTACACGCCATGTTCGTTTGCCGTACTTTTTCAACCAACGAATAGTATTTTTCTCTCACAATAAATCAACCAACAGTACTTTTAGTCATGGCTTATCAGCCAAATGAACAGGGCAACAGCTTGTACTTAAAGAGTTGAGGCATAAAAAAACTCCAATTACCTCCAAGTAGTAGTAGATCATATTTCTTTTGTTTAAGAGAGAGAAATTTCATTTTGAACTCAATCACGGATTTGCTGAAGATGTTTGACTCCATCCGTCCTTGTTAACTAGCCATATACATTTAAAATTGAATTTAATTATTAAAATCAAATTCATTTTTGTTAAAACACATGCTATAAAGTTTATCATTTTGCAGTTAAGTGTTTGCTAGTAATGAATAATAGAATATCATAAGATAAAAAAGAACATCAGCGACCCTTATGCAACAGTTTAGATGACGATAATGTATATAGCAACCACCTATAGCTAAGGAGCTAGGTGACAATTAAGGTTATGTCGTCAACCATGTCATTAAACAACAAATGCACAAAGGACCGCTCAAAAAGACATGTAGAAGAGGTTAACTCTCATATGTTGGTTTAAGAAAATAACTAAAATTTTGTGTCTAAACTAACTCGTATACCTAAAACATAAATATTACGATAGTTTGATCTATATTCTCTTTTACCATACAGTCTTGTGTCTCACAATGTACTATGTTTTTTTGTTATAGACATGTCTAATAGTAATAGCAGCTTGAAGCCCACGTGACTTGTGTGGTTTAGGGATGAGGTATGTAGGACAAATGTTCCATTCTAGTTTTCTAAAATTGAATGATTCAATCTCTTGTTTGGTATGAGGGTTCATCATTGCTTTGTAATTTTGTGTTTGGTAGAAGAGATGGATATGGAGAGGATGGACTACTTTTTTTTGGATTCGTTAGCAATGGTTAGAGTGGGAACTAGATGTCAGCCATGTTTTCTACTTCTTTCTCTTTGCTCTTTCCCATGGAGCGGCAGAGAATTCGTAGCAGACCATGTCACCATCTCTCTTCACACCCAACCACCACCTAGCTATGCGTGCTGCTCTACTCGGGTCAGCCCGACCATGCCACTCTGCTTGGCATATCCTCCTCGCCCCGGCATTGCTCACCACAGCAACCCCTTCCCTGCTCCACGCCATGGTCGTTCGTATCGAGGTCTACCCGCCCATGCCCGATTTTGCCTACCACTCTTGCTTGACTTTGCACAACTGGCCACCGCCCCCCGTGGCATTGCTGGCCTAGGCACAAAGCAAGAGGAAAGTGGTGGGATATTTTTTCCTCAAAAGATATGATCTTTCAGTACATGTTATAGAGCAAATATTTCTAAAAAGTGTGACAATGTTTGAAAGGTGAAACGAGCACTCCCCACTTTTGGTTCATATGGCAGAAAAGTGGTGGAGTATTTGGTTGTTGCCCATAGTTAACTCACTAGTAACTTGGAGGTAAGCTTTGACACTACATTGAAATCCAAATGGACATACAATGATTAACTACTTTTTTCATCAAGATACTACAATGCATAAATGAAAGAAACAATATCCTTGGGCTCTTTTAGTGGATCTGATATCGAAGCATGCTTTGTCCAAATAGGCAACCAATATAGCTAAAAACTTCTTTTCTTTCTTTTGATTATAATACGTTTGGTAGGGATTTATATTCATAGAGGAACTTGTTTCAAAAAAAATATTCATAGAGGAACACTTAAGATCCATATCTCTATGGAAACATTTATATAGAAAAATAGAACCACCTGCTACAACCATTTAGCTGGCTACCTAGATTCATATTCTGATAAGAGAAGAATGTGGCAGAATAGACCAAAGTGCCTTTGAGATTGATGTGGTACTTTTTCTTTGCTATATACATTATCAACATATTCATAGAAATCAAATGCAATTTCTCATGTTATCGGTTCATTATCAACAAATTCGTAAGTTATACAACAAATTCTCCGCACTTGGGGCCTTGGGGTTAACATCAGTAGCTTGGGGTGCCTCTTAGGGGTGGCGACTAGTGGAGAACCTCGTGTGGCATTGTTGTAGCTCTGGCTGCAAGTCCATATGGATCTTGTACAACGAAGATGTGCAACAACAACACGTGGGAGGCGCAATGGTGGAGAACCATAGTTGTGTCGCTACAACTCCGTCTCCCAATTAGTGCGGCTCGTCTGAGGTAGACAAGGTATGACGAGTACTGAATTTATTAGCAAATGTTAAGACAAGCAAGGTGATCTCTGAAAGGTTCTAATATGGCTAGAGAGGAGGTGAATAGCCTATTTAAAAATCTACAAATCAACTAGAGCAATTTGATTAGTATGATAAATAGCGAAATACAAACTTGCTCTAGCTCTACAAGGGTTGCAAGCCACCTATCCAACAATTCTAGTTGCAATGATTACTAGGCACACAACTTGCAATGTTACTATTTACTAAGAGCTCTCTAATATGCTACTCTAAAGAGTTCCACTAGATGAACTTAAACTAACAAAGCAAGCTCTCAATTCTAATTACACTAAAGAGCTTGTCACAACTAGTTTGTAAGAATATAAATGAGTGAGTGGGGTGATTATACCATCGTATAGAGGAGTGAACCAATCACAATAAGAATACTAAATCAATCACCGGGAGAATTCCAAAGGGCAAGAGACAACCATTTTTTCTCCCGAGGTTCACGTGCTTGTTTAAGACGCTAGTCCCCGTTGTGTCGACCAACACTTGGTGGTTCGGTGGCTAAGAGGTGTTGCACGAACCTTGTCCACACAATAGGACACCACAAGAACCTATCCACAAGTGAGGTAACTCAATGATACGAGCAATCCACTAGAGTTACCTTTCGGCGCTCCACCGGGGAAGGCACAAAACTCCTCACAATCACCACAATCGGAGCCGGAGACAATCACCAACCTCCGCTCAACGATCCTCGCTGCTCCAAGCCATCTAGGTGGCGGCAACCATCAAGAGTAATAAGTGAATCCCACAGCGAAACACGAATGCCAAGTGCCTCTAGATGCAATCACTCAAACAATGCGCTTGGAATCTCTCTCAATCTCACAATGATGATGGATCAATGATGGAGATGAGTGGAAGGGTTTTGACTAAGCTAACAAGGTTGTTAAGTCAATGCAAATAGCCAAGAGAGTGAGCTTGAGCTGGCCATGGGGCTTAAATAGAAAGCCCCCACGAAATAGAACCGTTGGGCTCCTCACTGCACTGAACACGAGCCGACCGGACGCTCCGGTCATATTGACCGGACGCTGGACCTCAGCGTCCGGTCGTGCGATGTGCGCCACGTGTCATCGGCTTCAAACACCGATCGCCCGATTTCAACGGTCAAGTGATGACCGGACGCTGGACCTCAGCGTCCGGTCGTTTCCAGTAAGGTTCCAAACGTGAATTTTCACGACCGGACGCGTCCGGTCTTGCCCGACCGGACTCACCCAACGTCCGGTCACTCAACGTCTCCTCTATACGCCCGACATCAGCGTACGTCAGCACTGACCGGACGTACCCTACCAGCGTCTGATCACTTTTAGCGCCAGCATCCGGTCGAAGACTGAAACATGCGCCCTCTGCTGCCACTGACCGGACGCACCGGTCCAACCGAGACCAGCGTCCGGTCACATACAGTGACCTTCGTCTTCTCTGTCTACAGCGCCGGTGGCACCGTCAGACTGTCCGCACTCTACGGGCGGACACTCCGTCGGTGAAGTTTCCTACCCTTGCTCAAATGTGCTAACCACCAAGTGTATCACCTTGTGCATATGTGTTAGCTTATTTTCACAAACATGTTCAAGGGTGTTAGCACTCCACTAGATCCTAAATACACATGCAATGAGTTAGAGCATCTAGTGGCACTTTGATAACCGTATTTCAATACGAGTTTCACCCCTCTTAATAGTACGGCTATTTAACCTAAATGTGATCACACTTGCTAAGTGTCTTGATCACCGAAACAAAATAGCTCCTACTATTTATACCTTTGCCTTGAGCCTTTTGTTTTTCTTTTTCTTCTTTTCCAAGCTTAAGCATTTGATCATCACCATGTCATCACCATCGTCATGATCTTCGCCATTGCTTCATCACTTGGAGTAGTGCTACCTATCTCATAATCACTTTGATAAACTAGGTTAGCACTTAGGGTTTCATTAATTAACCAAAACCAAACTAGAGCTTTCAATCTCCCAATGTGAATTGATGTGAAACCACCTTTTGGCCGTTTCTAGCACCGCAGATGGGAAGGTGAAATGTTTTTGCTTTTTGAATTGGTATGCTCCAATCCTGTTTGGTTAGCACGGTTTCAGGTGATTCTAGTGAGAAACAAAAAACAAATTCGACTGTCCAAACGGAAATTGAGAACAAGTAACTTGCTTGGATGGTTTGATTGCGCCTTTTAGCTATCCAAACAATTTCAAGGTTTGATGGCCTATGTGGCTTATTAATGCAACTATCTTTTTAATGATATGTAAAATATAGTCTTCAATAGTGAGACACGTATAGTGGCTTCTTAATCTTAAAATATTTAGATCTAGTTTCCTACATACATTCTTAGGCATAAATATGCGTGTGCGGATGTTTAAAGTGTGTTTTAGAAAGAAAGAAAACAGACAACACATAAGGATTGTGAATTGCCTCAATAAAAGAATATGGCCAAACTTTAAAGCCATCCTCATGAAAAGTTAGAAACCAGAACTTCCGATTTTAACTGAAATTAAAGGGTGTGAAGGGGGTGTTTGGATCTATGGACTAAAGTGTAGTCAATGTTATATCGGATGTTCGGATACTAATTAAGAGAACCAAACACGAGCTAATTATAGAACTAATTACACAAATGAAGGCTAATTTGCGAGACAAATCTAGCAAGCTTAATTAATCCATCATTAGCACATGTTTACTGTAGCACCACATTGTCAAATCATAGACTAATTTTGCTTAATAGATATATATCGTGAATTAGTCTCATTTTGTATAATTAGTTTTGTAATTAATATATATTTAATACTTCAAATTAGTGTCAAACATTCGATGTGACATGCCACTAAACTTTAGTCTATCGCCGGCCCGAAAGAAAATACCCAGGATATCATTTGCCAATACATTGCGCGAGTCAGGAACGCCGTGTTCGAATGTTTGAGTAATGATAAGCTGAGTACCACGCAGCAAATGATCAATGATGGACTGGCTGCTGTGCTGTCGCTCACAGCTGCAGCAGAGAATCTACCAAACCCACGAGCCACGACGTTGGGAGATGACACTGCAAAGGTGCACGGCACCAACCTCCTGAATTCCTACGCAACAACTCTTCCCTGTTTCACAAATGGCATCTCATAGTTCCTAATTATCACAGGTGGATCCATTTTAACGTAACGTTGCTCTGGATGAACTATGATTAAATACTTTTGCTTTTCAACGAAGGCTACCGTCATCTCATCCGAAGTGTCAAAGGTACAGTGAGGGAATTTTGTGCAACCCTTTGGCATCTGGTTGAATTATGGTCAACCAAGACCGGCATCTTTACTAGTAGTAGGCTATGCTGCACACTTTTGACTTATCTCACAAGGAGCATTTTGTTGATGAATAATTTGCAACTTGTAGTTATAGCCGAAGACGCAATTATTACATTGAAAGTTGATGCTTTCGGATCAAGCAACCTTTGATATTCAAACTGTAACATTTTATCAAAAAAAAATAGAGCTTAGATAATTACGCCGCCATGTTTCATTCTTCTTCTGGTTACACCCATCCATATATAATCGATTCATGTCATAGTTAGGGATGCTGTTTCTCCTTGGCTCTCCGCTATAGTTACTGTGGTGGGTGTTTCACATGGTAAAATTGGCACCAGAGCAATTTCAACAGGTTGGCTAAAATTAGTAGTCAAATTCCATTGTTTAGCAATTTTATAAAATAGAAAAGTCCTTAAAAAAGGAGATCCACAATAGCCTTGCTATTTTACAAAGTTAGATAGCCAGCGCCTGTGGTTGGCTATATATATAGCCATCGAAAATTAAGGGATAACCATCTTTCTATTTTACAAAGTCAGATAGCACATCTGTTGGAGCATATTTTTTCTATACAAATTCTAAAATAGCCTCCACGTTAACAATAGTCAAGCTGTTCAAATGTCAACACACAAATGATGCACTGTAGTTGTAGCTATTTCGCTGACCAACAAATGTCCCTCTTGCAAGATGACATTTTTCTGACTTAATGTAAGGTGCTTCACAGAGCTAAATCACGCATGGGCATGGCCGCATGCTCTAAAGTGAGTAAAAGAAATGACAGGAAAATCATAGAGTAAATAAATGTAAAATGCATTACAAGTTATGCTTTTCAGCAAAATAAAAAAAAAACCATGATGATCTGCATCTGCTGATTGTTCAGTATGGAAAAGAGAGAGAAGTCTCCAAGAACAGGTTGATTGGTGATGGGCAATGGGATGGGATAACTGTGGGGATGTTGGAATCGAAGCTGTCGTCGTGGGTGACCGTGAAATACATCCAAAATAGGAGGAGCGACGTGGGAAAGCTCCCCGCGTCCTCCTCCTCCGCTCCCTTTCTCTCGTCGTCCAGGGATGCTTGCTCTCCGTCCCTCCGTCCCTCCCCCACCACCTGAGAAAGAAAAAAAAAAAGCCAAACCCACCACCGCCTGCCTCCGCGATTCCCATCAGCCCAACTAACCCGGAACAGAAGAGAAGAGCTCGCCACGCCACCGGTGGGATCGCCGGACACCTTACGCGCGGGGGCCTTGCCTTGGAATCCCCGGAATACACGGGGGCGTTGGAGGGAACCGAGGAGGAGCATGTCGCGGGTGGCGTCGCTGTCACCGTCCTTGTCGGGCGACGAGGTGGAGGTGGAGGAGGAAGAGGAGGACGAGGGCGTCGACGGCTACCGCAAGGGCGGCTACCACGCCGTCCGCCCCGGGGACCAGTTCGCCGCCGGCCGCTACGTCGCCCAGCGGAAGCTCGGCTGGGGCAACTTCTCCACCGTCTGGCTCGCCTTCGACGTCCAATCACAGGTAGGCGCGCCGCGCCCTCTGCTGGCCTCTTCTGCATGAGATCGCGCGCGGCATCTCCCCGCCCGCCTCCCCGGCGATCGAGGGGAGGGGCTAAAGATCGCCCGCCTTCCCCGTCGCGATCGCTCCCCCCTCCGCTTCGTAATGCGATTGCCCGCCTAGAATAGATCTCGCGCTTTGTCGATTAGCGGCGCACCGATCGATCGCTTGATCGGATCGCAAGTACCGCTCCCGCCTCGTGCGCCATGCCTGCCCTCGGGCCCCACGCGAGGCCAGGGGAATGGGCTTGGGATTGGGATTGCGACGGGGCTGTCGGATACTCACTCGGATTTTATAGGCTTCGTTTCACTAGACTAGGGATTCGGTTTGTCGTTTCTTTCCCCATTTGGGAGGGGAGTTTGATTCATCCGTTTGCCGCTGCCATTGGGAAAGCCTTTACTCTTTCGTAACAAAACAACCAGAACCAGGTGGGTTCAGTTCAGGTCTTACACGCTGGAGGGAAACAATGCCAAATTGAAGTTTTCATTTATTTTCTAGCAGTACAATACAAAAATAAATTCAGTTGCCAGTACCGGGGGCAAACTCTTTTAGGCCCTGTTCGCTTCTCTTGTAATCCGTACTTTTCGGTTGGTCTTTTTAGCCGGAACAGTATTTTTCCCTCGCAACAAATCAGCTGGAACAGTGTTTCAGCGTTTTTTTTCCAGCGAAGCGAACGGGGCCTTAATGTCCCTCTTTTCTCGTAGTAATGTGGCTTACGTTTAACTATAACCATGATTGTAATTATTGCTCTGGATACTCTGGTGTCTTTGACTAGAGTTGTGAAATTGGACAAAAGAAAAATCGAACATTGTTTTCACAAATGGTACTCTCCTTTCTGCAGAGATACGTGGCCCTGAAGATCCAAAAGAGTGCGCCTGAGTTTGCGCAAGCTGCTCTTCATGAAATCGAGTTCCTGTCAGAGATCACCAAGAGGGACCCGTCGAACTGCAAATGCATCATTCAGCTGGTAGATCACTTCAAGCACGCAGGGCCGAACGGGCAGCATATCTGCCTGGTCTTTGAGTTACTGGGAGATAGCTTGCTTAAGCTGGTACAGTACAACCGGTACAAAGGCATCGGGTTGGATAGGGTGAGGCGAATATGCAAGTCGATTTTGGTAGGCCTTGATTACTTGCACAATGAGCTTGGCATCATCCACTCAGATTTGAAGCTTGAGAACGTTCTCCTTGTCTCGACCATTGATCCCTCCAAGGACCCCATTCGTTCTGGGCTTAAACCTAACCTTGAGAGGCCTGAGGGAAACCCTAATGGTGAAGCTGGTCTTAATGCGATTGAGAAGAAGCTAAAGATGAGAGCAAGGAGGGTGCATGCAAAGCTTGCTGAGAAAAGAAAATCAGCTGTGGAACCTTCGCGCTCAGAAAGGAGATTGGATGGAATTGATCTTACATGCAAGATTGTGGACTTTGGGAATGCTTGCTGGGCCGACAAGCAATTTACAGATTTTATTCAGACACGGCAGTATCGGGCGCCAGAGATCATTCTAGGTGCAGGATACTCGTTTTCTGTTGACATGTGGTCATTTATGTGTATCGCTTTTGAGCTCGCAACAGGAGAAATGCTATTTACACCCAAGGAAGGTCACGGATACAGTGAAGATGAGGTATATATCGCATTCCTCATGAGCCTAGTTATTTTGTTCATCTTTGAGTTGGCTTCAATTATGCAGTGCATGCCCACAACCCCACTATAGAATTATCCAATTTAGTGAAGTGAAAAAGTAAGCACTGACATGGACACGCAGAAGTATGTCTAAACTCAGAAAACAACCATAGTCAACATGAATATACTTAGCATTAGAATTTGGAGCTGGACAAAATTTTTTTCCATTACCCCTGTAATCCTGTTTACCTCGAATAGCTACAACAAATAATATGTGCACCCAAAAAATATCAGGGGAATGGTTTTCCTTTCAGCCTTCAAGATAAAAAACTGCTAGTGTTCTCGACTTTGAATATTAGATTATTCGACAATATTCTGAAACGCCAGTTTCAATAGACATTGAAACTGAAGTTACATTTGGCATATTGGCATTATCATGAGCACTGAGAGCATGAAAGCTAAGCCTTGCAAACTCTAGTTGATTATTATCTTTTAGCCCTTTAGTTACTTTTATTGAGGACTGAAGGTTGTCTGCAGGATCACTTGGCTTTAATGATGGAACTACTTGGCAAGATGCCGAAGAAGGTAAGCCCAGCATTCCTTTTGCAATTCAATTCTTTGTTTCTGAAATATCAAGCTAACCTGTACAGTTTTCCAAATGAATTCAGATTGCAACCATGGGAACACGATCAAAGGAATATTTTGACCGCCATGGAGATCTGAAGCGGATAAGAAGGCTGAAATTGTCATCCATTGAACGTGTCCTTGTTGACAAATACAAAATTTCTGAATCTGATGCCCTGGAATTTGCCAGTTTTCTTTGCCCTTTACTCGACTTTGCACCAGAGAAGAGGCCAACAGCTTTAGACTGCCTAAAGCATCCATGGCTTCGATATAACGAGGATAAAGCTTGTGGTCCTCTTAACAATAATGATGCCAAGAACATTGATCTGGCCCAAAGCACAGGGAGTATCACCAGTGGTGACTGTACAAATATTGATTTGACGAGCAAAAAAAGCGGCCCCACTGGAACTTGTGATAAGACTGCTGATGCAAAATACAACACCAGAAGCATTACCAGCAATGCTTCCATGAACACTGATGTACAGCCCAATACTGGAAGCATTGTGAACAGACTTGCCAAAAATGTTGATGTAAATCCGAACATTGGTTCCATCACTAATAGAGATGCCAAGACTTCTGATATGAAGCCCCACATTGGAAGCATCACCATCAGTGACGCCAAAAGCTCTAATGCAAAGCTGGATACAGGTAACATCACTGATAGAAATGCCAAAACTGTCAATATAAAGCCCAACTCTGACAACATCTCCAGCAGAGATGACAAGAGCAGTAATGTGGACACCACCACTTCCAGTGTTGTCAACAAAGATGTGAAGCGCAGCATCAGAAGTGTTGTTAATTCTTATATCAAGAACTTTGATGCACAATGCAACACTGGAAGCCCTGCTAACAGTGATGCTCGGAACTCATCAAATATGAAACCCAGCACTAGAATTGTTAGCAGTGCTGATAATGTCAAGTGTATGGACATAAAACCGATCAGTGGAAGTGCTAAGAGCAATGACATCAGTCCTAAGAGCAATGACACCATCAATGCTAATGTGAAATCCAACACTGGAATTGTTGCAAACAGTGATGCCAAGAACACCGATGTACAGACTAACATTGGAAGTGTCGACAGCAGCGATGATTACAGCGTTGACTCAAAACCAAACATTGGTCGGGTTGCTGCGAGCATACAGAGGTTGGAGAGCAGCATGAGTAAAGTGCAAAGCGGGAAATACAGGTGATACATCACATGCTAGCGCTGACGAAATACCTATTTTCACTGGCTTGGATATATGTTCATTGTGGAGAGGCTCATTCTTTTGCATTAAATTTCTACTATTGATTTGATTGCCGAGGATAATAACTACTTATCCAGGGCCAACCTTCCTCAAGATTGAGGATCTGGCAGGTACCAGCTGGCGTTATTGTATATCTCCATTCCCGCTAACTGTACAAAGTTTTGTATTTGCCCACAAAACTTACACGGAGGTAAATATTCCCCATACATACCCTGGAACAAATTGTATTAATGCTCACAGATTGACTGCACTCAGAATTACATAGCAGTCTTTTGGACATTTTAGTGGGTAAAATATGGAATCTCTTTGGGAACATACTTGTATATGCAGTAGTAGCAGAAGATTGCTGTTCCTATTATGGTGGATGCACTGGAAAGGGAAGAATTACACTCTGACCAGTCACACGGCATCTCTCTTGATTATGTTCATATTCTGCTCTCAGTGAAGAAAAAAAAAAGAGATTTCATTATGTCATTTAACACGGATCACCATTTATCTGAGCAGGGGTGTCTGACATTTTTGTTTGGTTTATGGTTTGAGATTTGCTTGTAAAAAGCGGGACGTGTTTGTAAAACTATTCTTTGATGTTCATTTTGTAGTGAACAATCATATAGATGGATTTTTTTAACTTTGTGTTCAAACTATATCGGTGTTCAATTCTCGAAACATTTATCTTATTTGCAGAAGGCTAACACTATTAGCTTGAGCATTTGCTCGTCCATCTTAGTCAATCTTGTTGTGAATGTGGGATGTTAACTGGTACTACAAGGAAGGATTCAAATGGAACGATGATTCATGTATAGTTTGTACTCTATATATATGACATTCACGTAGTCCTAAAAATTACCTTCGATAACCAACTTTTGTTGTACAGTAAATGTATTCACGCAACAGCAAAATCGTACGATTATTGAACTACCTCCACAAACAATGAACTTATTGTTAATCAAATTTGACAGAGGTTGTCATAATTGTCGCTTATACAATTCACATTTACAGAGGCTGGTGATTAATATGGCCGCCTACGTAAATAAATAGATTAAAAAACAAAAAAGCATCGAGCAACGGCTTATTGAGCTTGAGCTCCATGGAACTAGCCCTGCCACCACCGTCCCTCACGTCCGCGCTACCGCCACCGTCACCCCTTGCAGTCATCACCACCTGCAACAACGACGGAACCACATGTGCATCAGCCGAGATGGAATGGGGTTGGGGCGGCATGATTCGAGCGATGTGAATCAAGGGGACCATGTACCTGGGGTTTTGGCCACAAATTGAGCTAGCACACCACAACTAGATCACAAGTGTCGCTGTTGTTGAGGTTAGTAGCGGATCCGGCCAAAATTCCACTGATGTCATAAGTACTACGTCATAGCTTAAGTTCACGTATGAGCATCAATTTGCAATGAAAATCTCAGGAAATCAATGAACAGGGCTGGCTCCGCCCCTGGTTGAGGTCGTCATAGTGCTTTGGAGGCGCGCCGAGACCGTTGGAGTGCCTCCTCCATCGAGGTTTCGCCGAAGCGGCTGTGGGGTGCCTCCACTATGTTGGGCTCCTAGATATCTAAATATCTAAATGTTGTGGAAGAGAGTATGAACAGTGTGGACATGGGTGAACATGCATTGAAAGTGGTGGATGACTAATCTGAATATCTAAATTTTTCATCATGTTGTGGGGTAGGCAATTTTGGTAAAATATCCACATCTTGTAATATGCAAAAATCTGATTCGCTCTTACACAGTGTCGACGAAATATGGTCGGCAGTCTACCTAGGAGTATACCCAAGGTAGTAGATTGTCGGCAGACAGATGCGCAAGCTACAAACAAGACAGTGACGCAAGACAGACACAAGATTTTATCCAGGTTCGGCCGCCAAGAAGGCGTAATACCTACGTCCTGCGTCTGATTTGTATTGTTGTATGTCAATGAGAGATGTTTTTTAGAGGGGTCCCCTGCCCGCCTTATATAGTTCGGGGGGCAGGGTTACAGATCTGGAAACTAATCCTAGCCAGTTACAATTGCCATATGTGGCCAGATAAGGATTCCTATTCTAACCGACCAGGATCTTGATTGATCGCCAAATCCGCCTTGACTCCTTGCGCGGGACTCCGATCAGGTTAACCGGGCCGCACGTCGTCTTTTGGTGGACCGAACCCATCGATCCGGGCCGGCCCAAGCTTAGCCATAAGGGTATAGGGGTTAATACCCCCACAGCTAGTCCCCGAGCACCATGTATTATGATGCGACACGCCATTTTAACCTTCTCCGACAAGTAAGGCTTGAGCCCTTGACGTCTCTGACCACCGTTGTCGCCGGAGAAGTCGGTTGTCCGAAGAATATATGGTGCTCTTAAGAAAAAAGAAAAAGATTTTCGTTCTGGGAAGTGTGCCCACTTGTATTTCTGAAAAGAAATGTAAGTGCGTCTTGAAGCGTAGCGTCCTTGATCATCAGAGGCGTAGGGGTCGAAAAACAAACACATTCACTGCAAGGTGAAGTGTGCCCACTTAGTCCCCGAGCCTGGTAGTAGGTGACGTAGGCACGTGGTGCCAGGGTCTAAAAAGAATTCCCAGTTAAGTAGAGAATCCAATCGTCGTACAGGCGATACGAGATGCACCGACAGGTGCATCGTACCGATGTAGTCCCTGAGCTTGCTGGAAGGCGAGGCATGAGCCTTGTAGCAAGGTCTAAATAAACGTCTCTCAACTGTATGTGAGTACAAATCACATGTAGCCGAGAAGAACGATCTCCGAGCAGTGGTCGGGACAGTCCCCGAGCACATTAGTACCCGAGAGCGCCCCCAAAGCGTGGCGATGGTGCAGGCGGTCCCCAGCTGCGGCGGTGGTCCGGCATCCCGAGCACTAGCAGCGGTGATCTGCGATCCCGAGCACGGCGGTGGGTCCGTCCATCATTGAGCTCAAGATATGCAGCCAAAAGAAAAGAACGCCGATTGTATTATTATTTGGTGTATTTATTTATCTCCTTACTCTGTCAAGTCCAATCTGCCACGTCTGGTCAAAAAAGCAGACGGATATAACATATCACTCTGCCTTCTTACTCTTTCTGACAAACAGTCGCTTGGCGCCTGTATGGAGGTGCGTCAGTGTGGGCCCTCTCACATTATCAACAAAGATGCGCGTACATTGGAAACGAAGAAGCGCGTTCTTTGGCGTGATCTCTCGAGGTTGTGAAAACAACCGTCTGCGGCATGCGTCTTGCCGCCCCCAAGAATCTCGGGCGGGCAAAACAGCGGGAGCCCTTGGTTATTTATAATATAGAGCTGGTAAGTTACTTTTTACCGATCCCCATTGTCATTCACCGCCGCAACCTTCTTCTTCCTCTCGCGAACCCTACTCCTCCGAAAATCACCACCAATCCCTCCTCCACCGCATCCACCCTCTTAACAAGGGCGGATCAATGGCGAAGAGAAACGCCCGAAAGAAAGGCGGAGTCATGGCGAAGAGTGGTGGGAAGTCAAGGAGCAATGAGCGGACCATTGAAGACCTCATCGCCATGGGGAGTGCTCCACAACAAGGCACTTTCATGGGGATGGCATCGCCGGAAGGAGAAAGCTTCCCCGATCCACAACCAGGTGAGATTGTGGTTTTCGAGGATTTCTTCAAGCGGGGTTTTGGGGTTCCAGTGCACCCTTTCCTTCAGGGGCTCTGCTTATATTACGAGATTGGGATTTGCAATCTGCATCCCAACTCGATTCTTCTTGTCTCCACCTTCATCCATCTTTGCGAAGCTTATGGTGGCTTCCAGCCCCATTTCGACCTCTTTCGCCATCTGTTCTGTCTGCGGAAGAAAGGGAGCGGAGGCTCAAAGATAGCCGGAGGCGTATACCTCAATCTACGTGACGGTATGAAGGCCCAGTACCTGCACTGCCCATGGAACACCTCACTGGACGAATGGTACAAGAAATGGTTCTACATCCACGAAGAGCCGAACACGATCACCCTGTGTGAC
Organism: Miscanthus lutarioriparius; assembly: GCA_904845875.1. NCBI lineage: Eukaryota > Viridiplantae > Streptophyta > Magnoliopsida > Poales > Poaceae > Miscanthus > Miscanthus lutarioriparius. The sequence goes on from CAJGYO010000003.1 coordinate 24,842,914, forward strand.
GTGGGGTTGATTCCGGAGAAGAAGAACAGCTGGTCGGAGAAGCCCGAGCACTTGGAGCAGATCACAGAACTGCTCGGGTTGATCCCGTGGGGAAAACTGGATGGTCCAAGCGTGGTCGGGAACTTCATCAGCCGAAGGATCCAGCCCTACCAAAAGAGGGTACATCCTGGCTTCGAGTACCAGGGTAGCGCAGATCCGACGAGGACCAGAAAAGAGGCGCTCGACAAGATAGAAATCAAGGCCAGAATTGGGGAGCTATTCAATCTAGCCGACCCCAATTATGTCAGGTTAAACAACATCGAACACGCCTTCAAGCTGGCCCGACCTCCCCCAATGGTAAATGATGCCTCCTTGTGCCTATAGATTTATGTTGCAACAAAAAATTTGACTGTTGTCTCCTTTATGTTTCCCAGAGTAATGGTCATGACCGAAAGCGAAGATTTCGTGTCTCCGCCCCTGGCGTGGATTGGCCGCAAATTGCCGCTCAACCGCCCATCCGATGCCGATCAAGACGTCGATCGGCGATACTCGGAGTTGGGGAGGATGTAACGGCCAAGGTCGCTAGCAAGCGCCGACGCCAACAAACGTCGCCAGTTATCTTCCCCTTCGCATTTACGAAACAGAGGATGCGGACATCTTCGACTCATCCCTTGAAAGAGGAGGAGACAAATGGGGTCAACAGGCGGGTAGCTCCTCTGTGCCCGCCGGTGATCGCACCACCGACCACTGCAACACAGAAAACAAGCGAGGAAAGTGTCAAGCACCAAACCCCGACGCCAGTACCGGTGGTGAAAAAAGACCCGGTGGAACCCGCCGAGCACGTGGAGCAGGCGCGGTCAAAGAGACGTTCCTTCACCACGTTATTCCGTGCTTCCAAGCTGTAAGTATCTGTAACCTTGATATAATATTATAATTTGTATTGAATACTATTGTCTTCTGAACTTTCTCTGGTGTATTAGGTCGGCGTCCACCAAAAATCCCGACCAGATAGCCGGTTGTGGCACGGCTTCGCTAGTACTGGCGGAAAGAACTGCTCGGCAGCTAACTGCGGAGCAACCTATAGAAGAAATTCCGCAGGAACCGCAGCACACGAGCGGCCCAACGTCAGTCCCCGAGCAGCTGGTCAAGAAGACAGCCGAGCAAAGTACAAATGCTCCGAGCACTAGCCCTGCTGAGGCGGATACCTTGGCGCCAAGGGAACCAGACCGAGCCAAGGAGCAGCAACCGGAGTTGGCACAGAATACGCTTGCCGATGCTACGGCTCGTGGGAAAGCCATAGTGGTCGCGGAGACTACTATCTCCTGGTACCCCCCCCTGAACAAGAGGCCGAAGAGGACAAAGTCGAAGAGATCCTAGGCCGTCCCAAAGACAAATGACAACATGTATATGTGTCACGTAGGCGGAACGACGAGTGGGTTATGTATGAAGAAATCCCCGAGATCGAAGAGACCCAAAAAGTTGAACGAGCGGCAAAGCGTTTGGTGACAGAAGTCCAGGTACGTTTGGCTTGACCACTTGACCTGTAATGTAGTCAAACTGTCTCGACTTAGCTTGCTTATATGCGCAGACTTGATGAAGACCGCAAAGTACCGAAAGAGGTGCTTGACGATTGAGGGAATCACGGCGAGCAATAGAGAACTGGCGGCGAGGTGGAACGTTTATACGCCAACTTGAAGTCGCCGACCGGAGAGAGGATAGAGCAAGAAACACGAAACTAGAACCTAGTCGGCCACTCAATGACAAAGAGCGTCAAAAAACAAGTAAGTTATCATTTTGTCACATCAAGTGTATGACACGTGTTGTTGCATGTTGGTAATGATAGCTGTAATGCTGAGCTTAGAAGTGAGGTAACCCGCCTCCAAGAGGAGAATAATAGCACGTGACCGCAGAGTGTGGTCACCAAGGAGGACAACGAAAAAAGCGCCAGCAGCCGGTCTCAACTCGAGACCACACCACCAAAATGAAGGAGGAATCAAGAGTAAGTATTCTAGACCACCGTTTTCATTACATTTGCCCGCCTTGACTTGTCGTGCCTTTATATTTGATGTCTTGTACGGTGTGCGGTTTTAAAAGCCAATGCCAAGAGGCATCTAGAAGTCTGTGATGAAAGAGCGTGGCGGTGGAAAGCACAATGCCTTGAGGCCACCGAGGATCGGGACACATGGAAGAACCGGTGCGTGAAGTGGCAATCGGCATTTTGCCCATCCTCGACCTTGTCGACCCGGCTCCACAGAGGAGAAGAGCCAAGGACCCCCAGCTCGGACTGGTCAAGAGATGCGGAACAAGCATGGGGATGGTTCCAGGAGTTCATTAAGGAGGCGGGTGAGTATACGGGCGCCCATGTGCTAAGCATGGTGCGTGCCCACTACCCTCTGATCGATCTCAAGCGCCTGGAGGCTGGATACCCGAAGGAAGTAGACCCAGACAAGGCGGAGGAGCTTCGGGTGGCCCAGCTGGATCTGTCATCAAAGATAATTGGCGACATTAATCTGTGTGGAGGTGGGACAGCACCTGTACAGGGTATGCCATCGACAAGTCAGCTGGAAACGGCATCTGTTGCTAGCCAACCGACGAAGCATGCGGTCTCGACCAGCCAGGCATCGGTGGGGCCATCCCCTTCAGCTCGGCTAGCACAAGAGTCCCCAAGACTCGAGTAGAATATCGGAGGCAGCGAGCAGTAGGTGACGCGCGCCCCGACCAGCCAATGTAATAGGCTTAGAGCTGTAGAAGGAGGACATAGTTGTGTTATTGTAAACTTGGGCCTCTTCAGACAAGCTTGTAATAACGTAACTTTATATCATTATAAGCTTGTTTGCTTTGTATAAAGCATATTTAAGCTTGAAACTTATGTTGGTGGAACTAAGTGAGAACATAATAACGTTCTGTTTAGTTATACCATTTTACCCGACACATCATCCTAAAAAGTTTGTGCGGCCCTAGTTTGCCATGTGGTCGGAGTGTGAGGTGCGTGACCTATGCACACGCAGACGCGGACAAGTCAAACCAAGGGGGACCTGCCGATCACCCGCAACGTAGAGAGCGGATCCCATACACGTGTTGGGAGGAACCAAAGACAGGTCCTGCTCTGAAAACCGTAGAAGGAGTGGTGGTCGGCTTTTACTGGCTAAGTTGGAATAACCATATAAGTCGAAGTGACACATTAGAGTGGTCGGAGAAATAATAATAGCTTTATTGAAGTAAATCAAAAATACAAAAGGGGGTACATATCTCAGTAGTTAAGCATAGAAACGCGTCTAAGCTTGTCGATGTGCCCACGAGTTTGAATACGTCCGTACCATCCGGTGAGCTAACTTTGTAAGACGTTGGTCGTGTGACCTCCTTGATCATGAAGGGCCCCTCCCATGGGGTTGCGAGTTTATGGACACCAACTGGTTTGTCTTCCACTTTAGGACCAGTCTCCGACCACAAAAAACCGCTCTTTAACGTTCTTGTTGTAGTACTGCGCAAAAGCAGCAAGGTATTTGGCGTCACGTACACAAGAATCGAGCCGCTTCTCTTCTCGCTATTCACTTCTAGCTCCGTGCTTCATTGGCCTTGCCTTCGTCGAAGTTCTCTACCGTCTTGATCTGAAAGCTATATCTGCGGGGAGGACCGCCTCAAATAGCCGTAAACCATAAAGTATGGCGAGACGCCAGTGTTATTCTGGCGGCCGAGTTCGAGTCCCTAGACCATGGCTGGTAACTCTTTGAGCCATCTTCCGGGAGCCTTGTCATTTTCTCTATACACCCTCTTCTTCAACGCGTCCAAGATCATGCCATTTGCCCGCTCGACCTGTCCATTAGCTCTAGGGTGCGCCACCGAGACGTATTTTACTACTATGCTCCTTTCATCGCAGAAGTCCCAAAAAGCGTTCCCGGTGAACTGAGTACCCAGATCGGTTATGATGTTTTTGGGTATGCGAAAGCGGTGGATGACCAGGTCGAGGAATGTGATAGCCTTTTCTCGGATGCTGTACCAAAGGCATGTATTCTATCCACTTAGAAAATTTGTCGATCGGCACAAAGACGCATGTAAATTTCCACAGAGCGGTTTGAAGGGCCCGATCATATCCAGGTCCCGAAGATGCGAAGGGGGCGGAGGCTGGTATTGTCGGATCTCATGTGATGGTACGTGGATTCTCTTAGCGAAGAACTGACAACCCTCACAGTGGCGAACTAGCCTCTCTGCGTCGGATACTGCTGACGGCCAATAGAACCCTGCTCGGAAAGCCTTGCCGACCAGCGTTCTTGAGACCACGTGGTTGCCGTAGGAGCCAGAGTGGATTTGGTCCAGGAGATGTTCGCCATCCTCCTGGGTTATGCACTTCATTAAGATTTCCTCTTTTGCGTTCTTGCGCCATAGCTTGCTATCAACGAGCAGGTACTGCTTACCGCGACGCATCAGGCGCTCGTTCTCTGTCCGATCAGTGTAACCGCTGCCATCTGTTAGGTACTTGATGAAAGGTATTCTCCAGTCAGGCTCATGAGTGGTCGGAGGGGGCTCGGCGGTGCTTGACGTCGGAACCGTAGCCACCAATTGCTGGTCTAGAGGCTTGTCTGCTGTGGAATCTTTCTCTTCGATGGACGGCGTGAGCAGGTCTTGGACGAATATGCCATGTGGGATTTTTGCTTGGGATGATCCTAACTTTGACAGTGCATCCGCTGCTTGATTCTTGTCCCGGACCACGTGTATGTACTCGATGCCATAGAACCTGCCTTCCAGCTTTCTGATCAAATTGCAGTATGCTTCCATCTTTTCGCTGGTTGTGTCCCAGTCCTTGTTGAGTTGGTTGATGACCAGAGCAGAGTCTCCATAGACGTAGAGACGTTTAACGCCAAGCTCAACCGCAATGCGCAAACCATGTAGGCATGCTTCGTACTCGGCGGCGTTATTAGATCTTTGGGAAATAAATCCCGAGAGGACGTACTTTGAGCTGCTCCTTGGACGGTGATATAAAAAGGACTCCTGCTCCCGCACCGTCAATGTTGAGAGAGACGTCGAAGTACATCGTCCAATATTCGTCGGATCCGAGAGAGGAAGGCGTGCTTAAGTCTGTCCACTCGACGATGAAATTGACAAGTGCCTGAGACTTGACTGTAGTGTGGCTTGCAAATTCCAAGGAAAAGGGGCATAGCTCCATTGCCCATTTGACAATCGCCTGTTCGCATCCCCATTTGCTAATGATGTCTCGCAGAGGGTACTCGATCCGACGACCACCACACGATATCCGTCAAGTAGTGTTTCAATTTTTCGGGATGTTATCGGTATGGCGTAGATCAACTTCGAATCTGTGGGTACTGGTCTTGGACTCGTTGAGTACCTCACTAATGAAATAGATTGGCATTGTACCTTGTAGACGTGGCGGGCTCATCTCGCTCGACCACCATGGTCGTGGAGACCACTCGATTGGTAGCCGCAATGTATAGCAGGAGTGTTTCGTCTTCTCTTGGAGCAGTGAGTACCGGAGGTGACGTAAGGTATTGTTTTAGCTGTGTGAAGGCAACGTCTGCTTCCTCCGACCACTCAAACTTTTCGGACGCTTTGAGTAGTTTAAAGAACGGTAATCCTTTTTTGCCTAATCTTGATATGAAACGGCTGAGAGCGGCCATACATCCGGTAAGCTTCTGAACATCCTTCACCTTTTTGGGCGGCTTCATGTCCAAAATAGCTTTGACTTTTTCTGGGTTAGGGCGTATGCCATCGCGTCTGACGACGTTGCCGAGGAGTATGCCAGAAGGAACACCAAAGATGCACTTCTTTGGGTTTAATTTCCACTGGAATGTGTTAAGGGCTACAAAAGTGCGTCCCAGGTTGTCAACAAGGGTATGAGCTTCCTTGGTTTTGACAACTATATCATCAACGTAAGCCTCGACGAGGTCATCTTTTATCTCGTCTTTGAGGCAAGCTTGTATAAGCGTTGGTAGGTAGCCCCGCGTTCTTGAGCCCGAACGACATGGTCGTGTAGCGATGGCGCCCGAAGGGCGTGATAAAAGATGTCTTGATCTGGTCATCCTTTTTGAGAGCGATCTGGTGATAACCGTAGTAGCAATCGAGAAAAGAAAGGAGCTCATAACCGGCGGTTGAATCTCGACCTCGTCTATGCGAGGCGGGCAAGGGTCTTTAGGGCAGTGTTTGTTGAGATCAGTGTAATCAACGCATATTCTCCATTCATTATTCTTTTTGCGTACAAGAACCGGGTTGGCTAACCACTCCGGATGATACACTTCTTTGATAAATCCGGCTGCCAAAAGCCGTGTAACTTCTACCCTAATCGCCTCCTTTTTGTCGCGAGCAAACCGTCGTAGCTTCTGCTTGGTAGGTTTGGCCTTGCCGTTGACATTCAAGGAGTGCTCAATCAAGTTCCGAGGTACACCGGGCATGTCAGCAGGTTTCCATGCGAACACATCCACGTTGCTCCTCAAGAACCTGACGAGCGCGTCTTCCTATTTGGGATCCAGGTTGGCCCCGATAAGGGCCGTCTTGCTGGGATCACCGTCGACCAGCTGGATCACCTTGTGCTCCTTGGACTTGATGTTCTTGCGTGGAACCTCGAGCTCCGGGATCTCCCGTGGTCGATCGAGGTCTTCTTGGCGTTGAGCACGGTCTCGGCCATGCGAATAGAGAGGTCGTGAGCCTCTGCTATTTTGAAACTATCATCTTCGTAGGTATAAGCTGCGTACACGTTGCCTCGGAGGGTTAGAACTCCTTTCTCGGTAGGCATCTTGAGCACCAGATACCTGTAATGGGGTATGGCCATGAACTTGGTGAGCGACGGTCGACCAAGAATAGCATGGTAGGTGCCGTCGAAGTCGGCGACCACGAAGTTGACGTAGTCGGTGCGGAAGTGATCCGGGGTCCCAAACTGCACTGGTAGCGTGATCTGCCCGAGAGGTGTAGAGCTCTGTCCGGGGAGAACACCCCAGAACTATGCCTCGTATGGCTTGAGGTCCGCCTGAGCTATCTTCAGGGCAGGCAGACCGTTCTTGAACATTATATCAATGGAGCTGCCACCGTCGATCAGTACTCTATCGAACTGAACTTTGTTGATACAAGGATAGAGGACCAGGGGAAAACGCCTTGGCTCAGGTATTGCGGCCCATTGGTCCTTTCTGCTGAAGGAGATTTCGCGGTGAGACCACGGAGGGAGCCGCGGATCGGTGAGGAGATTGTCGGCGTTGGCCACGTTCAAGCAAGCGCGGGCGAGCAGCTTGCGTTCTCGTTTGGTGTCGATGGACACTTTGCCTCCGATGATGGTGTGCACGCGATCGGTTGGCTTGACGTACTTGTGACGGGGGTCTGCATCGTCGTCGTCGTTATCCTCGTTGCGCTGTTCCCCTGCGTCGTTAGGCTTGTCGGACGTATCCGAAGCCTGTTGACGCGTGTAGATAGACTTGAGGACGCGGCAATTCTCCATGGTATGGTTCAACTTAGGATGGTGCTGGCAGGGCCCCTTCAATGCCTTGGCGTAGTCGTCTTCATAGTTACGACGTCCGCCACCCTTTTTAACGGTGTTGACCTCGCCGTCGTCTTCCCGAAAGCACGCTTGCTCTCGTAATCGTCACGGCGGTTACGCCGCTGATTACGTTAGTCACGGTGGTCGCGGAGTCGTTCTTGTTGGTTGCGGCGGTCAAAATTGTCGTTTTGACCACGATTGCCCTTGCCGATAGTCGTCGCGTGTGGGGGGTGGTCGGAGCGCGGAACGCTTGCTTGCTTCTTCAATAATTATCTTTTTAGCGTCGTTCGGCGTCGCGTATTTCTTAGCGGTGGCGGGGAGCGCCGTGGACCAATCGAGGTCTTTTGCGGAGGAGCTTGTCCCTTAGGGCATCGTGGAAGCGGAGGCCGTGATGAAAGCCTCGATTGCCTCATTGTCGAGATTGATGGGACCTTGATCGCATCTCCGAGAAACGCCGGACGTACTTCGTGCGGCTCATCTCTTCGATCTCGAATACGTTGCAGATCGTATTTGTTGCCTGGTTGTTCGCAAGTAGCAATGAAGTTGTCAATGAAGGCTTGCTTGAGCTCTTGCCAAGAGTCGAAATAGTTCGCCGGCAAGCTAACCAGCCATTGGTGACCCGCATGGCCAACAAATGATCGGAAATAGTTAGACATGACGTGCTCGTCCGACATGGCTGATTCGATCTGCCACGCCGTAAAGCATGACCCATAATTCGGGTTTTCCTTGCCGTCGTATTCGAAGCTTCTCGAGCTTGAAATTCTTGGGCCATATGACTTGGCGAAGGTGTGGAGTAAACTGCTTCAAACCCGGTGGGCCGTGGGCAGTGTCATATTCCATACGGCGATAACTTTCATGGGACGCTCGATCATCGGCTCTCTGGTTGATGTGAGCGCGTAGATCGCGTTCACCGAGGTAATGGCGGAGATCGTTATTGCCATCGCGGCGATCTCGATTGCCATCTAGATTAGCCCTACGACCGCGGTTATCGCGGCGATTGTCGTGGTTGTCCCAGCGGCGGTTGTTGTCCTGGCCACCATCATGGCCACCGTTTTCTTCTTGACGGTTGTCTGATGGGTCGTTGTTGCGCGAGCCACGTTGGTTGGGCGGCTGTGAGCGACTTGGGTGCTGGCGGCTGTGGCTTGACTCGACCGAGACGGATGGAGCCCGAGCTTGGTTTACAATCTCCGTGGTCTGGGCCATAGCAGCCGTCAGATAGGCTTGTATTTCATCGCGAACTGCTTGGGTTTCCGGGGTGTTGGGTAGCCGTTGCATTGTTGCCATGGCGACGGCTACATTGGCACTTGGAGTTCTGAAGACCTGTTTGTCCCCCACCCTGTCGAAAGCATCGTTGAGGTCATGTGGCTGGACCCTTATGCGTCGTGCCTCCTGGTCTGCTTTGGCTTCGATTTGTCGGCGATTAAACCGGTCAATATTGCGTGCTTCGCGTGTAGTCCTTTCTTGTTCTGTTTCACCAACTGCTGGCGGTTCGTCATTGCTGACAACATGGATCAGATCCCCTCGTCTTGGCGGGAAAGACGGGAATTGTGAGAACCTCGGGGCGTGGTCTGGGATATCCAGATCGTACTTGATGCCTTCATCTTCGTGATGCTGAAGCTCGGTGTGGACAGATGCATTAGATGCGGTGCCAGACGAGGAGCTGGGGTCGCCCTCTTGGACTGTGTGGACGGATCCTTCTTGATAATCTTCAATCTGGATCATGTTGACGAAGTCGCGCAGCTTCGGCTGAGGTCGGTGCATGAGACACAGATCCAAGCGGCGTTGCAGGTCGTAGGCGTAGCTGGAGGCAGCGTTTTGTAGGCCATAGGGCTGGACCTAGTAGTTCTCCGTCGAGGCTTCATACTCGGAGAGCCGGAGACCCGTCGCGAAGGCCGGCCGGCGACGAGCAGAGCGCCCTTGAGGAGTAGATGTGACCACGAGATCTGTACCAAGTCATGCAGGACGACTGGTCCGAGCTGGTCGGGTAGATCTGTTGTGGGGAGTGGTTACCTACTCATTAGGCTGACTTTGAATCGTACTTACCAGAGCTAGGGTTTCAGCAAGCTTGGTGCCGACCCGATCGATGGAGTCGAACAGGTCAGTGTTGTCGATCTGCCTCCCTTTGTAGCGGGAAAGCGGATGATGAGTTGTCGGCGTGGCTGAAGGTGATGCAGGCGTGGTCGGAGCCAGATGTACCGTGGTTGGAGCCATCCATCCGCCGTCGTGGTCCACCGTGGTCGCATCCACCGTGGTCGGGTCGCCGTATCCACCGTGGTCGGAGCCGTATCCACCGTGGTCGGGCCGTGGCGATGTAGGTGAAGCGGTGGTCGACGCAGACTGAATCCACGCCTCCTCCGGGGTCATGGCGATGAAGTCGTCGGAGCCGGTGGTCCAGGTGATCTGGCCAACGGTGAACATGAGACCGTTCGGCGTAGCCATGGAGCCGGAGATGATAACCGTCTTGTTTGCTTGGGAAGCAGTACGCACACCTCCTACCTGGCGCACCACTGTCGACGAAATATGGTCGGCAGTCTACCTAAGGGTATACCCAAGGTAGTAGATTGTCGGCGACAGATCATAAGCTACAAACAAGACGATGACACAAAATGCATACACAAGGTTTTATCCGAGTTTGGCCGCCAAGAAGGCGTAATACCTACGTCCTGCGTCCCGATTTGTATTGTTGTATGTCAATGAGAGATGTTTTTAGAGGGTCCCCGCCCGCCTTATATAGTTCGAGGCGGGGTTTACGATCTGAAACTAATCCTAGCCGATTACAATTGCCATATGTGGCGGATAAGATTCCTATTCTAACCGACCAGGATCTTGATTGATCGCCAAATCCACCTTGACTCCTTGCGCTGGACTCGATCAAAGTTAACCGGACCGCACGTCGTCGTTTTTGGTGGACCGAACCCATCGATCCGGACCGCCCAAGCTTAGCCATAAGGGTATAGGGTTAATACCCCACACGTAAACCTAGTTCACTCGCTAAAGCATTTCTTAGATTGATACGACATCCAATCCCTGCCTTTCTAAGATAGAGGAGTTGGCTAGTTTAGCATTCTTATTTCAATGTCCACCCATGATGCAAAGTTACATTTCACAATTTCTAAGAATACCACATCATCTACAGAGTTTCCAAGAATTATGCACAGTGAGTGGCCTAACGTAGCCAATCTATGCTGACTTGTTTTTATAGCGGGTGCTAGAAAATATAGAGCATTTGGAGGTTATTAGATCAATTTTTTATGTGTTTATATCTTTTATTTTTGAGAAAAGGAGTTATTTTCAGCCTATGCGACTACACATCAAGTGTGTGTTCACAATTTACATCTTTTTGGATCTTATATGAAGTGTTTGGTTTGAGAAATGACTCCATTCTAGATGAGGCGGTGCATCATGAGTTCATTTTTCAATTTAGTGTAATGACCTCATTTCTCGTACTATTAATAATTATTAGTTTTTATGACGAATGAAGTGGTGATGGATCATATCAACTTATTGCATTGTACAAACCAAATAAAAAACTAAAGAGTGAGGCCATAATAGACCACTCTATTCCACGAACCGAACACCCCCACAGTGTATTTGTGTAGAGGTGTATGTCACGGTGCATAGCAATTAATTTTTGTTTGCTAACTAAAAATTGCAATGCAAGACTCGTAAAAAATGTATGTGCATGCCAAACTCTTGTTAAGGCACACACTGCATGCATTAGAGCAGTCCTTTTACAATTTTCCGAACCCAACCGTCCCCACTTCCCACTCCCCAGGAGGCAGGAGCCTTCCGCGCCGAACGCGGCTCGCCGCTCTCCCTCCTCCTCCCCCCTCCCGTAGGCGCCTTCGTCGTCCTCTCCCCAGCCTTGCGGACGCTGCTGCCGTGGAGCGCAGATCGACCCTGACTCTGCCCGATCTCTTCTCTTGTCGGTAAGGAAACTCGGCTGGAAATGCTCGTTCATTCTGCAGATACTATTTATTTTTCTTTTCTTCGTCTCCAGCCCTCGATTCCAATGTCTTCGTTTCTCTCCGACCCGTCGCGGATTTGTTTGATGCCCGCATTTCTGGATTTTTGGGTTTCTGGTCGCTTTGATTGCGCGCCTGATTAGTGATTAGAAGCATCATAAATTCATAATTCGTAACTCACAAGGTGATCCGGCAAATTTGTTCCGTCAAAAGGATCATTTCCCGCACAAAATATGATAGCCAATCCGAGCTGGCAGGCACACGTTGGTATTTTGTAATGTGAGAAATCGGTTGTGTAACCAGCTGCAATGTGACTCTTTGGGGATCAGATTATTTGAAATCGGTTGTGTAACCAGCTGCAGATACTTGTTATTTTAGATGGCTTTCCATGGTGTTTCCTTTTTAGCGTGCACGGAGTTTTGTTCTGTTGATGTAGTATTCTTTAATAATCCTAATGTCAATATTTTTCGAAAATAATCCTAATTACATTGGGTACCGACACTTTAAAAAATAAAAAAAAGATCATAGGACACATTGGAGAGCAGTAGTTTTTAAGTTCCCTCACATGACCACTGTTTGAACGGGTTCAGTTCAAATCAGAAAATTTGGTTTGTAAACCGAAGTGTGCAAATAAATATACAACCGATGAAGATTGAGTTGGGAACAGGAATGCAATTGCTTTATTGTTCAGAAGAACTATAATAATTGTTTGAGTGCAAAGCAGTAATCACATAAATACTAGTGTGACTATTTATTAGTTTGCTTGTGCAAACGTGCAACATCTGAGATCTACAATCACAAAATAATTGTTTCTTTGTTGTGCTTTATAAATCTTTTCAGATGCTAACATAGAAGGTTCTTACATATTGCAGAGCGTGGGAAACCCTGCAATGAAATGGAAAAATATCTTGAGGGAAATGGCACCGCTGAGGTCCACAGGCAGATTCTTTCGACGCCATCCTTCAGCTCTCTGCTTACTGATTTTCCTACTTGTGTTGTACAAGTACTTCTTTGGCTGGTTCACCCTCATCGTGACCACATCACCTATCTTCCTAATCGCTGGCGTCTTTCTTGGAATCATCCTGGCGTACGGTGAACCGAACAATCCTGAAAAAGATCATGTCTACAAAAAAATTGAGAATGCTCGGAGCTCGGATGTCCATAACATCAGCAAATCTGTTAGGGGTGTACCTCTTCCTACAATTCCGTCCGGTGAAGAGAGAGTGGCGAAGCACAAAAACAGGGTTAAGAAAATTAGGAGGCGATCTCATGGTGTAGCTTCTTCTTCTGAACCAGGATCAAGTGAATCAGGTGGTTCAGATACTGATACCGCTCCAATGCTCCATGCATTTCGTCATCTCGGGTCGGGCAGCAATTCATCACAGTCCTCTCAAGATGGTGACTCCAATGACAGCAGCACTGAAGATGGAGCGGAAAACCAACAGGGCAATGATGGCAATGTACGCAAGGGGAAACAGCATGCTAAAGTTGTAGCATGGACTGCTGACGACCAGAAGAACATACTGAAAATCGGGTGCTTGGAGATTGAGCGTAACCAAAGGTTGGAGACCCTAATTGCTAGGCGTCGGGCAAGGAAACACGCAGACAGGAACTTGATAGAATTTGGTAGCACTGATTCCTTACCCACTATTGAAGAACTATCAAAGTTCAATGTTCAAATTCCTGCTGTTTTTGCTCCTAGAAAAAATCCTTTCGATCTTCCTTACAATGAAGATAACTTCCCAGATTCTGCTCCATCTGCGTTGTTGGAAACAGGAAACCCGTTTGATCTACCAAGTGAGCAAGCAAATGAGAGCAGCTCCAATGGAGGAGCCAACTCAAGCCAGGCTGAACCTATTCCTGTAGCATGTCATTTACAGAGGAGTGCACTGTTGAGGAGGCATGAGAGCTTCACTGAAGGAGCACCATTCCTTAGTGACTTTTTGCAAGATACGCAGCCTTCCCGATTCAGACCATACTTCATGACAGAAAAAAAAATGGCTAACGAGGAAATGACAGATCCAGTTCTTGAAGGAGAAACTAGTGAAAAGAGCAACTCCAAGGCCAGCTCTGCTCAAGACTCGGCTAGTACTTCTTCAGTTGCCGACCAAGAAAGCCAGAAGGATGTTCTGGAGGATTGCTCAAACCAAGGACAACAATCTTCTTTCAGTCAAACGGAGGAACATGCACATACAGCTCGGCATGTAAGGGAGGTTTCTCTTGCCCTTGACATGGAGCCACCTGTATTAATTAGTGATTCCTCTGATGATGACATATCACTGTCTGGTGAACATATAAATGATTGGGAGGAAGCACAACAGAGTTTTTCTCAGAATACATTGGTAGAGGATCCTAGTGTCATGCAACACCATCAAGAAATAGATATGACAAGCAATGGATTGAATCAGATGTCCCCACATTCAAATGATCTCGAGCTGACGTCGTCATCAACCGAAACCACTGATGATCCTTTTGAAGTGAATGACATTGAACCACCAGGTACCATAGAGTAATATATCCTTTTTCAGCTAGCGATTTGTATAATGAATCCCACATTTTATTAGTGTTTTCCTACTTTCTAGCCAAGGAAGTGGTCGTCATTGATGATACCCACGTTCTGGATCCTGTGTACGATTCAAGTCCTTCGGGAAGCGAGAGGCCCGCACCTATTGGTTTAGTAACTGATGGACCTGTCTTGAAAGATGGTAACCAAAGACTACAATGAATTAATCAGTTCTAATCGTGACATAACGCTGTCATTCTTTTTTTCCTAAAGTATAGAATCAAATTGCAGGTCATGCTCGTACTCTTGATGCTGAAGCAAGCATCGAAGAAGGGGTTTCACCATCAAGAATGGAGGCTTCTTCCAGTGAGGTTGCTGGACCTAGTTTGAGTTCTGTGGAGGAAAGCAAATTTCTAGAGAAAGAAGCCTCTGAGATAAGAGAGCAGTCCATGGTTGGCCATGTCGAAGGACATGGAGGTTCTGTCAGTCATGCTGATCCTTCAGTATGTGATATAAGTTCTCAGCCAAGTACTGGAAGTTCAACAAATGGTAAATCTCATTGATTGGGATCTTTTCACCTGAATCTTACTAGCCTACATGAATTGAGGTAGTTATTGTGTACAGGGGAGCATTTAAGCAAGGTCACAATAAGTATAGAAAAAGAAAAAGGTGCCTCCAAATCATAGTTTTGTATAATTTTTTTTTTTTTTTGGGTAAAATATCTACATTTCTGGCTTTGGAAAGGTTCTTCTCAATCATTAGCACATCTGGAACAGTAAGACAAAACAGTTATATAAATTAAAAGTGAACACTATGCCAAGCAACCTTGTTGTAGCTGCACCTGAGCATATGCATTATGTGATAAGAAACAGCAGCAACACTAACAAACAAATCAACCCTGTCAAAGATGGACAACGATTAGACACATTAGGTATTCGTTAGGTTCCAGATGAACTGATGTTTATGGATTATGATAGCAATTCAGCTGATAGCATGCAGTAAGTTTCTGGGATAATGACTCTGCATATCAGGATCCAGCAGCACGGTTCATATTGATGAACTCTCTGCCAATAAACTAAGCAACTACCTGTGGGCCGTGGTTGTAACACATGTACTTACCTTCCTCTGATTACTTGTTGGAACAGGTGATTCTGGCAGTGGTGTCACACCATCCTCCACAAACACAGTTCTTTAGTTTCTTCAAAAAAATGACGGTGGCACCGAGCATCAGGTTGGACGTCTTCGGCAGTACTCTGCAAGGCATTTTTTTGTGTGGGGCGAGTTCTTGCTGAGTAATCACTGGGAGGGAATATGTTTCTTGCAAGGGATTTCTTAGTGCTTCAAAGGACTAGGCAACATGTTGGACCTGTATAGTCTGGATTTACTGAAGAAGATATGCAACATTAGCATTAGCACTTCACTGTAAAATGGCTAGATATGGTCCTTTTGGTCTCTCTCTCGATTGTGAATACCTTCTGGACTGTCAATTTTGTGCCGTAAGTTGTCAGTCCGCTGCTTCAAGTACCTTAGTTTATGAATGAATTGCTTTGGAACTCATACTACCTGGTGTGCAGTTGCCCTAGCGTCTGAAGTTTACCTTGCGTTGTTGCTTCTGGTTCCAGGGATCTGTAGTGCTATGGTGTTCCTCCGCAGTGTCCTGCGCTTAGCTGTGTTTGCCGTCTTGTTAGGCATTGTGTTGGTCGCTAGAGTCCTCTAGTGTTTCGGTAATCCTCCACCTCGAGCGTATATATGTCCCGCGTCCAGACACGTGGCCTCACCGTTGTCCGCGTACTGTACCCACCACATAAATATCTAATACTTCGGTCAGGTACTCAGCTGACCACTTAGACTTGTCATCTCCGGTTCTATCTCGTCTATCTCTCATCCGTCTCTCCATTCAAAGCAACACGGAGAGGAAGGATGTCGTGGAGCTTGTGCATCTCCTTCCCGTCTCGAACTCACGCAGCCACCAGCCCTCTGCTGCGCCCGCGCCCAGCAAGCTCCGCCCGCTGAGCTCCACGCGAGCCCCGTGTTGCCGATGAGCTCAAGCGCTGCTGCTGCCGGAGACCCCTGTGTTGCCCGGCGAGCTCCAAGGCCACCAACATTCACGCTGTCGTCATTTGAGCCTAAGTTGCTTTTAATTGGGAAACTAAGTTAATATAGATTAATCAAATTAATATTTTATAACATGTTAAACATCATTACTATAACGTAGATTACGTCGTTATGAATCTAACACAACTTGAATGAGTCAAAACAGAGCTAAAACGTAGGGGATATGTTAAAAACAAGGTGGATGGCAAAACTGTAAATAACTGGATCTAATTTTCAGAAATAAATAAATAAAATGAATTTTGAATCCGAGCAGGGACCGTGGGTTAGATTTTTGGAAAACAGAAGGGCTCTTTTGAAATTGTGCCGTGGCTGACCGGTATTGACCCGATCTGGGTCGTTGATCGGAGATTGAACGAACGAAAACAGAAGGGAGGGAGATGTTGCCGGCACAGTACCGCAGGTGGCGGCGCCATGGCCGGAAAAGGCTCGGCCTCGCCGGAATCTCGCCGGAATGGCTCGGCTTATATAGCCCCCAGGTGGCGCTGTCGATGGAAGGAGGGAGATCGAAGCCGATTTGAACTCGCCATGGATGGAAAGTGCCGGCTTCCAAATATGGAAAGAGCTAGAGGTAAAAGAAAGAAGGTGTCGTGTGAGATTGACACGCGGGGCCACCTGTCGGCAAAACAAGGCGCGGGGCCAGACTGGCAGCAGGACAGAGGGAGAAAGGGGAGCGCGCCTGGCGCGGCTTGGGCCGGAAGCTCGATCTGGGCTTTCGGGCAGGCAAGGGGGAGTGGGTCGTCTGATCTGGGCCGAGGGGATGGCGCGCTAGGCCTGCGGGATGGGAACCAGAGAGGGGTGGAGTGGGCTATGCAGGCCGAAAAGAGAGATGGTGAGGTTTGCCCTTTTTCTTATAAATTTCCAAAGCCATTTTCAAATAGAGTTTTGAATCCATTTTGAGTTTGACTCAAAACCACTCATTCCAATAAATCAAATGCATTGGCATGTATGCTCAAACATGTTGCTATCTTATGATATATTTTAACTTATTGAAAAATTATTATTTTTCTGTGTTTTCATGAGAAAAAAATACATAATTAAATCAATTTAAGCCTATTTCAAAAGGAGCAAATTTTATGGTGTTACATGTCTTGAGGTGAGTAGGGTCGTACACGAACGTCTTCATAGCAGCAGACGCGAAGAAGAGGGTCAGCAAGCGAGACGTGAAGAGCACCAGCGCCCATGTATATTAGAGATGATGAACACGGTTGGAGATGGAAAAAAAATTTATCATGAGATGGTGAGACGCAGTCTTGATTTCAGAAATCAGTCTCCTAGCCAGCTGGCCTAGTCGCTGTGCCTCCAGAAAGTGCTATTGTGGTTTGTGTGCTTCTAGCGGGACGATTCTTTCTACCGGCCTGATCTCTACTGGGTTCCTATATATTGGACTATACCGATATGCAATTTCCTACCCAGATAAGATCGGATCTAAATTATAGTGAGCTTTGGAATCACTGCTAAAAACCTAGCGACATTAGGTAAGCAACATTTGCTAATCACATCCTATGTCTCTTATTTGTTGGGTGGCATCCAATGCCCTGGATCCCAACGTCATGCCCTAAGACCCTAATAATAATCTATGCGCTGTATGAAATCGCTATGAAATTCTAATCGGGGTTGATCAAAACAAGCCGATTCTGAGCCATTCCAAACGCCTCTGTTTTCACCAGATCAATCACATTGACCTTCGTGTGAGGTTCTAAGAAACGATAATTAACAACACGCACAACCTTGACCTGTTATTTTTCTCATCCATGTAGCTACACACACTGGCTCCAATGGTGATTACAGCCGGTAGGGTCGTTAGCATTTTCAAAAATATTTTTCAAAGCATTTTCACTTGCTTTCACACCACATCACTATGTCTAATGCATATGCAACGTTAGTCCTCACCTAATGGCACTAATAATCATAATCACTTTAGAATTCCCCTCTTAATCTACGGCTATTGCACTTTGTCCAGCGAAACAAAACCCCTGTACATTATACCTTTGTCTTGGGGCTTGTTTCGAACTCCTTCCAATTCCTTGCAATGGTTGCAACTCCTTCTCTTCTCTTTGTTGAGCACTCGCACCATGGTCATTATCAACTCCACCATGCTCCTAGCCTTGCTCAACTCCATTTTATGGACCCTAGCTCAATTATCTCCAATTGAAAGCATTAGTCCACTAGTTGTCAGTTAATTATCAAAACAAAAAACTAGGGCTTTCACCCCTAGTAGATATTGTAGGATTTGTTCTACCTCCTAATTATAATTAAATTACTTACAATTTGTTGCGCCATGCTCATGCCGACTAAAATGAGCTAGCTATTTTTTGTTAGATTTAATTGGGCTTGGCCCAACCTTAAATCAAATAAATTCCTAGGCCCATAATAAATGCTAGTGTGATAAAGGAGTAATCTCGTATGAGAAATTGACATGTAACGACTTAAATAGGTGGTTATGAGTGCATCTATCGTGAGTTTTAAGAAAGGTGGAAGGCATGCCACCCACACACATGTTGCAACACGAACACGCTCGGCGATGCAAGTAAGGTTTTGCAACTCTAAAATCAAACCAAGAAGGGTGACAATGAGGTTAAAAAGGTGAGAGTGAGGGATGATGGATCAAGAGACGTACTAGAGAGTAGCACGGGATAGCCAGACGGTGGAGAGAGAGAGTGAGAGATGGAAGAAATAAATTTTTACATATTAGGTATATAGATAGGAAACGGGAAATTAGGCAAACCTAAATAGGCTGATAACATATATCTCGCTTGGAGTAACAAAGAATTACTACATCAATATCAATGATGATGATGAAATTATTAATGTCACCGAAGCCTCTAATTAATAACCAGATACATCATACATCAGGTTTTTTTAATTTAAATAATGAAATCGTGGTTGTACACAAATTGAACTTCTAAACTTATAAGGCTAATCATCATGTTTTGTCTTCTTTAACAATAATATATATATTCACCACAAATTATTACCACTCAGTAAGGTAACCAATAATCGAATAAATAGCTACGAATCAGTTCATCGGTATAAGCAGCTTCTATATGGGGGCGTCCAGTAATCTGGGCCGTTGTTATCCCTGTACACTTGAGGCGTGCATGAGACGGGTACCAAGCACAGGCCTCTACTTCGCAGGTCGATCTCTGTCTCCGACTTCTCCTTCCTATCCAACCCTCCCCATGCGTTGTAGTCCTGACAAAATAAAATATAAGGTTAATACGTGTTAGATCATAACAATTTAAAATTGTAATGTGTAGTTACAAAGGAAGCATGCATAATGAGTACTACTAGCTATATGTTATTACTGTTATTCTATACTTACTCTGTTACAAACTATAAGCCATTTTGGCTTTTCACATACGTACATTTTGTTGTGAACTTAGATAGATATACACTATGTCTAAATACATAATAAAATTAATGTATTTAGAAAAACCAAAATATCTAATAATTTGAAATAGGGGAGTACTTTGTATTGTCCCGTCGTTTTGAGTTGACTAAAAACTTACATTACTACAATATATATACAGCTGTTTTATTTGTCTGAGACGTCAAAGTAAACTTCACTGGAGGTACAGTGTATACCCTCAAAGACTCAAAGGCATCATGCATAGTGGAAAAGAGGTAGGCAGCTTTGTTAAATATTGTACCTTGCTACTGCTTGTCTTCATGTATGGATCACTCAGCAACTGCATGCAACAAACCAGAAAGAGAAGCTAGTCAGTTCAGCTCAAATAATAAAAAACCCTCCAAAAGCAAAATGAGACTCAATTCATCAGAGAAAGCATTCCACGTTTTATATGATGAAGTGATAGAGCCAAACTGCCAAAGGGAGAGGGAGAGGTGGTGTCTAAGGGCGCCATGACCATGCATTCCATTACACAAAAAGCAGCAGCACTACTAACACCCATGTTGTGCAAAATACCAACAAAGGGGAGCCCCTGCTGGGGCCCGCCAGGAAGGGTATGAGTCGACATAGGCTCTGGAGGTAGGACACGTGTCCTCTGGTGGTTGGCCGCGTTGCATGATGATACCATTTCAGTTCCCCCCTCCCCTTCCCTGGAAACACCAGGGCCTTTTTCAATCCTTTTTGACAACCCAATAATTGCACCTGGCTATATATAAATTATGGAAGTCTTTAAAAGATTTTAAAAAGTTTTCCATCACAAAACATGCCGATTTAAAAAAGATTTTAAAAAGTTCTCCACCCTCGTTCTCGCTCAGTGATTGAAGTCTTTAAGCAGCTTATGCCCTACGCATATAAAAATGGGGGATACTAAAAGACTAGGCTACTGGTACTATACATACAATTAAGGTCAATCAAGTTAATTAGTTCAGGTATTAATAAAAGCATGAGAAAACAAGCTATGGGAAAGATTAATAAGATAACTAAACTTTGAGGAGTATATATGCAATATGGCCAAATTACCTGCACTTGTTCATGCAACCACTTGATGTAATTTATCGCCTCATACAGAACTGATGCGGTATCGGTCTAAGACATGCACACATATATAAGAGGTAGGTCAATGAAAGGGCCATTAATATGAACTAGTATAATATTCGAAATAACACATACGTATATGCAGTACGAGCGTACGTACCTTTCCAAATGGTGAAACGATCTGTTGCAGTGCAGTGATCTTGTCTCCTAACTTCACTTTTGGCACCTGCGATGCCTGTTAAACTAAGCAACATCAACATCCCAACCAATAAATATTTATATATATAGCGACTATGTACTTATGTATATGTCGCTAAAACATCGTATGACATGAACTCTGGCATTTGATCTGAGCTAGTTCTATAGTGTGTGTTACACCCTAGACTACTCTTGAGTTAGTATCTGAAACCCGGCCGAGTCTGTTAGTGAAACACATTCTAGTTTTGTTCACATTACTCTAAATGGTTTGCATCCGAGGATAGCAAAAAGTAATTTAGAAGTACTTAATCTGTTCCAAATCATGAGTCACTTTAGTTTTACCCTAAGTCAGAAAATTTTAACTTTGAACAAAGTTATCGAAAATGCACGGATATCTACAACATCAAATTAGCATACATCCATCATAAAACATGTGATGATACATGATACTGCATTTATTTGGTATTGTAGATGTTAATATATTTTCTAAAAACTCGATCAAATTTGGAGAAATTTATCCTAGGACAAAGCTAAAATAACCTATATAATTGGGAATGAAGGAAACAATAAACACATGTGGTGCCAAGCGAAGTTTAAGCAATGTTGCTATAGTGGTTGAATTTAAGGGGAAACTATATTCATAGTAACCATCACTACATTTGAGGATATATAAGCACATGTTTATTACATGGTAAGCATAGGATTTAATTTAAAGGGAAAAGCTACTGCCTATACTCGAGTGTTTAGCTAGCTCTGACACTTGATTTCTCCCTTCTCCCATCCATCATACACAAGGAATTCTCCATAGTTCTGATGACTTCCGCTCTGATGACTTCCTAGTGAGTTGGCGCTCAAGTTTAGGGATGAGGGTTTTCGCAAGAAAGTGACTGGTCTAGAGGGAATGCTGCCACAGTGATAAGTTGGGCCATTGGTGATGGTGGATATAGGGGAAATGGGGCCATATCATTGGTCAAGGTGGAGGAGGAAAGCTAGTGTGGATGGTTGGGCAGAGCCGCAGAGGTGAGAGTGGGACGATATATATGGAGTGAGGTGGTGGATCCGCTAGAGGAAGCTATTGGAGACAAGGAAAAGGGATATGATTCAGGCCGAGTGCAAAGGAGAAGCAAGCTATGGGAGATAAGGAAAGAGTATAGGATAGGGGCGATGGTGCAGAGGAGAAGCTTAATCAATTTGCTAAAGGGGGTGATGGAGGTGTAAACTGCAGTTAGAGCTCACAAAAAAATCACCGCCAGTAACAACGACACCCCAAGTGGCAAGGCTGTAGCATTTGGGAAGAATGAGGCTTGGAAATATGCTTCAAAATCTAGTGTCGAGCCCGATAGTCGGACCAGAGAGTGTTAATCTGGATTAGGCAATTCATGTTTAACTTCCTTAGAGCTTGTACAATGAGGATGCTAGGTGATTAGCAAAAAACCCAATTTTCCTACTATGCCATTATTAGTACTTGATGCTTAAAAGGTGGATAAGATATTTAAATTAGCATCTATCAATGCTCAATATGTGTGAATAGGATGTTGAGCCTATCTAAGCATCTGTTTCCATTGTAGGAGTTAACTTCTATACTGATGCTTAATGATATAACAATCTTCTCTCTCCTTAAGCATCTGTTTCTTAGCTTCTTATATTGTATACTCCTTAGAAACTTTTGATTGTCATCCAAAGATATCTTCGGATCAGAGCCAAATTCCGGAAAATAAAAAAATGCATATAGTACAAATTAAAATATTCATAAGCAGAAATGCACATTGGCGGAGCTTTAACTAAAATTGAGAAGGGGCCAAACAGACTCGAGGCACTGATAGAGGAGTCTAGATTAGCAATTCATCAGCACTTAAGTGGTGGAATTAAGTATCATGGCCCACTTTATAGTTGCATATGTACGTGTAAACTAAATGGACAGGATGACCTGCATGGCTGCATGCGCGTGTAGAGGCTAGCTAGGTGCAGTGTGTGTACCTTGAGAGACGACGTGGGCGAGGAGGCCTCATTCTTGGACTTCTTGGCGTTCCCCTCCGAGCCTTGCTGCTCCTCTGATCTCTTCTTCTTCCCCTGCGAGCTTCCCTTGCTGCCACCTCCGCTGCTCGTCTTTGCCTAAAGAAACGATAAGATCGATCAGCGGGTTCCTCTGGCCGCTTAGAATTATGTTGTCGACGGTCGATCTTACCGGCGAAGAGATTTCCTGGCCTTGCTTCTTGTACTCCGCATGCACCTTCGTCGACGTGGCCGGTGCCGGCTGCTCTGGTTTTCCAAGCGGCGCTCCGCCGAAAGATATCAGGTCCGAAAGGCTCCTCGCGGCGCCGGCATTGTTGCCCCACGGCACGTCCATATACATCCTGTTACTGCTGAGCCCGAGCATGGAGCTGTAGCCCGCGGGCCGGAGGAACTCCTGGCCGCCGCCGCCGCCGGTGCCGCTGCCCCCGGACGCCGCTTCCTCCAGCATCGCGCCGTGGCCGCCTATCTCGTGCTTGCAGACACCGCCGCCGGAGTCCAGGAACAGGCCGGCCTTGGCGCCGTGGCCCAAGGCTGCCACCGCGGCGGCGTTGTTATCGCATGCCCCGGCGACGCCGGCGCGGTGGTGCGCGTCGCCGAGGCACGGGCTCGGCGGCGCGATGGACCAGTTGCTCACGAGGTCGGACAGGTTCGCCGTGAGCCGCTCCGGCCCGCCTCCGGCCGCCGCGTGGTGGTGCGCGAGCGCGCCGCCGCCGTAGCTGAGGTGCTTCTCCAGGGCGGCTGTCGTGAACTGGTGGTCCGGCCATCCGCCGCCACTGCCACTGCCGTGGCTGCTGCCGTACTCCATCTTCTTGAGGTAGTCGCAGGCGGGAGGCTCCGCGAAGAGCTCCGGCGCGAGCGTCCTCGAGTTGAGCAGCTCGAGGAAGTTCTCGCTGTCGTCATGGGCGTCGTGCACGGCCTGCATGCTCCTTCCAACCTCGCCGCCGGCGCCCCTATACGTACAGAGGAGAGAGAACAACAACAAAAGGTGAAGCTACCAGAAGTTGCACTGATTGCACCGAAATGCCGGAAAGTGTTGTGTATGCATGAACCCTTGCTTACTATTATTAATTATTAGCACTGATTGAGAAGTGATCTATCATTGAGCAATCGATTAAAGAAATGGAGGCAAAACTTTCCTCGAAATGACGAAGCGCATGTGTGAGAATGTAACCAAGCAAAGAGAGGGATCAACTTTGGGAAATGGATTAAAGTACTAACAAGGGGGACATGGATGCTGCTTGATATGGTTCCACTTTTTTGGTGATCCGTACCAAACAGGCCTTAGTTGCTTCTTCACAAAAAATGATTAGTGGCTAACTAGCTATCTAGTTTGGCTTTGGCATTGTTATATATCAAGCTAGCTAGGTCCTGTCTCTACCCAAGTACCCAACCCTAGGTAGCAACAACTTTTTTTTAACATATATGTGTAATTCTATCGCAAGCAATCTCACTTCTCACAACACTTGTATGTTATATTATATATACATATATGCAAATTCCAATTCTAGTGGACTTGCATATATGCAAGTCTTGCTAACACTTTAATCTGCAGCATGAACCTAGCAAGAGGCCACAAGCAAAGAACCTTGTGTAGCTAGCAAAAGAAGAAGAATCAAATCACAATAATTTTGTATGTACACATGTAACCCCGCTCTTGCGCGCTTTCCCCGCTAGATTTTCGAAATCGATCGGAAAGCCCCTTTAGTTCTCCCTTTGCTTCTTGCTTTGGTTCCTGATCCTTTGTGTGCTTTAGTTTCTTTCCCCTGGCCTGCCACTAGCTAGACGACTACGCTACCGCAAACATATACTAACTTTGCAGCACATATTCTTATTCTCTGAATAACTAAGCAGCAAAGATTAATCGATCGGCGTCAGTAGCAGCAGCTAGAGCTAGCTATGTGTGTAGATATATTCGTGGAAAGGAAATTTAGATGCTAGAATCTAAGCAAAGCGAGGCCGCTTTGGAGGCACTCGGACAAAGGGTAGTGGACGCATGCCCTCTTTTCATTTCACTCATCACCCCCTCCTGCCGGCCGCCTGCGAATCGAATATGCATGCAAATCTTTCTACACAGTAGTATTATTATTTGATTTGATCTTGACATGTGTTCATGGAGACATGTACATGGTGGTATGTGTGTACGGATATACGTTTGACGTTTCGGTGCGTGTGTCGTACTCACATGAGGACTTGGTTCCAGAGGTGGCTCTCGGCGGCGACGGCGGCGGCCGCCTCAGCTCCGCCGGAGTCCATGCTGAGGCCAGAGTGGTTGGTGGTGGAGGTGTTGGTGAAGGACGTCATGGTGGCGTTGGAGGCCGACAGATCGTCGTCGGCGCCGCCGGAGGACGTCGTCGTCCGGCCGCCGTGCTGCTGGTGGTGGTGCGAGGCCGCCGGTGGGATCGGGGGCCACCTCGCTGCGGGTGGCTGGGGCGGCCACGCGCCGTAGGCGGCCGGGTGCATGCTGTCGCGCCACCAGGAGGCCACGGCGGCAGCCGAGGACGTGGACGAGGAGGCCGACGGCGGTGGAGGCGGCGGGGAGCTGGCGACAGAGGCCTCGGAGCCCTCCTGCGCCATGCACTGCATGCACACGGCCGGGGCAGCGGCAGCTGGTGCAGTCTAGCTAGCTAGCTAGCTTTAGCTGATGAGCTCAGCTCCAATCCTCGCTAGCTCTTGTTGCGCCGTGCGGTGTAGTGGTGGGGGAGATGAGAACGAGGAGTATGTATATATGAATGAATTTGGCTTGTGTGTCAGCGTGTGTGTGGAGGTCAGGTGATGGGAGGAGAGGAGGAGCACATTGCAGTGCATCTTAATTATGGGCTGTGAGACTTAGTACTGCTAGCTTTTTAAAGGAAGAAGAATGGATGGCTACGCCATGGTGACATCACCTGGCCTACCTAGCAGTGCGGAATAGTCCCTGTCCGTCTGGCTTTGGACATCTCTATCCTTTTCGGCCAGGGGTTTGGGTGTTCGTGGGCAGTAAGCGTGTGTCACTCTCTGCTTTTGTCTCTTAAGTGGTCTTTCCTTGTTGGTAATCTTGTATGCGCTGCCTCCTCACAATCTTACTTCTTTAACCCATTTTCATGACGATCTGGTAGTTTTTAATCCGACTTCAATCCTATATATGACTTCTTATCTTCCCTATCACTACTGCACAAACCGTCATGGGTAGTTATGATTGACGTTGGCCTCTCCTCTATTTTAGCCCAAGCTCCGCCGCTGGCAATTGCAGACAATGTTCTATTTGGTTTTAAGTTGCTAATTTTATTGTTGATCCTATTCAGCCCCTGTGCATCAACTCGCTCCTTTAAATGGCCCAGTGCGACCATCCCTCTTCTTTCCACCAGCTGCTGACCTTTGCGTGCCTGTCTTCCTCTTAGCCAATAACCAATCCCCCTCCAAGCTTGTTAATTCTCCTCGCTCGCACCCCCATGCCCGCTAGTGCGGCTAGGCTTTGCGCCAAATCCTATTAGAGAACAATGGCACGCTTCCTCTCACCAGTTGTCGACCTCTGTGTGCCCCTCTTCCTCCTTGTCGACCATCGACCTCTCCACATGCAGACATGGGCTTCCTCCCGTTGACCTATTCTTTCTCCCCCACGAACTCCAGATTCTCATTGCTCCCAGCATTCATGCACCATAGGCCACCGACACACGCTTCTCTTGCATTCTCCCGACCTCTTCTTCCTCCTCACAAATGCTCGCACTTGCTTCCATACTTAGATTCACCCTTGTCGTGCCCAAGTGGACTGAGCCGTCCGGCCGATTTGAGGGAAACCCCACATCTAGAGGGAATACTCCCTTGTCCTCTTCAGGGATGGTTCCCTCCCACTCACCTTGGAAACAAACAACGTGAAATATAGGCTCACCCATGCCATTCTCCACCGTCCCACCAACCGTACACACGCTAGATGAACTATGGAAAATATCAATAACAAAAAGTGAGGCATAAGAAGACAAACTATCAATCCTTGACTTAGAGGACTGAGAAAATGGTAACGTACACACAGAAAAGCTCTAAATTTATTCATGAAGAGTTTGCCATGGTCAAATTTAAAACAATGGCTTAAATTTAAATGCATCAAGTTCCCTAGATGACACTTTTATTTTAGGAAACAACTAACGGTATGCAAAATATATTTGTAGGTTTATATCCATCATTATCATGGGCAACTCCTCGAAAATCGATCATGATTAGTAGTACATGCATGGATACACACTTAAATAACAAACTACAGTAATAACACTCTCCGGCCCTGTTCGCGTGCCCTTAAACCCAGATTGATCCGCTTATTTTTTCATCCGGAATAGTATTTTTCTCTCACAAATTCCTCCAGCATTCCTCCAAACCATCAAAATTCCTCCAGAATTCAGACAAGAGAACAGGCCCTCTATCCGAGCCATCATTGCAATCTAATTAAGTGATGGACAAGCAGAAGCTAAGATGAAACCGTACCCTAGGTGAAGTCAATGCATAGGACGATGCCTTCAGAGTTCAGATTATGATTTAATTTGGAGCATGCGCTCGATCGTTATCGCTGGATTCTCTATCTCATCTCTGACCCTACCATGAATTCATGAATTTCTCACACCCTGCAGTAGTGATCCTGCAGATTGTGGCATCATTGCAGCACGATGGCGTGCGCATGCCACATGCACATATATCACTACAGGAAACAATATAATTGCCGAAAGCATGAGGGTTTGCCGAGTGCATTCCATCGGGCAATCGACAAATATCCTATTTACCGAGTGTTTTGAATGAAACACTCAGCAAACAAATAGCACTCGGCAAAATCCAACTTTGCCGAGTGCTTAAAAGAAAACACTCGGCAAACATGGACACTCGGCAAAGTACAGGCACGTGCGCTGGGCGTGCGACGGCCGTGCGACGGCCGTTGGGTGCGCCGCCCTGCCGTTAGAACTTTGCCGAGTGTCCGTTAGAGACACTCGGCAAAGACAAGGCTTGCCGAGTGTTCTGCGAAGGCACTCGGTAAAGTAATAATGTTGCCGAGTGTTTTTTATTGGCACTCGGCAAAATAATATTTTTTTCCTCTCCTGCCCTCCAAACTTTTTTACTCTCCACATACAACATGTGGTACTACATGTTAAAATTTGGTATATTTCTCGATCTGTTTGCTATATTTAATTAATTTATTGTATTTAGAGGAATTTTTTTTTGTTTAAGTCAAATTTGAACTGCAAGTGATTCAAATAATGGAATAAATTGAGTGGAAAAATCATATTCATGTTATTGAGTCCATTTTGGAGCCTTACCCGGGAAATGAAATGAAATTTCGAACATTTTGTTCAGGAAACACGACCACGAACATGTGGTCGAATGGTTTTTAAATTCTAAAAAAAGCAAACGAAGTATGAAAATCACGAGATTTGTCAAGATCTCCTGATATCATATGTGGAGACTGTGGAAAAAATTGAGAAGGTTTCGCATAATTTGTCACGTATGACGCTTACAAATCGAAGCATCTCCGAAGAAGAATCAAGGAGTTGAGAAGAATCTGGTAAGATTTGGAGTCAAAGTGACGGTTGAATTGGTGTTTGACTTTAAAACTTTTGTATAGACAATACACAACATTGATTGGTCCATGTCAAATTTTGGGATTTTTTCGGATCCATTTGATAATTTTAATTTATTAACTGCAATTATAGAATTTTAATTGATATAAATTGAATTTAAGCTATAACTGCACGAAATAATGGAATAATATTCGTAGAAAAATCAAATATACATTGTTAAGTGAATTTGACAAGATACTTTCAAAGTCCATCATAATAAATTTAGTAGAACACGCTATGAAGGAGGACGGTGCAGCATGAAATAATTTTTTTTTGCCGAGTGTTCTCTACGTGACACTCGGCAAAAATAATAGTTGTTGAGTGTTGTACAGGGTACACTCGACAACTTTGTTGATCCGGCCCCACTGTGCAGTACCGGACGGTTTGAAAATAAAAAAAAAACAATGCCGAGTGCCCCTGATCTGGACACTCGGCATATCTTTAGTTTGCCGAGTGCCCAGATCGGGGGCACTTGGCATACCTTTCATATGACCTTGGCTGCACCCCCCTGACGCACACGACACTCACGCACACACGCGCCCGCCCACACTCATGCACTCACACACGCCGTAGCCGCCCTGAACCCCCGCCAGCTCGGACCCCCACCGGCCTCCCTGGGGCCCCACTGCCGCCCAACCCGCCGCCGCCCTGTGCCCCGGCCGCCGCCGCCCTCCCCCAGTGGCCGGCGCCCCTGTGCGGAGCCCGCCGCCGCCCAGGGACCTGTCGCCACCCTCCCCCCAGCTGCCGGCGCACAGGCGGCCCCCTGTCCCCTGCACCGCCCCCTGCCGGCGCCCCGTGCGGAGCCCGCCGCCGCCCAGGGAGCCGGCCGCCACCCCCCCCGGTACTGTCACTGCAAGTAGATATTTGTTTTGTGAAAACAGGGTTATTGGCTAATCTGTGTAGAGTTTGGTTTTGATATTTCATCACTGTTTGCTGCAGTTCAGTGTTGTGCAAATGGTAGTCTATGTATCATTTTTTAGTTAAGTAATAACTATGCTTATATGATTATTTCTTGTAACTAGTCAATAATTATGAAATATTTGATGTTGAGACATGATGAAACTGAAACTCTTATTTCCAGAAAAAGCTATTTTTTAAATAGAAAAGAGTTGAAATTTATTCATAATTTCCACCAGTTACCAGCTACCTCTAGATATTTAGCAAGCGTAATTATTTTATAATTTGTTGGCATATGATTGATTGCTAGAAGGTCGTAGTAGTTATCCCAAAACCTATGTGGTTACCCAACAGTAATAATCTAGAGGAGAAGGGTTGACATACTGCCACCAGTAACCATTAGCTGTCACACTACGTGTACCAAATTTAAGCTTGTGTGATTTGAAATACACACACAAGCAGTAATCATTCACTCTCCAGCTTGAATCGAGTTGTGAGGTCCCTCGACCCTCCCGAGGCGACCGATACCTCTTGAGAGGCGCCCGATGATTCGACCCTCTGGGAAAAAGTAAGTAACTTTAGATGTTCTCAATAATTTTTCGTTTGATATGTTGAAAATTACAATGGAAACTAATAATTTATCTTAATCACTTGGGAAGGGGTTGGATTAAGGTCAGTGGGGGTGATCACAACCACAAGGTCAACGGCATCCTTAGCCTTTTGTGCAGGCTACACTTCCCTGGCTTAGTGCAGTTCGGCGAAGAGCAGGAGCCGGCCTACACGTGGGACCACTACGTCGCCGCCAGTGACGCCGCTGATCATGATGGTAGAGTATTCCCTAACAAGGCAGAGCGGGTGAAGGGCTAGCTGTGGGTAAGTATTCTTCGCACTACATTGCTCAATACATCACATTCACTGGACATTTTTGAAGTAATGACTGTATACATCGCGTCTATATGCAGGACTTCTACAGATGTCAGGAGGGGTACGAGGCCAAGGCGGCCTCCAACTCTGAAGAAGCCGCCAAGAAGCTTATGAAGGACATGCACTACGAGGCACGCGTCCAGGCCATCATCGACTACTATGCTCAATACAGAGGGATGAAAGTTAAAAAAGAAAATGCAAGAACAATGAACCTGGCCCGGGAATAATTCTTAAAGGTAAATATAGAACATTAATACTTACTTTTTATGAGATTAATTACGCTTAATTTTATTTTATCATATATCATACACTTTATGACTTAGGTGCCTCCGTACTGGTGCGCCCAGCATACCCGGTGCTGGGAATACATGGTGGACAAGTGGTTGGAGCCCGGGTGGTTGGAGACGCACAACGCTTGCCGGGACCGGCATTTGCTGATGCCACGTGCATCACACCATCAAGGCAGCCTAAGCCTCGACGAATACAGGGAAAAATGGGTACGCGAATTCATTTCTTTATTCTAACGCTCAATTCTACATAATTTCTAATTATTTTGCATTTTTGCCACAGTCGTCGTCACATGATGGCCAGCCTTGCTCCCACTTCAAGGCATGGGTTTTGTCCAAAAAGGGCAAGGCGACAGCAAACATCGACTTCAACCCAGAGGACCCGCCCGAGGCGTACAGTGATCCCAGCATCCACAGCGACGTCACTGAGTACACAGCGATGGCAAGGGAGGTTCATGGGTCACAGTTTGATCCGAGCACCCAGGATCCTGATGGGGAAATCGTGATGAGGGTGGGAGGAGGCAAGAAGCATGGCCGGTACTAGATTGACGATAGTACAATCGACACGGCCTCTACTCCCACTCTCTCCTAGATCCGAGCAAGGAGCACGAGCTCGAGCCCAGCGATACGCCCACGGCCAACCACTACAGAGTTCCAGATGGGGGCTCTCTAGGTTATTTCTGTTTTATTCATCGTTCGTTGATTGCTACGTACTTTAGCTTTGCATTGTAACATTGGGATGAAATATTATAGGCCCGGGTGGAAGCAGAAATGAAGCAACGGGAGGAGATGGAGGCGAGGATGGAGGAGATGATTCAGCAGAAGGTTGCGGCCGAGCGGCAGAACATGGAGGAAGAACAACGACTAAGGATGGAGCATATGATTCAACAGAGGATAGAGGCCGAGCGGCAGAGGATAGAGGAAGAAAATCGATTGAGGATGGACCAAATGTTCCAATACATGCAGAATTTTGCATCGAGTATGGGTCAACCTTTGCCACCACCACCGATGCTATTCCCTCCACCTCAGCCACCCACAACTACTCCTGTAAATCACTTGACACCTTATACTGCAGATTGAATACTTTGACTTAGAGAACTTTAGATGTTAGCTCAAAATGACTTAGAGAACTTTAGATGTTAGCACAAAATGACTTAGAGAACTTTAGATTGAATACTTTGCATATTTTTGTGACTAGGTAGAGATGTAGAGTCGTGGGTAGTCTTGATGCTTTGTTTAGATAGGTTTTGGTCCACGAGTCGGCTGGATGATATTGGGCATGTGCATTTACAATATTGCAACTAAACTCTTAAGATTAGCTTGGGCTCCATAGTTCTCTGTTTTGTGCAGAATTAAGTACAATCTCCATGTGTCAAGGAACCTTAGATATTAAGTGCATCACATATAAATATCAATCTTGTCTCACACATGCAATCTCTTCTCTTTTGTGCAGAATCAATCGACGACATCAAATAATCAGCCTCAAGACCCGGATTTGTCGCAGTGGTTCCAAGGGCCTCCGCAGTGATTGCATTTGCATTTGTGGCTTATTGTGACTTAGTTGTGACTTGTGATGATGGTTTATTATGCCTGTGGTGATGGTTTATTGTGAATTGTGATAATGGTTTATTATGCATGTGACATATAATTATGCCTGTGATGATGATTTATTGTGAATTGAGAGAGGTCCGTTATACGTGACAGATTAGAAAAAGGGGGGTATTGGTTGCTTTGCCGAGTGTAACACTCAGTAAAGAGAGGCGTTGCCGAATGTTAAGCCAAAACACTCGGCGAAGAGGCCAATTTCTGTTATTCTGGGAACCTTCTTTGCCGAGTGTTTTGGCTTTGCCGAGTGTATTCTAATGGACACTCGGCAAAGTGATCATAAAATCTTGCCATTGCGCGCTTGTTTGCTGAGTGTTTTGAGCGTGACACTCGGCAAAGTGTCTAAACTTTGCCGAGTGTTTTGGCTTTGACACTCGGCAAAGTTTCTAAACTTTGCCGAGTGTTTTTCCGTCGTGCACTCGGCAAAAGCGCCGTCACCGTGCCATCCCGTTAACTTTTTTTGCCAAGAGTTTATTGACACTCGGCAAAAGGCTTTGCCGAGTGCCCGATGATTGACACTCGGCAAAGAGCTCTTTGCCGTTAAAATGTACGCCGTGTGCTCTTTGCCGAGTGTTACACTCGGCAAAGCCTTTGCCGAGTGTTTTTGGGGGCACTCGGCAAAGCTACTGTATCCCGTAGTGTATATGTGTGCCTGTCTGCCTGAATAAAGCAATATATAAACGTTCTGATAATTAATATTCGTTAGAGCTTACTTTCTCCATTCCAAATTATATGATGTTTTGGTTTTTACAGATACATTATTTTTACTATGTATCTGACATAATGAATATTTAAGTGCATAGCAAAATCTATGTATTTAGGACGAAACTCAAAACTTCTTATAATTTGGAATGGAGAAAGTATTAAACGACGCCATGTTGGGATCACAAGAATTCAAAGAAGTTAGCCATGAATCAGTTTTAATTATCTCATATAGGGAATCTGATGTTTTTCCCTCGTCCTAGTTGGGCTGATGTGTGTATGACTTAAATAAGGTGAAGAGTCAGTACCTTTCAATTACATTGACATCGAACTACTGTATCGAGTAGCTACAAGCATTTTGTTTTGCTTATATATAATCAATGTTTACCACTAAGAGACTAGGACCCGGCACCTAATTTTGTAACTATATAATAATTTTATCCATTCGGTTGGATAAAAAATCCATGGTCTGTAATAATTGGTGGGTACCAGCAAAAAGCTTTTCTTCTTTGAAAATGTATACTAAGCTTTTCTACAACGAAAGTGATGCTCATGTAGAAAGAGTGGCCTATCACGCACAGAAATCACTGCTGATTCTGCCCTTTCTGGTGCTGCGCTACCTCTACCTGTTGGCTGTTGCACGTTCTTTCTAGCTATATATCACGTCCCATTACTGTTGCAGGAAGCCACGCCTGCCAAGACAATCTCTTTTTTATTTACCAAAACCATGCCAATATTATGCAACACTCATGCACCTGGATTACACAACAAAAGGTACTACGACAGTCACGGATAGGAGGACACAGTATTACACTACATGCCAAGCTAGTCTGGAGTCATGCAGTGTTTAGGCAAAAACAAAACAAAGTCCTCTATGAAAACTGTGTACCCTAGAGGTGTAGAGGGCACAAGTTGTTCCTGATGACAATGATGGCCTGTGTGAGTTATCTTTGGTCCACATCAACATGTGAATTAATATCTCCTTCAGCAGCTAGCTAGTCAGCATATCTATCTTTTTAGTTTCCCTTTACCTTGTCAAAACAATTGGTGGTGGTCCGCATCACCAGGCATGATAGTCATTCAGGTTTGGATTTACTCGGGGTTATGGAAAACACAGTTATTATTCAAAATTTGAATCTTTACCTAAAGTTTGACCTCCACCTATGGGACTCAACTCCTAGTGGAGTATGAAAGGTGCAGCGGGGGCAAAAAAGGCAAGAGAGTTGAAGCATGCTTGTTGTGGTGGTGGCTCAAGTGGAGACTTCAACCTTAACAAGGGTTTTCAAACTTGGCATCTATTGCTTGTCATCATGCTCCCCAATAATTTCAGACGCGTTTTAGAGTGAGTCTTGTAAAGCAGTCTCCCTCCTTTGCTCTCCCATTTATTTGTGTCGACCGCTAATATCGGTGTCAAGTGTCAAACTCAGTTCTATGGTTGTAAAATATTATAACTAAAATTTTCACAAGTGCAAAGACATTTTATGGTGAGAAAATCATAAAGCACCTGATATATTATTATTATTATTATTATTATTATTATTATTATTATCATCATCATCATCATCATCATCATCATCATTATTATTATTATTATTATTATTATTATTATTATTATTATTATTATTATTATTATTATGACAAATGGTGTATAGTATAGGCTCACTACTTTTGTGGTTTTAGAAAAAAGGACATCGATTTATGCCATTTTCCTTTTATGGATCATGGTTACATCATGTGAAAAACAAATGGTGCGTTTCCTTTTCCATTTAATATGCAACCCTCCTTGAATTTTCTATATCTTTCATGCAGATTTAATAGTCAACCTAGCTAGCTAGTGAGGTTTGCATGTCAGCACTAAGCTGGTGGTTGACTTAATTACCAAGTTTTATCCTGTCATTGTTCCAAGATATCACATACATGTGTGTCAAGATATATTCATGATGGAATGAAATGGCGCCACAGATGTGTACAATATATGGTGTTGGTGTATCTTGGTACCTTAAAAGTCTGGGTGATATGGATGTGATTTGGACTGAATTGAGGGGGATGTGCATGCAAGACCGCACAGAAGAATGTCAAAGGAGCAAACGATGTGCTCTAAAAGCGACTACAGCTGCTGCTGCAGTCAGTGACTCAGTGTGTGGGCTTGAATTCTGCGGCAAAGGAGAAATACTTTAGATCTGACCTTATTCACTACTACTACCATCCAAGATTAGTCTTTACGCACACTCAAGTCGATCGCACTCTGCATGCCAATAACACCACAACGAGGCACGGGCACCCAAAATATCCTGTACACAGAACACATGCATGTCACCAAAGTTTGACTAAATGTGATCTTCGATGCTAGGAAGATGTATGTGTTTATTTACCTTCTTATTTGAGGTGCATACCTCAAAGTCAACTAGGATTTTGAGACATTCTGAATAGTTAATCAATAATTAATTAAATTCTTAATTATTTATTATCTGAAACAACACCAAATGAATTAGATGATGTGGTACTCGGTCGGTGCTCAAGAGAAGTGTTAAGGTATACTATACACCCGCGGTCCAAATTAAACTTTTTTCTGCAGTGGCACCAGTAAAAGTTGCAAATTTGGATCCATACCAGCAGTCACAAACTCTTGTCACCTTAGAACATCTCCAAGAGTTCCCTAAATCCCTTCCTAATCCTTGGTTTTTAGCAAAATGAGAAAAAACCCTCTCTAACGACTCCTAATCCATCCTTCTAATCTTTTAGAACTTAAAAAAGTCACCTTGTTCCGCGTAAAGTTACGCGCTTCTGAGTCGCGCGTATCTTCTCTCTCCGGCGCGTGTTTGTCGGCTAATCTAAAGATGGAAGGGCGTGGAAAGAATAAAGAGTAGGAAATGGTTCCTGATGCAAATGTACAAGAGAGAAAGAAATATAAAAGTGGTTAGGATAATTTAGAAATAGTATAGGATTCATGATGTAAAATTATCTTTTATATTTTAGTAATGGATTATTAGAAACTCTTGGAGATGGCCTTCTTTATTCCTTTCAATACCTTTTTAGGAGTTGTAAAACTTCATGTTTTTATGAAGAAAATATTGGGTACTCTTTGAGATGCTCTTATAACTAGTATAAAAGGTGCATATCTGGGGGTGTTCCAAATACACACCGCGTATGAAAATCTCAAAACAGTGATGTGCGCAAACTAAAGTACGATGGGCTAGAGAAGCAGTGTTAAGGGTCCATTTGGATAGTATGAATTTCACACGATTCGTACAATAATTAATTCTATTTCACAGGGGAAAACACCGGACTTGAGGAAAAAAACCACATGCCCAAAGGGGCCCTTAACACTGGGGGACATATTGTTCTCTTTGCTATCACCGCCGGATCGTCTACAAAACCAACGGTGGTATGCGACCAATTGCCACCGGATCGAGCTCTGATGTGGTGATGAATGTAACCGACAGCACCGCTGTATTGTACGCTGATCCGGTGGTGTGATGAACAATACCACCGCTGGCCTCGCAACCAGCGGTGATCATCTAGGCTATCACGTACCAACAACTTTCACCAACAACGGCCAAAACCGTCAATGAAGAGGTGTTTGGAACCAGCGGTGATGAACGTTCTGTAGTAGTGACCACCCCGATTCGCGTTGGAAATATCCTCTCGCCACAACCAACTGTTGGATATGGGAGGGGGATGCATCCTCAACATTTGAGGGACATGCGGCTAAGATTTGACTAACTTAGGTGTTGTCGGGATCGGATGAGTAATATGTTGAAGCCCTTTACTTACCTATATAAAAGATTTTTGGTATTTGGGATGATTTGATTAATAAAATATAAAAAGGGAATTTGGAATAAAAGATACAATAGCACTAGAGTTTGAACTTAACAAATGGATAAAAAAATATCACAATGACAAATAAGATAAAAGTTGAAAGCCAAAATAGCTTAGTGATGTCAAAAAAAGACAAAACAAGATCTGATATAACCAAAGTTAAAGTATCAAATAAGTATCTGTTCTAACAGCAAAATTTCCCAAATTATAAGGTGTTTTGGCTTTTCTACATACATTACTTTTACTATGTATCTAGACATAGTGTATAAGTGTATAACAAAAAGTATGTATTTAGAATAGCTGAAACATCTTACAATTTAGAATGGAGGGAGTACATAATTAAAAATCCATAGGATGAAAACACATATAGAGTAATTAGTTAATTTATCACAACGAAATTGAGATTTTAGAGTATCTAAGTGGGTATTGTGTTTGGATATGAATAGAGCGAGTGTAAAGATAATCATTTTTTATTAGTTGTACACACTAGTAGAGAACAGGCCTTTGATCCTCGGCCAAAATGGGCTCTAGTCCCGGAATTTTTTGCACCCGGGATTAGAAATACCTTTAGTCCCGGTTGGTGTCTCCAACCGGGACTAAAGGTCCCCGCCCAACGGCTCTTGCGCCCTGATGAGGTGGCGGGGACCTTTAGTCCCGGTTGGATTCACCAACCGGGAGTAAAGGTAGACTTTTACTCCCGGTTGGAGCCACCAACCGGGAGTAAAGGTCTACTCCTGGGCCGTGGCTGCGCCTGGGGTTGGAAAGTTACCTTTAGTCCCGGTTGGAGCCACCAGCCGGGACTAAAGGTCCCCCCTTTATATCCCGGCCGTCTCCTCCTTCCTCCCGAGCCCGAGCTCAAAGACATTTTGAAGCTCACTGCAGTAGTGTTCTTGCTTCCTCCCTCCTCCATTGTTCCTCCATCCATTATTCGATTCCTCCATCGATTTCTTGATTCCTTCGTCGATTCTTCAGTTGTAAATGTTACCAATCTCATACTCTCATTTTTCACCATTGTCTTATCTCATTTTGTTCACTATATATATATATGGTTCTTTATTTTGGTTTTTTTTCATTTGTAAGCAATTTGAGCTCAAAATCACTTCAAGCTTGCATATTTACATGAAATAAGGTTAAAGTAGCTAGTTGAACTTGCGGACCGTGTTCATCTCGGCGAGCACGTTCTCTGCCGAGCGGTAACGGACGTCAAGGAGGAGCTTTGATTCTCGAGGGAGAGCGGCAGCAGCGGTCGTGGAAGACCGTGTTCCTTCCTCGTAGAATTGGAGCTCTTCCGTGGTCAAAAATCACGGTGCCGTCTGTGGAGAAATGCTCACCGAGATGATCACGTAAGCAAGGTCAACTAGTACGAATGGTTATTTATTCACATGTCCTGATATATCGCAGAGAGTCATCAATCACCGTACCCAAAACGTAGTATATATATAAATATAAACTTAGAAAATAGTTAGAAAATTATAGAAAATCCATACTAGTTGAACTTGCGGACCGTGTTCATCTCGGCGAAACACGTTTCTCTGCCGAAAGCAATAACGGACGTCAAGGAGGAGCTTTGATTCTACGAGGGAGAGCGGCAACGGTCGTGGAAGACCGTGTTCCCTTTCTCGTAGAATTGGAGCTCTTCCGTAACTAAATCTGGTGCCGTCCGGTGAAGAAATGCTCGCCGAGATGATCACGTAAGCAAGGTCAACTAGTATGGATGGTTATTTATTCACACGTCCCGATATCGTCGCAGTGATCTCATGTGTGTGTGTACTCCCATTCTTCCGTTAATTTGCGAAATATCATGTGAATTACTTACCCCGGAAAAAAAGACGAGAACACAATGACCATTAAAAATATCATTGTTTAGAGATCTAGATAATTTTATAGTTTCTTAATTTTATTTGTTTATAAAAGGAGAAATTTATAGTGTATTAAAAATGAGTATAGAGAGTAGATGGCAACCGCTTGGGGTCCTCGGCCTCTCATGGGTTTCCAAAGCGACTTAGGCCGGGCCTCCCTCTCATTCCATGCGGCAAGTGTCGTGATGAGACGAAGATTGTGATGGAGTACCGAGTGAAGAAGGAGGGTCCCAACAAGGATCGTATCTTCTACAAGTGTCCGGAACACAATGTGAGTTATTTTATCGTATTTAATGATTATGGTTAGTTTATACCTATTTTCATGATGGTTGTGATTAAAGTTCTAATTTTTGTTTTAATTTCAAATTGGGATGGCGGTGGGCGATGTTCGTGCTTCTCTTTGGGAGGAAGAGTATGTTGGACTCGTGCAAAAATATCTTGCACAATAGGCGAATCGACGGCTAATGAGGCGTTGATCCAAATTAAGAAGCCCAAAGATGTTGCACAATCGGGGATCTGTCTGCTTTTAGTTGAGATTGGTCGTGAAATCCTCACTCTATTTGAAATGTATTTTAGCTTTAGTTCTTTTAGTGGTAGTTGGGATTGTCTACATTATAGCGATGCTTTCATAAATTTGTATCTTTTGTGGTGGCACGCATGTTGTATAAATAATTAATTATGATCTAGGTTTTAATATGGTATTTATGTCATGTAATGCGAGATGAGCCGTCATTGGATGTATAATGCTGATCGCCGCTCCCAAGAGTTCATTGACGGCGTGCATTCTTTTCTTACGTACGTGGCCGAGGCAAACAAACGCGATGGTTTCATGTCTTTGCCCCCATGTGCCATATGTAAGAATACGGTGGAATATCCTTGCTTAAGGACTCTTCATTCACACTTGTTCAAGTCGGGTTTCATGCCAAACTATATTTGTTGGACAAAGCACGGAGAAACCGGTGTTGTAATGGAAGAAGGTGAAGAAGAACAATGGGACGACAATGATATTATTCCCGATGGTGCGTGCTTCAATGATACTTTGCAATGGGAGAAAATTCAAGAAGAGGTAGCCGCAGAAAGATGAGCCGGTGATGATCTTTCTCGGTCATTCGTGACGCACAAAGAGAATGTGAAAGTGAAAAGGAGAAGATCAAGTTCGAGCGGATGCTAGAAGATCACAAGAATTGTTGTACCCAACTTGTGATGCGAGCGTAAAAAGTTGGGAACCACACTAGAATTGCTGCAATGGAAGGCAAAGA
The DNA here is from genome assembly GCA_904845875.1 of Miscanthus lutarioriparius. Lineage (NCBI taxonomy): Eukaryota > Viridiplantae > Streptophyta > Magnoliopsida > Poales > Poaceae > Miscanthus > Miscanthus lutarioriparius. The sequence continues at coordinate 24,882,530 of CAJGYO010000003.1, forward strand.
ATGGTGTATCGACAAGGGATTTGGAGAGTTACTAAAATTTAAAAGAAGATGCTTCCGAAGGACAATGAATTGCCCGCCACTACCTACGAAGCAAAACAAGTTGTCTACATCCTATGGGGCTAGAAATAGAGAAGATACATGCATGTCCTAATGATCGCATCCTGCATCTGCGGCAAAGAGTACGAGAAATTGGATGCATGCCCGGTATGCCATGCGTCATGAGTATAAGATCAAAGTGAGATGACCTCGGTGATGTTGAGGGCGAACGTCCGTGGAAGAAAATCCTCGCCAAGGTTATGTGGTATGCTCCTATAATACCACGCTTGAAACGTCTGTTCGTAAACAAAGAACATGCAAAATTGTTGCGATGGCACAAAGAAGACCGTAAGGTAGACAATATGTTGAGACACCCTGCTTGATGGGTCCCAAAGGAGAGCAATCGACGAGAGAATTCCCGGAGTTTGCAAATGACGCAAGAAACTTAAGGTTTGCTTTAAGTACGATGGTATCAATCCTTTTGGAGAGCGTAACAGTAGTCATAGCACTTGGCACATTACTCTAAGTATCTACAACATTCCTCCTTGGTTATGCATGAAGCGGAAGTTCATTATGATGCCCTGTGCTCATCCAAGGCCCGAAGCAACTCAGCAATGACATCGATGTGTACCGAGACCACTTATTGACGAACTTCTCATTTTGTGGAATAAAGAAGGTGTACGTGTGGGATGAGTACAAACAGAACACTTTGATCTGCGAGCATTGTTGTTCGTAACAATCAATGATTGGCCTGCTCTAAATAATCTTTCGTGATAGTCAAACAAGGGATATAATGCATGCACACACTGCTTCGGTGATATTAGAGGTGTATTCTTGAAAAAATGTCGAAAGGTCGTGTACCTTGGCCATCGTCGATTTCTTCCTCGCAAATCACCCCGTAAGAAAAAAAAAAAAGGCAAGCATTTTAAAGGGAAGGCGACCACGACCAAGCCTCGCAACCCGAACCGGTGAGGATGTACTCGATATGGTCAATGATGTGAAAGTCGTCTTTGGAAAAGGACATGGAAGCCAACCTATTCCAAAAGATGCTAACGGTCACGCACCCATGTGGAAGAAGAAGTCCATATTTTGGGACCTACCCTATTGGCAAGTCCTGGAGGTCCGTAGCTCGATCGACGTGATGCACTGAAGAAGAATCTTTGTGTGAACTCGCTAGGCTTTATGGGTGTGTATGGAAAGCCTAAGGACACATTTGAAGCACGACAGACTGCGTTGTTTGAGAGAAAGAGACAACTTTGCATCCAGAGAAGATGATGATGGACGCCATTACTTACGTCCCGCTAGCTACACTCTAAGCAAAGAGGAGAAGGAAATCATGTTTGAATGCTTAAACAACATCTAAGGTACCATCTGGATTCTCCTCGAATATAAAGGGTATTATAAATGTGCCGTAGAAGAAATTGCAGAAACTTAAAGTCCCATGACTGTCACGTTCTCATGACACAATTACTTCCAGTTGCATTAAGAGGAATTCTACCTCCAAATATATGTCTAGCCACCGTGAAGCTATGTGCATTCCTCAATGCAATTTCTCAGAAGGCAATTGATCCAACTGATCTAGCTAAACTATAGAATGATGTGGTTCAATGTCTCGTCAGCTTTGAGTTGGTGTTCCCTCCTTCCTTCTTTGATATTATGACACACCTCCTAGTTCACCTAGTCAAGGAGATTTTCACTCTCGGTCCTGTGTTCCTACACAACATGTTCCCTTTAGAGAGATTCATGGGAGTCCTGAAGAAATATGTTCACAACCGTGCTCGCCCAGAAGGAAGCATCGCCAAGGGCTATGGAACAGAAGAGGTCATTGAGTTCTGTGTTGACTTTATTCCCGACCTTGACTCGATTGGTGTTCCTGAATCGAGACATGAGGGGAGACTAAGCGGAAAGGGGACACTAGGGAGGAAAACATATATTGGTACGGATGATGATTATTTCAATAAAGCGCACTACACAGTTCTATAGAACTCCTCTTTGGTAGATCCGTATATTGAGACACACAAGGATCTCTTATGATCCGAGTTTCTAGGGAAGACTGAAGCTTGGATTACGCATAAGCACATGGAAACTTTCGGCGGTTGGTTGCAAAAAAAATGTCAAGGTGATGAGAGCATCTATGAGCAATTGTATTTATTGGCTATGCAACCATCATGGCATATCGTCACATACAAAGGGTACGAGATAAATGGGAACATATTCTACACAGTAGCCCAAGATAAAAGGAGTACCAACCAAAACAGTGGTGTCCGCATAGATGCCACAGACCCGAATGGGAATAAGCAGACATATTATAGACGCATAGATGAAATATGGGAACTAGAATATGCACCTACTTTGAAGATCCCATTGTTCAAGTGCCAATGGGTCAAGGTGACCGGAGGCGGGGTAACAGTAGACAACGAGTATGGAATGACAACAGTAGACCTTAGTAATATTGGGTACAAAGACGAACCATTCGTCCTTGCTAAGGATGTGAATCAGGTGTTCTATGTCAATGATATGTCTACCAAACCAAAAAGAGGGAAAAACGATAATGACTCAACCAAAGAGCCAAAGCGCCACATAGTTCTTTCAGGGAAAAGAGTCATCGTGGGAATTGAGGACAAGTCGGACATGTCAGAAGAATATGAAAAGGATGACCGAATTCCGCCCTTCAAAGTGAACAAAGACCCTAGCATCTTGGTAAATGATGAGGACACTCCATGGTTACGAAGCGATCATAACCAAGGGACATACGTAAAGAAGAAGTTCACTTCTTTGTGCCCTTTGATGATATAGTGATTTAATATAGTGTGTGTTTGAGATATTATGTAATAATTGTGAATTCAGATGTTTATTATGTCATGTTTCAAATTAAATCAATGTTTGATTTGGTGGGATTTCTCTCTCAAAGAGGTAAATTAGGATACCGAGTGATGAAAAATTAAAATATTAACGTTAAAATGACATGAAAACAAATTTCCTGTCCAAAACCAATAGTTTTAATAATTTTAATTAAACACTACATTTTTGCATTAACGACATAATAAATATTAGTTACATTATGTTTTATAATTCTAACAAAAATAAAAAAAGTTAGGTTATAGATTTTTCCTATGTGCAATAAACAAAAAGAAAATTCATATTTTTAACAAAATAATTTTATGCCTTTTATTTAATTTACTATGTATTTAACAAAAACTATTGCATTTCTATTGTATTTAACAAGACTATTGCTTAAAATCGGCGGAAAGCAATGCTGCATTACCTTTACTCCCGGGTGAATCCCACCCGAGTAAAGGTGGGCTGCGCGCTTAGGGCCCGCCAAAAAAACCTTTATTCCCGTGCGTGTTACCAACCGGAGTAAAAGTATACTTTACTCCCGGTTGGTAACACGCACCGAGTAAAGAGACCTTTACTCCCGGTTGGTAATCCGCACCGGATTAAAGGTTTTTACTCCCGCTTGGTGGCTGCACCGGAGTAATTCTCTCGATATATAACCTCCAGCCTTTGCGCGCAGATCGATCCGCTTCGTCTTTCTTCCTCGTCGAACACGCCCCGCCTTCTTCTTCCTCGCGCCGCCTCCACCGCGTCCCATTCGCCTTCCGTGACACCGGCGCCGCCCTCTTCTTCCTCGTGCGGCCTCCATCACAGCCCCCATGCCCCCTCCTCCATGCGACCCGTGGCCCTCCACCACGCCCACCTCCGCGCCGAGGCCCCTCCACCGCGCCAGTGGCCCCACCGCGCCTTCCGTGACACCGGCGCCGCCCTCTTCTTCCTCGTGGCGGCCTCCATCACAGCGCCAGTGTGCCCCTCCTCCATGGCGACCCGTGGCCCTCCACCGCGCCTCCTCCGCGCCCGAGGCCCCTCCACCGCGCCCGAGGCCCTCCACCGCCGAGCTCGAGGTGATATGTTCGTCGATGTCTTTGTACATTCGCCCGAGCCCTCCACCGCCGAATTATAGATCACGTCGAAAACTATGTAAAACTTTGGTGGAAGCCATGTCAACGCCGAGGTCGATTGAAAATTCCAAATTTTGAATCACAAAATCTAGGAACCGAAAATGAATATTTGGAACTCTATATATGCAAATGAAAGAGGAACTCTATATATTTGGAACTCTATATATGCAAATGAAGCGAGGAACCGAAAATGAATATTTTAATCACAAAATCTAGAAACTGAAAATGAATATTTGGAACTCTATATATGCAAATGAAAGCGAGGAACTCTATATATTTGGAACTCTATATATGCAAATGAAAGAGGAACTGAAAATGAATATTTTAATCACAAAATCATGACAAGTTTAATTAAGGACCACCAATGAAATTACTTTAGAAATTAATTAGATCGATGTAAATCAATGGCTTGTATAATAAACACGCTATATATTATTTGGAAACCATTGTCGTTGTCACTAAAGCTAAAAATGATCCAGCCAATCAACCGCCATATATTCATCACTATATGATATGCCATTATTCCAAGATGCAGTTTCAATAGAAGAATTTTTTCTATCTTCATAGATCAATGTTTGTTAATGAAATTTTATCCAAATATATTCATGTAGGGTCTTTTTTTTGAAGGATTTGTTGTAGGATATATAATGGTCAAATAGGAACTCAATTTTGATACCCAGTTTGTAAACTAAGCGTTTTTTAGTTTATAAAAAATATCACATGTGATGATGTAAGCAGTTTTGGTTGGACTTGCATGCATGGTTACAGACAAATGAAGGAAAACTTCAACGTTTCTTCATTTGTGAACTTTAAATATACAGATATAATATATTAATGTTGCTAAAGTAATATGATGAATGACACATATACTTACATTTCATAATGACTTATACGTTTCTCATATGATGAATGACTACATGGTTCACATGGTACATAGGATCACAACATCACGCACCGACACCGCCCCGGCCCGCCTCACGTCGTCGTCGTCGTCAGCACGCCGGCCCGCCTCACGTCGTCGTCGTCAGCACACCGGCCACCGCGCCGACACGTATATATACGTCATTTGTATTCATATGCATGTATATATATCGTCGCGAGCACCGCCACCCTCGTTAAATCCATGCGTTTCTATGTATACGGCGGAGCACCGCCGCCCTCGTTCACCCATGTGTACAGACATATATACGGCGGAGTGGAGCACCACCACTCTTGTCACACCGCCCTTTCTCGTGGCCTAGTTGATCAACATTCATATTATCGTTATCGTTAATGCTAAACAATCACACCGTATGAACCGCTACCGTTGATGTACTATATATTGGTTTTGTTTTTTGAAGCTAGATGGCCGACCGAGAAACATGGATGAGGAGGAGTTGATGATGAATTTGATCAACACCGGCACTCAAGTTGCCGGCGATGATGGTGCTAAAAATAACGTGCAAGAGGATGCGATGACGGAGAGTCGATGCTTAGCTCTTGAACAAAATGAGCAACAACAGATTGGCCAAGTATATATTTTTTATTATTAGCTATATATATTATCATATGTCTTTATGTGTGCTCATGACATTAAAAATAATGTTTATGTTTTGTAGCCCTCTGGATCGACATCAACAACTACAACGAAGAGTAAAAATGTTCGAGGTCCCAAAAAGCCATTGGAGGGCCGCTTCATCATCTCAGAGTTCAATGTGGATAAAGGAGAACCGGGGGGCGAATAAAATGAAATTTGTGCACCACTGGTTTACCTTATGTAATGGGACCGGCTCCCCGATTAGTACCCGTGAATGGAAGAAGAAGACCAATGCTCCTCATATCAGTTTTGTCTCCGATCGTGACAAGGCGTTAATTTGGAATGATGTCTTGGTACATTTCACGCTCCAAACAGATGGTTATGATGATATAATAGATGGTGATGAATTGAAGGAGCGAGTTAGGGATTATGCAATGAAGAAGATGGCCACCCAGTTTCAGACTTGGAAGAAACACCTATACACGACGTATGTCAAGAAGAACATAGCACCTATCATCATTCCAGGGATGTCGGCTCCACCTCCTCCTGAACTACCTCACCATAGGTACGTGCGGATGAAAACACTACATCATTAATTTGTATTGGCTTAAATAATTAACAATCTGCTCATAATAATATGTCATTCCTTTTTTTTTGTAGCAGATCCTCCCCCAACCTAAATCCAATTGTTCAATCGACAGATCATCATAGTGCTCTGTACGATGACATTATGTTGGAAGACGAGGCTGCATCTACACCATCTCCAAGGAGGTCTCCAACGCCACAGCCGCCACCTCCAAGGAGGTCTCCAACGCCGCTGCCAACACCTCCAAGGAGGTCTCCAACGCCTCCCCGCCCCGCCTACCAAGAAGCCTAGCAAGAGGCCAACCCCTCAAACGAAGAACCAGGTCCCTTTTGCAAAGAAAGCCACCGTGAAACCAAGGGCTATTCCTAAAATAATATCTGAAGAGAAGGAAGAAGGAACTGATGCATATAAAAAAAGACATGTCTAGATTCTATGACAAACTTAAAATGAATCAAGAAGCAAGGAGAAACCCGGAGAAACCGTACTTCTTCGTAGCTCCGGATATTCTAAGAAAAAAGGTGACTTCTTACCAGCAACAACAGCGGGAATCTCGTAAGCCATCCAAATCAACGTTATCGGACTATGACCGCACTCTCACCAAGTCAATTGAGGCGGCATGAGAAAAAAAGCGGCGGGGAAAAGACATTGCCCAACTCGGACAACAAGCGCACCAATCAATCCCTCCGCTAGTTGTTGGTAATGAATATGGTTCGAATTTAGGATTAATGCATCGAGCAAACATACCTCCGGATGTCGATTTGGATCACCTTGGTGAATTTCTTGATGAGACCGGTCTCGACCTTTACCGATGTTTGGTGATGGAAACATTGAGTGTCTGACGGAGGTTGATATTTGGAAGAAAAAATTTGTACTAGGCCGAGTCTATACAACCCTCAAGCCTTATCTCGATCTGGGGGACGCAAAATGTACCGCTAAAACAAGTGGTACATGCAAAGGTCTACCATTGGAGACTTCTGCGTTGGTGTCAGAATTAGAGATGAACATTGGTTCCGTGGCGATGATGTTATGTATGTTGACTTTGCAGAATTTCATCAACTATGCCACCTGACCTCTCTGGACAAAGTTATCATTAGTCGCTATTGCCTATAAGTAATAATTCTTTTGATCTATTATTAAACTCATCATATGTGTGTATATGCATATAAATTATCCTAACAAGTACTATATATATGCAGATTTACAATGACAGAGCTCGAGAAAGGAAGGTCGCAATGAAATTGGTTTTGTTGATCCCCATATAGTATTCAAGACCCAATTACTCCAAAGACTAATTGGAAGTCTGAGTCAGAGAGTAACCTCATGAACTTCTTAGTGAACCAACGCCACAAGAAGGATATACTCTTTCCCTATAACTTTAAGTGAGTGTTAATCATGTCGATCATATCCTTAATGGCTCATATGTTGATTCTAGTTAATTAATGAGTGTTATGCGTTATATCCTATAAACACATGCAAAGCAATCACTTTGGATATTGATGGACATCGATCCGGTGAAAAGTCACTTGATAATCTATGACTCGATGAGAAAACCACAACAAGACTACCAAGATATGATAGATATTATCCGAGGTAATTTCGGGATCTCTAGCAACTATATATACACACAAACATGATGATTAACTATATCTAATGATGTGGCAAATTTTTTATTGGGCAGTGTTTGGAAAACCTTTATTGAGAAGCAACACATGGAAAAATGCAAAGCGCCACTGAATGTAATCCCTTTGAAAGTAAGTCCCTCGAATCGCATCATCTTTATTAATTAAACATATAGCTTTCACGGATCACCAGATTGGATGACAAATCTTTTTCTCGTAAAAAGTGGTGTTTAAGGCGGAGAAAGGGGAACAACTACATGGTTACTATGTTTGCAAGTTTATCAAGGTGCTCTCCCAAAGAACTCCTACAGAAAGACTCAAAATACGTTAAAAATACACTATATATTCATTTAATTATTATTATTGATTGTGTTACTATGTCTTTATATATATATATGTACATATATTAATTTATTTTTTTTCTTTAATTCAAACCTGTAGACTCGATGGTTGGAGGAAAAGGTCATACGGCAAGACCAAATCAAAGCAATTCAAGAGTCTATAGCCGGATTTTTTAATGAGCAGGTCATCGATTCCAAGGGCAAGTTCTACTTCGACCCAACACTACCATTGAAGCCAAGCTAGAGGATGAGAGGAAACTTGTTATGTCACAACAACTGTAATGCAATCTTTTGTAATATATGCACATGAAATAATATAATGTAAAATACACATATGCATGCATGCATGTAAATATATATATGATGCATGCATTCATATATATATATATATATATATTTCTATACTTGAATTGTGTGATTTAATACGTTCATTGTGCTTGAACCGAAACATACTATATGCGCGTATAAATGTATAATTAGCAGCGTACAATACGACTTCGAAAACCTATTTTGAAAAGAAAACAAAAAAATGAAAAGAAAAGAAAAAAGAAAAAAACCTTTAGTCCCGATTTGTATTACCAACCGGGACTAAAGGTGCCGGTCATCGTGGCATGTCAGGAGGCACCTTTAGTCCCGGTTGGTGTTACCCACCGGGACTAAATGTCCTCCTTTAGTCCTCCTTTAGTCCCGGTTCCTGACCCGGGACTAAAGGACCCCCCCTTTAGTCCCGGATGCTTGCTCTCGGGTGGGGAACCGGGACTAGAGGGGGTTCCCCACCGGGAGTAAAGCTCGATTCTCTACCAGTGACATGAACTAGATTAGGGGTTGATGGGCTAGTTGAACTATAGTGATCCAAACCGCAACAACTGGTTCATGGCGAACCGGTTATGATGCGCCTACAATGAGAGAAAAATGAGTGGGGGTAACCATGGAGGCGTCATGAGGATTCAACGCCTGAGAGAGTTTGAATTTATGTAATAGTTTTTCTTTCCAATTACTCCTGAATTTATGCAATATATAGTTCCATGTGTTTGATGCTTGCGTATGGATATGTGTCGTGAATCATGGTAGTTCCTCACGATGCCTCCGTGGCATATGTCCCTATCTGTTTTTTTTTTTTTTCAGAGTGAAAACCCGCTTCTCTAATAATAGTTTGTGGTCATGTAAATATTTTATTATATCAATATCTGGAGCTGAAAGCACATGTTACTACAATGTTTGAAACTTGTGAGTGAGGTCTATCAACCACCCTCATTGTTTGACAACATTCCCGCACTGTAAACCAACAACAATCGCCCACCTTCATTGATGCTAAAAGAGAATCTTAAAAGCAATGCAAGCACCGTACCAGCTGATGATTAGGCACATTTTATATATTTTCGTATCAATGCACAAATTCGGCCTATAACAAAGCACAAATTCAGATACCCACTCGTAGCCAAGGTAGCGTACGTGGCTTCTCTTAATTAGCCCCTTTTTTGTTTGACTTCATTTTTAAACAATCTACATAATATTCTTTTTTCTGAGAAAGGCTGCGTCATATAGGGGGTAAACGGCACCTATAACGTACCATACATCAGATAATACGAAAGTCTACAAATATTATTAACCACTACCGGACACGGCTGATTTGCCGAGTGCAAAAAGCTTTGCCGAGTGCTTTCTATCGGGCACTCGGCAAAGGCAATCTTTGCCGAGAGCCGGACCCAGCGGCACTCGGCAAAGATAGGCCGTCGGCAAATCTGCCTTTGCCGAGAGCCGGACACTCAGCAAACTTTAGCCGTCGGCAAAAATTTTTCTTTGCCGAGTGCCGGGCGCTCGGCAAAGAATGGCCGTCGGCAAAAAAATCTTTGCCGAGTGCCGGGCATTCGGTAAAATTTAGCCATCGGCAAAGGTGGCCGGCATGACGACGGCCACCTTCCATCAGCCTTTGCCGAGTGCCCCGCCGTTAGTCACTCGGCAAAGAGTTTTTTTATTTTTTTTAAATTCTTTGCCGAGTGCCCTGTGACCTGGCACTCGGCAAATGCTTCTTTGCCGAGTGCCAAGGTTGACACTTGACAAATTAAATTTTTTTTTGTTTTTTTCGCCCCATTTTTTTATGGGGCCTTGCTACAGTAATTAAAACTCCATTTCAAAATTTGGGATAATTTTGAGTTTTTTACTATATTTCCTTAATTATTTTTGTTTCGTTGAATTTTTTCGACTATTTTAAATTTGAACTGCATGTACATGAAATAATAGAATTTGGTCATTCAAAAAATGGTATTCATGATGTTTGGCGTATGTTGAGGTCGTATCCAGGAACTCGCATGAAAAATGGTATTCAAAAAATGGTGTAGCTGTGCCGCAGTTCGCTCCACCGTCGCCGCCAGTTATAGCTAGTCCTGTGAGTATGAAACCAAATTGCTTCGACTAGTGCTTTCATTAGATGACCACTCTAACAGATGCAATCTCTTGTCCTTTATGCAGCCTCCGTCGGCGGGTTCGAATAACCCATCTCAGGCGCAAGCAGGTGACGACACTTTTCCTTCACCAAGCACTCAGTTTCCTCTCCACCGGTAGTTTGTATCTCTTTTTCACCGCTTGATGGACATGTGATGCACTGTGATCAACTATCGACTTGTTTCGATGGATATTAGACCTATTATGCTTGTGATGTCGTGTATGTGAGATATTGTGTGATCGACATGTGATATATATGTGGTATTGCCTTTGTGATGAGATGGATGTGATATATATGTGCTATATTCGGCGTGTTCGCTGGTTGGTGCTGGTGCTGGTTTGGGCTGGCTGGTGTTGGTTTTTTGTGAGAGAAAAATACTGTTGGCTGGTTGAATAAGCCTAGCTAAAACCAACAAGCGAACGGGGTGATTGTGTTTGTGATGTCACAGATGTTATATATATCTCTCTTATATGTTGCGTTTGTGAATATAGAATAAAAAAAATAGCCTCTTTGCCGAGTGCCCTGACCCTGGCACTCGGCAAAGCTATTTGCAGAATTCCCAACTTTGTCGAGTGCCAGGGCCAGGGCACTCGGCAAAGAAATTACGAAAAAAAATTAAAAAATATTTGCCGAGCGCCGACCTGGCAGGGCACTCGGCAAAGAAATTATTAAAAAAAATAAAAAAAATCTTTGCCGAGTGCCTCCCCGGTAGGGCACTCGGCAAAGAAATTTTGAAAAAAAAATTAAAAAATATTTGCCGAGCGCCTCTGACATGACACTCGGCAAAGCATGTGCTAACGCAACCGGTGCCGTGACGGTCACTTTTCTTTGCCGAGTGCCGAGATTGCACTCGGCAAAGACTTTGCCGAGTGCCCGATAAAAGACGCTCGGCAAAGAATTCTTTGCCGACGGATTTTTTTACGGAGGCTCTTTGCTGAGTGCTGCCCTCAGCAAAGGCTTTGCCGAGGGCAAAGTAGCCTTTGCCGAGTGCATTAGGCACTCGGCAAAGCGCCTGAATCCAGTAGTGAACATTTGGTCATATATGCTAGTAAATATGTTTGTATGCTGTAACGGGACCCAAATGTTCTGTAATCGGATTTTGAACCATTACTGGACGCGAGTCGTTCTAACTCGTATGAATACGGGTTGTGAATCCGAATCACATACGAGATATGAAGGGTGTGAAGGTATTTTAAAAATAAAAAACAGGTTAGAAGAAACATTCATTTTTTAATATTAGGTAGAGACATATATTGTTCCAAGTCAGTACACTTAAATCAAGAGCACCACAAACAAAAATTTGTGATTAGAAGTAACACACCGGTCCATGCATGCATATTATCTTTCTGAAACCCTAACAGCAACCGACATTTGGGCCCCGCAAAATTCTGCATTTGCACTTTGCACCACGCCGACCGATGATCAGAGAGCATGCCGTCACCAATAATGCTAGCTTAGGTCCAGACGTCCAGTGCAGGACTCCCAGCTGACGAGCATGTGGTGTTGTCAAATTTGTTCCCTTGTGGTGGAGTGCATCAGTACATCGCCATCGGCTACACGCCCACACGCGCGCCAAGGAGGACCACAGCACCCACCCTAGCTAGCAGCCAGCCTGCTAGTGTCAAAATCACCAGCAACAACAAATCGCATGGAATCTTGTCACAGTCCCTCACTGTTGGCGTAACGCGTAACAGGCTAACAGCCTGCGCTGAGCTGAGACGACCACACGTGAGGGTCTGCTAGCTGGTGGAGCTCAGCTAGGGTTTGCCAACCTCCCTGTCCAAAGGGCCGGCGTGCGTGTGGAGGGCAAAATCTAGCACAATATAATGCACTCAGAACTACATATATTCCGTTGACACTCAAAAGATTAGGAACAGGATTTCCGGCTATCGGACGATCTGGTGTTGGGGAAATAAAGCTCCGGTGATGGAAAAGGCACAAGTCCAGTGGTTCTAGAGAAGGACGGTGACCATGCACAAGATCCTACATATACATCGGGACTATTTCAAGAGACTCTGTTAATTGAGGTCTAACCTACTACTAGTCATGCGGCCGTTTTGGCATGCTACTGGCCTCACAGTATATAAACAGAGGGTGAGAAACCCGGCCTAGCCACTTCTCTCCCTCCACACCCGCTGCTACACACTTCTCTGTTCTCTCCCTCCTCGTATGTCACTTATGCCCCCACCCGATGCGAGACTCAGCCTGTTCGTTTGCTCGTAAACGATCGTAAATTTCCAGCCGGGAACAGTGTTTTTCTCTCACACCAAACCAGCCAGCAGTAAATAATCCACGATACGATACGGCCTCCCGAACAGGCTGACTACTGTTGGATCCACCACACACTTCTTTGCACCGCTGTTGCTCCTACTTCACACGCTCGGTCAACCCTTCCTTTCCCTACTGGTTGACCCGATCCGGCAGGGATGACATCTAGGAGCATGGTGCCCAAGGCGGATGACGTACCTGCTCGAACTTCATCCATTCACATGTCTCCCACAACCTCCCAGTTCTTGTGATCCTTACTCTAGAGCCAGAGCTAGTGCCGTTCATCCTCCATGCCATACATGTCATGGACCGCTTCCCTAACAACGATGTGCTTCGAGCTCCTCAAGCCCGCCCATAGTGCCGATAGGATGGTGCACTTCTACTCCCCAAGGAGGCAGCTATGGCTTGGTAGTAGTTTGCGCTAGATCTATAGCAAAGGGGTCCAGGAGGCTAATGCGTGAAGGGGAGACTAGCAACGCCTGTTGCTTTTAGATGGATCCGCATGGTTTCAAATTTGGGCATCTAGGAGGACATCTAGAGCACCCCAAGGTGCAGAGGAACCAGGAGGAGATCTAGAACAACCGCAACACCTTCGGGCATATGTTCGACAGTGGATTTGCATAGTGGGCGACAGGCTCGACAGCGGATCTGTGTGCCGGGGTCAACAACAGGCCTCGGTGGTGGGCTACATATATTTTTTTGTTTTCATTAACAGAGACGGTACTGTAGCATGCTTATGTGTATGCTCTGATTAATAGAGGCGAAGAGACAGAGGCAGACACACCAATGCCACCCCGAATAATATTTTCTGCCCACCTCAGAAGACTGGTTATGCAGTAGTGTGTTTTTATGACTATATGCTTTTTCAGTTAGAGGTCCTAAAAAACTTTTCTAATAGCATCTTCCTCAGTCCAAAACAGATGATCCGCGGCACTAGCGCCCGGACGCCCTCGGCTGCTCCGCCCCATCCGCTCGGATTTGCTCGCCGTCCGCGCCAGCTCCGTTTCCCGTGCTCGCATCCGAACCACCCGCTTCAGATCCATTGTGCACACTGCTCGGATGACTCATCCCCGCCTCTTCCACACCGGCGTGGCGCCCGTCACTTCCAGGCCGCCCGGAAGACTCGCCCCCACCTCTTCCAGAACAGCACAGCGCGGCCCACGCCTCCTCCCCACACCGCCGACGGCGGCCCACGCCTCCTCCATGCATCGGTGGACGTGGCTTGACCCTGCCCGCTCTCATGGACACCAATGCCAGCGGTCTGCACTTGCAACATGAAACACTCGAATACAACATATATTTGAAATAGATGAAACATTTCGGACATACGTTTGCAACATGTGTGTGAACACATATGCAACATCCAGATAAAACAATTGCAACATGAAAAAAAAACACTTCCTGCAACATAAGACTAAAACAGCTGAAACATTTGGAACATACTATTACAACATATGTGTGAAAACATATACGATATCTAGATAAAAAATGATTGCAACATACGTGAAAACAGATGAAATATTTTGAACAAACGCTTGCAACATGCTTATGATACATGTGCAACATATGCAACATGTGCAACATCCCCCGATCTACTTTTGCAACATCCATAAGAAACAACTGCAACATATACCTTTAAAACGACTGAAACACCCGAAACATACATTTGCAACATAGGGGAAGGGAAGCCTGGGCCGGTCGATTCCAACCGTCGGGGTCGGACACGGTGGCGAGCAGTGGCGCCCGAACGAGCACCACCGCCACCAACGCCACCAGTACCGGGCTTCGCTCGGCGGCAGCGGTGGGGGATGGGGGGCGAAGAGCGCCATGGCCGCTGGGGTGAGAAAGGACGCCGCCGGGGGTGGGGAGGGCGCCGCGCTAGGGTGGAGGAGAGCCACCCACTCCTCTGCAATACCGCTGCGCCACCTCCATAGATCTCGCCGGAGGTGAGTGGATCTCGCTCCTGCTCCATGGATTTCGCCCGGGCTGGGGGAGAGGGTCGCCGGATCTGCGGGTGTTGGGGGATCCTTAGTGGGGGAGGACGCCGGGCGTTGGTGCACTGTAGTAGAGGATGAGGAGCGTGGAAGTGGTAAGGGCGGGAGCGGAGCGGAGCAGAGCGAGGTGTGCAGGAATTGATTTTATTTTTTTAGGCAAGCGGCGCATGCGGTAGTGAGTGGAGCGAGGCGTCCGGCCTTCCGGACGTCTTAATAGCAGCATTAGCTATAGACGATATATGAGATGATTGCACTACTCCGAAAATACAATACTGCAGCACGTAGCTGATGTCCAAGCCAAAACCAAGCTAGGATAGGGTGTCCGCGTGTACACCTACCTGTACATGATGCATGTGTGCGAGAAAGCTAGGATTGAATTGAAGCAGGACGACAAGGGTTTCATGCGGCATTTGAAAGCGTGAATCCGGCGAGCTCGCCGGACCGACCGTGCCAACTGCTCGACTGTACATGTCTGCCCGGTGGTGGGGTCACGCGCGACACCGCCGTCCTTTCACGGCGATTTTACCGGCCGGGCTGCCCGCGCCAGATCGAAGACGACGACGACGCGCCAAAGCTAGGGCCGGCCGGTGTCGTCGTCTGTCAACTGCTCTCTGCTCAATCTGCATGAGGTTGACATTATTATATTTATATATACCATATATATTTAAAAACAAAATATAGTAATTGAATTATTACATTAATTAGCCAAATAAAATCATGTAGCCTTACGTATATATAGTACAGGACGGATGAGCTGAAGCGATCTGATGAAATGGGTCCAAATCGTCACTGTACCGAACGGAACTGCTTACTAGTTACTTAGCTACTAATTAAGCTAGTTACGTAGCTACACTTCAAAATAGTTTTAAATCAATTGTTAGTGTCACATCGTATCTTATTATTATCCTTCATTTGCGCAGGACAGAAGAAACAAAAGAGTGCCACCAATAGGGGATTCACCGAGACAATAATGCAAATTCCTTTTCTAAAGGGATAGACCGTCCCTTTCATTTCAATTTTCCTTGTCTGCTGCCTGTTGTTTGATTGAGCAAGCAAATAAAAGTCAGTAAGTAGGTACCGTACGTGTTTCCAACCAGTGTTTCAGTCACACAGATATGCATGCATAGCGGAATAATCCATCACTGTTCTCCATCCAAAATTTGCAAGGAGATGCATGCTTAGGCATACTAGTACTAGCTTACTAATATAGCTAGCTTAGTGAAGCTACTACTACTAGTGAAGCTACACTACACCTACAAAGCAGTAAGTAAAAAATCGTTGTGCCGCGCGTGCATGCTCTTGAGTGTTACAGTTGACTAGTTAGCATGCATGCGTTGTCGCTTCCGCTGCTGCTATGTTAGCTTTTCTTAGCGATCATGAGTAGTTCGATCAATGCATGCATGAGATAGATCTGGACTACTCCGATCGACGCATCATGACCGTACGTACCCCAAGTAATTAGGTGGTACATACGCTCTCCATCCCCTTTATTTCCTCTCACATCCAGCAAGCAAGAACATTCCTTTTGCACCAATCATAGCGGTTAGGTTTGCAAAGCGATCGATAACGAAACTTGAGCACTAATCATCGCAATTTTGTCAACACTTGACTTGAATAAGAATTGCAATATACATACTGTATGAGCGAGCGAGGCCCCTCTCAGATCCTCCTCCAAATGGATTAATATAAAGCGATGATAGATAGACTTGGATGACTTCACTTGATTATTATATATATTTAGTTGCCACATTCAATTCCCTCTCTTCCTTTGGACCGGATAGTCACGTATAAGCTTTATTATTCTCCCTCACCATTAGCAGCAATACTATTGCTAAAACTGGAGCATAGCTCAGCTTCACCAGCGAAGCAACATTTTTTACTTTCAGCTCAACGAGCAGCCGATAGAGCTGAAGCTGTTTTAATAAACCGTTTAACAAAACAACTTTTCATAATAGACAAAATAATAAAATGACCATAACGCCTTTCCCCATAGTCCCTTTATTTCTTCTTCATCTCCTTCCCCCACGGCCTCTTTCTTCCCAAATCTTATCTTCCTCGTCTCTTTCTTCCCGATGCGCCTGCACCTGCGAGCCTAAATGGTTATGCCCCCTGTAGTGGCCCTCGCGCCTACACACCCTAGCTCCGCGCCCATGCCCTCGGCGGTTGAGCCTGTGCACTCCCTCCCCCTGCGGGGGCAAATCCAGTCTTCGCACGTGCTAGAGGGCTCACTTGTGCGAGTGTAAGCTGGTAGAAGCTACTATTTTCAGCTTCATCTCCTATCTATATCATGTGTGAGAGCAGGTTTTCAGGAGCTTCACCTGTGAACCTGTTTATTTGCAAAAACCTTTTTGACGTAAAAGAGCTTCAAATTAAACAGCTCATAAAGCTTATGGAGAAGATGTGCTAAATAGAGCCTAAAGCTTGGCATTTCTTAAGTTAGAAGACCGGATGTGGTTGGTGGTTGTGATGGGGGAGTGGTGGCTCCCCACAAACCACCTCAAGCTCAGGGGTCCTGCCGGCCTTGTCTTAGCCGTTTAGACAATGCAATCGTGTGACGTCTCTCTCCACTCGAGCATATGCTTTTTCAGCGTTCACCACCTTTTCAAGTCTCTCCTTTATCAATCTTTCGTCCCCCCTCTCATATCCCCTCCTCTCGCTCTTCAAATCAAATTAACGTAACATTATAGAGTTGATTGCTTTCCGCCCATCGTTAACCACCGTCTCACGCCAAATTAATATTCTCTCATCCCTCCAATTATTCAGAGTCCTAAACCCACAACAATACTCACCTGTCGCTATGATCCTGCACTTTGTTACATATGCGTGCCTGCTTTTAGGATCATGTCTTGTTTGGCTTCCTCGATCATCTCGCATTTCAATATTAATTATATTCGTGGTATGAAAGATGTGTGTTAAAGTTTCACTTGAGTGCTAGATAGTGTGGGGCTGACTCTAGCTGCGTATGTATGTATCTATACAAATATAATAAACTGGATTCATCTATAATAATGAAAAAGGGGATCCTCCGATCCATCACTATATACATGCTAAGTATATATATACATTGCAAGAATTTACTCAGTGTGCCTAAGTTCCTGGGTGAATTGGTCTATATAATACATAAAACTCAATGAGCTCACCTGTTATTGCCATTTTTATCCACAAAAGAAAAGAAATATTTTCTCTGTTCTAAATTATAAGACGGTTTGGTTTTTTCTAAATACATTACTTTTACTATTTATTTAGACATAAAATATATCTAAGCACATAGCGAAAGTTATATATTAAAAAAGCTAAAACATCTTATAATTTGGAATGTAGGGAGTACGTCAATACTACACATTTTTCTCCACAAGGATGCTGCTTTTAAGTAAAAACTCTACATGCATGTATACGTGTGGCAACGACGACGATCAACACTGCAAATTAAACTCTATATATGTAACCCGGCCAGAGGATAGAAATGTACAAACAACTTTAGTTAGGTATACGAAAGACATTCCGTAACCGAAAGGAATGTTGTAAGAAGGAGAACAATCTCAGTCTACAGCGCGCTTGCTTTTATGTTAGTTAATATTAATATTAATATATAAAAAAATGTCGAGGCCCTTTCTTGCTCGACACGGCCTTTTTCTCCTGCTTATTCTAATTTCCTCAATATGTAAGAAGCCCCCACAGCATGCCCAACACAATCCTACTTTTGTGGTATGGAAACAAAGAACAACAGTATAATATATATTGTGCCACGTCACCACAAGGGCCCTCCATTTAGCCAACTTTTGCTAAACGATAATGCTGCGTGCATGGCATCACGTTCCTAACTAAATTCCAACCATGTACGGGTACGGCACGCCATTGTGATTAAAAGAAAATACTTTTTAATTTCTTCAATCACTAATTGGGGGGTCAATTCAAGGTGTCAAACTTAATGGATCGGAATGGCCTCTCTAACGCTATTGGTATCGACAGGTAGAAACCATCATGGCCACAATCTCCTACTATACTAGCTAGCTACTACAGTTGACTTCCTTCAACGATGTTCGTTGTTGAGTAAATCTGCATGTCGTGCACTGGTTAGCTACCTAAGTAACCAAGTCAACCCCCACTAGGCAACCAATCTTTCTATCTATTCAGATAGTTGGGTCTGCTGCTTACATCTTATAAATTATATTTTACATTAGATGAGTTCTGTGCTGATAAGATTAAAAAATTAGGAGATAAGAGACATAGCATACCACTACCACAGGGAGCTTATCACAAACATTTTGAAAACCCTCGTCATTGCTAGTTTTGTCCTTCATTGGTGAAAGTCAGCGGTGATAGTAAGAGTTATCCACCACTGGTTTCAAACCGACAATGATAATCCATTATCACAACTAACTTCTATTACCAACTGACAGTCACTACTACACAAATGATTTTTTTAGTAACGGATGTACTTTTAGTAGAGGTGGCTCTATCAAAATCTACCTCTAAAAAAGTTCCCAAGCCAGCCTGCCTCTAGAAATTGATTTTTAGAGGCAGCTTGGATCTACAACCGCCTCTAAAAAATGTCCTGGTCTTTAGAGGTGGCTGGATCTAGAGTTGTCTCTAGAAATCCAATTTTTATAGGCGGCTGGTTCTAGAGCCATCTCTAAAATCAGTGTAGCACAGTAAAACTCATAATTTTTTATAAAAAAATTGGATGAAGCAAACATTATTATGTCAAAAGTTGTATATCTCGAAGGTATCTATAAATTTGCAGTTGACATATTTTTCATTTGAAGTCATTTAAATCCCACAGATTCTAATTGAAATTCTCAGATTTTTAGATTCAATTTTTTTAATGTTTCAAATGACGACCTTGGATGGAGAAATGACCAAAGACAAACTTATAGATCTCAAAAAGGTCTAATGGCCCGTTTGGATGTCTATATTGAGACCCAGACATAGGAATTGGAAACGGCAGACCCGAATTCCACATGTTTGGATGGCCATGGCATTCGAGTCTAGAAATTGGACCCGTTTCCGCGCGGCATTCGTTTCACCTATCGCACCCCCTCGGTGATACCGAGCCAAGACCCTCCATATTGGTTGGAATCGCATCCCCTCCAACTCCGCTCGTCATCTCCAAGTCCGGCGCCAGCCCTGCGTCCTCCTCGCCGGAGCTCCATAACCCCCACGCACACCCCCTCCGCCCAGTCCCCGCCGCCCCCTCGGCCCGGTCCCTGCGTCCTTCTCGCCGGAGCTCCTAAAACCCCTCGCGCGCCCCCTCTGCCCCAGTCCCTGCCGCCCCTTCGCGCCGGCCCCTCCATTCTCCTCGCCGGAGCAGAGAGGAGAGCGGCTCGAGATGCAGGGTGCGACTTGGCGAGTAGCAGAGAGGAGGGTGGCTCCAGAGGCAGGAAGCGACTCAACGGAGGAACGCGGGGAGGAGATTGGCAACGGAAGAGGATGAGCTGGTGGTGCATGGTGGAGGGGCGGTGGGACGAAGGAGAACTGGAGGAGCCCGTCGAAGTCGAGGCACTCGCGACGGCCGGCTCCGGCAGCGAGGGCCTGCAACTTCATCTCCGGTTCAGCGCCCCCTCCGTACCCATCGAGGTTGAGTCACTCAGAAGAGTGGAAGAAGATGGATCAATTTGCCAATTCCATGCTATGCGCATCCAAACATGATTTTGTATTTGGCACTGCATTTGTTTCCAGCTAGCAATTCTATCTACATCCAAACAGCCACTTTGGTATTGGCATCCCTTTCCAATATAAGTCTGATTTGGTATTGGTACCAATTCAATTCCAGGGTTTCCAATATCTACATCCAAACAGACCCTAAAACATTTTAGTTGAGAACTTTTTTATTTGAATTAAATCTATAATCCAAAATTCAGTTTGAAGTCCTCACATATTGAGATTCAAAATTTTCAAACAACATCAGATGGAGAAATGACAAAAACCAAAGTTGTAAATCTCGAAGAGCTATACAAATTTATAGTTGATAACTTTTTTTACTTTAAATCATTTATCCAAAGAAATGCTATTTGGATTTTTCAAATATTTTTTAAATGACTTCTGATGGAGAAATCACCATAACCAAAGTCGCAGTACTCAAAAGTATTTATAACTTTCCAATTGAAACCTTTTTCATTTAAATTCATTTAAGATCTCATATATTCATTTTAAAATCCAGTAAAGTGAATATTAAAGGAATTTATCTAGCCTTTAGTCAGACATTGGGATGGATTTGTTAGGGAAGCTACTTATGAGGCCTAAGATCATGGGGGCCCTATGGTCGCACGTGCACAAAAAATTTTCCCGGTGGGGGCCTCCGCATATTAACTTTTTTTTGCTATTGTTTGCCCTGATTTGTTATTTCTGAAAAATGAGCAGGCTCTTAATCGATTTGTAGGAGTAGCAAATCGACTTGTAGAGGCGGCTCCTGTTTTCGGCTGCTTCTACAAATTGATTTCTAGAGACAAACAACTAGCCAGTCCTCTCTACAAATCCCTTGTGTAGTAGTGGATGATAATGGTTTTTGAAATTAAAAAAGGCAGCTGAGTCCCAGTGGTGGCTCACCAAGCCTATCGAAGCAGCCCACTAAGCCCTGACATCGGCTGCCACCCTCGACCGTGCCGCCAATGCCAAGAAAGTGATCAGTGACGAGGCCTCACGCGCGGAGGCCACTCGTAGCTGCATGACGCCATTGCTGCCCTTTCTAGGGCCACGCTGCCCCCACAATCAGCAAGGGCCACGCCTCGCCCTCACATGGGCCACGACGCGTGCGCATGGGAACATGGCCCTTGACATGGACCCCGCTTCGGTCCTACGGGCCACGCGTGTGCAGCTGCCACGCCTCCGCAGACCTAAGCGTGTGTTTTATTTGAACGCGGTGGGATGGGACAGACCTACATAGTTTTTAGGGATGGGACAGTCCTAACTGTCTATTTGGATGAGGGGGTGGGACGTGCACCGCCGCATGTGCCACATGCACCATCGCCACCCTGTGTACCACGCACCTCCACCGCTAATCCGGCCACCCTCGTGCCAAGCTCCGACGTGGCCGGTCACCAGCACCATGCCAAGTTCCGTCGCCGCCCCTAGGTCCACCCCATGGTCGTCCACCACCCCCAGTCCAAGATCCATCGTGGTCACGCCATGCTCCAGCCCATGGCCGGCCGCCGCCCCCTACCCCAAGATTTGTGCATGGACGGCCACGTCCCCACGTGAAGCTCCTCTCATGGACGGCTGCTATCCCCGTGCCAAGCTTTAACCTCTACACCCAGCACCCAAGAAAAATAGAGCAGCTGAGGACGTGAATCGGGGATAACCCCGTCCGCTCGATTTCACGGGACAGGACTAACCCCGAATCTAGGAGAATATCCCCTCTGGACATGGTCCCGTCCCCTATCGTCCCCGAACCAAACACCGTGAAAAACTGGCTCGCCCCAACCCATTCTCGGTCGTCCCTAACACATGTTAAGGGAGGGAGAAAGGGTGAGGGGATCGGAGTTTGAAAGGGGGCGGGTGAGGGTGTGAGGTGGCTAGAGGGTCAAGAAGGGAGAAAAGTTTTGAACTACAAACACAAGGGGTTGTTGTTCTATTAAGTATATGTTTAGTTAGGTTAAAAGGATCAGATAAACTATGATTTGTCTATATGGTTTTATAGTCTACCGTGAGTTTGCCTTTTTACTACTTCCTCAAATTATAAATATGGGTCCATTTAGTTTTTTGTAATTAAACTTCTTTAACTTTGACTAGCAATATCTTTTAAAATGTATTGTCTTTAATAATAAGGGACCGGGATCTACCTAGTAATGCCAATCTTGTTTGGTCAATTTGTATAAAATTATAGATAGTGATGTTATGGTAAAAAAAATGTTTGACTTAGGTAGAGTGAGATTGTTTTATATTTAAGAACGGATCGGAGGAAGTAGATGACTAGAGAGTTCAGCATATATCTCCAAATTTGCACAGACACACATATGTGCTAGCCAGCTAGCTGCCTAGATAATTGTAGTACATTGCAGATGCATTATCTCCTATAATAATAGGATTAGACCAATCGATGGAATTGGAATTGGTTCTCTACAATTGAGTCTCTCTTTTCTTAAAGAAGCTTTGGCTATGGATTGCATCAGTCACTTCTTGGGAAGAATTACATTCGAGTTTTCAATCCCTACAAGTCATTCTTTCACATCAATCACCCTTAAAAAAGAAAATAAAATACAAGAATGCCTCCTCTAGGATGTTTAATATATGCCAATATATATACTGATTCTTTTCTAAAGTATAGGATGCATCCTACCCTACCCGTGGTGTCTTCCCAACCCTAGCTAGGAAACCAACATATAGAAAAGAATAAAGGAATAAATAAATTGATCATGGGAACACCCCTCGATCTGTTGTAACTCCTCTCCTGCTGATTGCCGTACGTAGGTACGTCGTCTCAATTTCCTCAGCAATTACCACTGTTTTGCCCATTATATATCGGCTGCGCTTGCACCCAAACGTCGGAACAAGCACCAGCATCTGGACGCTATTCTTCTTCCTCCTATTCCCTGTCTGCCGCCACCTCAGACGCCACCCTGGCCGACTACCCCACCGCTGGCCATGCATCCACGCCGCCCTAATCCCAATTCACGGATGACATACCTCCTCCTTGCATGCCCCGACCTCGGACGACGCCTTGGCCACCGGCGACCTCACCGTCGGCTGCCCACCCCAGCCGTTCCTTCCCCGCCCTTCCCTAATCCTAATCTATCGGTGACATACCTCCTCCACTCTGCCAGCCGCCACCTCGGACGCCGCCCTGGCTGCCGGCCGGCTACCTCGCCAGTGACCTCATCGCCGGCCACCCACCCCCGCCACTCCTTCCAACCCTTCCCTAATCTCAATCCGTCGGCGACCTAAGCTTGTTGTTGTTGCCCCCGCCGACACCGCCCGCTCGGCGACGCCTCCGCCATCGAGCTCGATGCCGGTCGAACCGTCTCCACCGCCGGGTCGACCGCGCCCCTGGGCCCCTCCTTTTCTAAGGCCACTGGGTATTGGTTGTGGCAGCGGCCGCGCGCCGCCGGCACGCGCTTGCGGTCGTGTCCACACGGACATGGACACCCACGTTATATCATTATTGATTATATATATCCCCACCTCTGTTGAGTTAAGCTAACGGACCTAATGTTGATGCGATACAAATAACAAATATATACAACGACGAAACCACTATTAGGGCCTTCTGTTTGCGGGTCACTGAAAGAGACGCGGCGGCGACAATCGCTTCTCCGTGGGCAACGACACTTCTGGGCGCCCGACTGCACTGCTGATGACGTTGTGATGCCCCTGGAACGACGACGGCTATGACGACGGCGCGGCCATTGAGCCAATCACATTCTTTGATGCTGCTCAAGTGCTCAGGACGTAGACATATATATGTGGCCCTTCCGCTTCAAAGACCTGGTGCATTAGCAGAAGAGATGGATACGATGGCGCTAGCTCTTGACCTAGCGTGATCACATTGCGCAAGCGAGCAGCGGTGTCGACGCTGACTGGATGGAAATGGCCTCTCTCATTCGCTGTAAACCTGTACCTATTATATTCTTCCCTCCTGGCTCTCTTGAATCATGTGTTAGAATAATCTACTGCTTCCTTGTGTGAACACACAGCAAGGGGAAGGCGGCGCTGAAAAGACCCCCTGTTGTGGTACTGTAGCTGTTGTAGAGGCAGGCGCCGAACGGCTCACCTACCGGACTGTAGCCACATGAAGTGACAGGCGCAGAAGTCAGTCCTGCAGTGTTATCTAGTTACTGTTGTAGCATGTGCGCTGTATTAGGACTAGATGGATAGAGTTGTATAAATAGACTACCATGGCAACTCAGTAAAGAGAGTTCAGATTTGATATCTCCCATACAGGGCTTCGGCCAACGCTGGTGTCTTGTACTGTGTGTGTATGCTCTGTTCTCCCTCTTCTTCAACCTCTAGCTATAGTGTGTGGGGACGGACAACGCTTGTTCGTGGTCGGCTTAGCTAGTGGGTGCTCGGCAACATTAGCGGGTGCTCGACAAGACCAGTGAGTGGTCGACTCACTTGAGCCGATGATCCTGTGGGCCAACAAGTGGTATCGGAGCCGTACAAGCATCGTCGCCAGACTAACCGCTGGCGATGACAGGCGGTTCGGAGATGGGCGACAACAGTGGCATTGCTGTGGCTGCCCAGCCACAACCGGAGGTCATTGTTTGCACGATGCGGGAGATCAGCGGCACCAGTTGGCCGACGCTGACTCGCAACAACTATGGAGAGTGGTCGGTGACCATGAAGGTCAAGCTCAGAGCCCGACGACTCTAGATTACTATTGACAAGGGTACCGACAATGAGAAAGATGACATGTCAGCGTTGGAGGCTATCCTCGCTGCTGTACCGGTGGAGTACAGGGAGCCATTGAGGACGAAGAGCTCGGCTAAGGAGGCATGGGAGGCTATTGCAGCGATGCGCGTTGGTTCCGACCGCGCAAAGAAGACGACGGCCCAGCTTCTGAAGCAGGAGTACGCCAACCTCAAGTTCAAGGATGATGAAATGGTGGAGGACTTCTGCCTCCATCTGCAGACGCTCATCAGCAAGCTGAAGAGCCATGACATCACCATCGACGAAGAGGAGACGGTCTTCAAGTACCTCCACTCCGTGCTGGCAAAGTACATCCAGATCGCTCTCTCCATGGAGACAATACTGGACTTGTCCACCCTCGCCATTAAGGATGTGACAGGCCGTCTGCGGACGGTGGACGAGCGCCTAGAGCAGGCGATAGCAACGAAGGACAGCGGTAAACTACTGCTGATAGAGGAGGAGTGGGCTGCTCAGAGAAACTCTGGGAAGGCAGCCTTCTCCAGCCGCGGTGGCGATGGCAAGCGCCGCGCACTACTAGAAATGTGTTCATCAATGACGATTCAGTCGTGACGCTTACAAATTTCATCACAGAATAAGCGCTTTCTATGACGAAATTTCCAGCTTCGTCATAAGTAACAAGTGACGGAGCTTTGGCACGAAGAATAATGATGAAAACAAAAGAATCGTCATAAAACAACAAAACTAAATCGTCATAGATCGTTTGGCTCGTGTACCACCTCGAGGACATGTCGCCGTGGTCCCACCAGCAGGTCCCACCTCGAGGACGTGGCGATGTGGTCCCACCATTGGGTCCCAACCTCGAAGACGTGGCGATGCGGTCCCACTAGCGGGTCTTCAGTGACGAAAGAAGAGCATCATTGATGTACACATCCCTAGTAGTGGCGGCAAGGCTTCTTCGGAGAAGAAGAAGCAGGTCGACCCCAACGCCTGCCGACGCTGTGGGAAGATGGGTCATTGGGCACGGGAGTGCCCAAATCGCAAGCAAGAGAAAAAGGCTGAAGTTCATCTGGCGTAAGCTGATGATGAAGATGAGGCCACTATCCTGATGGTGATGTTCTATGCACTGCACGACGTCGAGGCCGAGGAGACGGAAGAGGCGTCGACGTGGGAAGGACCTGGAAAGGCCCTAAAGACTGTCAACCTTGACGAACCACGCGCCCAAGTCCACCTTGAACGTGTGGGTGCCAACCAGGAGTAGCGGTGGTATCTGGACTTTGGTGCTAGCAACCACATGACGGGCTCCAAGGCATCCTTCTCCAAGCTCGTCAACGATATTACCGATATGGTGAAGTTTGGTGACGGCTCAAGGGTGGCTATCCAAGGGCGCGACACCATCATCTTTAGGTGCCAGAACGGAGAGCACCGTGCGCTAATAGATGTATATTACATCCCACAGCTATGTTCCAGCATCATCAGCATTGGTCAGCTAGATGAGCGCAGTAGCGAGGTACTGATTAAGGATGGAGTCCTTAGGATCAGGGACCGGGAGCAACGACTTCTTGCCAAGGTAAAGAGGTCCCTGAACCAGTTGTACCTACTTGACCTGAAGGTAGAACAACTGGTGTGCCTGGCGGCAAGGCACACCGAGGAACCATGGATGTGGCATGCCCAGTTCGGACATCTCAGCTTCGACACGCTTGGTCGACTGGAGAAGATGGTCCGAGGGCTACCCGACATCAAGCACGGAGGCAAGCTGTGTGATAGCTGCCTGGCCGGGAAGCAGAGGAGGCTACCATTCCCAGAGGCAGCCAAGTTTCGCACGAAGGACGCTCTCGAGCTCGTCCACGGTGACCTCTGTGGGCCGATCATGCCAGCTACAAACGATGGTCGGCGGTACTTCCTCCTGCTCATGGACGACGCTACATGTGGCTGCAACTCCTGACGAGCAAGGACGAAGCGGCGGCGATGATCAAGAAGTTCAATATATGCGCGGAGGCCGAGAGCGGCAAGAAGCTCCATGTGCTGAGGACTGATTGCGGCGGTGAATTCACTTCGGTAGAGTTCGCTGCATACTGCGTGGATCAAGGTGTGGTGCGACACCACACCGCACCATACTCACCATAACAGAATGGCATGGTGGAGCGACGGAACCAGACGGTGGTCGGCATGGCCCGATCCATGATGAGGGCCTAAGGCATGCCGGCAAGGTTTTGAGGGGAAGCGGTGACCATGGTGGTGTTCATCCTCAACCACGCTCCGACCAAGGCCCTGACGAGCAAGACACCGTTCAAAGCTTGGTATGGGTGTAAGCCGAGCGTGTCCTTCCTCCGGACATTCGGCCGCATCGGTCGTGTCAAGAAGACGAAGCCGATCCTCTCCAAGCTGGAGGACAGGAGCCACCGATGGTGTTCCTAGGCTACGTGGAGGGTACCAAGGCATACAGGCTCTATGACCCACGTGAAGACAAGGTGCTTATCTCGCACGACGTCGTGTTCGACGAGAAGGCAGCTTGGGACTGGAGCAGTTCAAACACGAGGGAAGTTGGCGGCTTCACTAGCACCTTCGTCGTCGAGCACTTGGTCATCCACGGTGGTGGAGATGCTGGGGAAGAGGTGTCAAGCACTCCAGAAGGGGTGCCGAGCACTCTAGCGGTAGAGTCGAGCACTCCTAGGGTAATGCTAAGCACTTCGGGAGGGATGCCGAGCACTCAGGGAGGAGTGTCGAGCACTTCTGGAGGGATGCCGAGCACACCAGGAGTGGTGCCAAGAGGTTCTACAGTGATGGCGACCACTCCAGGACAGGTGCCAAGCACTTCCGTGGTAGAGCCAAGAGGTCTTGTAGTGGTGCCAATGACTCCAAGACTGAGGCTGAGCACTCCTACAGTGGTGTCGAGCACTGCAGGAGTAATGACGAGCTATCCAGAAGTAGTGCTGAGCACTACAACCAGGGTGCCGAGCACTCAAGGTGCTGTGCCAAGCACTCCAGTGGAACTGGGAACTCCATTGATGCTGATTGAGTTCACCTCACCTCCCGGTGACATCACTGAGTTTGTGGATGCCTTCCACAAAGGTGAGGAGGTGTGGTTCCGCAGGTTGGACGACATCATCGGTGGCACAGGGCCCTCAGGACTGGCTGGTCGGCTACTCAATGACCAAGAGCTGCTGCTCATCAGTGCAGAGGAACCACCCATGTTTGCGCTGGCCGAGCACAACAAAAACTGGTGATGGGCGATGCTGGAGGAGATGAAGGTGATTGAGGAAAATGAGACATGGTAGCTCATCGACCCACCTCCAGGATGCTGTCCGATCAGCCTGAAGTGGGTGTACAAGGTCAAGCGGGACAAGCTCGACGCCATTGTCAAGCACAAGGCGCGCCTCGTCACCCGAGGCTTTGTTCAGTGCGAGGGCATAGACTTCGAGGAGGTCTTTGTGCCAGTAGCACGCATGGAGTCGGTCCGTTTGCTACTAGCTTTGGCAGCAGCAAAAGACTAGCGCGTCCTTCACTTGGACATTAAATTGGCCTTCCTCAACGACGAGCTGGCAGAGATGGTCTTTGTCAGGCAACCTCCTAGTTTCACCATCAAGGGAGAGGAGCACAGGGTGCTCCGACTACACAAGGCGCTCTACGGGCTACGGCAGGCCCCACGAGAATGGAACGCTAAGCTTGACGCCACACTAGGCGAGCTTGGGTTTCAGCGGTGCGCAACCGAGCACGCGCTCTACATGCAGCGACGGGGAAGGAGGAACTCATCGCCGGCGTGTATGTAGACGACTTGATCGTCACCGATGCGCGTACGGAGGACATCAACGGCTTCAAGCGTGAGATGGTGGCTTGTTTTCGAATGAGCGATCTCAGCGCACTCTCCTACTACCTCGGCATCGAGGTGAGACAGAAAGGAGGAACTCACGCTCGGTCAGAGCGCGTATGCCTCCAAGCTGTTGGAGCAGAGCAGCATGGTTGAGTGCAAGCCATGTGTGACAGTGGCTAAAGTTGATGAAGGCCAGCACCGCGGCGAAAGTGGATGCAACACTCTACCGGAGCATCATCGGCGGTCTACACGAGGCCAGACATTATGTTCATCGTGGCCTATGTCAGTCGCTTCATGGAGGATCCCAGAGAGGATCACTGGGCTATAGTGAAGCGGCTACTGCGCTACGTCAAGGGGACGGTGGATCAATGGATCATCTTTCCCAAGACCGGTGGGAGTAGGCTGTAGCTCACTGTGTTCAGCGATGCAGACATTGTGGGGGACATCGATGGACGATGGAGTACCTTTGGCATGCTCGTCTTCCTCGGGTCGGCCCCAATTTCATGGCTGTCGCTGAAACAGAAGGTGGTTGCGCTATCTACGTGTGAGGAAGAGTACGTAGCGGTAGCCACAGCGGCGTGCCAAGTTGTGTGGCTATGTCGGCTGCTGGGCGAGCTGACCGGCGTGGAAGCTCACCCACCAGCACTGATAGTGGACAACCAACCCATCATCGCTCTCGCAAAGAATTCATTTCTACACGACCGGAGCAAACACATCGACGTGAAGGGCAGATCATCATCGAGTTCGTCGAAACTTGTCGGTGTTTCGAACAAACACCGGCTAGGAAATTTATAATTGTTGCGCGTTAGGCCCGGATGGTGCACTAAAGGACACAAGGTCTATACTAGTTTAGGCTGAATGTCCCTACGTCCAGTCTGCTGCTGCTCGTGTTTTCAGTACCAAAAAAGGTTCATAGTAGGGGGTACAAACGGTCGAGAGAGGGAAAGGTCCCAAGTCTCTGATGGAATGGTCAAAAGGACGCCAAGAGCTTGGTCGCTGCTTGGCTGTATGCGTGATGTGTTGTCTTTGTCGAACTGATCCCCCTTTGTGGGGTGTCCTGCCCTCCCTTTTATAGACCAAGGGGGAGCAGGGGGTTTACATATGGGAGAAAGAGGAAAAAACCTACGGTAGAGATCACATTTCGGAGGTGCCAAGCTTTCCTTTTTTCTTGAGCCTATTCCATGGTCATGGCAGGGATAGCGCATCCACTGACCCTGACAGGGCCATGCCCTGGCCTTGCTTCAGCGAGTGGTTACATCCCATCCTCCCTCAGTAGACGGTGCGGGGTGCTTGGGCGCTGAGCCATGACTCTACGGGGGGAGACGGGGAACTGACTATACGCTTGTTAGTATAGATGATGTGAGTTGTTTGGATTGTAGCGGTTGTCACATGCCTTTGTTAGTATCCGCGCCCAAGGGCTGAAGGCGGCGCCTACTACAGTATGGGACAAAAGTCGGCGCCTACAACACTATTTGGGCACTGTTATGTCAGAAAGGGCTTAAAGCGCCCGTCCCATCGTATCCTGACGGTACCTTCTTGTAGGCATATAGGGCATGGCCCTCGATACTGCAGTTGACACGAATGTCCTGTCGTACCCTATGCTCGTCTTTACGAAGGATTAGGGTGCAGTCATCGGGCGAGGTCGAGCCCATCCTCGGGCGTCAGGCGAGGCAGAGTCTAGCCCTTAGCCGTCAGACGAGGCGGAGCCCACCCTCGGACGTCGGGTGAGGCGGAGCCCACCCTTAGCCATCGGGCGAGGCGGAGCCTAGCCCTCGGATGTCGGGCGAGGCGGAGCCCGCCCTTAGCCATCGGGCGAGGTGGAGCCTAGCCCTTGGGGGTCGGGTGAGGCAGAGCCCGCCCTCGGACGTCGGACGAGGCAGAGCCAGCCCTTAGCCATCGGGCGAGGCGGAGTCTAGCCCTCGGGGGTCAGGCGAGGCGGAACCAATCTTTCATCGTTCGGGCTAGAAGCGCAGTAGCGTTCTTGTCTGACCGAAAGTGTCAACATTTGATGGTTATTAGTTTCATCTCATTGGGTACCCCGGTATTAGGTCCCCAATAGTAGCGTCCGAGCCCCCAGGTGATTCGGACAGAATCGCCCGGGGGGTATTTTGACTTGCCAGAGTTAATTCGCCAGAGGGTGCGCGCGAGCGCACCCGACGGGTGTAGCCCCCAAGCCCCCGGGTGATTCGGGCAGAATCGTCCGGGGGGTATTTCCATTCGCCAGAGGGTGTGCGCGAGCACACCCATCGGGTGTAGCCCCCGAGCCCCGGGTGATTCGGGTAGAATCGCCTAGGCGGTAATTTTGGACCCTTCGCGGGTAAGGCTATGAGATTCGGTTTTTGTCAACTGGATAGTTTTAAGGGAACCCTGGTACCCCATTCGCGGGGATTTCATCCAAGGTCAGCCTAGTTGGGGCTCGACTGCAGGTCGAGGCCCCACTGATGCTCGTGTTCCTGAGTCCTGGTCGCTTGTGGGCCCATCCCTCATTGGGACGGCCGTCGAGACTGTTGGGACGGCCCTTGGACTTCTGGGCACGTATCCCCTCTGTGGGAAAAGAGTTCAGTCCGTTTGGGAAGGCGAACCATCCGGTATGATTTTGGTGGGAAAGAATAGGGATCGCGAGCGTGTATCCCGTGACGTGTCACGGCGGTGTGTCGTGGCGGGCTCAGAGATCGAGGCGGACAGTTGCCCTTCTCGCATCCATCGCCCCTATAAAACCACGGGGTTCGCCCCCAGGGTTCTATACTTCGTCTCCTCGCCCTCGCATCTACCACCTCCGCCACCAATCGCCTGAGTCTCCCGCACCTATACTGCTGCCACCGTCAAGCTCGCATCCGCATCGCAGCCGCCGTTGAGCTCGCATCCACCCCCCTTCCCGTCGTTTCAATGGAGCCATGGTGCAGATCCAGCATTACCCCTCAGCGTCTGGAGGGCCTCGTCCGCCGTGGCCTCCTTCGTTCGCCCATTGTCCGCCGTCGAGGAGTGGCGGCTGCTTGGTGATGAGGACGAGCCGTCATCACCTGAAGGGCATGTCGTGTCCTTTGCTCTCTTCCACGAGCGGGGATTCACCGTGCCTGCTCATAAGTTCCTTTGAGGGCTGTTGGAGTACTACCAGGTGGAGCTGCAGCACCTTAATCCCAATGGGGTCCAGCATATTGCAGCATTCGTCGCCCTGTGTGAGGGGTTCCCGGGGATTAGTCCCCACTTCGATCTGTGGCGGTATTTCTTTGCCATCAACCTGTCCAAGAAGTGGGTCGGGAAGTAAGAGCTGAGCATGCCAATGGGATGTGCCAGCATTCATCTGTGAAACAACCAGGCGAATGACTACCCATTGATGCGTCTGTCGACCTCCAACAAGGGGTGGCATTCGCAGTGGTTTTACGTCAAGGACGACGTGGCCGCCCCCTTGCCGGTGTACTCTAGGCGCCTCATCGAAGAGGTCCTGGGGTCATAGAAGTGGGGTGTCCCGGACAAAGATAAGAATAGGATCAAGGACCATCTCGTCGCCCTCCAAATTCTAAAGGATAGGGGTGTGAAGGGATCAAGGATCATCGGCGCCTACCACACACGGAGGGTGGCGCCGCTGATGAGCCGTGCGCTCCCCCTGTACCTGATGGTGCTCGGGGCGTCGCCTGAAGGGATGACGCTCGCCGACAAAGAGCTCCCCCCACCGATGTGGCACAGCAGATCAAGGAGGCGATGGAGCCTTCGAAGGACACCATTGGTGTTGTCCTTGACTTCATATATCCGGTGCTGGGACATCCTCCGATACGGCCGGAACCGGGGTTCATCAATTTCGTAAGTTCCCCTTTCCCATGCCTTTTCTTTACTTGAATTTCTGACCCCTTGATGCTGACCTCGGGATAGCGGGACTAGCTGAAGAGACTCATCCTCAGGGATAGCCCCGCTCCGCTGCCGAAGGACCGGATCCTGGCGGCAGCGAATCACACCGTGGCCGAGTGGGATAAGAGGATGAGGGAGCTCAAGAAGAAGAAGATGCTATGGAAGCAGCAAGCACAGGATCGAGGAGAGGAGACAAGCAGTGATGATGATGACGATGACGACGACGACAACGAGTTTGATGAGGTAGTAGCCGACGTGGATTGGGATGTCTTGGAGGGCGAGGATTCACTGACAGGTACCCAATTGTCCATGCAGGGACCCTTCCTGTTCCACATGGGGGGAAGTGAGTCCGTGAGGCCGGTGGGGCTAGGCCCATCCTTAAGTCCGGTGGGAGCCAGTGGATCCACCGCCACACCCGGGGTGCCGGTAGAGGATCGGTGGATGGGGGAGGCGGATCTGCTGCCGCACCCGAGGTGCTGATGGAGGGGGGCGGCTCCGATGCCGTGCCCCATGAGCCGATGGGGGCGGGCGGCCCTGCCGCCATGCCCGAGGTACCAACAGAGAGGGGTGGCTTCGTCGCCGCGCCCTTGGAGACAGAGGAGGCGAGACCCTCTACCCGGGAGCAGGGGCAGGTTCAAAGCGGTCCTGCCCGGACGAGCTAGAGCAGGAATCTAGGGGTTCATCCCCAAAATGTTCCTACTACCCGACAACGCCGGAGTACGTCATTGATTCCTCTTTTTTTTCCTATTTTCTATTTTTCGGTGTGTCCTTATGCCTTTTAACTTTTTGCAGGCTCTTGCGACGGGGCCGTTCCTTGGCGCTGGCGCCCAAGAAGAGTGTCGCTCTTCAAGCGGAACGGGTGTCGTCGTCGAACGTCGCTCCATTTCAGGGCAGGAGCGGAGCCAATGTTGCGGCCTCATCGGCTGGTCAGGCGCCGCCAGCGGTGGCGCCCGTGCCTTCGGGGGGTCAGGCGAGCACCAAGGCTGAAGAAGTGCCCTCGGGGGTCACCGAGCAGACGACGGCGGTGGTGACTCCGCCGCCTATGTTGGAGCAGACGGAGCTACCGCCCGCGCTTGGGGTGCCTCCTGTGGTGGGTGCGGCGCCACAAGTTGAGGCCCCGGCG
Organism: Miscanthus lutarioriparius; assembly: GCA_904845875.1. NCBI lineage: Eukaryota > Viridiplantae > Streptophyta > Magnoliopsida > Poales > Poaceae > Miscanthus > Miscanthus lutarioriparius. The sequence continues at coordinate 24,916,371 of CAJGYO010000003.1, forward strand.
TCGCAAGCGGAGGTGGCTGGGACCGCGCCAAGCCAGGAGCAGCCGGACGCAGCCACGGTGGTGTCCGCGGGGCCGAGAGCGATGAGCACGATCTTCTGCGCACCACCGTCGGAGGTGGTCTTCGATGACCTGGGGGTGGTGTGGCTGGAGGAAACCGGTTCACTTGCGGCCCGCGCCATGGATATCACGGTGCGGGTGGGCTAGCTCGAGCAGAACGCCTTCCACACCAGGATCACCCAAGCCTTTATTGTCGCCCGCTCTCATTATGATTGGGAAATCAACCTGGAGGTAATGAGCCTCGGCTTCGCACCTGTCTACGACAACTCCGAGCTGGATGAGATCGAGAAGGCGGTGACTCCTATTGCGCGGAACCTGGCGAACAGGTTGAAAGGCATAGTTCTCCCTTCGAGGAAGTAGTTAGTTGAATAAGTTTGATAAACATCTATCTGTAATATGTGGACAAGCGTCGGTGTTTTTCATGTCCGAAAATAGTTTCATAATTTCATTTCGTAATTTTGTTTCGTTCGTTTGAGCTTACTTCCTTCCCTTCTATAATTGAGGAAAAAGGTTTATGCGATCTGACCCTTCCGTTCGTTAAGACCATAGGGCCTGAGGTGTATAAGGGGAAGATTTGACTATGTTGGTGAGCAAAGTTACCGTAGCCGTCGGGGCGTGGGCTTTTTGCTGTCTTACCAGGCGTGCTCGTTTATCTATTCCCACAAACCTTGCCGCCAGTCTTACCATGAGGAAAAGGTCTAATGCAATGACTATTTCGAAAAAGAGGAGGTATTTATACCTTTGTCAGCCCCCGGGTAAGATCCGACCCCTTGCGGCTGTTGGGGCCGGATGTTACTGGAGACCGAAATGAGGGTAGCGAACTTGCTCTTATATTCGCATGTACCCCTTACTTTGGATTTTGGCGATGGTTCCGTGACCATGCATTTGGTCTTGTCACAGGCTCGGCCTTCCCCGAGCCCCCGCGCGTGGTGGGGATTTGGTCAAGGGCCGGCTCGTTTTGTGACTGTCGCCCTGTTCTACAGGTTTTCGCAACTGGAGGGATTGAGGCGATGTCACTTGCCTCGATGGCTCGAATGACGTGCCTGATGAGCTCGCTAACGGGGTTGTTCGAACGGAATCCAATCCCGCTGCTTTGCGACAGGGTCGGCAAAGCTCTCGGGCGGCGTTCCGTTGCTCCTTGACCTGCCTTCCAACAAATTCCCCCTTAATGGGGACTCTATGGGCTCGGTAAGAGGCTGGATTGAACTTAGAAGGTTGAGATGTCCCTTCCCGCCTCGATGTGGGTTGGGCAAAAGGCCGCTGAGGCTCATCTGTGTTTTCTCCCCTGGCTCTTATTGGACGCGAGGCAGCCTTAGACCCTTCACGGGTCAACCTTCGAACCTCAGTCTCTCGATCTTAGATCGAGCGGCTCGAGCTCCCAAGCCCCTTAGGGTCTGATAGGGGTCGGTCGTGTTTTGCGCATCACCCCGTCCTCGGTTTCCGCAACCGGAGGGGCTGAGTTGACGACACTTGCCTCGACGGCTCGAGTGTCATGCTCAATGAGCTCGCTAATGGGTATGTTCGTGTGGAATCTGGGTCCATCATTCGCTAATGGGGTCGGCAGAGCCCTTATGTGGTATTCCACTACTTCTTAACCCACTTCCCGGCAGATGCCCGAGCCGTTCTGTAGGCTCAGGTGGACCGTTGGCTTCTCCTCGACGGAGATTCTATGGGTTTGACTCAGGGTTAGAATCAAACGAGAAAGGTCGAGATGTCCCTGTCCGCTTCTAAGCTGGGTCGGGCAAGGCCGTTGGGGCTCATCACAGTTTTTCCCTTGGCTCTGTTTGACACGAGGCGGCCTCGAGCCCTTTGCGGGCCGGCCTTTGAACCTCAGTCAGTTGCCGCTCATATCAAATGAGGCGGGCATCGCTTCGTGGCACGACACGAAGTGTTGAGATGCGAAGATCGCATATGCAATGTTTGGATGCTGGGATTAATGTGCGATTTAATTGAAATGAAAGCAGGGGTCGGTAACGTTACCTTGGTGGTATGAGTGATGAGAAGCTCTTACCGGACATGTCCGTGTAGGTTTCAAGTCCGATGTTTGCGATGGGGCCGGCGTGACCTGCACGAGCATCGTGATTTTTTGTCTTCGTCTCTCGATGGCGATTCGAGTCGTTCGATTGACTTTAAGCAACTTGACAGCTTTTCCTTGAAGGAGATTCTACAGGCGGACCCCTCCGAACCCCTCTCGGGAAGGGGGATGCAGGAGCTCGGGGTACGGGGAACTGTGAATTTGATTATGCTGGTGAACAAAAATACCGTAACCACCAGGGCGTAGGGTCTAGCGGTTTGTCCAGTTCTACTCAAAGTTCTACATCCGCACCCCGCGTCTCTGGTTTTTAAACGTAAGGAGGGGGCAGGCGATGAGGATGTCTAAACAAGTAGACACCCTCGGCAGCCCCCGAGCAATGTCCGTAACCCTACCGTTGCCGGGGTTGGATGCTCGGTAATAAAATTAGCACACGAAGTAAGTAACAGAGGTGCTTATCTTTCAGCGGCCGTTCGTTCGTTGTTTTACCTGGGCCGTCCGATCGACCCAGGAGGCCCGTTGGGCCCCCCTAGACGGGGGTTCCATCATCGGGTAATTCTATGGTCCTGCCTGGGCAAGCGGAGAGTCGCCTGTATGCGGGTGCGCCCCGATCCTCGTGCCTAGCACGTGGTGGTGGTGGGCCATGCCCGTGCAACGTCTTGTTTGACCAAGCGATGTCTCATCGACCATGGCACGTCCCGATCGATCCAAGAGCGTCCCCTCGGATTCCGTCTAGCATTGATTTCCCATCTGCATTGAATAGGGGAAGGAAGAGAGTTTTTTGTCCCAACCTTTCACCTTTCCTCAGCTGCTGCGCCTCTTCCTTAAATAGGGAGGGGAGGGAGTTCTCGTCCCACTCCTTCGCCTGCTTCTGAGCCGCTACCTCTTCTCGTTCCTTTCCACCGAATGCGTTCGTGCGTCGCAGCGGTTCCTAAGTGAGAGAGGGTAATGCCAGGGAGAGAAAAACTCATAGATCCACATGTGAATCCAGAGTGTGATGTCGAGCTGGAGGTTATCCAACATAGATGAGACGGTGTCGACCGCCTTTGCCGAGAAGGGGCCGCCTCCACCGAAGGAGGAGGTGCACCGGAGGGTGCTGAGCGCCATCGATTTTGCCATCATTCATGGTGGCCTTTCTTCAGCAGGAAACGTCCCCCACATAGACACCGTTGTCAGGGTTACGGCTGATCATGATGGTGTGGTCCCTGGATGCTCCGGCGGAGGTGCCGTTGTTAGGGTTGTGGCTGATGATGATGGCACAGTCACTAGACACCCTAGCGGAGGTGCCGTTGTCAGGGTTGAGGTTGATCATGATGGCACAGTCCCTGGACGCCCCAGTGGGGGCACCATAGTCACCGACGTGGTGCTCGACATTGCGGATGATGGCGCCCTCGAGGATCCCGTGGAGCGGTAGGACGTCGCCGATGGAGAGCGTGGCATGGCGACGGTAGCAGTACTCGTAGTAGAGCTGGTTAGAGACTATAATTGAATAAGTTTGTGGGGGAGCCCCCAAGTGAACAGTCTTTTGTATTTATGAATACATTAGTCCTTTTCGTGATGAAATTACTTTGTAAGCAATGGATTTTGTGTGAAAAAATGAATAAGTTTTCGACTTTCGCTATGGCAAACAGCCTTTCAGTTTTTCTCCCTCTTTTTGTAAAAGAGATTTTGGTGCCTTCTGACCCTTCTCATAGCTAAGGTCGCAAAAAACTAGGAGTGTGGGTGAGCCAATCCTGATTATGCTGGTGAGCAAGGAGGCCGTAGCCGCTGGGGCATGGGCTTCTTGTAGTCCTACCTGTTACACTCAGATTTTGTTTCCCGAAATCCTAGCCTTTAGGACTTGCTGTGAGAAAAGAGGGAAGACTCAGAGAATGTTTGCAAAGGTAACACAAAGAGTGTTTGTCAGATAAACGTGCTTATATCAACCCCCGAGTGAGGTCTGACCCCTCGCAGTTTTGCAGGGGTTGGATGTCACTAAAGATCGGGGATTTCTAAAGACAAAAACTGATAAGAAAAAGCATGCATTTATTTAAGGGTAAAAGCGACGTAGCTGCTCAATATTTCAGGCGTTGGTGAAGACCTCATCGTCGATGGTTTTCAACTTGTAGGTGCTTGGCCGGAGTACTTCCGCGACGACGTACAGCCCCTCCCAGGGTGGGGAGAGCTTGTGGCGGTCCTTGTTGCTCTGCACGAGGCGGAGAACAAGGTCCCCGACATTGAAGGCTCAGTCCCACACCCATCGGCCTTGGTACCGTCGCAATGCCTGTTGGTACTTGGCCAAATGGAGGAGGGCGATGTCGTAGGCTTCATCTAGTTGGTCCATGGCATCTTCGTGGGATGCCTCGGCTCCCTGTTCATCATACGCTCTGATTCTTGGCGCTCCATAGTCGAGGTTCGTCGGGAGGATGGCCTTGGAACCGTAGACCATGAAGAAAGGCGTGTAGCCGGTGGCCCGGCTGGGAGTTGTCCTCAGGATCCAGAGCACCGCATGGAGCTCGGCGACCCAGCGTGCGCCGAATTTGTTCAACCGGTTGAAGATCCTAGGCTTGAGGCCCTATAGGAGCATGCCGTTTGCACGCTCGACCTACCCATTCGTTCAGGGGTGCGCGACGGCGGCCCAATCGACCCGGATGTGTTGTTCATCACAGAATCGAATGAATTTCTTATCGGTGAACTGCGTGCCGTTGTCTGTGATGATGGAGTTTGGTACTCCAAAGCGATGGATGATGTCGAGGAAGCACAACTTGCTCGGACTTGATCACAGAGATCGGTCGAGCTTCGATCCATTTTGTTAACTTGTCTACGGTGACAAGCAAGTGGGTGCAGCCCTCGGGCGCCTTTTTGAGAGGCCCAACCAGATCGAGCCCCCAGACCGCGAAGGGCCATGTGATGGGGATCATCTAGAGTGCCTGGGTCGGGAGGTGAGTTTGCTGAGCCTAGTAATGGCACCCTTTGCAGGTGCGTACGATTTGCTCGGCGTCGGCTACTGCAGTGGGCCAGTAGAAGCCCTATCGGAATGCGTTCCCAACCAAGGTTCTAGGCGCGGCGTGGTGACCGCAGACCCCACCGTGGATATCGACTGGGATACAGAGCTGTAAGATCCTAGTGTGGCTCCGTTTATAGAGTTTACCTTCTACAAGAATGAAGGATTTGGCGTGATGTGCCAGCCGTCGAGCCTCCATCTTGTCCGTTGGCAGTGTGTCATGGAGGAGGTAGTCGTGGTAGAGTGTCCTCCAGTCGTCCAGAGGGTCAGGCTTTGTCGCTGGTTCCTCTTCAAGCTCCATGACCTCGGGGCTGGAGGGAGCCATCGGTTGGTCAGCCCCGAGGGCAGGATCAGATGGGGCCATTATTGGCCCGTTCTGCCCCTTCGTAGCATACCGAGGGCTTATGTTGGTCATTAGCGAAGATGCCCATTGGCACCGACTCTTGACCGGACACTGCTTTTGCAAGTGCATCAGCCGCCTCGTTGAGGCGCCTTGGGATGTGGTTGAGTTCGAGACCGTAGAATTTGTCCTCCAGCCGTCGGACCTCCTGGTAGTATGCAACCATCTTGGCGTCGTGGCAGCTAGACTCCTTCATGACTTGGTTGACAAACAGCTAGGAGTCACCTTGGATGTCGAGGCGTCGGATGCCCAACTCGATGGAGATGCGTAGGCCATTGATGAGTGTTTCATATTCGGCCACGTTATTTGATGAGAGAAAATGGAGACGAACCATGTACCTCATGTGGACCCCGAGGGGTGACCCGAAGACCAGCCCTGCACCAGCGCCCTTCTTCATCAGTGCACCATCGAAGTACATCGTCTAGTACTCTTGATCGACGACCGCCGGTGGTGTCTGGACCTCGGTCCACTCAACGATGAAGTCAGCCAACACCTGGGACTTGATCGCCGTTCAGGAGGCATATGTGATGCCTTGATCCATCAACTCGAGTGCCCATTTTGCAGTTCTTCCTATGGCATCCTGGCTCTGGATGACCTCATCGAGGGGGAACGACGTCACAACCATCACGGGATGTGACTCGAAGTGGTGGCGCAGCTTCCTCTTGGTGATGAGGACAGTGTAAAGGAGCTTCTAGACTTGGGAGTAGCGGGTTTTGGAGTTGGATAGTTCCTCATTGATGAAGTACACAGGGCGCTGCACCTTGAGGGCATGCCCCTCTTCCTCCCGCTCTACTACCAGGGCGGCGCTGACCACTTGCGTGGTGGCCGCTATGTATAGCAGGAGGGATTCTCCGTCGCTTGGAGGAACTAGGATCGGGGGCCTTGTCACAAGTAGTTTGATCATGTCAAGCACCTCCTGGGCCTCGGATGTCCACTCGAAGCGGTCGGCTTTCTTCAGGAGCTGATAAAGGGGAGACCTCATGCGACGAGGCGTGAGATGAACCGGCTGAGGGCGGCGAGGCACCCTGTGATTCGCTGAAGCCCCTTTATGTTCTGAATCGGTCCCATCCTTGTAATGGCTGAGATTTTCTCCGGGTTGGCTTCGATGCCACTCTCGGAGACGATGAAGCCGCACATTTCTCGAGATTGAGTTTGATGCCATTCGCCCGGAGTTTTGTAAAAGTTTGCTCAAGATCGGCAATGAGGTGGTCAGCCCGTTTGGACTTAACTACGATGTCGTCAATATAGGCCTCAACAGTCCACCCGATGAGGTCCCCGAAGCATCTGAGCATACATCGCTGGTACGTTGCCCCAACATTTTTAGACCAAATGGCATTGAAACGTAGCAGAACGATCCGAAGGGGGTGATGAAAGACGTCGCGAGTTGGTTGGACTCTTTCATCACGATTTGATGGTAGCCGGAGTATGCATCAAGGAAGTAGAGGGTTTCGCACCCTGAGGTAGAGTTGACTATTTGGTCTATGCGTGGTAAAGGAAACAGATCCTTTGGGCATGCTTTGTTGAGACCCATATAGTCTACACACATCCTCCATTTCCCGCTCTTCTTTCGCACAAGAACGGGATTAGCTAACCACTCTGGGTGGTGTACTTCCCTGATGAATCTGGCCACTGATAGTTTTGCTATCTCTTCATCGATGGCCTTGAGCTTCTCCTCGTCGAAGCAACGCCGGCGTTGCTTCACCAGCTTGGAGCCTAGATGGATCTTCAAGGTATGCTCGGTGACCTCCCTCGGAATGCTTGGCATATCTGAGGGTTTCCACGCAAAGATGTCTTTTTTGTCGCGGAGGAAGTCGACGAGCGCGCCTTCCTATTCGGAGGAAAGCATGGTACCAATGCATACCATTTTACCCTCAAAGTTGTTGGGTTATGTGAGGACCCCCTTGGAGCCCTCTACCAATTCGAACGACCCGGTCGATTTCTTTGCGTCAGGCGCTTCTTCGGCGACCTCCTCCTTGAGGGCGGCGAGTTCCCCGGAGGCGACGATTGCTGGGGCATGGCCGCAGCACTCGACCTCGGACTCGTAGGCCAGTGGGAAGGAGGTGCCGACAGTGATGACCCCGTGGGGGCCCGGCATCTTTAGCTTGAGATACGTATAGTTGCGGACGACCATGAACTTTGTGTAGCATGGTTGTCCGAGGATGGCGTGGAAGGTTCCGGAGAACCCAACCACCTCGAAGGTCAGGGTCTTAGTCCTATAATTGAACTGATCCCTAAAGGTGATGGGCAGATCAATCTATCCCAGTGGCATGGCCTATTTTTCAGGCACGATGCCGTGAAAAGGCGCTCGGGTTGGGCGGAGGTTCGTCTGGTCGATGCCCATCTCGTCGAGCGTCTTGGCGTACATGATGTTGAGGTCGCTGCCTCCGTCCATCAGTACTTTGGTGAGTCGCTTTGGGCCAATGATCGGGTCGATGACAAGCGGATACCGCCTCAGGTGTGGGATGGTATCTGGATGGTCGGTCCGGTCAAAGGTTATGGCGGACTCCGACCACCGGAGGAAGGGAGGTGTGGCCGGTTGGGCCGTGTAGACCTCATGGCACGCGACCTTCTGACGGCGTTTGGAGTCTTAGGCCGCCGATCCTCCGAAGATCATAAGGCAACCGTCTGGCATTGGAAAGCCGTCATCCTTTTCCTCGGCATCGTCCGCAGTGGGGGCAAGTTCCTTCCCCTGCTCTCTCTTGTTGGAGCTTTCGGACAAGAACTTTCGCATGAGGCCGCAGTCCTTGAGCAGATGCTTTATGGGAAAGGCGTGGTTCGGGATGGCCCCTCGAGTAATTTTTTGAAGTGGTTCGGAGTGCCCTCCGTGGGCTTCCGACCACCCTTACGGGCAGCAGTGGCCACGAGTGTGTCCTCGCGCCGTTGCTTCTTGTTCTTCCTTTTAGCGGAACGATTAGAGGTGCCTTCGATGGCACCCTCGTCCCTCCTTGCCTTGCCCTCGAGGCGAACGAAGATCGCTCCGACCGCCTCTTCTCCTGAGGCATGGCTGGTGGTGATGTCCAGGAGTTCCTTGGTGGTTTGTGGGCCCTTGCGTCCCAGGTTATGAACCAAGTACTCGCAGGTCGTCCCGGACAGGAAGGCTCCTATCACGTCGGCATCAGCGATGTTAGGGAGCTCGTTGCACTGTCGAGAGAAGCGTCGGATGTACCCGCAGAGGGTCTCATCGGCCTTCTAACGGTAGTTCTTGAGGTCCCATGGGTTCCTGGGGCACTTGTACGTGCAATGGAAGTTCCCACGAAGATCTCCTTCAGGTCCGCCCAACTCTGGATTGCGTTGGACGACAGGTGTTCCAACCACGCTCGTGCCGAATCGACCAAGAATAGTGGAAGGTTGCGGATAATAAAGTCATCATTATCCGCACCACCAGCTTGACAGGCAAGCCAGTAGTCTTCAAGCCAAAGTCCGGGGTTTGTCTCCCCAAAGTATTTAGGGATATTGGTAGGTGGTCGATACCTTGGCGGGAACGCAACGTTGAGGATGTGCCGGCTAAAGGCCTAAGGCCCTAGGAGGCCAGGGCTCGGGCTCCGGTCCTTGCCACTATCGTAGCGTCCGCCGCGTCGAGGATGATAGCCACGGTGGGCTCCTTCCCTTGGGTCGCTATAGGTGCGCCTGCGGGCGTCGATGGTGCTGTGTGCGTCGCGGTTGTGGCCGAGACGCTGATGGATCTAGGCCGCAGCGCGCTGCCTGCCGCCTTGTGGTGCTTGGTGCACTGATGCATCCCTGGCGGGATGTACCGAGGGTGTACGCTGGCTGGTGTCGAGCTCACGTCGCCGGGAAAACGAGCTTTCCGCCTGCTGTGCCGCTGCACGCTCGAAGCAACGTGTGTATTTCACGGTGGTCCCGATGATCCTCGGGCGTCAGCGGCCTCTGGAAGGCCATGAACCAAGGCTGTTGCGGCGGCGATGTTCTAGCTTGCTCGAGCAAAGTGAGGAAGGGTTTCATCATCGGCGATGATCCTTTGGTTTACGTCACGGGCCACGGCGCGTGCGCACCCACCGTTTCTGCAGCGTTCGATCTCCTGATCGACCTCTAGTACTCCCGAACAAGCTGTTGTCCAGCTTCATCTATCTCCTGCTTTTGGGCTCTCAGCTGCTCCACCCCTACGTGAGGCGGGGCCACTATCCTCCCTTCGGTTCCATTGCCGGGGTTGCCTACCAGAGTAGTCTCCTCCGCGGAGATGCTTTCGACGTGTCCCTCGGGGGTTTCCGCCATGAAACATTCTCGGGTGGGGTGATGGCTCCCCCTGCTGGAGTCAGAGCCAGAGTCCAACCATGGCCCCTCCGCGAGGAGGCCGTGGAGGGATTTCATGACGCTTTAGATCATCCCCACGAACTCATTGTTCGTGGGGGATGGGATCATGCGCTGTGCCACAAGGTGGCTAACGGTCGCCAAGGTGTTGCGGAGATCGAATGGAAGCGCTGTCGGGGCGCTCCATGCGGAGTGTTCTGAAGAGAGGGTGAGGCAGCGTGGGTCCTCCCTAGAAGGCTAGGGTCCAGGGGAGACACCGGGCCAGCGCTCAAGCCTCCCGTAGTTGAAGCCGACGAAGGGGAGAGACTGGGTGGCAATGTGTGCCAATGCCAACTCTGCCCCCACCGTGATGATGAAGTCCTGGTTACCGAAGTGCACGTGTGCGCCCGGGACCTAGCTGATTGCGTGGTTAGCCATCCGAGGCCTGATTTGGAACGCGCAAAGGCCCCTACCTAGCGCGTCAACTGTTGGTATTTCGAACAAACACCAGCTAGTAAATTTATAATTGTTGCGCGTTAGGCCCGGATGGTGCACTAAAGGACACAAGGTTTATACTGGTTCAGGCTGTATGTCCCTACGTCCAGTCTGCTACTGCTCGTGTTATCAGTACCGAAAAAGGTTCGTAGTAGGCGGTACAAACGGTTGGGAGAGGGAAAGGTCCCAAGTCTCTGATGGAATGGTCGAAAGGACGCCAAGAGATCGGTCGCTACTTGGCTGTATGCATGATGTGTTGTCTGTGTCGAACTGATCCCCCTTTGTGGGGTGTCCTGTCCTCCCTTTTATAGACCAAGGGGGAGCTGGGGGTTTACAGATGGAAGAAAGAGGAAAAAACCTACGGTAGAGATCACCCTTCGGAGGTGCCGAGCTTTCCTTTTTTCTTGAGACTATTCCACGGTCATGGTAGATCATGGCGGGGATAGCATGTCCGCTGACCCTAACAGGGCCATGCCCTGGCCTTGCTTCAGCGAGTGGTTACGTCCCATCCTCCCCTAGCAGACGGTGCGGGGCGCCAGGGCACCGAGCCATGACTCTGCAGGGGGTAGACGGGGAACTGACTATACGCCTGTTACTGTAGATGATGTGAGTTCTTCCTTGGATTGTAGCGGTTGTCGCATGCCTATGTTAGTATCCGCACCTGAGGGCTGAAGGCGGCGCCTACTACACTGTGGGACAAAAGTCGGCGCCTACAACACTATTCAGGCACTGTTATGTCGAAAAGGGCTTAAAGCGTCCGTCCCATTGTATCCTGATGGTACCTTCCTACAAGCGTACAGGGCATGGCCCTCGATACTGCGGTTGACTCGAATGTCCTATCGTACCTTGTGCTCGTCTTTATGAAGGATCAGAGTGCAGTCATCGGGCGAGATGGAGCTAGCCCTTAGTCGTCCGGCGAGGTCGAGCCCGTCCTCGAGCGTTGGGCGAGGCGGAGCCTGCCCCTAGACGTCGAGCGAGGTAGAGCCCACCCTTAGCCATCGGGCAAGGCGGAGCCTAGCCCTCGAGGGCCGGGCGAGGCGGAGCCCGTCCTCGGACGTCGGACGAGGCAGAGCCAGTCCTTAGCCATCGGGCGAGGCGGAGTCTAGCCCTCGGTGGTCGAGCGAGGCGGAACCAATCTTCCGTCATTCGGGCAAGAAGCGCAGTAGCGTTCTTGTCTGACCGGAAGTGTCAACGTTCGATGGTTATTAGTTCCACTTCATTGGGTACCCCGGTATTAGGTTCCTGACAAAACTGGTCGGCAACTCGCGGACGTCCTCACCAAGCCGCTCGGACGTCTTTGACTTACGGAGCTAAAGGAGATGATTGGCATGGAGCGGGTACAAAGGATAGCAGTAGGATTAGGGGAAGAATTGTTAGAATAATCTACTGCTTCCTTGTGTTAACACACAGCAAGGGGAAGGCGATGCCGAAAAGGCCCCTTACTGTGGTACTATAGCCACTGCAGAGGCAGGCACCGAACAGCTCACCTGCCGAACTATAGTCACATGCAGTGACAGGTGCAGAAGTCAGTCCTGCAGTGTTATCTAGTTACTGTTGTAGCATGTGCGCTGTACTAGGACTAGATGGATAGAGTTGTATAAATAGACTACCACGGCAACTTAGTAAAGAGAGTTCAGATTTTCCATCTTCCATACAGGGCTTTGGCCAACGCTGGTGTCTTGTACTGTGTGTGTATGCTCTGTTCTCCCTCTTCTTCAACCTCTAGTCATAGTGTGTGGGGACGGACAACGCTTGTTCGTGGTCGCCTTAGCTAGTGGGTGCTCGACAACACTAGCGGGTGCTCGGCAAAACCGATGAGTGGTCGACTTACCTGAGCCGGTAATCCTGTGGGCCAACATCATGATCTCGCCTGTGTGACAGGCTGCGTCCAATCGAGATCTAGTTCACTGAAGCACTATGAATTCACATTTTACTAGCCCATTAACCCAGCCATGCTCGTGCTCATGCTCGTTCAGAGCAAAAATATTAGGAGATAAATGAAGAAGTTTTGGAATGACTTTGGTTTTTGTTGTTTCCTCATCTGAGGTCATTTAAAAAGTTAAATTTCAATACTTGAATTTCAAATTTTAAATTTTAATATTTGAATTTCAAATGTGAGCACTTAAAACAAAATTTTAGGATTATACATTATTTCATATAAAAAATTTATCAATTGCAATATTATATATCTTTTGAGATTTATAACTTTTGTTTTGGTCATTTCTTCATCCGACGTCGATTTGATTTTTTTAAAAAAAATCAAAATGTGATAATTTCAAAGAGAATTTTCTGTATCTAAATGATTTCAAATGAAAAGGTTGTTAACTACAAAGTTGTAGATCTCTTCTAGGTTTACAACTTTGATATAAAGTTTGTCTTCATCTGACTTCGTTTAAAAAAGTTATGAATTTTACTGTACTGCACCTATTTTTAGAGACGACTCTATATCCAACCTTCTTTATAAATCGATTTGTAGAGACGACTCTAGATCCAGTCATCCAACCACCTCTAGAAATTTATTTTCATAATTGGCTAGATCTCTAGGAGCTTCTAAAGATAGGGGCAGTTTTAGAATACCAGTCACCTCTAAAAATAGATTTCTAAAGGCGACTCATGGTAGAAATTATTTTTAGAGGCGGTTTTTTATTAACCGTCTCTAACAAAAGCATATGTTGCTAAAAATTGTTTCTGCACTAGTGAATCTGCATATGAAAATGCGCTTTCCGTATCAGCCTATTAGTAATTTGTTAGAGACACATTAAACGTAGTGGACCAACAGCTTTTCTAGCAAGACTAGGATTTCACTTTTCCTGATCAAGTGTAAGATGTTTTGGCTTTTCTAGATACATAGGTTTTTGCTGTGCATTTGAAGATACGCTATGTCTAGAATAGGGTTCAAAATTTCAGCGAAATTTCATGAATTTCGGTAATTTCGGTGCTGGGCGAAAGAAAAATCCAAAATTTTGTAATATACTAATACATGTGCTATATAACTCTAAACTCATATTTTTCTATTGCTTATGTTGCATATTCTTCTTCTCAATAGATGTGTAATCATAAATCATGCTAATATTTGTTTAGATCTAAATTTTTTTTAGAAAAAGCATATTTAATGTGCAAGTCTCTAAAAAATTTTCGATGAAGTTTTGGCTGAAGTTCGCGAATTTTGGTAATTTCGGGGGTGGCCGAAATTTTTGCAGCACCGAAATCGAAAACCCAGAAGACATATAATAAAAATAATGTATGTAGAAAATCAAAACATCTTACAATTATTTGGAATGAAGGGGGTACAATATATGATCTTATAGGAGTGTGAACATGATTAAGAGATAAATCCTTTTTCCTTCGAGTAAGTGAATTACACAAGATCAAGCTTTATCTTTGCTAACCAATCGATACGAACCATCCATAAATTTCGTTGGGAACTGCTTTACGAAGAAAAAATATTTAAGGTACAATTTGGTTAATGTTTCTCTTTTTTTCATGATTAAAATTGGACTACCATTGAATGTAAGAACAGTATATGTTTTTTTTATAAGATTCATGGACACCAATAGCATGCTTCGGGTTCGGGCTGATGCAGGTGACGCGCACATTAGCATACTTTGGCATTGCGAAGGGGAAAAAATTCTTTAGTGTGTAAGCTTTCGAAAAAAAAGACCCAAAATAATTAGGTCATAATTGCTACCTTTTGCTATGATAGTTAAATATTTTTTCGGGGATGAATCATAGCTTTTCCCTCAAAATCCAATCGCACAGGAATGCACGGATCCCTTTAATTTACCCTACCACCTCATCTGGCACGAATCCAATACTTTAAAGAAAAAACTAATGAAGTAACCCCCACCCCAACTGGCCCCCATTTGTCAATGCTCCTCAGACCAACTATGGCCTCAATCATTTGCAGATGATATGTTTATATGATGTAATTAAACTCAAATGCATGACTAATAATTAATAGCAAATTTCAATATCCTTTCTTGTCAATTTTTTGTTCATGCCATCTGTGTAGTGGAAAAATATTTTCATTGTGGTTTACAATTTATATATGTCATACACTTTAAAAAAAACTACATTGTCTAGGGAGGGAGAGGTAATAGTTTCATTGTTCATTTTACTAGAGCGAGCATCGTTTTTCCCATGATAGAACATATGATCACTTATCCTCTTCAATCTGATAGTATCTCTATGTTTTCTTTCTTTTTTAACCTAGCTATATATGTTCTAGTTTTTTGTTACATTTTATATTAGCAATCATCTGAATTACAACCTTGATATCTTAAATGTGTACCATGTGCAACCAATTTATGCATTAACTAAATTATGCGGTCTTCTCTTTCCTTAATTTGTTTCATTTTTTATGGTAGAGATGGATAATTAAGAAGCACCCATAGGGATATGCTCGGTTAATTTTTCTTAATGGAGGTGGTGGGTAAATTATAATAGACATATAGGTATTTTAGGTTATTCTTTTTATAATAGCAAGTGGATAATTTGAAAATAGATATAGTAGTATTTTAGATTAAACTTTTTTTTATAATGGTGGTGATGGATATTAATTTATAAATAGTTATAGGGGTTGTGTAGACTAATTTTTTCATAAATAATGATAGTAGTGGGTAGTTTACAACTAGCTATAGGGTTATTTTAGACTAATTTTTCCTAATGAGAGTGATGAGTAATATTACTTTTCTTTTTTTCTCCTATTAACACTGTCGTTTTTAGAACTTTAGAATGAATAATATCGGTGCGAAAAGTGACCAACAAGTAAATATTTATAGTTTTGCCGCGCGTTGTGATCGGATGTGGCCTATCACTTAATGCCCAGACGTATCTGGCAGACTCTACCGTGTTCGCCTGGTACGACAAACGACAGCGCTCACAACATTGTTTATGCTCTGACGCGTCTGGCAGGCTCTACCGTGTTCGCATGGTACGGCAAACGATGACGCCCACAACATTGTTTATGCTCTAACGTGTCTGGCAGGCTCTACTGTGTTCGCCTGTCATGCCCCGTCGACACCATCCTGCAGGTGCACAGGGCATGGCAGGGTACGGTCCTCGGTATTACAGTTGACTTGAGCGCCTTACCTTATCTGCACCGCCTGCTCCCCAGGCCCACACTGAGCGAGGCGTCCCCGGTCGGTTGCTCCCAGTTGGCCCCGACCGTGATGGTAGGGAAAGAGCAGCAATCAGAGGTCCGGCGTATCCTCGGTCGGAGAAAGGGGGTCGGGCGAGGTGGAGCCCGCGACCCAGAGGTCGGGTGAGGCAGAGCCCATGACCCAGAGGTCGGAGGTGCCAGTCAGGAACCGAATCGTGGTCTTGGCCTGTTATTGTATATCTAGGCCGGCCCAGGTGTGTGCTATCATTGTACCGCCTGCTGGGCCGAGTTTTGTAGGGAAGCAGGTCCATTGGGGACCCCGGGTTTATGAACCTGACAGAAGCCCTCGAGCCTCTTTGGGACTTCTGTGAAGTCGTGAAGGGGCTGTTATTGGAACTTTGGTGTTTTCCCCCTTGGTTTGTTGTACCGCGTAGGGTAACCGAATAGGATTTAGGCACCTAGCCTCCATGTGGAGGACTGACAAAGGCCGTGGAGGCACGCAAAGTGGATACGGGCGCCCAGCCTCTGTGGGGAGGACTATAGAAGGCCGCGGAGGCACGCCGTGCAGACATAGATGCCTAGCCCATGAGGAGGAGACTTGCTGGTAATCCGTTTTTCCACCGGGAGCGCGCGCAAGCGCACCCGGTGGGTGTAGCCCTCGAGCCTACGGCTGACTGGGGAGTCAATCGGAGGCTGAGTACCTTGGTATTCTTTTTTGGGGTTGTAGACTCTTGTGTCTCTTCCAGTCAGGATGTTCGCCCGTGTCCGTTCCGATCGCAACCTATGTGGTCGGCTGGACTCCCAAGTCGGGGTTGGGTGGCCCAAGCCCCCAAGCCCTGTGGGCTCCCATCAATAGGTTTAGCGAGAGCATTTATAACACGACCCAAGTAAGCCTTGCTCACGGGTATCTGAGCAATTCTTCCTGTTGCTTTTACAAAACTTCCCTCTTGTATCATCAACCCATCGCCCATTAATACAATCCCAACATTTTTGGATTCCAAATTCAGAGCAATACCTCTCGTCCCATCTGCAAATTCAACTAATTCACCTGACATTATTTCACCAAGACCTCGGTAGGGGTCGGTCGAGTTTCGTGCGTCACCCCGTCTGCGGTTTCCACAACGGAGGGGTTGAGCTAACGTCGCTTGCCTCAATGGCTCGAGTGACGTGCTTGGTGAGCTTATTAACGGGCATGTCTGAGTGGAATCCGGGTCCGTTGTTTGTAACGGGGTTGGGATAGCCCTCATGTGGCATTCCACTACTCCTTAACCCACCTCCCGGCAGATGCCCGAGCCATTCCGAAGACCGACTCAGGTGGCCCGCTGGCCTCCCCTCGATGGAGATTCTGTGGGCATGGCTCGAGGTTAGGATCGAATGAGAAGGTCAAGATGACCCTATCCGCTTCTGAGCGGATCGGGCGAAGGCCGCTGGAGCTCATCTGTGTTTTCTCCCCTGACTCTATTTCACGCAAGGTGGCCTCGAGCCCTTCGCGGGCCGGCCTTTGAACCTCGGTTGGTCGCCGCTCATATCGAATGAGACAACTACCGCTACGTGAAGCGTTGTGATGCAACAATTGCATATGCAATGCTTGGATGTATGGGATGAATGTATGGATGAATGTATGAATGCATGCATGAGAATGTATGAATGAACGCTCATTCGCTGGAAAAGTAGAATGGGGGTTGGTAAAGTTACCTCGATGGCTCGAGTGACGGGTTCGAGGAGCTCCTATCGGATATGTCCGAGTAGAATCCGGGTTCGTTGTTCGTGATAGAGTGGGCATAACCCGCATGGGGTATCCTACTGCTCCTTACCTGTCTCTCGGTAGCCGCCCGAGTCGTTCAATTGACTCGGGTGACCAGTTGGCATCACCTCGATGGAGATTCCATGGGTGGGCCCCTCCAAACCCTGCCTAGGAAGGCGGAGGGTCATTTGCATGTGGTTGTGCCTCGTTTCCCATGCTCAGGTTGCAGTAGTGGTGGGCCCCTCCCAGGCCACGTTCAGTTAGCCAGGCGACGTTTCGTCGGGCAGGCCGTGTCCTGTCAGCCAGGGCCACAAACCCAAGGGGTAGGGCGAGACAGAGCACGAACCTAAGGGGTTGGGTGAGACAGAGTGGGTCACTGCGTAGTGGGTGATGGAGGCTCACCGTTCGACCATGGTTGTAGATGTGCGCCAGGAGGACGTCGTTCAACCTACAGAGGCAGCAGAGGCCGAGTCATAGGCGAGCGTCGTCCTGCCCCCAATCGAGCCAAACATCGCAGTCGAGCTATCGTCGTCCTTGTTAATTGCACCGTCAGCTGACACAACCGGGGGCCATAATGGAATTAGAGTAAAAATAGTCAGTTTATGTAAAACATGAGTTCGTGAGGGAGCCCCCGCGTGAGCAGTTTTACATTCGTGAATATTTTAAGTTCGTTTTGTGATGAAATCACTCATGAGGGGATACTTGTCCCGTCCGCCCTTGTTTTTACCCTTACATAGCTTTGTTTTTTGTCCTTTCTTTTTCACACCTGCCCGTTGACCCGTAGGCTACAACCTTAAGAACCCGGGTGTGGCCCGCGAGGCTCAGCTACTCATAACTGTAGGTCATGGCGGGGTGCGATCAGTCAGGAGGTTAAAGCACAAGTTACGTAGGGTAATCAAAGGAACGGCTTGCCCTTTCTTTTGGGCGATGCCTTTTCATTTTGGCAAAAATTATTACTACACGATAGTAAAAAAAGGAGGGTGTTATCGCACCCTCGTGGAGCCCCCGAGCGACCTCGACCAAGAGTGCTTGGGGAGGGACGTTGTAGGAGCAAACGTTGAATGGAAATAAATGGTAAGACCGAGCTTTAGGGAAAGAAACAACGTAGCTGTTCGATGTTCCATGTATTGGTGAGAACATTGCCGTTGTTGTCCTTCAGCCGGTAGCCACCCAGTTAGATCACCTCGGCCACCGCTTACGGTCCTTCCCATGGTGGAGAAAGCTTATGTTTGTCCTTGGTAGACTGGGTCCTCCTGAGTATGAGATCACTGACCTCGAGGATCCTCCCCCTGATTTTTCTTTCATGGTACCTATGGAGAGTTTGCTGGTAACGAGCGGAGCGGACGATGGTCGTCTCACAAGCCTCCTCGAGTAGGTCGACCGTGTCCTCCTAAGCCTCCGTGGCTCAGTCTCGGTCGAAAGCCTTTACTCTTGGGGCACCATGATCGAGGTCAGATGGTAATACTGCTTTGGCTCCGTATGCCAGGAAGAAAGGGGTGAACCCTGTGGAACAGTTTGGGTCATTCTTAGGCTCCAAATGATCGCTGGGACCTCTAAAACCCAACGCCCGACATACTTTTTGAGTCGATCGAAGATGCGGGGCTTGAGTCCTTGGAGGACCATGCCATTGGCCTGCTCGACCTGACCATTAGTACGTGGGTGTCCGATCGAGGCCCAATCAATCCTGATGTCATACCCATCACAGAAGTCTAGAAACTTCATCCCGATGAAGTTTGTTCCATGGTTGGTGATGATATAATTAGGAACACCAAACCGATAGATGATGTCGAGGAAGAACTTGACCGCCTCTTCTGAGTGGATATTGGTGATGGGTTTTGCCTCTATCCACTTGGTGAACTTGTCCACCGCTACGAGTATGTGAGTGAAGCCACCCGGGGCCCTTTTGAGGGGTCCGACCATGTTGAGGCCCCAGACCGTGAATGGTCAGGTGATGGAGATCGTCTGAAGCTCCTGCGCTGGCGGGTGAGTTTGCCGAGCATAGAACTAGCATTCTTCACACCTGCGGACAACCTCCTCTACGTCTCGGAGTGCAGTGGGCTAGCAGAAACCTTGGTGAAAGGCTTTCCCGACCAGCGACCTCGGGGCCGTGTGATGTCCACAGATTCCAGTGTGGACCTCGAGGAGGAGCTATTTCCCCTGGTCGGTTAGGATGCAGTTCATGAGTACCCCCGATGGACTTCGTTTGTAAAGTTCATCACCAATGGCGACGAACGTCTTGGCGCGTCGAGCGATTCATCGCGCTTCAGTCCTTCCCAGTGGGAGAACCTCTTCGAGGGGTAGGCGAGCAGTGGTGCTCTCTAGTCAGCCAGATCGAGTACCATCATGGTGATATCATCGGGCGATGTTGCCATGGAGGTGCCAAGGTTAGAGCCCCCGAGCACTCGGTCGGGGTCAGGGCATGTTGGGGGGTCGGAGCCCCCAAGCATTTGGTCATTGTTGGAGTGCGTCTGTGTCGGATCCTCTAGAACGCAGGCAAATGGTTCATGGAGATCGTTGATGAAGACCCCATCTAGAGACGGAACCCACCTGGCAGCCAATTTCATGAGGAAGTCGGCGGCATCGTTGTCCTTTCGGGGGACCTGATGTAATTCGATCCCTCAGAACTTGTCCTCGAGCTTGCGCACCTCCTGGCAGTATGCTGCCATGAAAGGGCTCTTGTAGAAGGACTCCTTCATGACTTGGTCAACAACCAACTCTGAGTCACCATGGACATACAGCCGCATGGCACCGAGCTCGACGGTGATGCACAGTCCATTGATGAGGGCCTCGTACTCCATGGCATTGTTCGAGGCTGAAAAATGCAGATGAATCACATAGCGGAGCCTGCTCCCATCCAGGGATATCAGAACCACTCTAGCCCCTGAGCCGGGCGCCATGACTGACCCATCGATGTACATCGTCCAGCACTCATGGGTGACATCCGGGGTCGGGAGCTGGACTTCTGTCCATTCGGCCATGAAGTCGACGAGAGTCTGAGACTTAATAGCGGTGTGGGAGATATACTTGATGTCATGTCCCATGAGCTCGAGATCCCATTTGGAGATTTGTCCCATGGCATCATGGTTGCGGACGATGTCTCCCAGCAGGTATGAAGTGACGACGATGACCTTGTGATCGGTGAAGTAGTGCAGGAGCTTTTGGGTTGCCATCAAAACGGCGTATAGAAGCTTCTGAACCTAGGGGTAGCAAACCTTGGCATCGACGAGTACTTCACCGACAAAGTACACTGGTTGTTGGACCTTTAGGGGGTGTCCCAGCTTCTCCCTCTCGACGATGAGGGCGGCGCTCACAATGTGGTTGCTTGCCTCGATATAGAGGAGGGATTCTCCCCGTTCGGGAGCGACGAGGATTGGGGCCGACGTCAGTGATGCTTTGTAGATTTCTAAAGCCTATTGTGCCCCCTCTATCTAGATGAATGCATCTGTCTTCTTGAGAAGTTTATAGAGTGGCATCCCCCATTCGCCTAGTTGGGAGATGAAATGGCTCAGGGTGGCCAAACAGCCGGTTAGCCTCTGTACACCCTTAACATTGCGTATAGGGCCCATGTTGGAGATGGTCGTGATTTTTTTGGGTTTGGCCTCGATGCCGTGCTCAGACATGATGTATCCGAGCAGCTTCCCCTTCGAAACCCCGAAAACACATTTTTTAGTATTCAATTTGACGCTGAACCTTCGGAGGTTCACGAATGTAGCGGCCAAGTTTGCGATCAGGTCACTAGCTTGAGCCATTTTCACCACTATGTCATCTACATAGACGGCGATTGTTGGTTTTGGCCACTCGACTTGGTTAGGTTGGTCGGGCGGGTCAATTTGGTTGGCGAAGCATTGTTGCATGCACCGTTGATAGGTGGCGCCAGCGTTCTTCAGACCGAAAGGCATGGTTACGTAGCAGTATGAACCATACGGGGTGATGAAAGAAATACTGACCTGGTCGGACTCTTTCATCGTGATCTAGTGGTAGCCTGAGTAGGCATCCAGAAAGGAGAGGATTTCGCATCCTGAGGTGGAGTCAACAATCTGGTCTATGTGTGTCAAAGGAAAATGGTCCTTTGGACATGCCTTGTTGAGGCCAGTATAATCAACACACATTCTCCATTTCTCATTCTTCTTTTTCATAAGAATAGGATTAGCTAGCCAGTCGGAGTGGTATACCTCTTTGATGAATCCAGCTGCCAGGAGTTTGGCGATCTCCTCGCCTATGGCCCTACGCCTCTCGTCGTCAAAGTGACGCAGGCATTGCTTGGCGGGCTTCGAGCCCAAGACAATGCGTAGTGCATGCTCGGTGACCTCCCTTGGTATGCTCAGCATGTCAAAAGGTTTCCATGCGAAGACATCGCGATTGGCGCATAGGAAGTTGGTGAGCTCGCTTTCCTATTTAGCTGGGAGCTTGGTCCCGATCTGCACCATCTTGGTTGGGTCGGTGGGGTCGATCCCCACCATCTTGGTTTCCTCGGTTGGATGGAAGGCACCTGAGGAGGTCGGCTCGTTGCAGTCGGGGACTGCTAGAGTCACCGAATTCCTGAGCTCTAGGAGCTCGGTAGAGTTGATGACGGTAGTGATGAGCTCGTAACGCTCGTAGTCGCACGTGTAGGCATGCGAGAAGGTGCTACCTATGGTGATGACGCTGTTTGGCCCCATCATCTTCAGCTTGAGGTAGGTGTAGTTGGGGATCGCTATGAACTTGGCTTAGCATGGCCGCCCCAAGATGGCGTGGTAGGACCCCGGAAAGTCCACCACCTCGAAGGTTAGGACCTTCAAGCGGAAGTTAGCGTGGTCGCCAAATGTGATGGACAAGTCGATTTGCCCGAGTGGGTATGCCTGCGTCCCTAGGATCACACCGTGGAAGGGAGAGCTCACTGGGCAAAGCTCCGACCGGGGGATGTGCATGGCGTCGAGGGTGTCGACGTAGAGAATGTTGAGGCCACTGCCTCCGTCCATCAGCACCTTGGTGAGGCGCTTCTTGCGGATGATGGTGTTGACGATGAGCGGGTATCGGCCCGGTCGGGCGACGTGGGAAGGATGGTCTCTATGATCAAAAGTGATCGGGGAGTCCGACTAGCTAAGGAAAGAGGGGATGGCCGACTCGACAGCGCATGCCTCTCTATAACGTACCTTGTGCTAGCACTTGGAGTGGATAGCGTCGGATCCCTAAAGATCATGAGGCATTCCTCGGGGTCAGGGAAGCAGTATTCATCCTTGCCTATCGCGCCTCCTTTCTTGGCCTCCTCCTCCTTGCCTTTCCCTTCCCTCGGCTTGGCGGCTTGCCGTAGGAAGCACTTGAGGAGCTCATAGTCCTTGTAGAGGTGCTTGACGGGGTAGGCATGGTTGGTGCATAGACTCTCCATGAGCTTGTCGAAGTGGTCGGGCTAGCCCTGCTGGGGCTGCTTGCCCGCTCGGTCGGCTGCAGCGACCAAAGCTGGGTTGGTCGGTCGGTGCCGATCCTTCTTGTTCTTCTTGACTTTTTGTGTGGAGGGGCCCTCGCCTTGGTCCTCACGCTTGGCCTTGCCCCTATCCCAACCACCGCTGAAGACCGCCCCGACCGCCTCCTCACCAGAGGCGTGGTTCGTGGTGATGTCGAGTAGGTCGCAGGTGGTACGGGGATTCACATAGCCAAGCTTGTGGATCAAGGACTTCCAGGTTGTCCCAGGGAGGAACGCGCTGATGACGTCCACGTCGATGACACCAGGAAGGGAGTTGCACCGCTTTGAGATCCTACAGATGTAATCCCATAGGGACTCGTTGGGCTCCTGCTGGCAGCTCTTGAAGTCCCAGGAATTTTTAGGACAGACATACGTCCCCTGGAAATTTCCGACGAAGACCCTCTTGAGATCCGCCCAGTCGCGGATGCTATCGGGTGGAAGGAATTCAAGCCATGCATGAACATGCTCCCCCACGCAGATGGGGAAGTACTGGATGATGAAGTAGTCATCATCCACTCCTCCGGCTCGGTAGGCGAGCTGAAAGTCTTCGAGCCATATACTAGGGTTCGTCTCCCCGGTGTACCTGGCGATGTTGGTGGGTTGTCGGAAGCGCTGTGGGAACGGCGCTTTCTGGATGCGATGACCAAAGGCCCATGGCCCGAAGCCGTCCGAGCTAAGGCTCCGGTCGTTTGGTCGGCCACCATGCCTAGGGTGCGTGTCCCCACACTCCTCGATGGTTAGGCCAGGGCCCGCGCCGCCTACTCTTGCCACCACTTGATGGATGTCATCATCGTGCCGGGCGTGGCGTCGATTGTTGATGACGCTGCGAGCATCATGGTTCAGCCCGAGCCATTCATGCATAGGTGGTCGGTGTGGAGCGGACGCCGAGTTGGGCTACGGTGTAGCCGTGGCTTCCTGCCCCACGCCCGGCAACTGCAGTGATGAGTGCATGAAGCGATTCGACTTGTGCGGCCCTAGTCCTCCGGTTGGGCAAGAGGCCGCGAGCCGGTGTCACAATGCGGAGCTCTCCGCCTATTGAATGGCGGCGATCTCCACCAGTGCCTGGAGGTTCTTGTGGATTACCTATTCCTGTGGGTCGCCAGGCTCGGGGAGGCCATGCAGAAGCATCGCCACAGCAGCGATGTTCTGGCTAGCCTGAGCAAATTGAGGGAAGTCGTTCCCTCCGTCCAGGATGTTACGTTGGACCTGACGGGCATGACCCTAAGCACCGCTCATCGAGTTACATGCATGTGGCTCAGCATGCTGCGTCGAGCGCGCCAGCGCAGGTGGTGGCTGGCTCTGCCGCCTTTGTCGTAACTCCTCGCCATGCTCCTGCGCATGCACGAGGGCCTTCGCACGGGGTCTGGAGGGGTGTGAGTCTGTAGAGACTCCACTACCACCAGTGACTGTCTCAAGGCGTCCACCATAGCGCACTCTCGGGATAGAGGGTGGCCAGGTGCCACGACATCGCCAATGCTGGAGCCGTCGCTTTCGACCTCATCATCGACGAGGTCATGAAAGGAGGCAGGAGCATAGCCCGCCATCCCCACAAACTCAAATATGAGAGGGGGCGGCGTCAGCATCCTTCGAAGCCCCCGTGCGCACGTGTCCACGGGAGACGAGAAGTCGTAGGGGAACCAGTCGCACGGCGGTAGCGGTGGGGACAACGGGGTCCCTCCGGAGAGTCGGTGGAAGGTGTTAAATAGTGAGTAAAGAACAATATGTACATCACTCATCGTGGGGTTTGAGCCCAGCATGGGCTCGAGGCGAAGCGCGAGTGTCTCAACGTTGAGGTCGTCGAGTGGCCCGGGGCCGGTGGAGGGCGCTCCTCCTCCAGTGGATGTCGGGACGAGTGCCTCCTCGCAGAGGTGGAGTACGCCGAGTTCATCGGCAACAAAGTCCAGGCTTGCAAAGAGGAAAGTCTGGAGCGGATCGAAGACGGGAGGAACCCACATCCCAACAGGTGGGAGCGTGGGAAACTCTAGCGAGCCAAAGCGAATCGTATCGCTCGAGCCCGCCATGCCGAAGATGGTGGAAAGGTGGGCCATCCGATGACCAAAAGCGGGAACGCACGGCGTCCTCCCCACGGACGGCGCCAACTGTCGATGCAAAAAGTGACCAAAAGTAAATATTTGTAGTTTTACCGCGTGTTGTGATCGGATGTGGCCTAGCACTCAATGACACATAATTTATACTGGTTTAGGCAACGAGCCCTACATCCAGTTGAGGTCGGTCGGTGACTTTATTCCTGAGCCCAGGTGCTCAGTGTTTGCTGTGAGGTTACAAACGAGTAAGGAATGAGAAGGGGGTGTTAGAGGCCCGGTCGGACTCTGAACCGAGTGACCGAGAGTGACGGGTGCTCTAACGTGCGCTAAGTATTGGAGCGTATGCTCTATGTAGCTGTCAAGTTCTAGAGCTATTGAGTTGTTCAAGTCCTCGAGTCGTCTAGCATGTGTTTGTTGGGAGAGAGCACATCCCCTTTTATACTTGAAAGGGATGGCCTTACAAGTCAGAGAGAAAGAGAGAGTGTGTGTATACGTGTGCTGCCTAGTCTTGTTTCTCACACCATCGGGTACGGGATGGCTGCCAGCGCCCACAATACTGTTAATGCCTAGATGCGTCTGGCAGGCTCTACCGTGTTCGTCTGGTACGACAAACGATGGCGCCCACAACACTGTTTATGCTCTGTCGCGTCTGGCAGGCTCTACCGTGTTCGCCTGGTACGACAAACGACGGCTCCCACAACACTGTTTATGCTCTGACGCGTCTGGCAGGCTCTACCGTGTTCGCCTGTCATGCCCCGTCGGCACTGTTCTGCAGGTGCACAGGGCATGCAGAGTATGGTCCTCGGTATTGCGGTTGACTTGAGCGCCTTACCGTATCTGCACCGCCTGCTCCCCAGGCCCACACCCAGCGGGCATCCACGGTCGGTTGCTCCCAGTTGGCCTCGACCGTGTCGGTAGGGAACGAGCAGCAAGCAGAGGTCCGGCGTATCCTCGGTCGGAGAAAGGGGGCCGGGCGAGGCGGAGCCCGTGACCTAGAGGTCGGGCGAGGCGGAGCCCACGACCCAGAGGTCAGAGGTGCCGGTCGGGAACCGGATCGTGGTCTTGGCCTGTTATTGTGTATCTGGGCCGACCTAGGCGTGTGCTGTCGTTGTACCGCCTGCTGGGCCGAGTTTTGTAGGGAAGCGGGTTCATTGGGGACCCCGGGTTTATGAACCCGATAAATACGAAAGGTTTCTTATTGTTGGCCAAATACTAACAGAATAGATGATGGGAAACATGTTTCACCAGTGAACTTAGAGTAGCTCAGCTAGTTAGTTTTCTTGTGTTGAAACCTACCTCATCCGGATTGAAGTCCTCTAGCTTATACAGGTACTTGTATTTTTTTCTAGATATATTTTAAAATTTAGTGATGATATTTTTTGAGTTGTTTGTGACGTACCCATCAATGTGAGGCATATGTGGTGACTTCCTCGATCTTAAGACTTATTGAGACCGTTTCCGTGCCCATAAAGGTAGTACATTTGACGGTGCTCATACGTGCCTACTAGGCTAGACGAAGGATCAACCAACTATTGCCAACTATACAATCCAGAATTAGTATCCTATTTTTACAACAAAAAAAAAAGAACAACACAAGCTGCGCAGTGGGTTGTGCAATATAAACTCGTACAAAATTCGAGTAACACAATAGCTCCAGTTAATCAATGAGTGGTAGTATACGTGCAGAGGCGCAAAGCAACGCTCAGAATGGCATACAAGCAAATAGTAGTCAAAACAAAAGCATTCAAGTTGCTGTTAGCCCCAAATGAGCAGTAGTGTCCAAACTTGTAAAAGACACGTAGGCCCTAGCGTTCCTTTCTTTCTCAAGCAGGACAAATCGGAAATCAGACAATGTATGTAAAAGAGGATAGCACTTCCATTCAAAAGAGGAGAGCACTTGAAGGAATAATTGACTCCAGAGCAGGAAGAGGGTGAATCACGACAATCTTTTTTCCCCTTTCTTGTTTGTGAAGAAGCGAAAACAAACAACCATCAATATATAGGAAAAGACGTTGATGGAACCCTTTTGTCTCCAAAACCAACAATTCAAGCAACCCTCTGGCTCTACGCCTCTAACCATACATCTCTGACTTGAGTCCCAGCCCAGGCTGGCCGTGCGGCCGTCTCTGCTTGAATTATCATTAACAGCATGTTCGTAGGGTCGTATTTGGCTTATAAGTCATAGCTTATCAGCCAATAAACAGTATTTTTCTCTCACGTTAAATCGGTCAACAGTACTTCAGCCATGACTTATAAGCCAAACAAGCCCAAACGAACAGGGCGTAGACCTCTCGCTGCCTCCATGGCAACAAGCAGGAGCAGAACCAAAGAACTCGAGGGAGTGTTCCGTTGTCATTATAAGCCAGCCTATAAGCCGTGATATAATATTTTTTTCTTCCAACAAATCAACTGTACAAATCAGCACAAACGACTTTACGAACAGCCGACCCTATCCTGCCTTGTTGCCTGAGGGGGCGGTGACAATTTAGAGGAATGGACATATAGGTTTTCTGCTGGGCACCCAACACCAGAGCAACACATACCGAGCGCAGAATGGACCGAGGCCCAGTGGCATCTAGCAAACCAGAGGAGCAGAGGATGATGCCTTTAGGTTGCTTTGCAGGTTTTTTTTTCCTGGTGCAGCGCAGTGCATGCCAGACCACCAGATGGTGAACGATACAATATATCTCACCCATTCTTACTGGAAACACTGAGTCAACATAGGCCTCTACAAACATACAACCCGTTCCAGTGTACTGAAAAGACCACGACAGCTGTTGCAGATGTCATCCTTCTCCAGATGTCAGAGCACACTCAACTCAAATCTTTCACTAGAGCAATGCATCGTCTATTCAGGAGGCAGCAAAAGGACTAGCAGTAGAACATGGACCTCTTCAGCTCATCCTTTATCTCTGGAGGTTGCTTCGGACCACCACCAGGAGCAGCTGCACTGCCGGAGCTTGACGCTGATGCCGTGTCAGAGCCTTGGGCGAGGTAGACGCGGGCACGCTGTGTGAGCTTCTGGGCGTAGTATGCGGGAGGAACTGCCATTACAAACAATCAGCAAAGCATCACGCTAACATTTTCTTCCATGCACAATGCAAAATTGTGCTAGTAACATTATATTTCTATTGATGATGCAGATATCCTTGTGCAGTCGTGCTTCTGGATCTGTGCATGGATGCAGATTTACTACAAATTCAACCAGAATTGCCAAGTTTTATGAAGTACACAGCTGGAGTCTGGATGTCAATTTCACTGGATACCGTGGTTAAGCAGGAAAGGAAAGTTTGTTTAAACTAAATTATCAGAGAAAACAGAGAAGAATGACATACCAATTGATACCGACTGAGTGCCGCTTGCATAACTGACAGGAGACAGAAACAGGACAAACTGTCAGACACCTGGACAGCACAAACCCAAAAAAACAACAAGAGCATGCTCACGTGTAGCACAGGTTATTTGTGAGAGCCTGCAGTTCGTCTCCTTTGAAGTTGTTGTCATCTCGCAGCACAAGGTATTGCACAGGACGCCTTGCGCCCTGCATTTCCATAATCATTAAATCTTTATTCTGTAGGATACAGATTGGCAAGAAGACAGTTCAAGTTATTTGTGATCTTGTGGACATCTTACTTTCATCTCAGCATGGCTGAAAAGGAAGAAATCAAATTCTGCTGGATGACAGATCTCGCTATCAACCACTGTGCCTACAATTTTTTCAGAAACATGTGATTAAGATAGCTTATGAAACAGGATACCATAAATTGACTGTTGCGAATAAGCTTGTGGTTCTAAGTTCTAGCCAGGCTCAACAATTTTCTTCGTAGCCGAACGGTGCTTATACTTGTTGTCCATGGGAAACAGCCTTAGCCTATGCTTCTTCTGCACCACAATGAAGGTGATTTGTGGCTTCTCATTATCATACAGTGCTTTCCAAGCCTGAAGAAACAATTATTATTACCAAATGTTCTAATCAAATATGATAATGGAAAGCACTATTTGCTCTCAAATCACTTTTACCTGTTCGCTTCTCTTATAATCCGTCTTTTTCAGCTTGTTTTTTTCAGCCGGAACAGTGTTTTTCTCTCACAACAAATCAGCCGGAACAGTGTTTCGGCTTGTTTTTTCAGCGAAGCGAACGGGGCCAAAATAACATAGAGAGAAAAGTAGTCTACTGTTAATTTTCATGGGATGATGATCAAAAGAGCGCATCACAGAACAGCTGAAAGATAAGAACCTGTAGAATATCAGCTGCTGGGGCTTCTTGTTGGACTCCTTTTCAAATGCATGAAGGAGGTCCCTTCAAAAGTTCAACAAATTAAAATGCAACCCAATGTGGTGGCATGCATGTTTCAAATAGTTACATAGATTGAAGGATGTACTTGACAATGTCTTCAAGGCCACTGATGATCTCTTCACAGTGACCTTGTGCACGAACAACACCAATATACTTAGACACCTCATGCCAGTCTTGGGATGCAACGACCTAAACAGAACCTCAGGCAGCATCTGTTAGTTTAATGAGATGAAAATGACCAAGGTACTATCCATTTACCAAACATAAGTAAACCTTACAGAAGCAATAGAAGGGGCAGCAGAATCATCTTTAGCAGAAGGATGAGAAACATGAGCACCAAATATAATTGTCGGCTTGTTTGAAACAACCGGTAAACTCTCCCGTACATCATCAAATACTGAGTTCCTTCCTCCAGCCTGTCAAGATGGTGAATATAGCGTATCATGTTGAACAGCAAGTTTTTGAAACAATAGATGAAGCGAAGCTGAGGTTTACCTTGGCGTTGATCTTAATAGCCATACTTGCCAATATCTGATTACTTTTCGTGAAGACATTTGACCTTGGACAACACTGTGCCACGAGACCAATATTTGTCTCACAGATTCTTTTAATATTTCCTGTGGGGGTACTATCATGCATGACATATATGTAACAGAAGTGAAGAAACTATGTATCCCGTCATAAACACTACAATACCATATAAACTGCCATTTTCATCCGGCAGAATAGCAAGCAGTAAGTCAATCTTCTGATCTCTGAGCTTGTTCTGTGCTTCCTGATAGCATATACGAATATCATGTTCAACTTGATCTGGACGTGCAGTAAATATTGGAAGCTTCAAATTGGCGAAGTCCTGAAATTAAAGTGAAAAATGGTAGACAAGAAGTTTGGACCTAGAGACGGTGTGAAAAAGGATGATGAAAAAGCATATTACCACTCCAGTAATGCGAGACATTTCAGCCAGCTTAAAGCAAAACTCCACAATAACTTTCTTGGATAAATCTTCACAAAAATTGACACATGCCCAGTTGCTGATCTTAGCACCATTTATTACTTTCTGCAAACAATCAAAATAAAATATGCAAACAATGGTTACAGATTAAGAAGAAATATATTGAGTTATGTACAATCAAATTCATGGAAAATTAAAGAAAATATTTTCTTGATTCATTACTTCGCTAAAGAACATAAGAGAAAGTTAATGACAGTATGACATACCTTGTCTTTCATATTCCAGTACCCATTCATTGGAAACCACGTTTTCTGAGATCCAGAATCATGATACTTAAGCTACAACAACAACAAAAGGAGAGCACATAAGGCAATCAGAAACTGCATTAGACCTAAAACTACTACATCAGACCTCATGGAAGTAGTACATTTGGAGGCAGCAGAACTCTAGCATCAACTGTTGTTGTAAGATTGTCATCAAATTCTATGCCAAATTCATTTGCACGTTTAGTGCGTTTGCGGTCAACAACCTAAGACAAGTGGAAGTTAGGTTAGACAAAACTTAAAGATAGTTTTTATCAGTTTACAGCTGACACAATATTACACAAAGTGCAGTGAGATCATGAACCTGACGACTGGATTGCTCCGGTTCAGGCTGGATGGAGGCTGACTTTCTTAGAGTAGAAACCTGACTGTCTTCCACCTTTTTCTGGTAACACTGCCTGGGAACTATCTTGCAAACCTAAAATTCAAATTGACATTCAAAATAGCAGCAGAATCTATGGACAAGTAAGGAATATAAAAGCATAATATATCATGTTGAAGTTGAGAAGTCCATAATTACCAACCTCTATAGGAAGATAAATTGGCTTCTGCTCACTGCCAACATCGATGCATGGGAGAGATTTGTATTTCAGGTCCAGGTTGTACCTTTCTCTGAAGTGATCAATGACAGTCTTTGTAGCTCCACTCGTTGATTCAAAACTGATATTTTAAGGATCCAAGAAACATTTTATTAGAAGTGCTGATTGCAGAATTTGATGGCAACATATAATTCAGAAATAGAGAGTCTAAGTTGAACATAAATGCAAAGTAGAGCAATCCTACCTCAAATCATTAATAGGCTTCACTGACAAGCCAGTAATTCTGTACCTACGGCGTTTATTACCTCTGTGTGTGACTTCAATCTTCACACCCCTGAGGGCCTTCAAGAGCTGAATTCAGAAAACAACATCATACATCTGAAGTTATTTTGCACATTGCATTTTGTATCAAGGCAGGAGAAAGCGTGGATACCTTATCATACTCAGGTTCAGTCAAGTTCCTATCCACGATATCTATCTTTAGGGTCTTCTGAACGAAGTCAATCAGCAGCAGGGGTTGAACGAAAACTGATGAGGACACGTCTACAATGGAAAAATTACAGCACATTACAAATTTAGCAAAGACACAAGCTCTAAACTGCAATATTACTAGTAGTCTAGTAGCCATGTACAAGTGCAACCCAAAGTTTTTCTTTAAAGCAATCACATGAAAGAACAGCGTCCAAATGATCTGAAATAGATATTATTTCCACTCCACCGACCACATAAATGAATTTACACAAGTACATATTTTATCCAAATTTCCCCTATCTGGCTAGTTCTGCTATCCAAACATCCTATGCCATACTGTACATAACTGAAAAGGAAAACGGAAAACCCCGTTCAGTATTGAACTGATATCTGACCTGCAATCAGAAACAAGCCGTCCTGTGTTGACCTGGTGCTCTGATAGAGCCCCTTCCATGCCTCAACACCCAGTGTATGACCATTGGTGCCAATCGGGACGCGTCTGTTCACAGCCCAGACGAAGAACATTTATCATCCAAAATCATAAACACAGTGAGATACTCAGAGACGGTGAATGTTTCGTCAATTACTCTATGTCCCGTTCGTTGAAGAGGACGTCACCCAGCACGGTCTCGAGGACCTGCAGCGCCTGCGCTAGGATGTCAGTGGGGTAGCCCGCCAACAGCATCCTCAGCTGCAGCAGGCTGACCGCTGTGGCATGATTGATCACCACCTTGTACTTCCTGTCCATCCTGCACAATTTGTCGAGCAATTGTATCGTATATTCGCATCTCCGCGGCGGCCAACTAGGGAGAAGCAGAGTTTACATACCTTTTGTCGCCGCCTGCAGAGAGGGTGACCTCGAACTCCTTGGTGCCGAACGGCAGCGCGCCCGCGGTGAAGAGCGAGTCACAGCCGTCGTACGCCGGGAAGCGGCCGCCGAGCTCCGTGTGCTGGTTCTCGGACACCAACTTCGTCATGACCTCCCTGTACGCGCCCTTGGTCGTCGGCTCTGGCGAAATGGTCACCTACAACGAAACGAACCACCACAAACACGGGAGCCCACGGCAATGGCGCTAGGTGAGATCAGATCAAAGCCAACAACGAACGAAGAGTGGGCACTTACGTTGTACTGGTGCAGGGACTTCAGGTCCTCGTCGACGAGACGGCCGAGGAAGCGATTGGCCCTGACGACGCACGGCGTCCCTGCGGCGCCGTACCCTGGGCGCGGCGGGAACACGGGCTTGGCGCGGCGGACGTGGATGCCGAGCACCTCGAACTCCTTCCACAGCAGCGCGGCGGGCTCCTCCGCGAGGGGTGGCCCGGCTTGGCGCGGATCGGTGGGCTGGCTCTGGCCGACGCGCGAGTGGTCGTCGTAGTCGTGCCCGTTGCGGTTCCCAGCCTCAGCGCCGCTCGGGTTCGCCTCGTCTCGCCCGCTGCCGCCGGAGCCCCGCGCCTGATCGACCCGCGGGTTGGCTTGTCGGCCGCCGCGGCGCCCTCTGCTACGGTGAATCCTCGCCATGGGCGCAACTGCAGGAGTTCACACGCAGGACTGCAGGAGTTTTGTTACGTACTTGGAGGAGAAGAAAAAGGAACGTGGAGGAGGCAATCAGTTCAGCACGGCGTGCGTGCACCCCCGGTTTATATAGAGCTAGCGTCCCATGGTAACTTTCCCAGAAAAGTAATGTAATTTTTGTTTTTCACTGTAGTACTTTTTTTGAAATTTGATGTGAATTGCCCTCCTCTGATCCCCAGTAGTATAACCAACGAAACGATGAAAATAGACACGTCAGCAAATTAACTTCCTTCTCCCAACAGAGAGGAGAGGACATGTTACTGCTCGTCCACGCATGAGAGCTTCTCTGAGCTCCTCCGTGTCTTTTCGAAAATTATTTGACGGCTAAAAATAAGCAGAGGAGATTCAGACACCCATCGAGCACGTACTCCATCCGTTCCAAATTACAGGGCGAACTTATCGGCTGACTTATCGGCTAAAATCTATAATATTTTTCTCTCACAACAAATCAGCTTCAGCCGGCTTTAATACCAGCCGAACAAGCCCATAAGTCGCTTTGACTTTTTGTCATCCATTTTATGTCTAGATACATAGAAAAATGGATGACAAAAAAGTCAAAGCGACTTATAATTCGGAGTGGAGAGAGTATAAGAAATTTGGGCTTTTGTGACAGTCAGATT
Organism: Miscanthus lutarioriparius; assembly: GCA_904845875.1. Lineage (NCBI taxonomy): Eukaryota > Viridiplantae > Streptophyta > Magnoliopsida > Poales > Poaceae > Miscanthus > Miscanthus lutarioriparius. The sequence continues at coordinate 24,949,688 of CAJGYO010000003.1, forward strand.
ATGATGATGAAACTTGTTTTCTATCATAGACTGACCAGCTTCTATGATGACCATCAAAGGACAATGTCAGTAACAACAGTTCTCCTGTCAGTCTGTCACTAACTTGTGACAGTGCTAAACTTGTCACAACATATGGTGACATAGCCCTTGTCCGTGGCAGATGACGTGGCAAATGACAATGGTTGATGATGTGGCAATTAACATTTGGTCCATATAGCATGGGCTTTTTTCATTATTATTTTTTAAATCAGCCCAATTAATCCAAATATTTTTAGCCCAGCTACAAATTGATGTGTTTTTTTATCATTGAGGCCCAACATTAATTACAATCCAGGCCCATATCAAATCTGCCTAGACCAACCCACAAACAAATTAACAAATAATCAAATTCAAATCAACATGTACAAATGCAGATATCCAGCAGCATCAAGTACATTACAATATCACAAACATTACGGTTGAACATCAAGTTCAGATCATTACATCCATCAAATATCATCAACACCAAAGTCAATATCATTACAGCCATTAAATATCCACAGTTCTATATTTTACAAGCCGCTGAATCAATACAAATAAGGTTTTACCAATTGCTTACTGTAGCTTGCATTTGGTTAAGCCCACCATTGCACGAAACCATAAAGTAACCATGTTCCTGTACAGTCCTGGAAGGCATTGCCAACAAAATCAGCAGAAGGAAACACGGGAACATACACAACAAATAGCTATAATACTGGTCTGCATTGAGTACTTGAATAGGCAAGCTCGTGTGTGCCGTGTGCGTGCGGTGTTGTGGGCTTAGATGGGCCACTCGACTGGCTGCTGTGAGCAATCCGTGCAGCCTGCTGGGTGAGTTTTGCGAGGTTTTAGTTCACCGCATCATTTAGAGCGTGTTTACTTATCTGAATTTGGGAATTTAGGCTACTGTACCACGTTCGTTTTTATTTGGCAAATAGTGTTCAATCATGGACTAATTAGGCTCAAAACGTTCGTCTCGTAATTTCCAACCAAACTGTGCAATTAGTTTTTTTCGTCTACATTTAATGCTCCATGCACGTATCGTAAGATTCGATGTGATGGATACTGTAGCACTTTTTTGGATTTTGGGTAGCAACTAAACACGCGCTTACGCAAAGTCTAGCGCGCGTCTGGTCACGCTAGGTGCCGAGCGTGCGACCACGCGGGCCATGAACCCATGAACCAGCCGCCGGCGTCGGAGACGAGAGTTTGCCGGGGTTAGCGTTCTAGCATTAGGGAATGGCATCTCTGCCAGCTATAGGAGGTTTTGGGGATGGAGGTCGTGACATGGCGGTGGAGGCGTGCGAGACGGCGGCGGCAGACGGTGGTTGGGTGGGGCTGGTGGGGGTGTCGCGGCGGAGATCACCGGCGCCCTGTGATTAGGGGAGGAGGCCGAGGGGCGGGGGAGGGGGGTAGGTGGCGCAATAAGGCAGCGGGAGCCGCCGGCCGCCGCTGGCGGGGGTCGGGGCGAGGATGACGCCAGCGAGGGCATCGGGGCGGAGTTCACCGACGGCTGTCCTGTGGTTAGGGAGGGCAGGGTCGAGGAGGTAGTGGCGGGAGGTGGGTTGGACGACGAGGCCGAGGCGGCGGGAGCCGCCGGCCGCCGGTGGTGGATGCGCGAGAGAGGGGACGACGGATGAGGGGTGCGTGCGGTGGAGCAGAGGTCGCGAGGGAGGGGGCGTCGCGGCGAAGAAGACGGGTCGACCCGTCGCCCGATAACTTCGCCAATCCTTTAGTGAGGCATATTCCCTTCATCTCTAAATATATGTTGTTGGAGGATTATTGGACTCAGGAATCAATGCAAATAGCAAAAGACCTAAATGCCCCTACATATCAATGATTTATCTTTTGCGTATTTGGATGGATATGCCATTAATACTATATTTTTACGTGAAGACTCACGCTTGCCACACACACCACCGATTTTTTACATTAAATAAATCACTGTTCACACCCACTTTTTCACATTTACGATTGCAGTGGCAGTATTTTGGTCTTGAATAAATCAAAGAGGACACAAAAACATGCATTTCACTTGGCGGCAAACACCACTTGACGCCAAAAAAAAACCTAGCTCCATTTTTACACAGACGAAGCAAACTAAAATTTGAAACTAGCGCCATTTCTCTAACACTTGTGGCTATAAAAGCGCCGGAGAGCCATGGCGGCGTCGCGTGGCGTAGGAGCCCCCGGCTCCTGTAGCCCGACGCAAGAGATTGATCTCGGCAATTATGCGACAACAGTTATTTCGGGACATCTTACGATAGATATTTAGGGACGGAAGAAGTTAGCATGACGCTAATTATAGTCAATTGCTAAGGATGAATCGTCCTTTTTTACCAAATTATAGGTCACTTTAGATTTGACTTATCTTAAACTTCTAATTTTGACTATTTTTTTAAAAACATATGGCAATATCTAGGTGTTCAAATAATTATGTTATCAGGATATATATTTCATGAAAAAAATAATGAGACAGAAGACAAACTATATTGGTGGATTACCCCTAGCCGTCAAAAAAGTGATGAATAAAATTCATGCAACTACTTCCAGGGAAACCTTAATAGGACTGCAAGCTAAACTAGTACATGCATGCCGAATACACGACTGTCATTCTGAATAACTGGATATAGTATTAAACTTGAGCAAAGACTTCGATTGTTTATGAAATAAAATGCAAACCACAAACTAACACAAAGCAGTCACTGCAATTATAGCAGTACTTTAAGTAACAGCGAACAGAAAAATGCATCCAGTGCAGACATTATTATCCAAGTCTCCTTCAGAGCACAGTCAAGGAACTTGAAACTTCAGTAGCAAAGCCTTGTTCAGGAGGTTTTCAGTGGTCAAGGACTAGCAGTAGAACATGAGCCTTTTCAGTTCACCCTTGATCTCCGGAAGTGGATTCGGACCAGCAGCAGCAGCAGCGGGAGCAGATGAACCAAAAGAGCCGACACTTGTCGCCACATCGGAGGAGCCTTGGTTGACGTAGAAGCGGGCACGGAACGCTAGCTTGTGGGCGTAGTATGCGGGAGGAGCTGTCAATTCAAAAGAAGGTTAGTTTTCCCCTTTTTCCATTCATTAATTAATTTATGTTATTTATGTTGAACAGAACTCAGCCGTTTTATTAAATTAAATACAAAAATCCATAACAATGTTTTGCACTGGAAAATACATAACTAAAGTTCTCAATGACACGAGAGGACGTACCGATTGACACAGAGCGAGTGCAGCTTGAATACCTGAAAGAAAATACAAGACAGACCCGTCAGACAAATGAGTTGTGCAAAAAAACAAGATGGCAGGGAAGGGCATGCTTACAAGTAGCATAAGTTATATGTGAGAGACTGCAGAGCATCTGCAGTGAACTTATTGTCATCTCGCAGCACATGGTAATGGGTAGGACGGCTTGTTCCCTGCAATTTCACAAACAGCTAATCTTCAGATGCATTTGAAAAAAAAATGTCTAAATTAGTTGCAACATGCTACACACGTACCTTGATACCAGCATGGCTGCACAGGAAGAAATCAAATTCTGTTGGGTGGCAGATATTCTTATCAACTACAGTGCCTGCAAATTCCACAAACATTTGAGCAAAATCATTGTTAAAAAACACACTAAAAACAGCAGCAAACACGCCTGCACTCCTAACCAGGTAGAATATTTCCACTCCTGTCTGTCCATTGGCGATCATTTGGGAAGAGCCTTGTGTGGTGCCTCTTCTGCACCACTATGAAGGTGATCTTTGGCTTCTCATTGTAACGAGCTTTCCATGCCTGAAGGGTAGGTATTAAGTATGAATGTTGTAACTGAGGGAACACTTGACGTGCCATTCTCTCAATTTGTTTTTACCTTCTCTATCTCTGGGATTTCTTGTTCCAGCACTTGTTTGAAAAAAAAATGTCTAAATTAGTTGCAACATGCTACACACGTACCTTGATACCAGCATGGCCGCACAGGAAGAAATCAAATTCTGTTGGGTGGGTTTGTCAATTACCATGGCATCAGTCAGAAAAGCAACAAGATACTAAGTTACTAACCTGTAGAAGATCAGCTGCTTGGGTCTCTGCTTAGACCGTTCCTCAAATGCAAGTAGGAGTTCCCTGCAAATATTTTGTAAATTAAGGAACTCTCAATCGAGTGTAAACTCTCAATGGGGTGTCATTTAAATTTCAGAGATCACGATGGTGGTACTTGACAATGTCTTCCAGGCCATCGATGAGCTCTTTACGGTGACCTTGTGCACGGGCAATACCATTATAGTTAGCCACCTTGGGCCAGTCTTGGGAGGCAACAACCTACATGGAACCAGGCAGAATGTGTTATTGTAATGAGATGATACTATCCCTATTGTAAACAGAAAAGAGCTTACAGAAGCAATGGAAGGGGCAGTATCATCTAGAGCAGCAGGGTGAGTGACATCGGCACCAAATATAATTGTTGGTTCAATCGAAACAACCGGTAAGCTTTCTTTGGGATTAGCAAATTCTAAGTTCCTTCCTCCAAACTGCGGAGAGTGAATATATTAGTATCATGTTGCTCAACAAATTTTGTGAAGAGATCTAGTTGAGATTAACCTTGGCATTGATCTTAATAGCAACATTAGCAAAGTACGGAGGACCTGCACTTCTAACATTTTTATCCAGGCAACACTGCGACATGATACCAATCTCTGTCTCGCAGATCCTTTTGAAATTACCTGTTGTTCAGAGTAGTCAGGAATGACATATATGTGATAATCAGGGAAGAAAGAAAGTTTGCTGTAAGAAATATTACCATATAAGTTGCCGTTTTTCTCTGGCAGTATAGCAAGCAAAAGATCTATCTTTTGCACTCTTAGCTTGTTCCGAGCATCCTGACACAGCCTATGAAGATCAGTTTCAACTTGTTCAGGACGAACAAGGTATATTGGAAGTCTCAAGTTATCCATGTCCTGAAACCAGAGTGAAATGGTAAACTGGGAGTCATGCAAGAATGTTCTTTGATGATAAGGCAATCAAAGGCATAACGTAAATGTATATTACCACTCCAGTAGTACGAGGCCATTTAACCAGATCAGAGCAGAATTTACCTACAACATCTCTGGGCAATTCATGACAAAAGTTAACGCAGGCCCAGTTGCCCACCCTTGCACCATGTACTACCTGCTGCACATAACAAAATAGAATGTGAAGGCAATGAAAAAAATTAGTAACATATATTTACCCTCACAAATTCCATTATTCCAGTGCAAGAAATAGGACCACTTGAGTGAACATGTAGCTAGCCTATTGGGGTAATGACAGAAGAGACCCCTAGTATAGAGAGAACAAAACTCAAGCAACCAGTCAAGCTTCACCTATAAATCATGATATTTAGCACAGAAAGGATTTACTTGTCCATAGACAAAACTATGTTCACCGCACATTGAATTGGACAAGGTTTTCAAAATGCTGCAATGTCAATGGTTGTTCAACTGCTCATGACGTACCTTTTTAATCATGTTCCACTGCCCATCCTTTGGACAACACAAACTTTCAGATCCAGTGCCACGGTACTTCAGCTACAGAAACAAAAATAGAACATGGTTATAATAAAAAATGCATCACATTTGCAAAAACAAAACAGAACTGCATGACACATGGAAGAAGGATTACAGTGGGAGCTGGCAGAACTCTAGCCTGAACTGAAGTAGGACGATAGTCAACCTCCATGCCAAATTCACTTGCACGCTCAGTTCTATTGTAGTCATTGTGCTCAACAACCTAAGCAAAAGAGATTTAGAAAACTTTAAGTTTGTTTACCCACAGTTTAAATCAGATAAAACAGAATAAAAAATGCAGAAATAGCAAGAACCTGACGAATGTTGTTCTCACGGTCAGATGGGCGCTGGCAGGTTGAGTCCATTAGTTTAGAGACTTGTTGGCTATCCAACTTCTTCCGGTATTGCTGTCCAGATACTATCTTGCAAACCTGAAATCCAAATGGAAATTGAGAAACAAGAGCAGACAATATAGAAGGGAAAGAGTGCTGAAGCATTGTCATGTGCGGACGCACATATGCCAGGCGCGGACGCGCCCGCGACGTCCACCGCGCGGCTGAGCGCGCTGAGCGCGTTGGGCAGGCGCTGCATGGGTTAGCCTCTAGTGGCTAAAGATAGAAACTTAGATTAGTGAGTTGTTTTGGAAATTCCTAGAATCAGGGAGAGCCTTCCCCTTTTCGGTTGGGCCATTGGCTATATATGATTGTGATCGCTGAACAAATCAATCAAGAAAGAATTATATTCCTAATCTCTCTCTCTGTTAAGCCTGCGGTTGAGGGGGATAACCTCACCGGAGAAGACGGCCGACGGCTACGAACTGCGTAGCCGCGGTCCGGCCGGTCAGGGGTTCGACGCCCTTGACAACCTGGTATCACGGTCACGTCGGTCCTCTCCCACGCGCTCCACCCATTCTTCCACAGCCGCCGGCCACCACCCTAGCCCTCCACCATCGCCGCAGTCCTCCACCGCTTCCGCGCCGCAGCCAGCAGCCATGAGCCATCCCACCATCGCCGATGTGATGGAGATGTTGAAATCCATCACCATGGAGATGACAACCATGAAGGCCGACATGGAGGCTATGAAGGAGAAGTCGGCCTCGTCGTCGGACAGCGGCGCCGACGGCCGCCCGGAGGGGCCGCGCGATCTTGATCGCCCCCCAAAATTCCAAAAATTGGATTTTCCCCGCTACGACGGCAAGACTGATCCAATGCTCTTCATCAACAAGTGCGAATCCTATTTTCGCCAACAGCGCACCATGGCGGAGGAGCGCGTGTGGATGGCCTCGTACAATTTGGAGGACGTCGCGCAACTCTGGTACCTCCAACTCCAGGAGGACGAGGGCACGCCGCCGTGGGGGCGATTCAAAGAGCTCCTGCACTTGCGGTTCAGGCCTCCCCTCCGTTCGGCTCCGCTGTTCGAGCTTGCCGAGTGCCGGCGTACAGGGACCGTGGAGGAGTACTCCAATCGCTTCCAGGCCCTCCTGCCTCGCGCGGGTCGTCTTGATGAGGCTCAGCGCGTCCAGCTCTTCACCGGCGGACTCCTGCCGCCGCTCAGCCACGTCGTCCGCATCCACAACCCGAAGACGCTCGCGGCCGCCATGAGCCTGGCGCGCCAAGTGGAGTTGATGGAGATCGACCGCCCGGTGCAGCCTCCCCCTCAGGCGCCCCCGCGTGGCCTCCTTCCCGCTCCCGCTCCCCGGCCAGCGCTCCAGGCGCCCCAGCAGCCACTGGCGCTCCCTGCCCCTCCGGTGGCCGCCCAGCAGGGTCACAGCGAGGGCAACCAGAGGCGCCTCACCCCGGACGAGATGGCGGAACGGCGCCGTCTGGGTCTCTGTTTTAATTGCAATGAAAAATATACCCGTGGCCATAACAGGTTTTGCCGGCGCCTCTTCTTCCTTGAAGGCGTGGAGCTCGAAGACGCTGCGGACGCCGCTGGCGATGCGGAGCACGACGCCGAGGCGCCCTGTTTTTCCCTGCAGGCCGTGAATGGGTTTCCCATGGCGGGCACCATGCAGATCGCCGTGGCAATCGGCGCCGCGTCCCTCGTCGCCCTCCTCGACTCCGGCAGCACGCACAACTTCATCTCGGAGGAGGCGGCGCGGCGCTCCGGTCTACCCCTCCGCCAATGGCCCCACCTCACAGCCTTGGTCGCCAATGGCGAGTGGGTCACCTGTGCCGGCGTCATCCGCGACGCGGCCCTGCTCATCGATGGCGAGTCGTTCCCGGCCGACCTCTACGTCATGCCACTGGCCGGGTACGACGTCGTCCTCGGCACTAGGTGGCTCGGCGAGTTGGGGCCAATTGTTTGGGACCTCGGCCGCCGGCGCATGTCCTTCCAGCGCTAGGGGCGCCCCGTCTCCTGGACCGGCGTGGCCAGCCCCTCTGTGCCGGCCCTGGGCGCAACAACAGAGGCCGGTCCCCTCCTAGAGGCGTTGTTGCTCTCGTTTGGGGGGCTCTTCGCGGACCCCGTCGGTCTGCCCCCCAAGCGTGCGCACGACCACCGCATTATTCTCAAGCCCGACGCCCAACCGGTCGCCGTCCGCCCGTATCGGTACCCCGCGGCTCACAAGGACGAGTTGGAGCGGCAGTGTGCCGCCATGATTGATCAAGGAATCGTCCGCCGCAGCGACTCGCCGTTCTCATCGCCCGTCCTCCTCGTTAAGAAGCCCGATGGTTCGTGGCGCTTCTGCGTCGACTATCGGGCGCTGAACGCGCTCACCGTCAAGGATGCTTTCCCGATCCCGGTGGTCGATGAGCTACTCGACGAGCTCCATGGCGCCAAGTTCTTCACCAAGCTGGACCTCCGGTCCGGGTACCACTAGGTGCGCATGCGCCCGGAGGACGTGCACAAGATGGCGTTCCGCACCCACGACGGCCTGTACGAGTTCCTGGTGATGGCGTTCGGGCTGTGCAACGCCCCAGCGACATTCCAGGCCTTGATGAATGACGTGCTCCGCCCGTTCCTGCGCCGCTTTTTCCTGGTATTTTTTGACGATATTCTGATTTACAGCAAGACGTGGGCTGATCATCTTCGCCACCTCCGGGCCGTCCTCGACGAACTACGCCGCCACCAACTCTTCGTGAAGCGCACCAAGTGCTCTTTTGGTGCCTCCTCCGTCGCCTACCTCGGCCATGTCATATCCGCGGTGGGTGTGGCCATGGACCCGGCCAAGGTGCAGGCGATCCATGATTGGCCGGCTCCACGTTCGCCCCGGGCTGTGCGCGGTTTCCTCGGCCTCGCCGGGTACTACCGCAAGTTCGTCCACAACTACGGGGCGATCGCTGCACCGCTGACGGCCCTACTCAAGAAGGAGGGTTTCTCCTGGGACGACGCGGCGGCCGCGGCATTCACAGCGCTCAAGGCCGCCGTCACGTCCGCCCCCGTCCTCGCCATGCCCGACTTCGCCAAGCTGTTCACCGTCGAGTGCGACGCGTCGACGTTCGGCTTCGGCGCGGTCCTGGTCCAGGAGGGCCATCCGGTCGCCTTCTTCAGCAGGCCTGTGGCGCCTCGCCACCGCTCGCTAGCCACCTACGAGCGCGAGCTCATCGGCCTCGTCCAGGCGGTACAGCACTGGCGCCCGTATCTCTGGGGGCGGCGCTTCATCGTCAAGACCGACCACTACAGCCTGAAGTACCTCCTCGATCAGCGCCTCGCCACGATCCCTCAGCACCACTGGGTCGGCAAGCTCCTGGGCTTCGATTTCTCGGTGGAGTACCGGTCGGGCGCCACGAACGTCGTTGCCGACGCCCTCTCCCATCGCGACAATGACGAAGGGGAGGTGATGGCTATTTCGGCGCCCCGCTTTGACTTCATCGAGCGCCTCCGCCACGCCCAGGCCACTGATCCGGCCCTGGTCGCCATCCACGATGAGGTCCGAGCTGGCACCCGCGCCGCTTCGTGGGCGCTGGTGGACGGCATGGTCGCCTTCGACGGCCGCCTGTACATTCCCTCGGCGTCGCCGCTGCTGCAGGAGATCTTGGCCGCGGTCCACAACGACGGCCATGAGGGCATCCACCGCACACTCCACAGGCTCCGGCGGGATTTTCATTTTCCCACCATGCGTCGTTTGGTGCAGGATTTCATGAAGGCCTGCGTCACCTGTCAGCAGTACAAGTCCGACCACCTCAGGCCGGCCGGCCTGCTGCAGCCACTGCCGGTTCCGTCCGCTGTGTGGGCTGACATCGGCATCGACTTCATCGAGGCGCTGCCCAAGGTGCAAGGCAAAACGGTCATCCTCTCCGTGGTGGATCGCTTCAGCAAGTACTGCCATTTCATCCCCCTGGCGCACCCCTACACCGCCGAGTCAGTCGCTCACGCCTTCTTCGCCGACATCGTTCGTCTCCATGGCGTTCCGTAGTCCATCGTCTCGGACCGTGATCCAGTGTTCACCTCGGCGTTCTGGCAGGAGCTCATGCGGCTCACTGGGATGAAGCTCTACATGTCGTCCGCCTTTCACCCGCAGACGGACGGCTAGACCGAGGCCGCCAACCGGGTCATCGTCATGTACTTGCGCTGCTTCACCGGCGACCGTCCCCGGCAGTGGCTCCGTTGGCTGCCATGGGCGGAGTACACCTACGACACCGCCTATCAGTCATCGCTCCGCGAAACTCCGTTTCGGGTAGTCTATGGCCGGGACCCCCCGACCATCCGCTCCTATGAGCCCGGCGAGACCCGCGTTGCAGCGGTCGCCCAGGAGATGGAGGAGCGCGCTGCCTTCCTCGACGACATCCACTATCGCCTTGAACAGGCACAGGCTGTCCAGAAGCGCGTCTACGACCAGCACCACAGGCCGGTGTCCTCGATTGGGCTCTTCTTCGCCTTCGGCAGCGGGCAGCAGCATCCCTTCCACGCTCGGCAACAGGGAAGCTCAAGCCGCGATACGTCGGGCCGTACCAGGTGGCGGAGCTCATCAACGAGGTGGCTGTGCGGCTACAGCTTCCTCCCGGCGCTCGCCTTCATGATGTGTTCCACGTCGGCGTCCTCAAGAAATTTGTCGGTACCCCGCCGGCCGTTCCACCCCTGCTGCCTCCGCTCCTGCACGGTGCTGTGGTGCCTGCACCTGCCCGGGTGACGCGAGCTCGGCTGGCCCAGGGAGTGCGCCAGGTGCTCGTTGAATGGCAGGGAGAACCACCTGCTTCGGCTACATGGGAGGATCTGGACGACCTCCGTGCTCGGTTCCCTTCCTTTCAGCTCGAGGACGAGCTGGACTTCGAGGCGGGGAGAGATGTCATGTGCGGACGCACATATGCTAAAGGCGCGCTGACGCGCGCGTCACGTCCATGCGGTGCTGGAGCGCCGGCCAGCGCTGCTAGGCAAAGCGCTGCATGGGTGGGTTAGCCTCTAGTGGCTAAAGATAGAAACTTAGATTAGTGAGTTGTTTTGGAAATTCCTAGAATCAGGGAGAGCCTTCCCCTTTTCGGTTGGGCCATTGGCCATATATGCTTGTGATCGCTGAACAAATCAATCAAGAAAGAATTATATTCCTAATCTCTCTCTCTGTTAAGCCTGTGGTTGAGGAGGATAACCTCACCGGAGAAGACGGCCAACGGCTACGAACTGCGTAGCCGCGGTCCGGCCAGTCAGGGTTCGATGCCCTTGACAAGCATAGGCCACAGTTCAAGTCCATAGTTAGTAACCTCCATAGGGAGGTAGTTCGGCCTCTGATCACTGCCAACTTGGAGGCATGGGAGAAAATCGTAGTGCATTTCCAGCTTGTATGCCTCTCTGAAGTAATCTGCGACAGACTTCTGAACTCCAGCGGACGATTCAAAGCTGTTGATTTGAAGAAAAAGTATCAAAATAAACGCTAACATCGAGAAGTTTGATCCCTGCATTTCTGAACTAGGGAGACAAGGATGTTCTCTTCAACATAGAGGAAAAGGAGTGAGGTCCTACAACTGTAAAGACGGAGGACTGGTTGTCAGGCTGGCAATCTTGTACTTCTGGCATGCGTCTCCTCGGTGTGTGACTTCAATCCTCACACCCCTGAGGTCTTTCTTGAGCTGCAAATTCAGAAGAGCCAAATCCATCTCATGCACAATGCTCTTTGTAGCTTAGAAATGAAAAAAAAAACCCTACCTTGGCAAGATCCATGGGAGTAATACTTCTAAAGGTCCTGCTATCTTTGTTCAGAATCTCCATCACAAATTCAATCAGTGGCATGGGTCGAATGAAAGCTGTTGAATAAGTGTCTGCAATGGAAATATGCAGCCGTTAGACATCTTAATAAAACATACAAAAATTTGAACTGGAATGTGAAAGACTCCTTTCAATTGAAACACAAAAGTACAGACGTTCCAGTTGATCTCACTATATGTCAACCAGCCATATGAAATCAAATTGCACAGTGCAGATGATTTCTACCATATAAGCATCCCAGACGTGTTTTCTCAAGATATCACAGAAAACTTAGACAGATCATAAGAATTCCAATGTACAAGTGAAATCATACCTACGATCGCAGACAGGCCCTTCTGTGTCGGCCTGATGCTCTGATAGAAACCCTTCCATCCCTCCACACCCAGGCCAAGATTCTTGGGTCCCTCTGGCACTATGAGTGGTGAGAAGAAGGACCGGCCAACTGCAACGTACCTGTGCATTGTCAAAATAACAAAATGAAAACGGTGTCATATCAAATCGAGAACGCTGAGAGGTGTAAAATAAACCCAAGCCAAGTACTTACTCCATGGAGTTGCGTTCGTTGAGCACAATGTCGAGCACCTGCAGCGCCTGCGTCGGGATGTCCGTAGGGTAGCCTGCCATGAGCATGAACAGCTGGTGCAGGCTGACCGCCGTGGCATGCTTAATCACGACCTTGTACCTCTTTTCCACCCTGCCAGGCAAGGTGACCACGAATTCGTTGCTTTTGAAGGGCAGCTCGCCGGCGGTGAACAGTGACTTCTGGCCGTCGTATGCGGGTAGGCGGCCGCCAAGCTCGGTCTGCCTGTTCTCGGAAACCAGCTTCGACATGACTTGCCTGTATACGCCCTTTAGCGTCGTCTCTGGTGAGATGGTCACCTGCAGAAACACACAAACCACCATAGCAAGGTGGGAAACGGTGATCAGATGAACGCCATGATCGATTGACAACGCGGCGCGGAGAGCGGTCTTACGTCGTAGTGGTGCAGGCCCTTGTCGACGAGGCCGACGAAGAAGTGGTTGGCCTTGACGACGCACGGCGTCCCCACGGCGCCGAAGCCCGGGCGCGCTGGGAACATGGGCGCGTCGCGGTAGATGTCCATCGTCTTGAACTTCTCCCTCAGCGCGGCGGCGCCGGCCGCGTAGCGATCCGCGAGCGGCGGATCGGCTTGGCGCAGATCAGGACGTGGAGGTTGCAGACCTCCAAGCCCGCGCTCGCGGCCGTAGTCGCTGCCTCCCTGTCCCTGGTATCCGCGACCACCTCGGCCCCCGCCACGGCCGTCGTTGTAGCCGCCGCCACCACCTCGGCCGCCGCCCTGGTAGCCGCCGCCGCCACCTCGGCCTCCGCCATGTCCTTCATAGTAGCCGCCACCACCACCTCGGCCCACGCCACGTCCTTCATAGTAGCCGCCACCACCACCTCGGCCCCCGCCACGTCCTTCCGCCGCCACCTCGGCCTCCGCCACGTACTTCCTGGAATCCGCCGCCGCCTCGGCCCCCGCCACGCCCTTCCTGGTACCCGCCGCCGCCGCCGCGGCCGTCGAAGCCACGACCACCGCCCCTGCCGCCACCACGTCCGCCGCCGCGGCCTCCGCTGTCGTCGCCGCCGTAGTACTGGCCGCCACGCCCGCCACCACCGCCGTAGCCCCGGCCCCCCTGGCCCTGAGAGACGTTGGGGTTCGCCTGACCCCGGCCGCCAACCCTACCTCCTCCGCGCTGATGACTCGCCATGGCAGTTGCTCACGCCTCAAGCCTCACGCCCCTGGGAAAGATCAAGCGCCCATGATCAACTACTAGTACAACACAGTCGCAACTCGCAGGAAAAGAAAGTAAGGCAACGGAGACGGAAATAAAGATGGAAGCGCTGGCGGGGAAATAGGGAAACAAACCGCATTTCACCGTTCGACGTTAATATCCAAGAATCCAATAAGAAATGTGAAAGAAGACTCACATCATAAATTCCATAAATGATTGTTAAACTTTAATTCCGGGAGAAGAAAGAACTGCGACAACTTAAAGATTTTTTTGGATATAAAAATATGGAGCACTGTTCCTCATCGAAACCCCCACGACTCACGGAGCGGAACCAACAAAGAGCATGTGGTAGGCCAGAAAACCTCGTTCTCATCGGACAGTCTTTTTTAAATAAAAACACATATACATATGAAAATTAAGAACCCCACCGATTCAAAGAAACCGTGTGTCCAAAAGAGCTTCTTCTGTAACAGAACAAAGCCAAAACAAGAAACAGGAGTAATCATCAAGAAGAACTGACCGTGCGAGACAAAGCGAAAGAGCCAAGAAACAACCCGGCGAGTCCCTTTCCAATCACCCCCAGACGAGGGAGACGAGAGGTAGCCGTAGACCACATTAGCTGGACCCCGTCTACCCAGCAGATCCCAAAACCAACGCCACGTTCGCTTACCTTATAAGACTACCTAACAATATTTTTCTCCAACAACAAATCAGCAAACGATACTTTTAGCTATGGCTTACGAGCAAACGGAGCACGAACCGTGTCGCTCGAAAAGAATTCACCGCGCGTTCGAGAAAAAGAAAAAAAAGCTCCAAACAATCCAAGAAATCGAACGAACATCGCAGATCTCAGAGAACAGGTGCGCAACAACGATGGGGGAACCTTTCTTTGCGTCCAGGGACGACGGCCGGCGAGGAGATGCGAAGAAATGGCCGCGGCGGCAAGGGAGAGGGAACGGCCGTCTGGCTGCCTCGCCGTCCACGCAACTTCCTTTGTCACGTGGTTCGCACGGCGAGTCTGAGCTGCTGTGTATTTGTCATCTGCTCACTCTGAAGCTGGAAGCTGCACCGCGAGGGCCAATATATATAGGCGGGAGGGAAGGAGTCGTCAAGAATCATCAGTCGGTGGGGGGCCCACCAGGTCTTTTCGGCGCAAAGAGAAGGTGCTGTGGATGTGGTCCCCACCCTCAACACAACCGTCCCGTCTCCCACGAGCCACGACTGACTGACTTCCACGAGACCACAACCCGTTTGGCTGCTCCATCTCCATGGACATGGACAACAAGTCTATGGAATGACTCCGCGGTTTAGTAGTTTTCGTTTCTATAATAATCCTAGAAATAATTGTTATTCTTAAATTTTGGTAGCATATCATCACAGGGGATTCGCTTTCACTCTTTTTAAAAAAAAAAATTTGTTGTGCGCTCTTTGAGACAGAGCCCTCCAACAAGCTAAGATTCCCCTTGGCTATCTTTTAGTTTTTTTTTTGAAAAAAACAATGCTCCAATAGGTGGCCAACAAACAAGCTCTCCCACATCCCATCTTTCACGCTAGAGCCGGTGAGACGCGTTCTTCCCCAATCCAATATGACATGTGCTGTTGCCCTTTCCCAACTCACATATCCCCTTTGTGCGCACGACGCACCTGTTTAGTTCGAAGCGTGGCAGACAGCTAATCTTGCCATATAGCTATTCTGACTATTCAGCGACCAAAATCAAAAGCCTGGGATTTTTGCCTGGCAGGCAAAGTTGCCTAACCGGCCGCCAACCAAACAACTCAGCGACCTTTCTCATGCACGTAATGAAGTACTTGTCCCGGGCCAGGTAGTTGAATAGAGCCTCGTTTCCTAACCAGGTCAATCGGATGATAGCTCATTCATTCCTACCCGAATATAGGTGTCTGTAGCTGGCTATGGTTGTCTGCCTCTTTGTCAACTTGTTGACAATCCGTTTCTAGTTGGGCTGCTACTGCTGGCTACGGTGGGCTAGTGGCTAAGCGTAGGCCGCGTGACAACGGGTGGCAGCATGTGACATGATGGTGCAACCTTTTGATCAGAGCAGGTCAACAAAATTGGTTAAAAGTGGTAGTTTTTTAAAAAAAAAAAGGAGAATAGATTAAGGGTGAGTTGTTTTTGTGAGGCAGTAAAAGTTTTTTTTTTCCTCCAAAACTAGGTTTTTGGGTTAAGTGTTAAAGAGCCTCTTAGAGCTCATTCTAATCTAATAAGTACAATTCCACAAGTTTTAGTGAATCTGTAAATGCAGGACGATTTATCAAAAAACGGGCTAAGAGCATCTCCAGCAGTTCCCCAATACCTCCCTCTATCCCCATAAAATTGTCATATTGGGGACAGTTATACTTTTTTCTTGCTCCAGCAGTTCCCAATACCTCTCCCTTTTTTTAGTGGCCACCAATATTTCCCTCATCTCCCCTCAAAGAAAGGGGGGATAGAACTCCCCCAATACCATGCGGACCATCCCAACTACCACTTTTCAGCCATATTTTCTCCAATACACCTGTGGAACCCACCTTTTATATGGGTATTGGGGGAGATATATTGGGGTACTGCTACAACAACTCCCTTAGTAAACCTAGAAAGTAATATTGGGCTACCCCAATACCATCTTATTGGGGGAGTTGTATTGGAGGACTGTAGGAGATGCTCTAAGTGGGCCATATCGTCAGAGTAAATCAAGATTATCCACGACGAAACCGACTTCCAGGGCCTCACAACCGACATACAAGACTTACCATCGAAGATCGAGCCAAGTGGCTGATAGGGGGGGCAGTCGGCCCCACCACTAGGCCAGCCGACCTATGGGACCCACCTGTCAGACCCTCCTTCGTACATCGGTTCTTCACCGCCTCTTAGAATCAAGCTATGCCGTAGATCAAGGTCGGTTCATATCGAGGGACCAGATGAAGCATTGCCATGGATTCATGGGTCCACAGGATGCCTGGTGCCTCCTATAAAATGACCCCCTACCTCCTACAAAAGGGCATCTCTCCAATCTCCAGAGAAATCCATCAGAGATCAATATCAAAACACACCAGGAGGATTAGGTCTAGACTCTCTAATGTAGTAGATTAGTATCTTGAGAGTTAGAGTCGAGTGGACTCATGTCCAGATTATGGATCTAGTCTTGGAGGCTTGGTAAGCCATTATATCTACACCTTCATATCTTATGAGACTTCCATACACATGCTATGTTCTTATCTACATGTTTATGCTTACATTATACAATTTAGAAGTAGTCAAAGTTATCTTTATGCTTATGCATAGGCTCGTAGAGCGCTTAGCTTAGTGGTCGACCAAAGCTAAGTAGCAGACTATATGTAAGCGTGGTGCTTATACATAGTAGTGCCTGTAGATGCACCCTACATTTCTAGATCGGTGTTAGATCGTGAGGGTGACAGCCTCGTTGAGTCCTTTGTAGTCCACCTCCCGTTTGTAGGACAAGTAGGACCCGGTTACATGGAATAGCATACTCTGTTTGTGTTTTTCCTTAATAATGTCCCTTAATTATGCATAGACATGAAGTTAATCTTTAGCTATCACTAAGTACATATGCTTATAGTAAGAATATAATAGGAATCTACCTCACCCACCTTACAATCAAGTTATTACATCTATCATTAATGGTCTATCCCCTCGGTGTCATTATGCTTAATTTCTATCATCACATTCACCCCTGCTCTAGCCATGCTGGTATGTTGACTGATAGATATTCCTTTATTACTCAATAAATCTTTATTCCATCATTTCACTGTGGTAAAATATAAATAATGATACCTGAAATACTCCCGGTGGAATGCTATAATGATGTTTTGTGCGCTTGCAGAATCCTTAATATTATATTTACACTCATAAACGTCAACAACATGCTCGCCTTTTAAACTGGGTGTGCTCATGCTAGCACTACGGGATGAGGTAGTGGCACATGCACAACATGAGCCATCAGGTGGTGTAGGCATGGACACAATAAGCATCCAGATGCGTTGTGCTTGGGTTTTACTTAATCGGGTTGTGCCCCACTATAAGTGCATCTAGCCCTTTGGTGGGTTTTGGTGGATTGAGTGACAACACATTAAAGGTCTAACAAGTTTGCTAAGTGTTGAATAGAAAGTTGATTATATTGCATACACTGTGGATATGGTTTGCTGTATGATTTGAAGTGTATCAAAGGTTCAACAAGAATGCAAACTTGATGGTATTTATATTATGTTGAAATGAAAGCCAAAATTATGTATTGTATGATGAAATGGGAACAATCTTCTTCAATCAGAAGATAATAATACAAATGGAATTGATGAAATGGATTATGTGTTATGGAATATCATTGCATTATGTGAAGGCAAGCATATTTGTGAAGGATAGATGAGAAATAAGGTTATGCATAGGGAATGGTCTGACTTTGAAAGCTTGCTAGTGGAAATCAATGAAGATGAAGATGGTTTTCAATGTATGCTTATTGTTGATTCAAATCATCATGTGTCTTGGGATGACTTGAGACGCTAAAGATAGCAAGGGTAGGGCTTCAAAGGGCCAAGCAAGGGTGAAGGGAAAGAGACGGCTTGGGAGCCAATGGACCACGATTATGGTGAAGAAGGGAGTACTTGCATTGAGTCTTGGCAGTAATCAACCAAAGAGAAGTCACATTGTGTGGAGAACCAAATCTTTATTAAATCATATGGAAAAGTGACTTCATTCTATTGAGTGAACTCATATATATGGAGTTGGGTCAAGTCACATGCTCAAGATGAATTTCCTCAAGAAGAATGAGACAAACATTTTTTGCAACCTTTATGAAGATATATTGAGAATAAATGGCATATGAAGATATTGAAGACTCAAGTGGTGGAAATAGACATATCCTTTTGATCCTGAGTATATGTATATCGTACTGTTAAGAGAAATGCAACATGAATAGTTTGATAAGTCTCAAGTGCTCAAACTAACTGAAAGTCCATAACCCGACTGTTAACATGAGAGGAACACATAGCATAATGCTTGCACTTGTTTTTCTTGAAGCTTGCTCTTGTTTGGGTTGGATAGCACTCTAAATAAGCTTTCTAGAAAGTCCAAGATCATCGAAATTGAAGTCCGGAGCTAAAAGTTATGGCGTTTTTCGTAAAGTAACAATGTGTTGTGATGTTGGAAGTTCCAACATGCCCAAAATTTCCGGGAGGCATATAACATGTTATTATGATTTTACATCCATTTTTCATCTAAACACTAGGCAATAACAAAACTAGCAAATAACTAAGGGTTCATAGTTCGTACAACAGTGCTCATACATGAAAACATGAACTTATGAACAGTAATAAATGGCGTGAGTTGAGTAATTGTAGCTCAATGTTCATACTATTATCAAAGCACACACAAATACTAGTATAGAACAAGGACTCAAGTACATCACAATTCACACAAAAAACACAAGGACTCAAGAAAAAGTATCATAGTTCACACATTCACTTGCACAATCTGTGGTACTTTGGGGGTACCCAATCCATGCAGCCTACCTGTCTCGTTACGGATACACGATCCATATAGATTCACCATTAGAATTTTATATTTGTACCCCTATCTATCAGGCTCAAGACCCCCATGAGTACACACACCCACAGGTCCCACTACGCATCCCTAATCACCTCCTCACTTTGCATGCTCTTGGATTTTAAAATGGCTAGTACTGGCCACATGCATGGCTAGTAATCCAATCCACATATGGGTGGAGAATTAAGGACATGGTATTATCGTCTGCTTTGGCTGCCAGCACCGTGGTCTTGGACCGGCACTTGTCGCTCGGCATGCTCAGCCTAATCACGATCTTTTGCTGCAGCAACGAGAACACGAGATTGATGAGTCGATGCATGATGGGGGCAGGGACAGCGAATTCAAGGAGCTAAAAAGCCTAACGGCTGTTCTTTGAGACTATAGTTACCTTCATCGCACTGCTGGCCAAGGATATATAGCGACCAGACATGGGGAACAAGGAGTAGTGAATGACAAAAAACGACGACCAAAGGGGGGTGAATGGGAGCCATAAATTTCTTTCAAAACTCTTCGATCACTATCCCAAAATCACCGCCAAACACGCAAACCAAACACCGTGATGCCCACGACCCAAATGATTGGGTGGATGCTCCCTAGGAACACAGCGGGACACCTCAAAGCCAACGCAACAGATAAAAAATGAATCGGAGCTCAAACGAACAAACCGCGGTAGAAACAACACACTAGCAACTCACACCGAACATGTCCAAGAACTGCACCGGACACATCCAGTAAGCAAGACCTCAGAAAACCTGTTGAACTGAGCACAGTCAGCAAATACCGAACACGTCCGGTATGCTGAACAGCACAGAGCGACTTTGGGAGAAAAATCGAAAACCCTAGCAAATTGTGTCAAAAAATTATGAAATTTTAACCACAGTTTCTAGACAACTTGAGGTAGGTCTCCACCAAATTTCAGCACCAAACTCGAAAGTTTGTCCTACCGGACACGTCCAACATTCATACCATACGTGTCTGGTATTTACGAGCAGCTCTCGGGAAAAATCGAATCAACACCCAAAACTCGATCAAATCAACTCAGAATGACTTGAAACTTTGCAGGGAGGATCACCAGAGAGTTGATAGGATACTCCTAGAAGATCATTGCCCAAGACAAAGCCAATCAATGGAAAAACAAGAAAAATGCGACGAACCCTAGTTTTTCACAACTAGAACTTGATTCGTCCTGATCTATGAACTCGTGAGGAATTAGATAAAATCCTTCAGTAGAAGGGATCAAATCACGTCCTACTTCTTCTTAGATAAAAAAAAGAACGAGTCAAAATGCTCTCAAAATGATGAATCGAGCCAAGAAAGAAAGGGAGAAAAACAAGAACGCGAAGAACACGAACGTGAATCACAAAAGCACCTTACAAATTAAATCTCGGAGGACATGAGGAGATTAGGGCCTCTATTCCCAACCAAAATCACAGGTTCAATTACACCGGGATACTAGTTCATCGGTGGACCTCTTGAGAAGAACCTAAAGAGGGGGGAAAACCTAAGGTGGAGAAATAAAATGGCAAGAGGTGAGAGAGATTGGGGCTCCCTCATCCTTATTTAACAGGGCTATTACACAATCCTAAATATGCCCCTAGATATTTTGAGTCGAACCACTTAACCCAAGGATGTTATGGTCCACCCCGAGGTAGTCTTCATCTGATGCCCACCGGGCCCCTCATGAGATAGCTTTGCCTCGATGTGAACTCCTCGATGCTGCCACGTGTCGTCCGTTCCTCCTCGGAACCTCCGCCCGGGTTTTGAGGCCCAAACCCAAAAACCGTCCACCTGGTGATTTGGAGGCTCAACCCACCAAACCGTCTGCGAGTAGCATACTCCATATGCGTCCCCCGCAACTCGATGTGTGTCACCTCCATCCTCGACCGCCTAGCCGCCAAGTCTTCTAGAGCCTCCGCTCGACTTGCACGTCCATCGTCTTGACTCGGTCAACACGGTCACTCCCATATACACTTGCACCCACCGTCGACAAAAGATGCTCAACAGTCCTCCGAGGGGTATCCCACAAAGGTAGATTGATCGGTGGAGGTGCGCGTAATCAGGAATCGAATGGTGACACAAGGCGTAGAGACAATGATTTAGACAGGTTTGGGCCGTCTGATCGACGTAATACCCTACGTCCTGTATCTTTGGTTGATTGTATTGAATATGAGATGTATGTAGATGACCCCTGCCCCTTCTTATATGCTCTGGAGGGGTAGGGTTATAAGGAAAGTATCATATTTGGTACTATACAATATCTTGCGGTGCACGTTGACCAGTGCCGTGCATGCCTTGATCTTGTGGGCTGGGCTACCTCTGATGGCGCGGCCCATGTCTTGTCTTATGGGTACCAGGGGTCATATCCCCCATAGCTAGTCCCCGAGCGCCTTGTATCCGTTGTGCAATGCTGTCTTGAGCTTGTTCGAGCAGGTGCAAACAAAGCTGAGCAGTCAGACTTATGGTCTGACCACCGTGACGAGTTGCCGAGCAGTTGTGAACCGTTGTCGAGCAGTTGTGAACCATCGCCGAGCAGTGTGAACCATCGCCGAGCAGTGTATCCCAAGTAAGGCTTGCCATAAGGATGTAAGGAGCTTAAATTCAAAATCTAAAAATTCTAAAAATTCTTCCACTTAGGAGAAGTGTAGCCACTTAGACTCCATCAATAAGGAGGGTAAATCAAGAAATAAGCACTACATTCACCGCCAGGTGAAGTGTAGCCACTTAGTCCCCGAGCCTGCTGGAAGATGAAGAATGAATCTTGTAGCAGGGTCAAAGAAAAGAAGTCTGAAAGCTTACCGACATCATCTGACATGCGCGTATCAAGACCCCAGACGTGCTGCCCAAGATCAGCACCCTGATCCGAACAGCATGGAGCAGCTTGATAGCGCACCGATAAGACATAGCAAGATCTGACCACCAGGGGAGTCCTTAGCTTAGCCGGCGATGCTTGCACGAAGAATCCAAACACTAAGAAGTCCCCAGCGTAGCTGGCAATGTCCGAGCACCGAGGAGTCCCCGGTATAGCTGGCGATGTCCGAGCACCGAGGAGTCCTCGGCGTAACTGGCAATGTCCGAGCACCGAGGAGTCCCCGACGTAGCTAGCAATGTCCGAGCACCGAGGAGTCCTCGGTGTAGCTGGCAATGTCTGAGCACTGAGGAGTCTCCGGTGTAGATGGCGATGTTCGAGCACCGAGGAGTCCTCGATGTAGCTGGTGATGTTCGAGCACCGAGGAGTCCCCCATGTAGCTAGCGATGTCTGAGCACTAAGGAGTCCCTGGCGTAGGTGGCGATGTCCGAGCACCGAGGAGTCCCCGACATAGCTGGCGATGTCCGAGCACGGAGGAGTCCCCGACGTAGCTGGCGATGTCCGAGCACCGAGGAGTCCCCGGCATAGCTGGTAAACCCCCAGCGTAGCTGATGATGAAGCACGAGCGACGAACAGTCCGATCAACAGTTTGGCGGCGAAGTGAGCATTGAGTAGAAGCGACCGGCGACCAGTCCGATCATCTGGTCGACGACGAAGTCCATAAACCTAGCAGTTCGACCAGTTGATCGGTGGAGAAGTCCGAGCACCAGGTGGTTCGATCATTTGGACGATGATCCTGCAATACAAATATGTAGAACAGGTAGTACATGATGTAAAAATATATGAACTCTAGAGAAGAATTAGCAATGGTGATGAAATAGCGTATGCAGCTCGGCGATCAGTTGGTGTGAACACTTAGTGTTATTCTGAAGATGTATTTATATTTAATACAAACCGCCCGACTAGTTAGTGTGTAGCTGAGTCTCCAGCCCTAGCTAGCCCGTTAACCATAACGTGGAGCGCGGAGCCCGTGTGCGTGTAGGAAGAACAAAGCATCGCTAAGGAGCCGCTACCGGCCACCCATAACGCAGAGGGCAAACGCTCGTGCACGTGTAGGGCGGAGCCGGAGACAGGGCCGTCTCTAGGGACATCCGAGCATCAACATGACTGTTCGGGGGTTCAGAAAATTGTTTGGATGTCAAACATAGAGAAAACAGCTCGGAGAAACATTATGGCAATATATGAAGATTGGAGAATATTTAGAAAAATATTAAAGCGTGACTTAGCTTTAGACAGAACGTCTGGTCGGCGACGTATGGCGTTATTTGGTCGTAGACGTGGGCAGCTCATTTAACGGTGGGAACAAAGTTGATCTCGTGTTGGAGTAGGACGGACGTAGTCAGAGTTTGGCGATGTCAATCCGCGTACGAAGACATGCGCCGTGGTTGTTGAAGGATGTCGACGCGATCAGCCGAGTTGCCACAAAGGATGTTGATCTTGAGTTACGCTATCTGGTTTGCCTGGGATCAGCACGCATGAGCCCCACGGTGGGCACCAACTATCAACAAAAGATGCTCGGTAGTCCTCCGAGGGGTATCCCATGAAGCTAGATTGATCGGTGGAGGTGCACGTAATCAGGAACCGGATGGTGACATAAGGCGCAGAGACAGCGATTTAGACGATAGTCTGATCGACGTAATACCCTACGTCCTGTGTCTTTGGTTGATTGTATTGAATATGAGATGTATGTAGATGACCCCTGCCCCTCCTTATATGCTCTAGAGGGGTAGGGTTATAAGGAAAGTATCCTATTTGGTACTATACAATATCTTGTGGTGCACGTCGACCAGTGCTGTGCACGTCTTGATCTTGTGGGTTGGGCCACCTCTGATGGTGCGGCCCATGTCTTGTCTTATGGGTACCAGGGGTCATATCCCCCACAGTCCCCAGATGTTAGCCACCATGGCTGGTCACCCAACCTCCTGGTCCCTCGGTCCAAGCCTCACATCCATCCTTCACTGCTCCTAGTCCATCGGCACGGCACATCCCTACTTGACCTTCACCTCACCATCGACCACCGCCTCCAAGCTCCACACCTATGCACCACAAGCCAAGAGACATGTTGCACAACCCAACTCATGCCATGGTTAGTTCACAAACTCAATCCAAGACGTGAATCATGTTGACAATAACTCATCACAAATCCGAACCACAAGGGCACATATCAACCTTGTGTTTGCAATCTCCCCCTTGATGAGTACATTGTCAACACCAACAAATGACAACAGAGAGAAAACACAAAAGAAGAAGAAGAAAAAAACAAAGAACTCACCCAAAAGACCAAAAGCCAAAGAAAAGCCAAAACCGGGTCATTTGAAATGAGCAAAGAGCAAAGCTTGGTCCCCAAGGATATGGGTAACGACTCAATGCAACCAAGCAAAACATAGCTAGCCCTCAAGAAGAGGCAAAAGGCTGAACACCACTAGCAAAGCTCAAAACGCCTGAAACACTGCTAGACCCTCCAGAAGAGGCAAATGCTCGACACATCTAGCAAAAGCAATTCGAATGCAACTCCCCCTGAATTGATGCAATATCACAGATGAATGCATGCACTCAATAGGATTAGTGTATAAACTCTCCCCTCGGAGTTGTGTGATCTATCTCTCTCCCTTGTTGACACATGCACACATCAAGCCCTAAAAAACTGTCACTCCCCCTCAAAATATGCTATGAATACAAGGAATGCAGAAGTTTAGGAGTATAGCAATCAGATTAAAAAGATGCTCTAACTAGTGCTGTGATGTGTGTGTAGCAACAAATACAAGTGCTAGCAAATGTTCAAACTGATCAAGTGTGTAACACCCCGGGTGTTTAAATATTAAAAACAGGACATGTCATCATGTGCATTGCAAGGCATTGGTCATATTGCAAACTTTGATATGCATTTACTAAAACAAGTTTACATTTATGTTATAAGTATTGCTTGGTATTGTTTGAATCAAGTTCGAAATCTTTGTATTGATTTGAAATTCCGAAAACCCTGATTTTCAATATTTAAATCCTACCCTGAAAACCCATTTCAAAATCGAAGCACATTTTGGGGTTGAGCTTAAAAGAAAAAATGTAGACCTTGTCAAGTTATACAAAGTTTGTTTTTGGAGTTTTCCAAGTTGTTTAGTAAAATTTGAAGTTATTTGAAAAGGCGAAATTCCTTAAATGTCCCCTTTTCGAATTCAAATTTGCAATTCAAAATGTAGACCAAATTTGGATATGATTATAAAAGCAAAGTTGTAGAACTTTTGATTTTGAACAACTTTTGTTTTTGGAGATTTTTGAGTTGTTATGAAAATTTGAGAGTAATTTGTGAATTTTGGCGAATGGTAATTTTGTAATTTCTGTGAACAGTGTTCACCGCCTAAGCTACATTGCCGGCGATCCTTCGGCTTGCTTCTAGTCACGCGCGTGGTCGTCTAGGCGTCACGTTGGCGTGGGAAGGACTCCGCCGTGGCTTCTCCTTGCTTCCTTGGACGTCCTATAAAGCTCTGGAGCAGTCACCGTTCTTCCTTCTTCGTTCTCTGTTTTTCCCGTCGCCCTTACTCATCTCCGGCGAGCTCGCACCGTCACGGTAGTGTCTTCACCGTCATGGCAAAGCACTAGATAGCTTCGCCTACTCCTTGCGCACCCAGCCAGCTAGCTCTGGTCGCTTGATTTCGCCGTGAGCTCGCCGTTCGTCGCTTTCTTCCTCGCGGCCGGCAACCTCACCCGAGATTCCGTTTCTCCACGGCCAGCATCCTTCGGTGAGCCGTTGTCCTTGATCAGTGTACCTACAGCTTAGTCTCGATGCTGTGGTGCTTAATCCTTTGTTGCTTGCTCGTTTTGATCACCGCAGTCGCTGGTACGCCGTCACCGACGATATTTGCTCCACCGTGATCATCGTGGACGTCGTCACGCCTCTCCGTTGCTTCTCCGATCTCACTCCTTGCTTCAACGCGTTCGGGGTGAGCTACTGGTGCTTCCTGGATCCTTTGTTTAAGCTCTACCGGTTTCATGTCATCGGCGTAGCGCAGCCGTGCCGTTGTGTCCGCCATGGTCGTCGCTGTGCTCGGTCCAGTCAGTGTTTGGTCTTGTTTTTGCCACCAGTCGAAGCGTAGT
Organism: Miscanthus lutarioriparius; assembly: GCA_904845875.1. Taxonomy (NCBI): domain Eukaryota; kingdom Viridiplantae; phylum Streptophyta; class Magnoliopsida; order Poales; family Poaceae; genus Miscanthus; species Miscanthus lutarioriparius. The sequence goes on from CAJGYO010000003.1 coordinate 24,975,633, forward strand.
AGTGTAGGGGACGTGGTGGTGCAGTTGCCTTCGCCGTTGGTCTCGCCATCGGTGAGTTAGCGCCGGTCAGCGCCGTCGCCGTCGTGGTCAAAGCCGGAGGTTGGGGATGACAAGTGGGACCCGGGTGTCAGCGACTGTGTAGTTCAAAATGAATTTTCTATTTTTCAGATTTGAATGAATAGTGATGCAATTTGTTATTTTTGTGTATATTTATTTAGAGCTCCAAAAATTATGAAAATTTTTGTGTGACTTCTCTGTGATGTATATTATTTAGGAAAAATATGAAATATTGTTTTTCGGTATTTTTGAATGTGATAAATATTGCTCAATTAATTAATAAATGAGTTTGTAGGATTTTTCTAGGCTTATTTATGTATCTAAAAATTATGAAAATTCTTTTGTGACTTAGTTATCATGTGATGAACATTTACAAAAAATTTGAGGCCAATTGGAACAAGTTGATTTATTTCATAATTCTTAATTAATTAATTAATTCATAAAAGCAAATAGTAACCTTTAGTGATTTAGGTTTTGTTTGAATTTTTGATTGACTGATGTCCTTGGGTCATTAGTTGGTGATGATCCTTGGCAATTGATGTGAGTGTTGTGAAAATGGTTTAGTTAGTTTAACTTGTAACTGTACCGCGAAGGAAAGTTGTATTCAAGTTGTTAATTTTGCATCCATCATAGAGCATCATGTTTCGTATGCCGCATCATGTTAACCATGGCATAGTTACTACGTGTAGTGAACGAAGGTGAGCACGTGGTAGTTAATCAAGTAGTTGAGGAGGTTGATCCGTCTGTGGAGGTTGGTGTTGATATCGGTGGAACGACTCCGGACCTAGATTTTTCCGTCAACGAAGGCAAGCCCCGAATGCATACAACCCTACCTTGTATTTTACAAATTGATTTCGCTTTTGCTTCTTTTTACTGCATTAAGTGATTAGGAATCAAGTGAAAACCAAATTGGTACATTACCAACCTTGTTATTCCATATTTATCATATTACCAGTTTTAAATTCGTATATGCCTAGTTTTGCTTAGTTATGCTTAGAACGATGAAAGTCGGGTGATTACCTATCACCTACAAGTTTTAAATGTAACTTTGGTTACTTATGTTATCATGTGGTATGGGAATGTGGAGTAATAAATCTAGACCATGTGGACTCGGTGTGTGTGAGCAACAAGACATGGAGGTCTTATGAGCGGGTTCTTTCCGCCTGTGTCGAATAAGGTCCGTACCGTTGTTGAATTGCATGAGGTGAGACTTTGTAGTACTAACCACATACTCCGGTAAGCCTTAACTTGGTTATTCTATTACAAGAATGGCTACTCGCGCACTGGGAGTGGAGAGATGGCGGAAATAGCGTGTACCCACGTGGCAATGGGCTAGAGTGTGGAGTACTGTATTCTCGGGTGGCGCGGACCCGTTCTTGTTTTAGAAGATCCGAGGATAGATTGATATATGTAAGTCGGGGACCTGCATATGTCATGTGGTCTGGAATTCCCAACTGGGTTTTAATCGGTTTGAATCGTCGTTGCTCCTCGGTTATGGAGACTCAACTCATTGTTCATCATCGTAGTAATAAATAACTGGAACTTGAGGATGGTCTGTGAAGGTGTTGGTTATGAAGTTTCATGATCTCATTGCGGATCGTGTCAGTTTTGTATATGATCTTATGAAGTTTTAAATGTTGATATAAAGAATTTTATTAAAGTGCTTTTACGCAAAAGAACTTTGATTATTGCTAAAGCCATACCTTGAATCCCATGAGCCTGCATTCCTGCGTTATTTTAATTCTTATTTCAGTTAAGTCTTGTTGAGTACTTTTGTACTCAGGGTTCGTTGACCCTTGTTGTAGGTGAGGCTCATGAGCAGATCTATTTTGGATCGTGCTGCATGACTGTTGTTCAGTGCGATGACGAGAGGTAGATGTGTGGCTCTTGGGCAGAGCAGCTTATTTGTGTGTTCTGTAATATGTTATAATGCCACTCCACTACTTTCGTTTGTATTATTTTCAAACTTAGTTATATGGTTTGAAACAAATGGTTTGTAAACTATGTTATTGTAAGATTTCCGCTGTTTTTACTCTGGTGTATCTATTTAAATAAACTGTTGTAATACTGCAATAACTCTGTAATGTGATTCTGCTGGGAAATCGTGGATGATTCGGGGTTCCCCGAGGACACCCGACAGTCTTCTTAAGTTACCGGGAATATATGCATAGACGTCAAACATCGTTGGACAGTGACAGGTGCATGTGGGCCCTATAATTTAGGAGGTTCTGCCACAGAATGGTATCAGAGCGATCGTTACAAAGTTTTTGTTGTATTGGTTTGCGAAAACTTCAAAATAATTTGGGATAACTAAATTTAACTTGTTAATTTGGTCCAAATTGCTTCTAACTTATCTTATTTATTTCTCACTATTTCTTATTTGATTAAAAAGGTTTTGTGTGGTGGAGTAGTAATCTTACTATGCCCTATATAAAAACAAATGTTGTTTATGTTCGTTATAAGCTTTGGTGGTTTTGTTCGTAAGAACGATTCATGCATCATACTTAATTCACTTGTTACTTCCTTCGTCTCTGAGTCTGGGTGAGTGGTGTGTATGGGTTGAGTTGTGTAGTCCATCTTTACTGCTCTTGAGACTGTTGTCAGATTGTTTTACTTGGATTAATCCTGCTTTGTATAGTATGGCTCGTACTAAGAAGACACCCCGTAAGTCCACTGGACCCAAAGGAGTTCCTCGTCACCAACTTGCCCCTAGGAATGACGGTGCTAGCAGTAGTAGCTCTAGGCCTGATCCTCAGGCAACGATACAGAGGATTTCTATAGAGTTAGCCCAAGCTACTAGAGATAGGGCTATGGACGCCATCCAGGTGGACAGATTACAGGAGCAATTAAGACGTCTCACCACCGCTCACAGGAACTGCGAACGTATGTTAGTTCGTACGGTGGAAGGAAGGAATGAAGCTTGGCATAAAGAGAATGTAGCTAGAGCTAGAACTCATGAGTTAGAATTTTATGTAGAAGACTTAGAAGGGCATAATACCTATCTGCATGAGGAAGTTCATAGGCTAAGAAATCTCCTAGATCCAAATCATGAACCCCAAGCTGATGAAATGGACCCAGGTGTCATCCTTGTCGATGAAAGTGAATCAAAAGAAGAAGAAGAAGATCCCGAAGAATTAGTAATGATCGATGAAAGTGATAATGAAGGCGATAATATTTCCGGAATGGATACCGAGCCTGAAGTTTGAAGTAATCGCGAAAAGGAGTAGAGTTGTATAATAGTTAGTTCTAGTTTAAGTTAAGTAGTTTTGTTTAAATGCGGTCTTGTGTTTAAATAAGTGAAACTAGTGTAATGAGTTGTAGTACGTTCTTTTATCAATCAATAAAGGATTGTGAGTAAAGTTTGGTTTGTTATGAACAGATGCGTCGTACGTGGGGTTCATATATTCCTGGTACTTCACAAGATGAGAACGGTATTCCAGATCCACCACCAGTTCCAACAAATATGGCTGATGCTATAGCCGCACTTGTCAATGTGATGGTTGAAAATTCTTGTTTGCTTCATGAGATGGCTCAAAGTAATCAGAATCAGATACAAGGAAATCGTGGTCGCCATCATAACAGGCAGGAGGCTACATATGTTGATTTTACAGACACAAGACCACCGGTGTTCACCAAGGCAGATGAACCACTAGAGGCTGACGATTGGCTTCAAACCATGGAGCAGAAATTTGATCTTATACCATGTATAGAGTTTCAGAAACCCGTCTTTGCTGCTCAACAACTTAGAGGTGCAGCCAGTGCTTGGTATGCAAACCTTATGGTCATGCAACCCGCAGGTGTTCCATTAACTTGGATGGAGTTTCATACTACTTTCAGAGCCCATTATATCCCTGAGGGAGTGATGGATATGAAGCTAGATGAATTCCTTTCTTTGAAGCAAGGGGATCAAACCATGATGCAGTATGTGGGAAGATTCAATCATCTGTCACAATATGCACCCGAACATGTCAATACTGATGCCAAGAAAAAGAAATAGTTCATGAGAGGTCTGAGTACCAAATTGCAGACAATGATGACAACTTGTACCAATGTCACTTGTCATGAGGCAGTGAATTTTGCAATTGCTTCAGAGGCAAAGTATCGGCAACATAAGGAGCTTAAGAAGAAAAAGAGTATGCCGTCTGGATCTTTTGGGGGAAATCCGAAGAGGCAGAGGGTGATTTATCATCCAGTAAATCATAATCGTCCTCCTTATCGTCCGCCGCAATTTCAAGCCGGTCAGCAATCAAATGTCTGCCCTGCTACAACTTATCAGAATCCACAACCGACAAATGCTTCTGGGATTTCTGCTTCAACACCCTAGGGTCACAAGTATCCCTGTTTCAATTGTGGCAAGCCTGGTCATTTCTCGAGAGAATGTCCGTATTCAAGGCAGTCTAATCCCAATTATCAGAAGGTCCCTGCAAATCAACAACAGGGTCAAGCACAGAATATGGGCAACAATCAGAATGCTCAGAAAGGCAAAGATGAAAGGAAGACAGGACGAGTGTTATACATTCAAGCTGGGGAAATTCTGGAAGGGGAGCCAGTGATGATGGGTATGTTTCCTATCGCCAACCATCCTGCAGTTATACTTTTTGATTCTGGCGCATCGCATTCATTCATCAATAGAACATTTATGGTGAAGTATGAAATTTCAATTAGGGCAACAAAGGAAAATTTCTTTATATAGTCACCCGGGGGACGTCTGTGTACTAAAGAAATGGTATACCAGGTACCCATAAATCTGGGTGGGCATATTTTTCCCACTACCTTGATTATTCTTAAGGATCAGGATATAGATGTAATCTTAGGAATGAATTGGATGTATTAGCATAAAGCTGTTATAGATGCTTTGAATAGAACTATAAGGGTGAGTTTGCCAGATAGTACTTCTCAACTTCTCATCCAACTTCCAACCTTAAGAAGATCAGTGGGCAAAGTTTATGCGACTGCCGTCAAAGAGATTAGAGATATCCCGCTAGTATGTGAATTTTCTAATGTGTTTCCTGAAGATTTACCCGGTCTACCACCTGATAAGGATGTCCAGTTTAACATAGAGTTGCAACCTGGAACAGCTCCGATTTCTCGGAGAGCTTATAGGATGTCACCTAAGGAGTTAGCTGAGTTGAAGACTCAGTTGCAAGAATTGATTGAGAAAGGGTTTATCCAACCTAGTTCATCACCTTGGGGGTGTCCGGCAATTTTTGTGAAAAAGAAAGATGAAACCCTGAGGTTATGTGTTGACTATCGTCCGTTGAATGAAGTGACCATCAAGAATAAGTATCCATTACCTCGTATAGATTTGCTTTTTGATCAACTGGCCAGAGCCAAAGTTTTCACCAAGATAGATTTGAGGTTAGGATATCACCAAATCAAGATAAAGCCTGAAGATATTCCCAAAACGGCATTTACCACAAGATATGGATTATATGAATACTTGGTAATGTCTTTTGGTTTGACAAATGCTTCAGCTCATTTCATGTATTTGATTAATTCAGTATTCATGCCTGAGCTAGACAAATTTGTAGTGGTGTTTATTGATGACATTCTAGTATATTCTAAGAATAAGGAAGAACATGCGAAACACCTCAGAATTGTTCTGACTCGCTTGAGAGAACATCAACTATATGTCAAGTTTAGCAAGTGTGATTTTTGGCTTAAGGAAGTACAATTTCTTGGACATGTCTTGTCAGCGGAAGGAGTTGCTGTCGATCCAAGCAAAGTGAAGGATGTGCTTGATTGGAAACCGCCAACCACAGTTCATTAAGTTCAGAGTTTTCTAGGATTGGCGGGGTATTACCGTCGGTTTATTCCAGATTTCTCTAAAGTATCAAAGTCCATAACTGAGTTACTGGAGAACCAAGTCAAGTTTGCCTGGTCATCTGATTGTGAAGAGGCTTTCCAGACTTTGAAGAGACTATTGACCACTACACCAGTATTAGCCCAACCTGATATCGAGAAGCCGTTTGATGTTTATTGTGATGCTTCAGGTATTGGTATTGGATGTGTGTTGATGCAAGATGGCCGAGTCATTGCTTATGCATCCAGGCAACTTAAGCAACATGAAGAACACTATCCGACTCATGATCTAGAGTTAGCAGCTGTGGTCCATGCTCTAAAGATTTGGTGGCATTACCTACTTGGTAATACGTGCCATATTTATACAGACCACAAGAGCTTAAAGTATATCTTTACTCAGTTAGAGTTGAATATACGACAAAGAAGATGATTAGAGCTGATTAAAGATTATGACTTGGAAGTACATTATCACCCTGGTAAAGCAAATGTGGTGGCAGATGCCCTTAGTCGCAAAAGTTATTGCAATTGCCTGACAGTAAGAACAATGGGTTTGACTTTATGTCAAGAGATGGAGAAGTTGAATGTAGAAGTAATTCAACAAGGTAGTTTGACCATCATCATTGTTGAAGCCACTATTCAAGATCAAGTTATTGCTGCTCAGAAGGAAAACAAGGGTGTAGCCCATATCAAGGAAAGAGTCAGGAATGGGAAGGCGGAATGTTTCAGCATAGATAATAAAGGTGTGCTATGGTTCAAGGATCGTCTGGTAGTACCAAAGGTTCTCAAGTTGCGGCAGTCAATTCTTGAAGAAGCACATGCTACTAGGTTATCTATCCATCCGGGAAGCAACAAGATGTACCATGACTTAAAACAAAGATTTTGGTGGACCAAAATGAAGATAGAAATTGCAAGATATATAGCAAAGTGTGATACTTGTCAGAAAGTGAAAGCTATACATTTGAGGTCTGCTGGAGAATTACAACCATTGCCTATTCTAGCTTGGAAGTGGGAGGACATAAGTATGGACTTTATTGTTGGTCTACCCAAGACATCAAAGGGATTTGACTCAATATGGGTTATTGTAGATCGACTCACTAAGTCAGCACATTTTCTTCCTGTCAAGACTATATACCCCACTGTCCAATATGCCAAGATATATTTAGCAAGAATTACGAGTCTCCATGGAGTACCAAAGACCATAGTGTCAGATAGGGGTACACAGTTTGTCTCCAATTTTTGGAAACAATTGCATTCTTCATTGGGTACCAAGCTCCTATATAGTACAGCTTATCATCCGTAGACTGATGGACAGACTAAAAGAGTTAATCAAGTGCTTGAAGATATGTTAAGGTGTTGTGTCCTTAATTATTCCAACAAGTGGGATGAATGCTTACCTTTGGCCGAGTTCTCATATAACAATAGTTATCAGGAAAGCATTAGAATGGCTCCATTTGAAGCACTCTATGGTTGGAGAGTTGGTCTGAGCCCAGAGAAAGAAGATTCTTTGGAGTTGACCTTGTGAAAGAAACAGAAGACAAGGTTAGGCAAATACAGAGTAATTTGAAGATAGCTCAGTCCCGCCAAAAGAGTTATGCGGATAGACGATGGAGACCATTGGTGTTTAGCAAAGGAGATTTTGTATATCTGAAAGTATCACCAATGAAGTGAGTTAACCGTTTTGGTGTTAAAGGCAAGTTGGCACCTCGATATATTGGACCATTTCAAATTCTGGAGAGATATGGAAAAGTGGCCTATCGCTTGAAATTACCAGAACATTTATCAGATGTACATGATGTGTTCCATGTGTCTCAGTTGAAGAAGTGTCTCTGAGTGCCTGAGCAGAATGTTGAAGTTGAAGGAGTGGAACTTGAACCAGATCTGACTTATTCAGAATATCCTATCCGAGTGTTGGATCAGAAAGATCGTGTTACTCGAAGGAGGACAATAAAGTTCTACAAGATACAATGGAATCAACATTCAGAAGAGGAAGCTACTTGGGAATCAGAAGATTACTTGTTAGAAAAGTTTCCAGAGTTTCTTGCGTCATTATAGAATAGAGTAATGTTAGTTGAGCTCGGTTGTTACAAATTGTGTTTTGTAAAGGAACCTTAGCTGTTTTATGGATAAGAATTGGGTGTTTTTGGATTGACACATTTCCTTTTCCATTACTTACCCTATGGTTTTGAATCTCGGGACGAGATTTCTTTTAGGGGGAAGGATTGTAACACCCCGGGTGTTTAAATATTAAAAACAGGACATGTCATCATGTGCATTGCAAGGCATTAGTCATATTGCAAACTTTGATATGCATTTACTAAAACAAGTTTACATTTATGTCATAAGTATTGCTTGGTATTGTTTGAATCAAGTTCGAAATCTTTGTATTGATTTGAAATTCCGAAAACCCTGATTTTCAATATTTAAATCCTACCCTAAAAACCCATTTCAAAATCAAAGCACATTTTGGGGTTGAGCTTAAAAGAAAAATTGTAGATCTTGTCAAGTTATACAAAGTTTGTTTTTGGAGTTTAACAAGTTGTTTAGTAAAATTTGAAGTTATTTGAAAAGGCGAAATTCCTTAAATGTCCCCTTTTCGAATTCAAATTTGCAATTCAAAATCTAGACCGAATTTGGATATGATTATAAAAGAAAAGTTGTAGAACTTTTGATTTTGAACAACTTTTGTTTTTGGAGATTTTTGAGTTGTTATGAAAATTTGAGAGTAATTTGTGAATTTTGGCGAATGGCAATTTTGTAATTTCTGTGAACAGTGTTCACCGCCTAAGCTACATTGCCGGCGATCCTTCGGCTTGCTTCTAGTCGCGCGCGTGGTCGTCTGGGCATCGCGCTGGCGCGGGAAGAACTCCGTTGTGGCTTCTCCTTGCTTCCTTGGCCGTCCTATAAAGCTCTGGAGCAGTCGCCGTTCTTCCTTCTTCGTTCTCTGTTTTTCCCGTCGCCCTTACTCATCTCTGGCGAGCTCGCACCGTCGCGGTAGTGTCTTCACCGTCATGGCAAAGCGCTAGATAGCTTCGCCTACTCCTTGCGCACCCAGCCAGCTAGCTCTGGTCGCTTGATTTCGCCGTGAGCTCGCCGTTCGTCGCTTTCTTCCTCACGGCCGGCAACCTCACCCGAGATTCCGTTTCTTCAGGGCCAGCATCCTCCGGTGAGCCGTTGTCCTTGATCAGTGTACCTACAGCTTAGTCTCGATGCTGTGGTGCTTAATCCTTTGTTGCTTGCTCATTTTGATCACCACAGTCGCTGGTACGCCGTCACCGACGATATTTGCTCCGCCGTGATCACTATGGACGTCGTCACGCCTCTTCGTTGCTTCTCCGATCTCACTCCTTGCTTCAACGCGTTCGGGGTGAGCTACTGGTGCTTCCTGGATCCTTTGTTTAAGCTCTATCGGTTTCATGTCGTCGACGTAGTGCGGCCATGCCGTTGTGTCCGCCATGGTCGTCGCTGTGCTCGGTCCAGTCAATGTTTGGTCTTGTTTTTGCCACCAGTCGAAGCGTAGTAGTGTAGGGGACGTGGTGGTGCAGTTGCCTTCGCCGTTGGTCTCCCCGTCGGTGAGTTAGCGCCGGTTAGCGCTGTCGTCGTCGCGGTCAAAGCCAGAGGTTGGGGATGACAAGTAGGACCCGGGTGTCAGCGATTGTGTAGTTCAAAATGAATTTTCTGTTTTTCAAATTTGAATGAATAGTGATGCAATTTGTTATTTTTGTGTAGATTTATTTAGAGCTCCAAAAATTATGAAAATTTTTGTGTGACTTCTCTGTGATGTATATTATTTAGAAAAAATATGAAATGTTGTTTTTCAGTATTTTTGAATGTGATAAATATTGCTCAATTAATTAATAAATGAGTTTCTAGGATTTTTCTAGGCTTATTTATGTATCCAAAAATTATGAAAATTGTTTTGTCACTTAGTTATCATGTGATGAACATTTACAAAAATTTTGAGGCAAATTGGAACAGGTTGATTTATTTCATAATTCTTAATTAATTAATTAATTCATAAAAGAAAATAGTAACCTTTAGTGAACGAAGGTGAGCACGTGGTAGTTAATCAAGTAGTTGAGGAGGTTGATCCGTCTGTGGAGGTTGGTGTTGATATCGGTGGAACGACTCCGGACCCAGATTTTTCCGTCAACGAAGGCAAGCCCCGGATGCATACAACCCTACCTTGTATTTTACAAATTGATTTCGCTTTTGCTTCTTTTTACCACATTAAGTGATTAGGAGTCAAGTGAAAACCAAATTGGTACATTACCAACCTTGTTATTCCATATTTATCATATTACCAGCTTTAAATTCGTATATGCCTAGTTTTGCTTAGCTATGCTTAGAACGATGAAAGTCGGGTGATTACCTGTCACCTACAAGTTTTAAATGGAACTTTGGTTACTTATGTTATCATGTGGTATAGGAATGTGGAGTAATAAATCTAGACCGGGCGGACTCGGTGTGTGTGAGCCACAAGATATGGAGGTCTTGTGAACGGATTCTTTCCGCCTGTGTCGATTAAGGTCCATACCGTTGTTGAATTGCATGAGGTGAGACTTTGTAGTACTAACCACATACTCCGGTAAGCCTTAACTTGGTTATTCTATTACGAGAATGGCTACTCGCGCACTTGGAGTGGAGAGATGGCGGGAATAGCGTGTACCCACGTGGCAATGGGCTAGAGTGTGGAGTACTGTATTCTCGGGTGGCGCGGACCCGTTCTTGTTTTAGAAGATCCGAGGGTAGGTTGATATATGTAAGTCGGGGACCTGCATATGTCGTGTGGTCTGGAATTCCCAGCTGGGTTTTAATCGGTTCGAATCGTCGTTGCTCCTCGGTTATGGAGACTCAACTCATTGTTCATCATCGTAGTAATAAATAACTGGAACTTGAGGATGGTCTGTGAAGGTGTTGGTTATGAAGTTTCATGATCTCATTGCGGATCATGTCAGTTTTGTATATGATCTTATGAAGTTTTAAATGTTGATATAAATAATTTTATTAAAGTGCTTTTACGCAAAAGAACTTTGATTATTGCTAAAGCCATACCTTGAATCCCATGAGCCTGCATTCCTGCGTTATTTTAATTCTTATTTCAGTTAAGTCTTGTTGAGTACTTTTGTACTCAGGGTTCGTTGACCCTTGTTGTAGGTGAGGCTCATGAGCAGATCTATTTTGGATCGTGCTGCATGACTGTTGTTCAGTGCGATGATGAGAGGTAGATGTGTGGCTCTTAGGCAGAGCAACTTATTTGTGTGTTCTGTAATATGTTATAATGCCACTCTACTACTTTGGTTTGTATTATTTTCAAACTTAGTTGTATGGTTTGAAACAAATGGTTTGTAAACTATGTTATTGTAAGACTTCTGCTGTTTTTCCTCTGGTGTATCTATTTGAATAAACTGTTGTAATACTGCAATAACTCTGTAATGTCCCTGCTCGGAAATCGTGGATGATTTGGGGTTCCCCGAGGACACCCGACAGTCTTCTTAAGTTACCGGGAATATATGCATAGACGTCAAAGGTCGTTGGACAGTGACAGGTGCATGTGGGCCCTATAATTTAGGAGGTTCTGCCACAAAGTGAGACAAAATATGACACTTAAGCAATTTTGATCAAATTTAAGCAATTCAAGAAGGGGTTCACCACTGAAAGTAGCACATAGTAGGTATAAGCAGGAAATCAACCTAGTGCTAACAAGTGTATACAAGGTGAACTACCCCAAGTAGCGGTCACACATCATGTCAAAGACGAACCTAAGACTTGTGTTTTCATCAAATTTTAATTTTATCGGAGTATGCAGCTTAACACAAGACTTAGTCAAAACATGTGTGTGTGAGAGGTTATATGTACTATGAGGCCTAACTTAGCAACTATGCCAAGCCTATGTCATAGACAATCAGAAGCTTAAGACAATGGTTTCGGCATCCACTACAAGGCTCAAGTTCATCCAAATGTGCAATTGGAAGCCGTCTCGATACCTTGACGTAGGACAGTACAGACCCATCTAGATCTTTTCTCATCACTTAGCTTGTTTTTCAAGTTTTAGCACAAAAATCTCAAAGTTGTCCAAGCAAGTGAGTAACTCAAAGCATGGGATGTAGCAACCTAGCATTTAAGTGATAGCATCGGTGATCTCAACAAATCCTACACATGCTAGTGCCAACCCTAGCGGTGAACAAATTTCAAGTTTCAATAGTTGTTAATCATGTTCACAATTTAAAAATAGCTTAGCTCATAACATGCATCTACTGATCAAAAGGAGCCTAAGCCACAAGCACCATAAGTACATACAGAACATCCCAAATAGAGCATAGTTTCAATCTAACAGATATAATCATGAAGCTCAAAATGCTCTAATATACATGATGTAATGCAATGCAATATGATACAGAAAACTAGAAAATAGAAGCTAAGCTATAAAGAAAACAAAATTGCTATACAACACAAATGTTCCCCTCCTCTAAAAAGGGAAACAAACTCCAAGCTCCCCTCGCAAGCGTGCAAACTAGGCTTGGTCAAGGGGTTTGGTGAAGATATCTGTGAGCTGATTTTGGGTGTCAATATGGCGTAGGTCAATATCCCCTTTCTCATAGCGGTCTCGCAAGAAGTGGAAGCGGACCTCTATATGTTTGGTTTTTTAGTGGAGGACTGGATTTTTGGCTATGCTTATGGCACTGGTGCTGTCACAAAGCAAAGGCACTCGCCTAAACTCTAAGCCATAGTCTCTTAGGGTAGCTATCATCCAAAGCAGTTGGGAGCAAAAAGCAGCGGCAGTGACATTCAACTTCTATGGTGGACTGAGCAACGCTGGACTGCTTGCGAGAGGACCAAGACACAAGAGAAGATCCAATAAATTGACAAGTCCCCGACATGGACTTTCTCTCAATTTGGCAGCCAGCATAATCCGCATCGGAATACCCGCAAAGAGAAAGAGAGAAGGAGGCCAAAAACCAAAGAACAAACTCAGGTGTGAAATGAAGGTACCTCATGATCCGCTTGATGGCTTGATGATGAGACGTATGTGGCGAAGACTGAAAGTGCGCACACAGATAGACCAGGAACTGGATGTCCGGTCTTGTCACCGTCAGGTGCAGAATGATCTAGTCATGCTGTGGTACTCCTTCTGGTCCATGGCTTCTCCTTCCTCATCAGTGTCTAGGGCCATCGTGGTCGACATGGGCATTGAAAGAGGCTTGGCCTCGCCCATATCAAACTTCTTCAGCAGGTCTCTAGTGTACTTGCTTTGGTGCATGAACGTTCCTTCTTAGGTTTGCTTGATTTGTAACCCGAAGAAGAAAGTCAATTCTCCCAACATGCTCATCTCAAATTCCCTGCTCATTGTATCTGAAAACTTGGCAACAAGAGCATGAGAAGAGCCACCGAAGATTATATCATCCATGTATATCTGAACCAAAAGGGTGCCAGTGCCTTACTTGAGGAGGAACAAAGTTTTATCAACTGAACCCATTTTAAAACCCTTCTCAAGCAAGAAGGCTTTTAAGCACCCATACCAGCCTCTCTGGGCTTGTTTCAAACCATACAAGGCTTTGTGGAGTTTAAAAACATGGTTGGGGAACTTAGGATTTTCAAAGCCAGGGGGTTGCCTAACATAAACCTCTTCCTCTATGTACCCGTTCAAGAAAGCACTCTTCACATCCATCTGATACAACTTGAACCTTTTCGAAGCTGCAAATGCTAAAAGGATCCTAATGGCTTCTAAATGAGCAACAGGAGCAAAGGTTTCTTTGTAGTCTATCTCCTCTTTCTGATAAAACCCCTGAGCTACTAATTTAGCTTTGTTTCTCACTACCACCCCATCCTCACTCTGTTTATTCTTGAAAACCCACTTTGTACCTATGGGGTGGCAATCTGGTGGAGGTGGTACTAAAACCCACACTTGGTTTCGCTCAAAGTTCTCTAACTCCTCGTGCATAGCATTGACCCAATTAGAATTAGATAGTGCTTCTCCAATATCTCAAGGCTCAAAAGAAGCAACAAAAGTAGAGTGAGCGAAGTGTGAGATGTGATATGACCTGGACCATGTGACTCGTTGGTTGATGTCACCGATCATGGTCTGAGGTGGGTGGCGACACTAAATGTGTCATGGTTTCTCCCTTGAAGAAGTCACATCCCCCTCAATAGTATCTAGGGCCTCCTCAGGTGCAGCCAACGTAGGCTGAGGAGGCTACTCGAATAGATGGAGGAAGAGGGATTGGGGTCATGAGCTGAAGTAGACGTCGTAGGCTCGAGAGGGGCAGCCAGTGGAGTCGGCTCGGGATCATCCCAATCGGCATCTTCCTGCTCCTCCTCCACAAAGATCCTCTCACCAATCTCCTGATCACCTACACAATCAAAGATAGGAGTGGAAGAAGGCATGGTTTTGTCGAATGTGACCTCATAGGTCTCCACAACTTGGTTAATTTCAAGGTTAAGAATACGATATGCATGAGAGTGAGAAGCATAACCAAGAAAAATACCATCAGAAGACCTGGACTCGAACTTATCCAAATTACCTTATTTTAGGATGAAGCACTTGCATCCAAACACCCTGACGTGGCTTACCTTGGGTGGTTGTCTGAATCGCAACTCATAAGAAGTCTTCTTCATGAAAGCTCGAAGGAAAATATGATTGGAAACATGGCACGCGGTGTTGATCGCTTTAGCCCAATATCTCCTAGGAGTCCTATGCTCATCGAACATCATCCTATCCATCTCAACAAGGGTCTGATTCTTGCACTCAACAACACCATTTTGCTAGGGGACATAAGGAGAGGAAAACTGATGCTCGAGGCCCAAAGAGGCACAAAAGGTTTCAAAATGAGTATTCTTGAATTATGTGCCATTGTCACTGTGAATCGCTCTCATGGCATTCTTAGGGAACTCATTTTGCAACCGAAAAATCAAATCCTGAGCATGTGAAAAAACCTCATCCTTACTCTCCATGAAAAACACCCAAGAGTAGCGAGAAAAACCGTCCACGATCAGTAGAACGTACCACTTCCCACCATTTGACCGAACCCGAGCTAGACCAACTGTGTCCATGTGAAGTAGCTCACCGGGTTCCTTGGTCATGACTTGGTTCATAGGTGGGTGAGAAGCGGCAACCATCTCCCCATGGTGATAAGGGTGGTAGACCAAATCCTTCTCAAATTTCAACTTGGGCAACCCTCGAATTAGATCAAGTGAGCTCAACCTAGCTAGTAAGTCAAAGCTCAAGTGACCCAGTCTCCTATGCCACTTCCAAAGCTCAGAGGAGGATCCATCCACCAAACATCGAGAAGAGCCAAAGGAGTGAGAAAAATGAGATCAAAAAACACGGCTAAAAGGGACATCTAGCAAACAAGATTTCCTTGAGAATCAAGAACTCAAGACAAGCCGGTCTTAAAGCACACTTCAAAGCCATCCTGAAGGAGTTGCGAAACTAAAAGCAAATTGAAATGCAAATTCAAAACCAAAGCAACATCCTTTAAGACAAAACTCTCGTTGACCCAAATGGTCCCACAAGAAAGCACCTTACCTTTACTATTGTCCCCGAATATGATGTACTCCTTACATTACACGGGGTCGAGGCTGGAGAACCATTTTGAATTTCTGGTCATGTGGCACGAACAACCAGAATCAATGAGCCATGTGTTCTCTAGGCCTCCGTCCTGCATCAATAGAAAGGCATGGGATGAGCAAATGGTGCAACATTGGGGTTAGTAAACTGTGAAGGATACCAGTGTTGGCTCATTTGCCCTAGAAAAGTGTTAGGAAAAACACCAAACATACCATGTCCCATTTGAAGAAAGCAGTCACCATGTGGGGGAAAACATGGTCCACTAGAGCTGTAGGACTGAAAGCCACTGCCGTGAGGTCCAAAGTCATATTGATCACGACCTGAACCACGCCGAGCATGACCACCGTGTGATCCGCAACCTAAGGCCTAGCACCTTGAGGCATTGCACCTCTAGGCCTAGCACTGCACCTCTAAACAGGCGGTGCATGTACACCATGGGGCGGGTGGTCCATGTTCCGATTGTTCAACTCGTACTCTCACCGCTCATCTCTCTTTCTCCTAAAGCAGTACTTAGCAAGGTGACCATCCCTATGGCAATAGTCACAGTGATACCTCACCTCTCTCTTGGGTGGTTGTTGGTCGAATCTCTTGTGGGTATGGTTCACTCTTGGTGGTTGTTTGGCTTTAGGAAGGGGATCCTCAGAGATCTTTGGTAGAGTGTAAAGTGGGTTCTTGAGATGGTTAGGTTTTGGAACCCAAACTTGTTTCTGGGGTGGAGCTTTTGGAGGTTCTTCAAACACTCCATCTTTGACAATGGGCTCAGTGGGCTTAGGTTGAGTGATTTTGATCAACTTGGGAGTATTAGAAGGTTTCTCACTTGGGTTCAAACCACTGTACTCACCAACCTTGCCATAGATATTTTCACCCTTCCCACCTAAAGCAAAGCCTACACCCGATGCACCAGCCCCCTTGAACTAGCTCATCATCATGCCCAACTATGGCTCACTGTAGGACACCCAGCTCAAGATGGACCAAAGGTATGTGTTGTCTTCCTCGGTTCTCATCTTGTCGTGTCTGTAGGACTCAAGTTCCAGCACCAAGCTCTCACAACGTGCACACTTAGCAGTAGTGCTATCTGAACTAGCCTTCTCAAGCAAAGAGATCCTAGCAACCTTCTCTGCCAGCTCAGTTTGCAAGCCCGAGCAGGACTTGTACGCACCCAACAAGCCAGACCTAGACTTCAACTCATCGTTCTCATCAAGCAAAGCAACATACTTGGATTGCAAAGAAGTAAGGCTAGACATGTGAACAGCACACTCATCACACTCAACCTTGTTAGACACTACCATAGCACACTTCTTAGCAGCCTCAAGCTCCTTCAGTGCAATTTCTAGCTTGTCCTTATATTCTTTCCTCTCACGGGCAGCACGCTTTAGCAGCTTATCTTGGCTCATCAAGGTGCTATTCATGATATCAAGCTCAGCAACAAGATTGTCGATGGAAGGGGTTACCTCAGAAGTGTTGTTATCAACGGGAACCTCGTCCTTGCTAGCCTTCACCTCGGAATCGACAGCCATGGTGTAGAAACCTCCATGGGTAGAGTCGGTGAAGAAGCATAGTTTGGTCAGCTTGTCCTCGCGCTTCCTCTCGGACTCATTGTCGCTCGACGGAGAAGAAGAGTGGCCATCGTTGGAGTCATTGTCAAGGTCGCTGAGGGAGGCAAGGAAGGCGCGCTGCTAGGCCTTGGCCTTCTTGAGGTACTTCTGCTTGAGCGCCTCCTTATTGAATCCTCCCTTTGACTTGTGCTTGCTGGAGGAGTACTCGCGCTTGCTGTTGTCGTACTTGTCGGAGGAGTGCTTGTTCTTCTTGGGGCAGTGAGCGACAAAGTGGTCGAGGTCTCCACAGCCATAGTGTCGCCCCTCAATTTGGGAGTCCTAAGTTCATCCGTATTTGCGCCAGGATCACGCATAAATACACATGAATCACAAAAATGGTACATAGATATATATAATAAAAGGTTTCAAGCTTTATTGATATCTAGAAATAAGGTCTTACAACAGTGGCCCGAAGGGGCACAATCATGGGCTACATATCTAGCGGAAGACCACGGACGTGAAATGACATTATTGGTGGTCTCTAGAGTGGAATTATTATACAACGACACGGTGTCATATTCCATAGGCAACTTGAGCGCGGTCAAAACTCTAGCCTCAATGTCATATTCCTACGAATGTATCTCCTTTCGGGAATCCTACTCCTCAGGGTACGCTTCCTCATCAAAGTCATAAACTTCTTCCATGCTGAGGTCCGTGTTCAACAATGGGTGAGTATATACGTACTCAGTAAGCCCTAACCATAGGGTGGAAATAGAAGTGTAGTGGTGGTTATAATTAATGGTTGGGTCCTAGCAGAGTATTACCATTCCCACTAGTACCCAGATTAGCATCAATTCCATTACCAGTTTCATTACACATAAAAGTAAAACTAATCATAGTATCCCATCCTAGCATTTGCCTATTCCAAGGATGTGGCCATTCGAATAGGTTTAGTTAACTCTACAGAGGTGTACAAGTTTCCCCACACAATAGGTGCAACCTCATCCATGATCAGTGGACGAAATAGACCTAACGAGACCCCATACCCAAAAGTACGTGACCTTAGATGTCCATATAACCCTACTACAACTTCTCTGGGGTTGGAGAACAACGTGGAAGATTACATAGCATCCACACCACAAAAGATCACATAGCATCCGTAAAAACAATGATATGGGCTCAAACGCGACCAAAACTCTAAAGTTTAACATGGAAGATCACATAGCAACTGCGCCAACCGGACCACAGTAGAACACATAGCATCCATGTCTGCTCCTGATATTCCACTGCCTACACCGGCCTCCTAGTAGGAATTATACTTCTATCTAATGGGGTGCGAGATCAAGCCTACCCATATAGACATGTGGTTGTACGTAATATCTCACTAGGCGAGAGGGACTACGAACTGGTCCTTATGTGACCGAGGCGAGTATCTCCCATAGGAATCCTCTCCAGGTATTCCTACCATGGTAAACTACCTCCATAGTTTACCACCACTCATCCCATGTCAGGGTTTAGTTTTAGGTTAAGCATAGTTTAAGTTCCATTATTATCCCTAATTCTACTCATGGTGTGGAGCTCATAAAATAACAAGATACTATTTATCTTAATTCAATAATTATCATATCGCAATGATCGAGCTCATGTTCTAGGGTGATAATCTCATAGTAAGGTTTTAGCATTTTAGTGGTTTAAAGCAAGATGGTAGGGAGGGGAGCTAGGACTTGCCTTCATCGTTGTGACCTTCCAGCACGTCTATGAAATCCGGGTCTTCATTCTCCTAACGATCACCGTCATCTGCTGGGCATAGTGATCATATAAACCTACCACTAAGACACAAGGTAAAAGCAAAGGCAAACATAGAACAATATGGTGGTACTAGGTGCAAATGATAGGGTTTGATTTTAGATGAATTTTAGAGGTCATTCTATTTAAAAAGGAGTTAGGGTTTAAAAGTTATCTATTTTAGAAGTTTAGCCTATAGTTATTTAACTAGGTGGAATTTTATATGCATTTTCTGGTGCATGAAAATATGTGCAAACTACATGATTAATTTCCCTAATGCATCTAGTTTATTTACAAATTTTCTAGGAATTTTTCTAAGTCGGGAAAGTAGGTTTTTAACACTATGTGTGCACTAACCGTCGGGTGCACCTAGCAATTTCCATTGCATACCCAGCGCTGTGTGTGGTGTGTGTGCATGTGTGTATGACAGGTGGGTCACATTGCCACGTCAGCACGAGACGACATCGGTGGTGTTAGGGCCATGGCCCACGTGGCAGAGAGAAGAAGGAAGGGAGATGGTGACGGCGTTTTGCCCTGGTCCCACCCAACAGAGAGAGAAGGGAGGGGAGGAGGGAGACGATGGCTGGACGGAGGCCGTCGGCGTCAGGCCAAAATAGGGGAAAGGTGCCAAAGGGGTGGACAACGTTCGGGGTGGCTCACCACGGTCGATGGTGGGGTCAACGGCGACAGCGAGCGCCCACGGTGGCGGTCGTAGGTCGCCGGAGCCGGTGCAGCAGCGGCGAGTGGTGAAGGGGCTCCTATCGATCCTAAACTACCTAACCAACTACATGTGAGTGTGTGCGGGGGTGTGGGAAGTGCAGTGGAGGTGACACAAGGGCCAGCCAAGCCTCACCGACATCTAGCCAGCGGCTATGGTGGCTCGGTGACACTCAGTGCTCATAGACAGCGCAACACAGAGGCGGGGAAGGGAAAATAGCTACACCAACGGGTGGAGAAGGCTCTGGGAAACTCACCTGCTACTCCAATTAGCTGGGGACGTTGCGAGAGGGGGAGAAGAAGAGAGGGGCTCCAATGGCGTCAACGAAAACTAGATTGGGGAAGTGGACTTAGCACTCTACTAAGAGGGAGAAGGGGAGATGGTGTGTTCTAGCTCATGGCAGAGCTCAGAGCAGTGATGGTTGTGGTGGAGACTCATCGGCCAGGCCCTTTTATAGGCGAGCAAGGTCGGCGGCGGCGAGATATTTCCTCCCCCGCCGGTGGATATTTTCCACCTCTCAAACGTGCTCGAGCTCGATAATGGTGAGCTGGATGCCTCCGCATCCATTCATACTCTGGCGAGGTCAGCGCCATGCTTGGTCACATTGGTGGAGCTTCCCTTGCTAGCTGCCTTGCCGACATTGACACGCTGTGAGCTTTGAGAAGGAAAGGGGGAGAGAGGGAGATGGGACGGCTCGGGGCGTCATCAACCCTGTGACTATGCACTCGTCTTCCCTAACATCGGGATGAGCCATAGTGGGGCTGGTACTGTGGTGCAAGAGCAGACTCCATGGGAGGAAGAAGCTGACGGTCGGGTCCCACCTATCGACGAGAAGGAGAGGAAGAAGGGGAAACGGGCTGCTGCCGCTGCGGTGGTAGGCCATAGGCCGGCTCACGTGGCAAGCGGAGAAGGGGAAGGGGATGGGCTACGCTACGGGCCAAAAGGAGAGGGTGAGGGAGAAGAGCCCCAATGGCACTTTTTCTATTTCTCTTCCTCTTTCTATTTTCCTTATTTCCTATTAAGCTATTTGAAATGGTTTGAATTCAAATTTAAATGCAACTTTTGAAAATAAAGGTACCACCATATGTTCAACAAGCAATCAAACATTCAAGCACACAAGGTTTCATAATATTTTATTTCCTGTGTTAATTTATTTATACTACTACCTAGGTCAACCAACTATATATGTCGGTTTCTATGCAAGGTTTTTAAAAAGTTCAAATTTTTAGTGATTTTTAAACTACATTAAATTTTTAGGGTGTTACAAACCTACCCCCTTAAAAAGAATCTTATCCTCAAGATTCAAACTAATCCTCAAATAGATAGGCAAATTCCTTTTTAAGATTGTCCTCTCTTTCCCAGGTGGCTTCTGCTTTTGTATGGTTACTCCATTATACCCGACAAAATCTTACAGCTGTCCACCAGGTTTGTCGAGTGGCAACATCCAATATCTTGACCGGTCTTTCCTGATACTATAAGTCTGGTTGTAAACCTATGGCTTCCATAGGCACTTGCTCTTCTAGTACCCTCAGGCACTTCTTCAGTTGTGACACGTGGAATACATCGTGTATGTCTAACATTTCTGGCGGTAATTCTAAGCGATAGGCTGCTGCTCCAATCTTCTCGATAATCCGATATGGTCCAATGTACCACGGGGCTAATTTTCCTCTTACTTGAAACCTTCAAGTGCCCCTGATGGGTGACACTTTCAAATAGGAAAAATCTCTAGGTTGAAGCTCTAACGGTCTCCTCCGTGTGTCTGCATAGCTCATCTGTCTACTTTGTGCTGCCTTCAAGTTTTCACGGACTTTGGTGATAAGGACATGAGCCCCATACATACGACCATGCATGGAGATAGTGGACAAGGAGATCAGCGAGGGTGTCCTAACCAAGAAGGAGACCCAAAGCTCATCCGGTTCGAGTCACCAAGGTGGAGGCCCAAATCAAGTTCGAGCCCTCTCGGGTTCTAGGACCAGTCTGTCATAAAACTGGTCACACGGGCACGTCTAGGCTCCGTTTTCGACGATCCACATATGAATGGAAATCTAATTAGATAAGGAAGCCAATGCAACTGGTCTCACATCAAAAGCCCTTTGAAATCAATGGGAATCGTCGAACAATTCAGCGTCCAGAATCTGCCAGGGTGCTGCGACACCGTCTTTTGGTTTGTTGGACCGTGTATCGTGTTTGGGCCCATTAGGGGGCACGTCCAGGGGGTGGCGCCCAAGACTCTATAATTAATAGCTGTCGCTCTCCTTAGGGTTTGAGTTTTGTTTAGTTCTTGATTTCCTTGTGAAACAGACGTCGTTTTGCTGCAACTGTGCCACCAAGGTCGCTTGCTGTGAACCAGGGCCCCAGTTCTTGATCTTGTTCGTCTGTGGCGATTAGTCCTTTCGAATAAAGACTTGAACGCCTTCTTATTTTCTTAATCCTCATATTTATTTGTAATTTTAGATTGCATTCATCCCGTTCTTGCTTGTGTTCTCGATTCGCTTGCAGGAAAGTCTTCTCGGCGAGGTCAATCGTGTTCGCGTGGTTGATAACCAACGGAGCGGTGGTGTAATGGTTGTGGGGGTCTGAATCAGTCTTGGTTCGAAGCCAAGATCATGAACATCGAGTCTCCACCAATCGATGCTATCATACCTATCGGAAGATCAGGCCTTGTCAATATCAAGTGGTATCAGAGCCCTTGTTGCCCGTTAGGTATATTTTTATTTTCCCTTTTAGATTGTTACTGTTTTTGCTTTACCTATAGTCCACAAAAAGCCAAAAAAATATTCACCACCACATATTCCCTGTCCTATAGCCTCGTTGTGTCGTGCAATTTCATCTCTGTTTTGCGTTGTTGAGTTTGTGTCCTAGGGCAAGTTCTGGTTGCTGGTTTTAGATTGTTTTTAGTCCAGTTTGTGTCTTTCCCTTTGTTTTTCATCATAATCCGTGAACACCCTCAAGTCTTGCTGTGTTTTCTTTGTATTCATCAAATCATAGTCCATGCCATCTAATTTGTTACACTTATCTTCATTGTTTGCATCTATCCATAGCTGTCACAACAACTTTTGCGCGCATTATTCCCGTTTTATCCTCTAATTCGAAGTCAGTTCTTAAAACTGGTCTAGTTTTCGCATACGAACTCTGATTTCGATGTTCTATATATCAAAATCAATCAGGAAAAAATTTCAGATCCGTCCGTCCCTCGCTCTAATGGGTTCATAAAATTTTATTTTGGCTAAAAACTGGTCACAAGATCCTCTTTTCGTGGTCACAAGCTTTTTGTCAATTTTGAGCACGTCTTCTGAATTTTCCACAGGCCACGCCTTTCACTTGTTTAAGCTCATATTTTCTGTGGTTACTTCTTTTGTGCTCCTAAGTGAAAAAAATATCAAAAAAGAAAAAGAAAAAGTCAAAGAATCCAAAAAAAACAACAACAGTCCAAAAATAGAGAAAAAAGAGGGGCAAAAGTGGAACAATATCTAGAGGAGCACATAGAGAGCGCTATTTGAGCTGTGTTTGCGTGTGCTGATTTCTGCCTTGTTCCTAATCATATTCCTGCTGTTCACATCACTTGATACATCTGGTACTTGGAACATTAATAGGCCAGCAACTAAGATAAGTACTCGGGATACTTATTCAGCTTTGCTATTCAGTTATGAATATTGATATTCCTTGCTACTATATTGTGCCTATCTAAGCTTCACTTTCTTCTAAACAAGTACAGGTTCACCTTGCAACTGTTACACTCAAGCTATAATAGTATCACAGTCACCGACCGATTGCACCGCCTGTTGCTTTGGTAAGAACACTTGTAAGACCGTGGTAAGACGCTTGAGAGTGTGTGACTTTACTCCTTGACCATATCCTATAGTAGCTAATAGGAAAATACATACTTGTGTGTTTTCTTGTTTGATTCTAACAATGATAGGTTGTTCGTATCCACCGACTTATGATGGTATAGGTGCTGATGAGTACATGGAGTGGGAAATTGCTATAGATAACATATTTGCTACTCGCTTTATGTGTCCAAGGTGGAAGGTAAAAATGCAGCTAGTGTTTTGCGACATTCTGCTTTATCTTGGTGGGAGTATTTAGATCCTTCTGATAAACCTCAAACTTGGAATGATATGAAACTCCTTATGCGAGAAACCTTTATTAATCCACCTCCTATTTTGACTTCATATGCTAAGGTGCACAATTTAGAGGAAGAGTCTGTTGTTATTCCTCTTGCTATGACTAACCTTCTGCAGGATAATGTACATAAGCGAGAGGATGACATGGAAGAAAATAAGGAGCTCACAACCTCATATGCAAATTCAGAACCATCACTTCACAATGCACCTATTACTTGTGCTGAGAACACAGGTAATGCCCATGGTGCTACACTCACGGAAGGTGAGAATTGTGTTAATGTACTAAATTTTTCCGCAAACCATGCTATCATAGAGCAATTGTTAGTGGAACCCTCTCTTGATTTATCTTTGTCCCATGATAATTTGCTTGATGTTCCTTGTGATAAAGATGAATTGGTTGATGATGCTTCAGTTTTACATGTTTTGGAACCAACCACTTGTGCTGAAAATAAACATGTTATTCATATTGCTACTAAAACTGATGAGCTCAAACTGTTGTCTTCTTTACATACTTTGGGTTACATTGAATTTGATGTTTTGTGTAACCTAGATTGTTTGGAGGAGAGCATTTTTAAATATGTTGATTTGCCTTGGTTTTCTAAACACACATATCATGTTATTGGCAAATATAACAACAAAGGACAATATATGATACATCGAGTATATGTTCGTAATAATATGAATTCTCCTTTTGTTGTACAAGATTATGATCGTTTAGAGGGAAGCCATAATAATACAAACATTTTCTCATGTTCCTCAAAGAAACAAGTTCACTTTGAAGAAAGGGACCATTGTTGATTGCTACCTATGTCTGCTAGACCATCTATTTCTGCATTGTCTTTGGTTAATTCTAATCTTTTGCAAGATAGTGTTGACATACATCGTGTGCATTCGGATCATGGAGTCTACATGCTTGCTGAAATTTTTATGTGAGATGACACGCAAGGAACTTGGAAACATGGTCACGTTACTTCTCACAATTATTTTAGTTCCCTTTGTCTTCGCAAACCCCTTCTCCTTTGTGTTGTGCAGGATCAGTTTCAAACACAATGGACGCCGAGGACAGCTTTTCATCAAGAAAGGGAGGATGATAAGGACATGAGCTCCATGCATATGACCATGCGTGGAGATAGAGTATGAGGAGATCAGCGAGGGTGTCCTAACCGATAAGGAGGCCCGAAGCTCATCCGGTTCGAGTCACCAAGGTGGAGGCCTAAATCAAGTTCGAGCCAATCTCGGGTTCTAGGACCAGTCTGTCATAAAACTGGTCACACGGGCGCGTCCGGACTCCGTTTTCGACGATCCACATATGGATGGAAAGCTAATTAGATAAGGAAGCCAATGCAAGTGTTCTCACATCAAAAGCCCTTCGGAATCAATAGGAATCATCGAAACAAGTCAGCGTCCAGAATCTGCCAGGGTGCTGCGACATCGTCTTTTGGTCCGTTGGACCGTGTATCGTGTTTAGGCCCATTAGGGGGCGCATCCAGGGGGTGACGCCCAAGACTCTATAATTAGCAGTCGTCACTCTCCTTACGGTTTGGGTTTTGTTTAGTTCTTGATTTTCTTGTGAAACAGACGTCATTTTGCTGCAACTGTGCCACCAAGGTTGCTTGTTGTGAACCAGGGCCCCAGTTCTTGATCTTGTTCGCCTGTGGCGATTAGTCCTTTCGAATAAAGACTTGAACTCCTTATTATTTTCTTAAGCCTCATATTTATTTGCAATTTCAGATTGCGTTCATCCCGTTCTTGCTTGTGTTCTCGATTCGCTTGTAGGAAAGCCTTCTCGCCGAGGTCAATAGCGTTCACGTGGTTGATAACCAATGGAGTAGTGGTGTAACGGTTGTGGGGGTCCGAATCAGTCTTGGTTCAAAGCCTAGATCGTGAACATCGAGTCTCCACCAATCAACGCTATCATACCTATCAGAAGATCGAGCCTTGTCTACATCATTTGGCTACTTGCTCTTCAGCATCCTTGATCATATCTGGGCCGAATAGGCTTCTTTCTCTGACTTCTGACCACATTAATGGTGTTTGGCATTTTCTTCCATACAAGGCCTCGAATGGTGCCATCTTCAAGCTTGCTTGGTAACTATTGTTATAAGAGAATTCTGCGAATGATAAGCTCTTTTCCCAATCTTTTCCATAGGTGAGTACACAGGCTCGCAACATGTCTTCCAATATATGGTTTACTTGTTTCGTTTGTCCGTTGGTTTGCAGATGATAGGCTGAGCTATAGTCTAGGCATGTTCCCAAAGCTTTATGTAAGCTTTTCCCAAATCAGGCTGTGAATTGGGTTCCTCTATCTGAGATGATCTGGCTTGGTACTCCATATAATATAAGAATGTTATCGATGTATAGCTGTGCTAACTTGTTGCCCTTGTTATCGGTCCTTACTGGGATAAAGTGTGCTACCTTCGTCAATCGATCTACTATAACCCATATTAAGTCGTGTCCATTCGGTGTCTTGGGAAATCCTACTATGAAATCCATGTTGATTTCATCCCATTTCCACACTAGAATGTGCAATGGCTGAAGTAGTCCTGCTGGTCGCATTGGGTGACATATTCTACGATATCTCCTTTCATTTTGGTCCACCAGTACCTTTGTCTGAGGTCCATGTACATCTTAGTGGATGTTGGGTGGATAGAGCAGGCTGAATGGTGTGCTTCATCCAATATTAATCTTTGGAGTGTTTCATCCTTGGGCACACATATCCGGTCTTCATAACTTCCCTTGTTCGTCGACTCTAAATCCTGGAAGTTCCTTCTTACTACTTTTGTCCTTGAATTGTTGTATTTATTCATCCTTGTCTTGGGCTTGCTTTATCCGGTCCTCCTAGGTTGGTCGTACATGTAGGATGTTTAGAATACCTTGTGGTACAATTTGCAGATTTAGTTGGTGAACTTCTTGTGCTAACTCTGGTCTTCCGTTTAAGGTAGTCATATGGTGACAATAGGATTTTCTACTTAAGGCATCTGCAACTACATTTCCCTTTCCTGGGTGGTACTATATGCTTAGATCGTAATCCTTGATCAGTTCCAGCAACCTTCTATGTCGTAGGTTCAAATCTGTCTAGGTGAAAATATACTTCAAACTCTTGTGGTCTATAAATATCTCATATTTGTTCACGATTAGGTAGTGTCTCCATATCTTCAATGCGTGCACTATGCTGCTAGATCCAAATCATGTGTTGGGTAATTTTCCTCGTGCTTCTTCAATTGTTGGGAGGCGTAGGCAACTACTTTATCATCTTGCATCAGGACGCCTCCCAATCCTTGCTGAGAGGCATCACAGTATACTATAAAGCTTCTATGTATGTCTGGTAGCGTGAGTATTGGGGTTGTTGTTAACCGGGTCTTCAACTCTTGGAAACTCTTCTCATAGGCTTCTGTCCACTTGAATTCCTTTCCTTTCTGTGTTAGAGCGGTCATGGGTCTTGCGATCTTCGAAAATCCATCAATAAATCTTTGGTAGTAGCCCAGTAGTCCTAGAAAACTATGAACTTCTATCATATTTGTTGGTTGCTTTTATTCTGATATGGCTTTAACCTTTTCCGGGTCTACCTTTACTCCTTCTGTGGTGATAATGTGTCCTAGGAAGGCGACCTCTTGTAGCCAGAATTCACATTTGCTAAACTTAGCGTATAGCTCATGTGCTCGTAACTTGTTCAATGTTACTCTCAAATGTTGCTCATGTTCTTCAGCACTTCTTGAATAGTGAGAATGCCATCGATGAACACCACTACGAATTTATCCAATTCTTCCATAGATACTTTGTTCATCAGATTCACGAAATATGCCGGGGCATTGGTTAACCCAAACGGCATCACGGTGAACTCATATTGTTCATAGCGGGTCACAAATGTGGTCTTTGATATATCGCTGAGTCAAATCTTCAGCTGATAGTTGCCTGATCTCAGATCTATCTCGAAGAAATACTTGGCATCTCTTAGTTGATCAAATAGGTCATCAATCCTTGGTAGAGGGTACTTATTCTTGATGATGACTTCATTGAGTGATTGATAGTCAATACACATTCTAAGACTGCCATCTTTCTTCTTCAAGAATAGAACTGATGATCCCCAAGGTGATGAGCTTGGTCTAATGTATCCTTTCTCTTGTAACTCTCGTAATTGCTTCTTCAATTCTTCCAACTCCTTGGCTACCATTTGGTAGGGTCTTTTTGTAATGGGTGAGGTTCCAGGGATTAGGTCAATTATAAACTCTAGGTCTCTATTAGGTGGCATTCCAGGTAACTCTTCAGGGAACACATCAGGGTATTCACATACGACCGGTACTTCTTCAATGCTTGTTGCCTGTATACTGCAAGCCATTGGTTCTACTTTGGGGGCTTGAGGGTGGCATTCTACCTTTAACCCTTTGTGATTTATCAAGGTTACTACTCTGTCACTGCAGGATATAGTGCCATGGTGTTTCTTGAACCAATCCATTCCTAGTATTATATCCAAACCTTATGTCTTAAGTACTACTAAGTTTGCTTGAAATTCTACTCCATCTATCATTATCTTCACTCGAGGGCATTTGAGGGTGCATTTTAGGACAGCTCCTGGGGTTCGAATCAAGAGAGGGGAGGGGAGTAACACTATTCTTAAACTATTTTTAAGCACAAAACAAGCAGAAACAAATGAATGCGAAGTGCCAGAATCAAATAGCACAGTTGCGAGAGTGGAGTTCACTAGAAACTCACCATACACGACATCAGGTGCTGCCTGTACTTCCTCTGCATTCACATGGTTCACACGACCTTGCCCAAAATTTGGGGCATTCTTTCTTGGTGGTCCAGAGTTCTGAGGCGCTATGCGTCCGACTCCTGAGGCGGCTATTTTATTGCTGGCTATAGACTGAGCAGGGGCAGAGTTTGTAGCTTTATAGGGCATTGGGCTATGTGGTGTCCTGGCTGTCGGTATCCATAACAAGCTTCTGGTGCGGTATTGTTACTATTCTTTGGCTGATTATCGTTGTTGGCGTTGCTGGTGTTGTTGTTCTTGTAGTTGGATGTGGTCTGCGAAGTGTTGGGTCCGGATTTTCTATACTGCATGGTCGGCTGATACCTTGTGGGTGCGGTATTGTTGGTGTGGATTTGTTTTGTCCTTTCCTGTTAGCGTGCATGTTGTATCAGGAACTTGCGTTTCCTTTCTCCTTCACCCCTGATACGCTCTTCTTCTAGTAGAATGGTACGGTTCATCAGCATGTTGAAATCCTGGTAAATGTGGGTGACCATTTGCTCTCTTAGAGGTGCATTGAGTCCTTTCCTAAAGCACCTTTGTTTCTTCTTATCTGTGTTGACATCCTCCTATGCATAGCGTGCTAGCTTCATGAACTCCTTGATGTACTGATTTACTGTCATTGGGCCTTGTCTCAGAGAACAAAATTCTTCTGCTTTTATCTCCATGATTCCTTCAGGGATGTGATATTGACAGAATCCCTCCATGAACTCTTGCCATGTGATGGCTTCTAGCTCATTAGTTGCATCCTAAAAAATTTCCCACCATTCACCAGCGGCTCCTACCAGTTGGTGAGTGGCTAAAATAACCTTTTCTTCGTCGGTGGCTCGTACTGCATTTAATTTCTTAGTGATGGTACGTAACCAATCATCTACTGACAATGGGTCATCTTCTGTACTATCAAAGGTTGGTGGGTGAAGTCTCATAAATGCTGCCATTTTTTCCTTGTCCATTACCATTATCATGTCTTCTTGCAAGATTTTTCAATAACCTTGTGTGTCGATCCATCACTTATGCCAATGTTGGCGGGGGTGGCGGGGGTTCCTCCCCTTGCACTAGGTCATTTCCAACACTTTGCTCAACTTCTTCTTCACCTTCTTCCTATACATCTTCTACAATTGGGTTATTATCCTCTAGTGGTTGCTCATGCCCATGCCTATGATTACGATTTTCACGATTGCCTCTGTTCTGCCTACCTCTAGGTTGTTGTGCAACTAGCTCTTCTCCCTCATGAACCTGCCTTTCGGCGGCCCTTTCATGGCGATCCCGAGTCCCATCGGACCTCCTTTCCATCTATTGCCATGGGGCGGCACGGATGAGAAGATCCTCTAGGATTTGGGTGCAATAAAATAAAATAAAATAACAAGCAAGCAAAGACACACAATCATAAATAAACACACAATACTTATCACATGAACAGTCATACTGTTGACACCGTTTTTTGCATGTGTCAAAATGATCGGAGTGGACTAATCGGCAAGGGGAAAGTTACTGTATACTCTGATAGCCGATGAAAGCCAGCTTGTAAAGATGGTTGCCGATAGCTGGTGGTGGTCGATGGAAAGGTTGATTTAGACTCGGGCGTTGCCGATGAGGTTGGAGGTGTTATTGTCGATGCCGATGAAGGGAGGCTTGAAGACTACTGCCGATGAAACAGGGAGTATGCCGATGAAGGAAGACTTGAAGACTATTGCCGATGAAACAGGGAGTATGCCGATGAAGGAAGACTTGAAGACTACTGCCGATGAAACAGGGAGTATGCCGATGGGAAGGAGGACGGTGAGATTTCCATCGTAATTGAGGCGGACAGGGAAATAGATAGGAGTTGATTTCCTTTTCTATATTTGTTAGAGTATGACTCATGTAAGAGTCACGTGTTTCCTTAGATATGGGCTTGGTGTCCTAGTTGTGTTTGGTTGTGTCTCTTTAGATCAGGGTATAAATATGGAGTGAGGGGCAATTTAATAGATATATCAATCAATATCAAAACCAAGTTTTACTCCTATTTACATCTACTTACTTTTCGGTGACTTCGTCAATTTGCATATTTTTTCTTTTTACGAGTTCTCATTGATTCGGCGAGTTGCATTGTCTCAGTGTGACCTTCGGCGATTCTCGAGTTCCGCATGAGTACCTCTTGGCCGTGACTTCCGGGCGTATCGCTGTTGTCAGGACCAAAGTGCTCGTATCTTTATCCTTGTCGATTAACAGGTCAAATCGACTGGCACGCTTTGGATATCGATTCGGGTATTAGCCCTTTGTGTTTGCAGATCCACTTTTGCATCAACACATCTTTTGGCACGCTCGGTGGGACCAATCAATCCGATCAATATGTTCAATTCCGAGATCGATGCGGGGAACATTATCGCGGTATCAGAAGAAGATCTTAAGGAAGAGCAGAGGCAGGCTATGGAAAAGGCTATAGAAGAATACAGGCAGCTTTGTCTGAAATCGTTTAGCCTGAACAAGAGTGGACAAGTCATCCAGAAGCAAGATTTGCCGTTGCCTCGGCAGGTTACCTTTGACTCCAATCCTGGTAAACTTCAAGAGATGGTTAATTCTGCAATAAATCATGCTTTGATTAATCATTCCAATGTGTTTCCCAATCTGCTCATAATCTTTGTGGTTCGAACTCTCAAAGAAGGACAAGCGTCACCGCATTATGTTGGGCCTACCTATCACCAACCGAGCCGGCATCATCAATACTCCATCGGCTCCCTCGGCCGTTGTGGTGCGAAGTTACTTCTTCTCCAATGATCGGCGGTTTACCTAATATTCAATCTACACCGATACGATCGGATCCGGTACTACCAGAGGACGAATTCAGCTTAATACGATCTATCGGCATCAGCTATGTCGAGTCCTGTGTCTCAAAATAGCGATTCACCGCTAATTGGTGGGGATATGGTATGCCTCCGGGGTCATCTGCTTTCAATCTGGATTACCTCAAGTGTTTGATGCGATGGGAAAAGCTCCTATACCATCGGTTGTTTACCGATGGCCCAAGTGCTCTCAATATGCCACAAACTCTTGTGCAACCAACTCGTGGGGTTTCAGATGCCTTTGGTTCAAATGCCCAGCCTCAAATCCATCGGCAAGCTTCTTTGCCGATATGCCAGAAAGCCCCCATTATAAGTCAAACTGGGTTCGATTTATGCCTCAAGCTAGTTATAATTATCCAACAATGTCAGCAAATTACTAGCCATCGGTAAGTTTTGTACCGATGAGTTCTAATAATGGTTGGTCATGACAGATTACACATTAAAGATACGATTCAAAAAAATCAAATCAGGTTGCGAGGGATTCAACAAGGTCATATGCAAGTGGTTTTTGAGAATCAAGCATCGGCAGACTCAAATGATGAATCCTTTCAACAGTTAATGGACCACAAGTAACGGCAAATATGCCGATTGCCGGAGATCGTGGGCCACAAAGATATGTGGAAGGATATCAGCAGGTACCTCCTGTAGAAATTCAGCCAGTTTGTCAGCAGGAGGCTGATGCTTTTTGGGCCGATAAGATAGCAGAAATTATGAAGGATCAGTTTAGGATAAAGCCCAAGGTCAATACTTATTCTTATCGGACTCCATACCCTCCTGCATATGATTTAATTCCTCTCCCAAATCGGTACAAGGTACCAGATTTCACTAAATTCTCTAGACAAGATGATACATCAATAATGGAACACGTCAATCGCTTCATTATTCAATGTGGAGAGGCAGCTAGCAGGGATGAATTAAGAGTTCGATTATTTTCATCATCTTTGTCTGGATCGGCATTTACATGGTTCATTTCATTACCACCAAATTCTATTATTACTTGGGCTGATCTAGAAAAACAATTTCATAAGTATTTCTTTGCTGGAATCCATGAAAAGAAGCTTACCGATTTGGTAAAATTGAGACAGCGTAATGATGAATCAGTAGAAAGCTTTGTGCAAAGGCTAAGAGATGTAAAGAATAAGTGCTACTGATCTGGTCTTTGGATGATCGGACTTGCCGATCCGGCTTTCAAGGATTATTGCCACATCTTAAAGATGATATGCTTCTCGGAGTTTGAAAGTCTCAGTCATCTTGTGCAAAGGATTTCTGATCAAGACACTAGGGTTTTTGAACCTAAAAAGAATTGGAATAAAAAGTATCATTTGTTGAAGAAGTAGGAGATTCTGATTCTGATGAAGAACCAGTTATCGGCTTAGCTGAGTGGGTTAAGAATAAAAGGCCGATATCTTGTCCCTTTGGTCGAAAAGAGCGAAAAAGTTTACCTTTGATATCACCAAGGCCGACAAGATATTTGATCTTACGCTTCAAGAGGGCCAAATTAAAATCATCACCTAGTCATGTGATCCCATCGGCGAGAAGAGTTGAAGAAGATCTTATCGCAAATGGCACAATGCAACTTCACACAAGTACAAATGAGTGCAAGGTGTTCAGAAACGATTACAATCGGCTATTGAATCTGGGAGAATTAAGTTTGGTACTTCCAATGCCCGAGGCCGATGAAAATTGATCAACACCCTTTTCCAAAGAAATCGTTGGAGGCCAAAGGGAAGACCAAGGTATTGATGTTAGAAGCTGCTGAGAAAAACGCATCAGTGGATCCCCAACATCAGATAACTACCGATGATGCAAAAAGTAAGGGTTTGCTGGGAGAAAGCAGTAGTTCCAAAAACCTCCTCGACCGGCATTGTGATTACTCATCGAAGGCGCAGGAGGGTTAGGCGTCGGCGTAATGATCGATATCGACAACAAAGAAGAAGAAAGACGTCGGGAAGAATGGCATCGGCATAAAGATCATTGGAGGTGCCCGTTTTTTATCCATTGCTGGGAAGAAGGTATTAAATTGCCAACTGTTGAAAATTGCCCTGAGTGCAATGGTTATTATGGGGTCAATCGGTCGAAAGGAGGTTTCAACACGGCAATCGGGGTTTATTTATCAATGAGCCGATCGAGGCGAGCATCGATGCATGATCGGTCAAAGGCGAACTTAGTGTTCATGAAAGGCTTGGTAAACGCTACTGGATATTTTCCAAGGAATCAAGAGGAGCTTGAGGAAATGGCAAATGCAAGAGTTCCCGATGAGGAAATATTCTCTGAGGACCCTAATATACGCCGTGTAGAGTCAACTAGGACCTGTTATCGGTAGGTTTGGAAAACCAAGTTTCCTCGATGGTGCCTTGAGGGTCCGACAAAAGATGCAGAGAAGGGAGGATGCAACGTGAGCGTCGGGAGGATTTATACCAAGAGGAAAATTCCTCCAATGAGAGGTCCGGTCATCGGCGATGATGGCGGGTAAAACACAAAAATAAGGGTCCATCGGCGGATGTTAATATGGTATTCATATTGCCGATGGAGTTTTTGGCACTATCTCGATAATGAGGAAGAAGTTGTTCTCTCGATCAAGTAGCTCGATTGACACTAGATCCAATGATGGCTGTTTTTGAGAAACCTACCGATGACGAGAGACAAATCTTAAGGCTTTGTTTGTGAAGGGCAGAGTTGATGGGCAGCCTGTGTCTAAGGTACTTATTGATGGAGGGGCTGCGATTAATATTATGCCTTATGTGATGTATCGGAAACTTGGTAAGGGAGGTCAAGACTTGACCAAAACCGATATGATGTTTGAAAGATTTTGAAGGCAATGTGTCACCGGCTAAAGGGCGATGTCGTTGAATTGACCATTGGCAAACAAAACCTTGCCGACGATGTTCTTTGTTATTAACGGCAAGGGTGCATATAATCTGCTTCTAGGGAGGGATTGGATTCATGCTAATTGTTGTGTTCCTTCTACAATGCATCAATGCCTCATACAGTGGATTGGGGGTAAGATTGAGGTTGTCCCTGGTGATTCTTCTTATATCATCGCATCGGCGAATCGAGATACTTATGAGCGAACTAAATACATATCGGGAGAAGCTTGGGAAAAAGAGTTCCTTAGAGTTGCTGATTATGAAATTCCACCGATCCAAGCGATCGGTTACGAAGAGTTTTAATGGATAGGTTTGCCGATGATGGAAAATTAGGTCAAGGGTTCACATCGGCGGATGATTTAGTAGAAGTAGATATCGGTGATGGCGACGGGCCAAGACCTACTTTTATTAGTGCTAAGTTAGATTCCAAGTGTAAGCAACAAATAATTGATGTGTTAAAAGAGTATAAAATTTGTTTTGCTTGGGATTATCTTTGAGATGCAGGATTAGACCGATCGGTAGTTGAACATCGGTTACCTATCAAATCTAGATTTTGGCCACATCAAAGCCCGACGGTACGCGATGTAACCCTAATATACTTCCTCGATATTAAGGCGAAATAACTAAATTAATTGAGGCAAAGTTTATTCGGCGGTGTCGATATGTAGAGTGGATCTCTAATGTGGTTCCTGTTTATAAGAAAATGGAAAACTTCATGTTTGTATTGATTTCAGAATCTCAACAAAGCCACACCGATGGATGGCTATCCAATGCCGATTGCTTGATTTGTTGATTGATCTTTGCAACGGGGG
This sequence comes from Miscanthus lutarioriparius, assembly GCA_904845875.1. Lineage (NCBI taxonomy): Eukaryota > Viridiplantae > Streptophyta > Magnoliopsida > Poales > Poaceae > Miscanthus > Miscanthus lutarioriparius. Next base: position 25,010,467 of record CAJGYO010000003.1, read on the forward strand.
CATCAAATTATCGACTTCATGGATGGTAATGTAGGCTACAATCAAATATTCATGGTGAAGAAGATATTCCCAAGACGCTTTTCGGATGTCCGGTCATGTGGGGTTGTTTGAGTGGATAGTTATGACGTTTGGTTTGAAAAATGCCGGCGCTACTTATCGAGAGCTATGAACTTTATTTTTCATGAATACATCGGCACATTAGTGGAGATTTACATTGATGATGTGGTGATTAAGTCTAGAGATATCACGAACATTTAGCCGATCTCTGAAAGATCTTTGGAGTGCACAAGGAAGCATGGATTGAAGATGAATCCTAATAAATGTGCATTTGGTGTATCGGCGGGACAATTCTTGGGTTTTATGGTGCATCGGTGGGGCATCGAAATCGATAGGAAGTCTATTGATGCGATTAACAAGGTGGTTGCTCCTGTCAATAAGACCGAATTGCAATCTTTGATCGGTAAGATTAATTTCATTAGAAGATTCATATCTAATCTGTCGGGTAAGATCAAGGCTTTCACCCACTACTTAAATTGAAAGCCGATCGAGAATTTGTATGGGGAGGAGAAAGCGGCTTAGCCCTCGATGAAATTAAGAAATATTTAACAAATCCTCCAAAGGCTAGTTCCACCTCAACACGGGAAGCCTTTCAGTTATATTTGTCAACCGATGATACAGATTATCGGTTCAACTCTTATTCAAGAATTTGAAGGAAAAGAACGTGTTATTTATTATTTGAGCGTAAGATTAGTGGATCTTTGAGACGAGGTATTCGCCATCAAAAATTATGTCGTGTTTATACTTTTCTTGTGTCAAATTAAGGCATTATTTGTTATCTCGCCGAATGTACGGTCATATGCAAAGACGACGTAGTCAAGTACATCTTTGTCAATGCCGATATTAAGTGGTAGAATCGGCAAGTGGATTTTAGCATTATCGAAATTTGAACTACGTTACGAATCGACCAAAGGCGCTTAAGGGGCAAGTTATGGCTGATTTCGTCACTCGACATTGTAATCTGATGGACTCTCTGGAGATTGCCCTTGGACACTTTTCTTCGATGGGTCCACATGCGGTGAAGGAGCAGTATCGGCATTGTGTTGATTTCACCTCAAGGAAGGAAGTATGAGTTTTCATTGCCGATTGTTGCTACATCGACAAACAATCGAAATGAATACCAAGCCTTGATAAAAGGGTTAGAATTATTGAAGGAGATACGTCTCGATCTTTGTTGAAATCTTTGGTGATTCTATGCTAGTTATAAATCAATTGGTGGAATTTATGAATGCCGAAGTGAAGCTTTGATTTCAGTATTATGAAAGATGTTTGCAATTGTTGAAAGGATTTAGAGATTTTCTTCTTGAACATATTTCTCGATTGCATAATGAGGAAGCTAATCGACTAGCTCAGCATGCTTCAGGGTATCAGCCTATTTAGGAAGTGCTAACATCGGCAGTTGATACCGATGACTAGAGGAAGGAGATTGTCGATTATTTAAAGGATCCATATAGAAAGGTTGAGAGACGTATAAGGTTCCAAGCTACCAAGTATGTGCTCCTCGATGATGAATTATATTATCGAACTATAGATGGAGTTTTACTTAGATGTGTTAGCGATGATGAATCGAAAAGCTTGATGGGTGAAATTCATGAAGGAGTGTGTAGAGGCGCATCAATCGGCTTTCAAGATGAAGTGGATGATCGGAAGGAATGGGTACTATTGGCCGACTATTCTTGAAGATTGTTTTAAATATTTTAAAGGATGTCGAAATTGTCAAAAGTTTGGTAATATTCAAAGAGCGCCTGCATCGGCTATGAACCCTATAATCAAACCGTGGCCGTTCCGGGGATGGGCTATTGATCTCATTGGTCAGATTTATCCGCCATCGAGTAAAGGACATAAATTTATTCTGGTTGCTACCGATTATTTCACAAAATGGGTTGAGGCAATTCCTTTAAAAAAGGTGACATCGGTTAATATGATTGATTTTGTGAAAGAGCATATTGTTTACCGATTTGGTATTCCTCAGACTATCACTACACCTCGTGGGGCACTATGTTTACATCAGGAGAATTTGATGAGTTTGCTGTAGGTATGGGAATTAAAGTTTTAAATTCTTCTCCATATTATGCTCAAGCTAATGGTCAAGCTGAGGCTTCTAACAAAGGGATCATCAAACTCATTAAGCGCAAAATTGAAGAATATCCTAGGAGGTGGCATACAGTATTAAATGAAGCCTTGTGGTCATATCGGATGTCATGTCATGGTGCAACCAAAGTAATGCCTTATCAGTTAGTATATGGACACGATGCAGTATTGCCTTGGGAAATTAAAGTTGGCTCTAGGCGAATACGTTCTCAAAATCAGCTGACAGCCGATGATTATAATACTCTTATGAAGGATGAGTTGGAAGATGTGGCGGGTCATCGGTTAAGGGCTTTAGTTAGCATCGAAGAGAATAAGAAAAGAGTAGCCAGATGGTATGACAAGAAGGTGAAGGTAAAGGAGTTTGCTGATGGAGATCTGGTGCGAAATTGATTTTACCGATTGGGACTAAAAGTTCAAAGTTTGGAAAGTGGTCTCCTAATTGGGAAGGTCCATATCGGATAAATCACGATTTCTCAGTAACGATATATTCTAGAAACCCTCGAAGGGGTTGTGTTTCCCGAGCATTAAATGGAAAATATTTAAAGAAATATTGCCCTAGTATCCGGATGGATGCATAAAAGTATAAGTTCCGATAACTTGATCCTATCGGCTAGAATTATGCAAGGATGTCAATGTCTCATAAAGTGTGATACAATAAACAAGATTACAAGTTCAACAAGGATTGGATAGCTAATATCGCATGCAGCGGCGAATCTGGTCGGCTTCCTCCATTTCTTTGATATCGTCATCGGCAAAGACACCTCCACGAGTGCTTGAGTTTTTCTTCATGGCCAAAGCTTTGCGAGCACAGGATATCTCTTTCTTCTTTGAAGGGCTTTGATGGCATTGGGTAGTGGCTTTCTTCTTGTTGAGCATGAGTTAAGGCGCATCGACTTCTTTCAATTCAGCCAATAGAGCCATCTTCCTTGCCGATAAATCCAAGATTTTCTACTTAAGTTCAGCACCCGAAGTCTGCAAGTTGTCGATGCCCTTGTGCTTCTCATCGGCAATTTGTTTCAGTTGTAGCATCTCTTCTTTGAGTTGAGCTGAGCTGCTCTATCGGCAATACGTTGAGCAGCCCGTTGATATTGTAGTTGGCGGCTTTCTAAATGGGCTCTTTGGGAAGAGTACTTCTTCAACGTCGGTAGGGACCAGCCACGGATTGTTTTGAAAATTGCCTTTGCGGGTCCGAGTCATCTACCGGTTAGGCGGTATCCTCATTGTAGCAAGTTCAGAGAGCTTCCAACTTGGACTTAGTTTCTACCGATATTGTTCCCAGTGCAAGGGAAGAACTTGTTTCCTCTCCATCATCGTCAGAGACATCAATAGCAAAGGAGAATAGGCTGTTTGGGGAGTCTTGTTCCTGAGGAAAAGAAAAGGAGGTCAGTTAAGGATAAGTATGAGTATTGTAAATCAGCTAGGTTAATCGGTTTACCTGTTTCAAGGCAATTTCCTGTGCTTGACTGGAGGAAGCAACCTGGAGTATGCCGTGTGGGGGATCGGCTGAGCTTGCCGATGGGATATCCTCTGTGACTTCCTCGGTGGTTGGCTCTTGAGGTATGATGACCGATGACATTGGGGCAGATGTAGGGATTGGCATGGACCTTTGTCGTTTTGGCTGCGTGCCTCAAAGATTCTGTTAAAGCTTTGCTTTTGCTTGGGCATCGGCAACGATTGGTCAGGGGCATCGGCACTTGTTGGTTGTGAAGCTTGGATATCTGGTGCACTTTGCCGATGTACCCAATTGTTGCTTTGCAAAACAAGTGTAAGGTATGATATTTAACAGATAAAATGAAAAGTCAAGAGGATACCTCTGAAGGTTTGTCAAAAGAAGTGGTGCTTGATATCGGAGGAATTGCCGATGACGATCCAAAGAAGCAGCTCTTACCCCGATGGTTAATGTTAATACGATTTGTGATCGGCATAAGTAGAAATAAACGAGGTTGTTACCTTGAATGCCTTGACCAAGGTTGTAGCAAAGAAAGATGATGGAGTGGCCCTAAATCAGTAGCCAATTTGGACTTAGAGGTGATGGTTTTGGTACGGATCTTCTGGTGAGTCAAAGCAGTTAAGGTGGGGGCGTTGTAGCCGATCGATGATATCGGGGAAACAGGCTGAAGATCGAAGGGTTTCCCACTTTTGTTCACAGTGGTCTTTGGGTTGTTAACTTTGTCATAAGAGAGTCGATTCTTGATATATGAAGGGAAAAGCGAAGGAGTTAAAAGAAACTTATCGCGTCGTCGTGATGGCATATTCGTGGTCGATCATGTGCCGATATGTGTGAGCAGAAGTTGCAAACAGTTGTTCCTTCCACTCTCGCCACCATTGCTTATATGACTCGGTGATGAAGGATACTGGCGTCCAGGTGGATATATCTACATCTGTAGTATCGACATCGAGGGAGAGTTGTACTACCTTGTTCCAATCTGTTCCACAGGTGATTGTTTCCCTGGGTTTGATTACATCGGCAAAGCAAAGTTTGATTGGCAGTTGCCCAAAAGCCAATTGACGGGATACTGCCGATGGGTTGTAAAATTCATACGTAATGTTGGTGTTTTTCCCGCTACCAAATGTATTTACTGGAATTGCCCTGGGAGTAATAATGGCCATCATGAGTTCCTTATCCTGATTCAGGGTGTCATCAGCAAAGTTGAAAAGAAGGGGGAATTTGTTTTCCTCGTCAATATAAGGTACCCAGGCCCTATGATCACGAGAAAGACCATTGTAGAAGCTTTGGAAGAATCTGCGATCTGGTCTTCATTGGCCTCTGTTCGGTGAAGGACAATTATGGCTTCACCAAAATTGAGGGGTGAGCGTGTTGCCGATTCATCGTCCCCGAGCACATGGTCTTCAAAAATTTCTCATGGGAATTGTTGGGCAAAAAGTCCCATTGCAAACGTTTGTGCATATGGGCATTCACCCACATGTTGATAAACCACCACGGGCCTCCTAGGTTGCCGATGGGTTCGCCAAGCAAAAGTTTACGAGACACTTGATGAAGAAGATGATAAGTGGAGCTCGAAGGTATCGGCCAAGAGGAAACCTTACACCATTAGCCAAAAGTTCAAATTGCGGGGAGGAAGGCGTTGGTTGGTCCCTCTTGATCGACCACGAAGATAAATTTTTCTAACCACATATTCAAGAATGTGGCATGTTCCCTCTGGTTAAGTGTCCCGGTCTTACGGTATTCTTGAATGTATCCCATCCAACCGCCCGATGTAGCGGGTATTCACCCTATATTCAGATTTTCTACCATAGATGGAGCCTTCATCGGCAGTTGAAATATCCAAGCCAGTGAGCATGTGGACATCGGCAAGTGTCGGAGTAGCTGGGCCATGTCCAAACATAAAAGTGTTTGTTGTGTCGACCCGACTGTAAGCAAGCAAACGCAATCATCATTGATTCATTCTTACGCATATCGGCAATAGATAGCCTAATGCATTGGTCTAACTTCCGCTCGCCCAAAGATACTTGCATCGATCTATTAACCCTCAAGTACCAATCTTTCCACCCTTTGGTGGTCTTGGGCCAAGATCGGAATGTGTCTTTCCATAAATTCAGAGAGAAATTTTGGGCTCTAAAGGGGATTCTGTTAAACTCTGCATTAATCAGATCAGTTGGATCTAGGTTGCCCATTGGTCCTAGGCATTGGACATGCGGTGATCGGTTGGAATAACTAATTTGTTGCGCAGCCCTAAGTTTAAAGGATCCGGAGAACAAAAAAGAAAGGAAAAATCACCAATTGTATGGATTTGCAAAAACTAGGGGATCAAAGTAAAAGGTAATGGAAATGGAGCGAACCGCAGGGACGTCCGAAGTTGATTGCCATTATCTTGAGGAAGATGGAGGGCACGAGCCGAGACTTGAGGTTAACGCCGGAGAAGAGTTCTTGTTGGTTGAGGTCGCAGCAGTTGTTCGTCGAGAGTCACCGCCGGAAGAGAAAAATGTCAAAGATTGGAGTCTCGAGGGTAGAAGACGAGTGTTTGGAGGAATCTATTTATAAGCCACTTGGAGTAGGGGTATTTTGGACTTATCTCTATACCGCATGTGTAGGTCGAGGTGGTTCGGATGGATATGGTAACTGTTCGCACGATAATCGGGGATTGTGCGAGATGAGTTGATGGCAAGTGTCATGACTTGGAAGAGATATCGATGCAGATATTTTAATTCTGAAAACGACAAAGATTATCATGTTAAGATCTTGCCGATGGGTTATTGTTTCAGTATCTTAACCATAATCAAGGCAAGAGTGGTTGGTGATTGTGCGATATTTTGAAGTCGTGAATCGAGATTAGATTTGATTGGATTTGATAACAAATCAAGTTTTGGCTTGGAGAATGAGTTACGGTAATCGGGCGAAGGCAAACGTTATCTGGAGTAAATTTCGGAGCATTAATGGTTTTATACTCTGAAATTGAGGGGCATGTGTTGACACCGTTTTTTGCACGTGTCAAAATGATCGAAGTGGACTAATCGGCAAGGGGAAAGTTACTGTATACTCTGATAGCCGATGAAAGCCAGCTTGTAAATATGGTTGCCGATAGCTGGTGGTGATCGATGGAAAGGTTGATTTAGACTCGGGCGTTGCCGATGAGGTTGGAGGTGTTATTGTCGATGTCGATGAAGGGAGGCTTGAAGACTACTGCCGATGAAACAGGGAGTATGCCGATGAAGGAAGACTTGAAGACTATTGCCGATGAAACAGGGAGTATGCCGATGAAGGAAGACTTGAAGACTACTGCCTATGAAATAGGGAGTATGCCGATGGGAAGGAGGACGGTGAGATTTCCATCGTAATTGAGGCGGACAGGGAAATAGATAGGAGTTGATTTCCTTTTCTATATTTGTTAGAGTATGACTCATGTAAGAGTCACGTGTTTCCTTAGATATGGGCTTGGTGTCCTAGTTGTGTTTGGTTGTGTCTCTTTAGATCAGGGTATAAATATGGAGTGAGGGGCAATGTAATAGATATATCAATCAATATCAAAACCAAGTTTTACTCCTATTTACATCTACTTACTTTTCGGCGACTTTGTCAATTTGCATATTTTTTCTTTTTACGAGTTCTCATTGATTCGGCGAGTTGCATTGTCTCAGTGCGACCTTCGGCGATTCTCGAGTTCCGCGTGAGTACCTCTTGGCCGTGACTTCCGGGCGTATCGCTGTTGTCAGGACCAAAGTGCTCGTATCTTTATCCTTGTCGATTAACAGGTCAAATCGACTGGCACGCTTTGGATATCGATTCGGGTATTAGCCCTTTGTGTTTGCAGATCCACTTTTGCATCAACACATACATATATGATACAAGGGTGCATCATACTGCAACTGCTAGAGTGATTTCTACATGACTATTCGTACTTTTAATGGCATCGAAGTGATACTAGGTGTACTACTACTACTCGGATACTAGACACTACTACCAGTTACTAGACACTACTACTAGCTACTAGACACTACTACTAGCTACTACAGTTGGTATGAAACCGCTAGGGTGAATCCCGATCTTTCGATGAGAGAAGGTGGATAACTCAATTTTAGGATGGAGATGACGTTCACGGCCTGACTACAACCATCCAAGGATGTTGCACCTTAGCAACCAATACACCACCTCCAATGGCCGTCGCGATCTTATGGAGCACGATCAACCAAACCACTAGGGTAATTCCCACAAGCAATCGAGGAACAAGCAAGAACAAGCAACTCAATTGCAAATATGGAGATGAAAACCCAATCTGAACTCACAAAGTTGGGGTTCTGAATCAAGTAGAACGGATGGTCTAGTCAACACACGCGTATACAAGGAAGTAGCAATGGCTAAACTTTCAACAAAACAAAACCCAATCTATTTGTGATGGCTCTAATACTTATTAATACCTAGGAGGATGACCAGGGGGTCCTGGTGTCGTGCTCCAACCCTAGGACACGTCCTTATTATACCCGACTTGATACAAAGCCCATCGGGCCAAAATAAGGCGACACAACACCTTTGATAGAAAAACCTCTTGGTAGTAATTTGATCATTGCGGCCACCTCAGGCAAGATATAGACATGAGTCTGAATCCAAATGAAAATAGACTTCATAAGGATTCCATGGAGTACTTGAACACCCAAAACAGAGTCCGGATGAGGTCGTGGCGGCTATCGCAAGTTGGCACAGTGTTGCGGTCCGAATCCAGCCCTAAAACGTGTTGGATTTGATCTCTTTCTTTCCTTGGGCCAAAAGTGACATGGTGTCCTAGTGGAGGATGTTGGGAATACTTGTACTTGGCCCCCAATCAACTTCTTTGGCCCTCCATTCCTTCCATGTGTCTTTAACACTCTTTTTGATCCATGTATGTATTTCTAAAAATGACAATGAACACACATCATGGTGAAGCATCAATTCATCAAATGTATCAAATACAATCATGGTAAAGGATTATTTCACCTGTGAATCAAAAGTTGCTAATGTGGTTGTATCTGGGCAGGTGATGTCCTCATCATTCTCCCCTTCTTGGCTGCAAGTCATCCTCGACTTGCTCCAACGGCATTGAAAAGTGCTTGCTTTGATGTTGGAACACAGAGCGATGGCTATGCTACATGGCCACAACCAACAATGCTCCCTTTCTTCAGGATTACCTTGTTGCATATGGGAAAAAGTAGGAAAACTTTGTAAGACATTATTAGTGTTAGTGCAGCCCCCTATTCGTTCATGGCATTGTAGCCTATAAGGATATTTCAGATTCGAGCAAATATAAACTTTATGCACCAAATATTCTCCTTTGCTGTCGTATTTGCCAATTGCATGAAGCGAACATTGATTAAAACTTGGCAAACTAGAATTAAATTTAAGTTTTTCTTTTGGATAATTTAGATTACATAGAATATCAAATTCAATATAACCCAAAGTTTTTAAAAAGGACAGGAAATTCAGTTCATCTTGTGCACAAGTAATAGGATGAAAATCTTTTCTTCAGCACATTTGTATGGTTCCAAGCCAAAAGTATCACACTTATTCGCTACTTGTGGCATAGGAGTAAAAGAATCATCAGCACACAAGTCCTCTTTATCACAAGGAACAATAAGTAATTCATTTGACAAAGGAAAATCAGCAGTGGGTTCCCCTATTTGTTGTTCTTCATTAGCATGCAGAGTGGATAAATTTTGGACATTATGGGTCATATCATTCTTGCAAGTATTCACAGATAATAGACTCTCCTTTTTAGCATTAAGAGCAAGATAAAACAATTAACCAATATGTATGTATGATTTACTAATTAATAAGGTTCGAATTTCATAATTGAGCCCTCTCATGAACCTACTCATAACATCTTCCATGCATTCATCTAATCCACCAAACATGATGCAAATCTTAAAATCATGGTAGTATTCTTTTACAGTCCTACTATCTTGCTTCAAGTTGTCTAATTTTGCAAGCAAATAATCAGCATAATATGTAGGAACAAATGCATCTCAAAAAAGGAATTTAAAGTCTTCCCAAGATTCTGGAACTTTGTTGTGCCTACAAATGTGTTTCCATTCTAGCAAAGCATATTCAATCAAAACATTAGAGGCAATACAAATCTTTTGTTTCTCAGACAGGTCATGCTCATCAAATAAATTATCTACTTTAACTCCCAATCAATGTAAGCTTGAGGATCAAACTTACCATCATATAACGGTAAGTGTTGAATGACATCCTGAATATGAGAGTCTAGTTTCATCAGCTCAAAAATCTCCGTATCACCTATCATGATTAGTAGAAAATAAGAAACACAAAAATAATATGTATCCTCCTATCAACTACTAGGATGTGTCGGTTGTAATTCTCTCAAACTCAACTTGTTAAAATAAGCCCTTACAAATTCTTACCAAGCCAAACAGGAGGTGACGACAACCAACAAGTCTACAACCGTGGAGCGAAGTATATCGGTGCCACAACAACAAAAAAATTGTCAAGCTGTAGTCGAATATGTGGAGCTGTAGGTGGGCTGAAGCAAGGAAGTACTAGCACCACGTTAGTCACAAAAGCAAGCTGAATAATCGTTCAATGGTGGTACTGTGCTGGTCCTAGCCTAGACCGTGCTAGAGGCGTGAGCCTGGACACAAAGGAAGTCACAACACACCACTAAAAACATGGAGAAGCACAACGAACAGCCCTTTTTCTTCCTGTTTTTTTTTCTTTCTTTTCTTTTTTCTTTCTTTTTTGTTTTTTTCTAGGGGATCCTCAAAACTAATTATATAAAAAAAAAGACTTCACAAGAGTCACACACCACACAAACTTTTTTCAAAAGGACAGGGTATTCTGGTAAAAAAACAGATACTCTCTCTTTGGAGTAAAACCGAGCCAATATGTATGCATAATGTGGAGGAGTCGAGTACAGGTATGGACTTCTACTACCTTTCTAGAACACTTCAATATATGTAGCACAAGTGCAAACAACAACAAGATTTGGTAACACGGCGTAGCAACCAATTCAGAATCCACACCGATTCCTATTCGGTCTTTAACAAGATTAGGACTCTAGAGTAAGCTGAGCTAATATGGATATGTTGGACGTGGAGAAGTTGAGTATAGATATGAACTACTGCTACACAAAGATGTACTCAGATTCGGACTCAAAACAGCAACAAGGCAGCTATCAATTCGGACTCAAAACCGATTCCAACTCAAACTTCAACACCACGTAGGATTCGAGCTCAAAACAAACTCAGATTCCTACTCAAACTTGAACACAAGGATGTATTCAGATTCAGCCAATAGAAGGTTTATATGGTAGCACACGGCTGTGACTAGAACGTGATAAGAACTCAAAACTCAAAAGGACTAAAACAAAGACCAGCGACTCGACACAACCGATGCAAACCGAAAACTCAACATGCCCTAACTAAGCAGTACAAGCAAAGGCTCAAAGGGTTTATAGGATTGTGGGTAAACTAACCTACTATTTTTTTGGCTTTTCTAGAGTATAGGAAAAATTAAAAACAACGAAGGTTTCGAAGTCTCTCACTGATAAACCCTACTCTGATACCAACCGGTATGAAACCGCTAGGGTGAATCCCGATCTTTCAATGAGAGAAGGTGGATAACTCGATTTGGGGATAGAGATGACATTCACGGCCCAACTACAACCATCCAAGGATGCTGCGCCTTAGCAACCAATACATCACCTCCAATGGTCGTCGCGATCTTGTGGAGCACGATCAACCAAACCACTAGGGTAATTCCTGCAAGAAATCAAGGAACAAGCAAGAACAAGTAGAACAAGCAACTCAATTGCAAATATGGAGATGAAAAAACAATCTAAACTCACAAAGTTGGGGTTCTGAATCAAGTAGAACGGATGGTCTAGTCAACACACGCGTCTACAAGGAAGTAGTAATGGCTAAACTTTCAACAAAAGAAAACACAATCTGTTTGTGGCGGCTATAATCCTTATTAATACCTAGGAAGACGAACAGGGGGTCCTGGTGTCATGCTCCATCCCTAGGACACGTCCTTAGTGCACCCAACTTGATACAAAGCCCATCGGGCCAAAATAAGGCGACATAGCGCCTTTGATAGAAAAATATCTCGGTAGTAATTTGATCATTGCAGCCGCCTCAGGCAAGATATATACATGAGTCCAAATCCATATGAAAATAGACTTCATAAGGATTCCATGGACTACTTGAACACCCAAAACAGAGTCTAGATGAGGTCGTGGCGGCCGTCGCAAGTTGGTGCAGTGTTGCAGTCCGAATCTAGCCCCAAAACATGTTGGATTTGATCTCTTTCTTTCCTTGAGCCAAAAGTGACGTGGTGTCTTGGTGGAGGACGTTGGGAATACTTGTACTTAGCCCCCAATCAACTTCTTTGGTCCTTCATGCCTTCCATGTGTCTTTAACACTCTTTTTTATCCATGTATGTATTTCTTAAAATGACAATGAACACACATCATGGTGCAGCATCAATTCATCAAATGTATCAAATACAATCATGGTAAAGGATTGTTTTACCTGTGAATCAAAAGTTGCTAATGTGCTTGTATCCAGGTAGGTGATGTCCTCATCAACAGTTCTCATTATTTATTTTACAAGAACTATTTCTCGTGGAGTTCCCATCATGAGGTCCACATGCATGTCCCTTAGCATCCAATCCTAAAAGAACTCAAGGGTCCAATGGTGTTTGCATCCCCAACGGTCTTCTTGCGGTTGTGGGGTGGTTGATTTTTCAGTAGGCTCTCCTTCTCTCTTCCTCATCTTTGGGCGCTCAAGGGCCTTCTGTAGCTCTTGCTTGCATTGTTCCGTTTCTTCCCTCATGGTCAACAGCTGTGAGTTTAGCATGAGTAGCTCTCCCTTAGTGCTTGTACCTCGGCTTCTGCTTCCATGAGCTTTGTGTTCCTTATCTTCAACTCTATTTTCTGATTTTCATAGAGAATGTCGAGGGCATGTAGGTACTTGACTATAGTCATGAGAGGGTACTCTAGTGCTTGTGGCTTCACCTTTTCCATTGCCTTAATCTTCTTACGCCAAACAAGAGATGTCTGATCCATCACTGGAAAGAACTTGGCATGAGTGTTGTTGACTTCTGCTTCATACTCTTGACAGATGTTTATGAAAGCCCAGCGTGTTGTAATCTAACATGTGTCCTGTAATTCTCTTCCATAGGCTAGGATGCATCTGACCCTAAACTCAGTGTTTGTTGGATGCTCGGTGATATGCAGGTGCATCTCGCACTTGAGTACACCCTCCACATCGCACTCACAATAGTAGTACAAGGGAGGCTCAGTGTAGCCCAAGCGTTGAAGTGTCTCCCAAAGGAGTAGTGGGAATCCTCCAGCGGTCAAGCAGTTCGAACATTCCCATATGTCGTCCATTGCTGCAAAATTCACCACAAGGGTTAGAACATTTTGTGACAAAAATGAGAAATGACAATGAGAAGGGTTTCGTCGACTTCACTATTATTAGGTTTGTGGTTATTTCTATTGCTATAAAACTATCTAACGCGTTCCAATCCTAGGGCTTCGTCCTATGGTCAATCTCAGCTCTGATACCACTCTATTGGCCCCTCAATTTGAGTCCTAAGTGCATCCGTATTTACGTCGGGATCACGCACAAATACGCATGAATCACAAGAATGGTACACAGATATATATAATAAAAGGTTTCAAGCTTTATTGATATCTAGAAATAAGGTCTTACAACAGTGGCCCGAAGGGGCATGGTCATGGGCTACATATCTAGCGAAAGACTACGACCGTGAAACAGCATTATTGGTGGTCTCTAGAGTGGAATTATTATACTACGAAGTGGTGTCCTATTACATAGGCAACTTGAGCACAGTCGAAACCCTAGCCTCGATGTCATATTCCTATGAACGTATCTCCTTGAGGGAATCCTACTCCTCGGGGTACGCTTCCTCATCGAAGTCATAATCTTATTCCGTCCGAGGTCTGTGTTCAACAATGGGTGAGTACATACGTACTCAGCAAGCCCTAACCATAGGGTGGAAATAGAAGTGTAGTGGTGGTTATAATTAAAGGTTGGGTCCTAGCAAAGTATTACCATTCCCATTAGTACCCGGATTAGCATCAATTCCATTACCAGTTTCATTACATATAAAAGTAAAACTAATCATAGTATCCCATCCTAGCATTTGCCTATTCTAAGGATGTGGCTATTCGAATAGGTTTAGTTAACTCTGCAGAGGTGTACAAGTTTCCCCACACGATAGGTGCAACCTCATCAATGATCAGTGGACGAAATAGACCTAACAAGACCCTATACCCAAAAGTACGTGACCTTAGATGTCCATATAACCCTACTACGACTTCTCTGGGGTTGGAGAACAACGTGGAAGATCACATAGCATCCACACCACAGAAGATCACATAGCATCTGTAAAAACAATGATATGGGCTCAAACGTGGCCAAAACTCTAAAGTTTAACATGGAAGATCACATAGCAACCACGCCAACCGGACCACGGTAGAACACATAGCATCCATGTCTGCTCCTGATATTCCGCTGCCTACACTGGCCTCCTAGTAGGAATTATACTTCTATCTAATGGGGTGCGAGATCAAGCCTACCCATATAGACATGTGGTTGTACGTAATATCTCACTAGGCGAGCGGGACTATAAATTGGTCCTTATGTGACCGAGGCGAGTATCTCCAACAGGAATCCTCTCTAGGTATTCCTGCCATGGTAAACTACCTCCATAGTTTACCACCACTCGCCCCATATCGGGGTTTAATTTCAGGTTAAGCATAGTTTAAGTTCTATTATTATCCCTAATTCTATTCATGGTGTGGAGCTCATAAAATAACAAGATACTATTTATCTTAATTCAATAATTATCATATCGCAATGACCGAGCTCATGTTCTAGGGTGATAATCTCATAGTCAGGTTTTAGCATTTAAGTGGTTTAAAGCAAGATGGTAGGGAGGGGAGCTAGGACTTGCCTTCGTTGTTGTCACCTTCCGGCACATCTATGAAATTCGGGTCTTCGTTCTCCTGACGATCACCGTCATCTGTCGGGCGTAGTGATCGTATAAACCTACCGCTAAGACACAAGGTAAAAGCATAGGCAAACATAGAACAATATGGTGGTACTAGGTGCAAATGATAGGGTTCGATTTTAGATAAATTTTAGAGGTGGTTCTATGTAAAAAGGAGTTAGGGTTTAAAAGTTATCTATTTTAGAAGTTTATCCTATAGTTATTTAACTAGGTGGAATTTTATATGCATATTCTGGTGCATGAAAATATGTGCAAACTACATGATTAATTTTCCTAATGCATCTAGTTTATTTACAAATTTTCTAGGAATTTTTCTAAGTCAGGAAAATAGGTTTCTAATAGTATTTGTAACTTAAGAGCAAATTTAATTCTACAATGAAAGAGGCAATCGACTACATCAGTTTCCTTTTTTTCCAAAGAAATTCATTTCTGTAATCACAAATTTGACTAATCTAGGATTAAATTTCTAGGAAAATAAAAAATTCATAATAGTTAGTTGGCGACAAGCAATGGTTCCCAAATCACAACGGAATAGACAATTCACTATATCATTGTCCTCTCTTTCTGATGAAATCCAGTTCTATAATGCCAAACTCAAGTAATTGAACACTGAAATTTTGAGGGAAACAGGAATTTGACAATAATTAGCTGGCAGGAAGCTATGGTTCCCAAATCAAAAATAGAAAACTGATATATTGGTAGAAAGCTTACTTGCATGTGCTCACGCAACACCTGCTCTCAGCAGCAGGTGAGACACCAACCATTCCATGCCGGTGGTATGTGACCCTGGTAATGACAAGCATGAAAATTATATGTACATGCTGCTTCTGATTTTTTTTTTTTTGTGCAATGAAATCAAATACCCACAATTGAGAGCATGTAAGGGCATTGTAAAGTATAACAAATAGTAGGACTACAGTTAAGTGATTGCAGTGACACTCAAATTGGTAACACCAATCGGACAGGAAACATGTATGTGGATTTAAACCTTTGAAGGCCAATAAAGAAGAGAAACTTGTCAAGGCACTATATCAAGAATTTTGGAAAGCGTCCTCAGCACAATAAAGCTGATTTGAGGATGTACAGGAACACATTTTTTGTACCTGAGCTGCAAATGAGCCGGATAGGCAGATGCACGACTTTTCCTTCTTTAATGTACCGATCTCATTGACTCTTGTTCATATTGAGATACCGCTACAACCTAAAACAAACAAAGAAAGTATATGCTATCAGAAAACATTATCTTCAGAAAGTAGTTCAACGTGTAAAATTATGGTGACAATAGTGCTCAGCCTAGATATCATATGAAAGCAACCATACATGTTCAGGCCAGCATAAATGAAAGAAGCTATGTGCAAACTATGCATGTAGGAAACCAAACTGCCACCACATACATCACAGGTAGATTCTAACATTATAGAATAAACTGTAACATCACTCATGGCCACCAAACATGTTGCAGTTAGATGTACCTTTTCATTGCCTGCTCTAGGGGATAGTTTGTCTATAGGGTATGTTGGGATTTCATTGGCTGCTGTAAGGGCTATATTATTTCATATAAAAACTGAAACCTTAACATGTTTAAGTTTAGATTTATTTGCCTTTGAGGTAACCACCACTTTGTTTCATATAAGGTAAAGTAACTGCATGCTTGGCCTTCAAGAAGCAGGTACTCAATTTGTAATGATAGAAACTGTGCATGTGATCTAACTACCAAATTCTAAATTCCATTCACTTGGTGAAAACACATAATGCAATAGAGTCTCCAACTTTAGAACAGGAGGCATCACAGTTGAGGAAAACTTACTGAGTTGCATAGGAGCGTAGGTACATTGGGAAACGACTCCAGCGATGGTGCTACTATTTGTTTGTTTTCCACAAACTCACTAATTAGCAGTGTTCTGCTTGTTGCCATGCGTAGTTGAATCTCTTATCAACAATAAAAAGGAAGATTAGGCAAAAAAAAGGATAAGATATTTAATAATGGCTAGAGCATACCTTGGACATTTAGCTACCAACATAAATAAAGAGAGCAGAATAGCCGAGCATCAGGATAAGCTAAAAAGGCACAAGGCAAGGCGTGATTTTTTTCTTTTAGCCCAAGATATTTTAGACTTGTATAACCGACACCATAAAATGAAGGAAACATTATATATATAGGTGTGTACATGACTTAAGAGGCACCATAGAACCAGGATGCAGTGGTAGAGTGGTTTGAAATAGTTGATCCATTAGCATTTAGCTACCAACATAAATAAAGGGAGTAGAAAACATGAGCACCGGGATGAATTAAAAAGGCACAAGGCACGACGTGTAGTCTATTTAGACTAAGATATTTAGACTTCTAACTGGCACCAAAAAAAGAACAAAACATTATATGTAGAAGCACACAATATCGAAGTCAAAATTTGAGAAAAATGAGAAATTAGAACTCTAGGCTATCAATTTTATCCCAAATTTGAAAAAGCATGAATGGAAGACCATAGGAAGCATGAATGCAAGACAGCATAGCAAAAGTGCATGTGACTAAAAAATTGTGAAACTAAAACTTTCAGCTATCAATTTGATCCCAAATTTGAAGGAAACATGAATGTAAGACCATAGAAAAAAGGGCATGGGAATCATGGAGCATACTAGAACACATCATATTTTAGTTAAAAGAAAGTAATTTGTTGTAACGACATAGGACCTGCACAGAAAGTAGAAAATAAGCATAAATCTATGTAATCCTTGAACACTGCATGCTACAATCGCAAGGAAGCTCTTCATACCTAAAGTTGGGTCACCCTATAACGAATTCCTCATACCTAAAGCTGGGCCTAAATCCTAACCCTAGAACAGGCAACAGTGAAGTCAAAGAATCCAGTGATGAAACAATTATGAATTAAGCAACAGAGAATCATAAATCTAATTCAAGAAAGAGGAGACACAAGAGGTACCATTCATGGAGTCATCGTTCAGGGCGTCGTAGAGCATGGAGGAGGAGGCGCCACGCTAGGGGCCTCCTGAGCAGCCGATGTGCCACACAGCCACGTCGGGAGCGAGGGGAGTTTAGGGTTTGGCCCGTCCGGCATAATACCTAGGGTTTCGCTGACCAAAGGAGAACACGCTAACCTACAGAGGAGGCATCGAGGAGCCCGCGCAGAGGATGGGGAGAGGGAGGGGCGTCGTCGCCTTGCCATGCCCACCGCCGCCTCGGGAGGGAAGGGGAGAGAAGGAGAGGAAGGGGAGGGAGGGCGGCGGAGGAGGGCGGCTGCCGCCGTCAGCGGCCTGCTCACCCCTGGCGCTGTCGCCCGCAGCGTCGGGAGAATGAGGGAGAGAGAGCGAAGAGAGAGAAGAGGGGGGATTCTAATGAGAAGCGGGAGAAGCAGAGGAGAATTGAGAGAAACTAACCAAAATCGAGAGAAGCAGACGGAAGCGAGAATCTGCTTCAAGCGATCTGGGCCGTCAAACGTGAGATTGGATGATAGGGGGAATTTGGAGCGACGTGGTCGTAACTTCTATGCGAGGAGCTGACACGTTTTGTAGTTTCTAATGAGTTGATGAGACCAGAGACAAAGGGCGTGATTGGTTGCTCCGAGCTTAGTCATCTGGGATGAAGGCCCCATCCAGGCTCTTCCTAGCCCAGCTAACACCGTTCACCCTCCTGTGTTTGGTTGCACTTGAGGCTTGCGTACTGGATGACTTCCTTCTTGTTTGGTTGCCAACATGGAGGGTTAAGTGGTATGAAGTTGTGCCCCTAGCTCTGTTTGGTTTGCCGCATGGCAACAGGTCTAGGCACCAAGGTATGGTTTTGGTGAGGTTACCACACTTCTCAGGAAAACAAGCAAGACAGAGGATTTGTTTGCCTCAGTTCATTGTGTCTTTTCATCAACAATGACCTTGGAGTATCTAATGACAAATTTGAACCATACAACAGTTCTGGCATATAATAGTTAACAACATTAGGGTCACAGTACCTCACAAGGTCATTGTCATTATAAATTTGCACGGCGCATTTTGAGCATCATAGGCAGTTGTAGCAACGATCAAGAATGAACCACAGGAGCACCAACAAGAAAAAAGACTGCACCACAGCCACAACAAATAACACCGGTGTGTTTCTGATCACCTTTGGTGGAGGCTTGACAAAAACTTTGTCATCTTCACAACCCATGAACTCCAAGTATGATGTTTTTGCCTCTTCTTTGGTAGGAAAGCTCTTGTAGCTGTTGTTTTTAAAACCAGTTACCTGGGCATTGCATCTAGCCCAGGTTGCATATACCCCAGGAACCTTGCTGCGGTACACAACATACCAAGCCATGTGTGTACTGCTTAGCAAGCAAAAAATCAGACAAAATGAACTATGAAAGACGCGGCTGCCACACCAAAGGGTGCTCCTCCAGCGTATACTATTACACAATCAACATCACTGACCTCTAGACACTTTGCTTAGTGTGTACAACAAAATAGGCATCAGCATGTACAAGATCTACACAAAACATGAGGTATACACCAAATACGAAGCATCATGTACAGATCTGAGCTAGGAACAGGTAAATCAGGTATAGCATCGCACAGATCTGAGGATGTCAAACCAAGAACCCTAATTTCTTGGCATTGCAAGCAAAATCCACAGACAAATCAACAAAATCGACACTGAAGAAGGAGGAGGGGAAGAGCGCAGGTGGCATATACCGTCGAAGCGCCGGAGGATTGAGAGAAATCCGCCGACGGTGGTCGCCTCGGTAGGGCTACCGAGGTCGAGGGGGAGCTAGAGGGGAGTTCGCACCAGAGCTATGGCGGAAGGAGAGGCGAAGAGTGAGGGCGGTAACCCTAGCCGTGACCCGCTCGCGCGCTTTATCGCCAGGACGGCCTCATCTCCCGCGCTCTCCGAAAAGGTTCCCGCCAAGCACCGCGCGAGCCTGCACCGAGAGGAAAGTGGGGATCAAGAAGACGGCGTCGTCCGAGATGGAGGAGGGCATCTACACGAGAGGAAGCAGGAGAAAAGTGCGAGTAGTGCAACTAAACATGGGCGAAATGCACCAAAGGGTGTGGGATGGGCCATATGACGGCCCGGTTCGGGCAACCAATCACGCCCAAAGGCACTTGGTTTTGGGTGACGGCGTGACGCGCTCGCTGGCCTCTCTCTGCCGGAGCTCTAAGCTCCACCGAAGTCGCCGCTGCGGCAAGCCGGCAACGCAGATTTAAAAGGAAACTAGATATAATTTATTAGGACACCTTTTAAGACTGACTGTTATATTTGTATGTATTTGCATTTTTGAAGATATACATACATAGGGTGCCAACATTAATTATTATTGACTAATGTATGTTGCACAGTTAAATGTCAACACTCTAGTGGGAAAAGAACACATGGAAAAATAAATTCATCTAACTCTAGCTAGCTAACGTCCAAATCAAAGACGACTGATCTCACAAACAAAGCTAGTTAAGCTAAGAGAGAACTGACTGTAACTAATATATGCTAGCATGTGTGTATTTCTAACGTTCTGGTTATGTATTTTTTTTCTTGGAATCCAGTTACTCGAGAATTAAAAGCAGAAATATTCTAGTCATGGTCTTGTGGAGAATAAAGTAATTAATAAAGATAGCTCATGTTCTTAACGCATATCCTTATCTTCGTCCTTGTCCTTAATCGTGGAATCAGCATCGTTTGTCACATAAATAAAGGAAGCTGCTCAGAGAACTTGCTTGCCAAGCATACTGCTCTTGTTCGCTGACCCACATCACAGTCTATGAAGTTTCATTGAAACTCACATGCCTTTGCTCTGTCTCCCGATTAACAAATGGGTCGCATCCATGTCACAGCAACAATTAGCTAGCTAGCTAGCCATCACTGTTGCTATATGTGTTTTAACTTTCAAGACACTTGGACCTTTTGGGATTCACTTCAATAATTTTTTCTCTCTATTCAAATCCAAACATATAAGCATGGAGGCCTATATATAGCTCCTGCCGTTCTCTTTGTTAAAAAAAACAGTAATCATGTCGGCACACAGAGCGGTAAATAATCTTATATATATCGTGTGTACACAAAATATATGCCAGCATTTTTGGCATCTTTGGCGCCTCATCTATGATAGTATAAATAAATCATACATGTCGTCCATTGATTTGAAGGTTGGAGTCTAACTTGTAAGTTATGGTCGAACCTTCAAAACATATTTCTCTTTTAGTCTCTACATACTAGCTTAGATCGTGACGCTGTCCGATTCCATAGAAGCGATAAAGATTTCGTGGTTGAGGTTCAATAAACCTGAATTTTCCTATGTGACATGTTTTATTCCGATGGTTCCACATACTCAATAAACCTGAAAACGAATTAATTTGTCAGTTTTAGTTGACACAGAGAAAAATAGTAATTAGCTTGTTGGTTTCTCAAGAATACAATGCAAGGGAAAAATAAATTACGTTGTGGGTTGACATGGAACTCACAGGATAGTTGATCTTAAATTCTACTAGTATAGTGCATGCATGCAAGGTGGCTGTAAAGAAGCGGGGCGGGTACTAGGGAAGCGGGGCGGTGGCGGTGGTGTCAAGTGCGCCGGTGGCACGTGCAGCAGCTGAGTATTTTGTGGGCCTCCTTCGTTCGTTGACCTCGACGGGTCAAGGTCAGGTCAAGTAAGTCAAGCTCGGTATACACGGCCTGCAGCCAATGATGTGCTGACACGTGGACACACGCTAAGTTTCCGTGTGCTTTTTGCAGAATGGATTTTAGTTACTTTGCTTATCCAGTGTCACGTGGCTTTGCGTACGTAAGATTCAGGCGTGTAATGCCAGCCTAAGTGTGGTTGTAATCACGTTACGACACATGCATGCATGGGTCTAGTAGAGGAGGGAGCAGCGCACGTATCGGCCGTTTAATTTGTTTTGCTCCGAGATTATATTGCTGGTCGGTAGTTTATTATTAACGCTACATACATTAGCAATTAAGTACTCCATATATATTTGTTCCTAAGTATAGGACGAACTGGACATCAATATGCATGGTTATTACTAATGTGCACCTTGTAAGTATGATAGTAATAAATGATAAGATTGCTACCTCAAATTAAGCAAGAGGATTTGATCGCACAGAATCTATGATATTACTAGGGGTCCGTTTCGCAGAGCTGTGCTCCCTGATTCTCCAGCTGTGCTCCCTGATTCTCTGGTGAAGTGATACTGAGGCTGAAAATGATTCTCTTTAATTCTTTAGCATAAACTCTTAAAATCACTATGGAGAATCACTTCACAGAATCAGGAGAAGTTACTTTTTTCCAGCTGAGAGCCTCTTAGCTCATTTCAGAGAATCACTTCACAGAATCAGCAGAATCACTTCACTCTGAAAAAACCGTTTGGCAACCGGGGAGTGATTCTCTTCGAGAATCCGCTCCATGGAGCGCTCCCAAACACACCCTAGCTGGTAACCCCGCGCGGAAGCTGGCAATATACATGAAAAATCCAGTGGCAAAAGGCGGTATGAGCCAGCCAATTATGATTAGAACATAACATATTTAGTTGTCCTGCAGGTAGGGATAAATTAAGTAATACTTGTTGAAGACCCAAAAAATATCGAAGTGAACTCATATGAGTTATGTAAGGGTACACATATGTGTATACGTGTATAAACAGAGTACAAAATGGCATACTTTGTACGTTGCCGAATATGATGACAAAAGTAAGAAGTATTTGTGGTACAATAGACAATCAGTGATGATGGGAAGATACTAATCTTGCATATGTGGTCAACAAAAAACAGCGGAGATCTGCTTTAGTTGGCCCTTCAAGCATTCGATCCCTGTGCACATATGTGTACCTGATGGTAAAATGAAAGGAGGTTAAAAACAGTGTGTTCTATTGATGAAAGTTTTTTGGGGTTAATGGGATGGGGATTATTACCTGATAACATAAGGGTGTAATGCTATTGATCATGGAGGCAACAGAATTGTAGAGGGCACAAAGGCTATGTGGCCCTTACTATGATGATGGTTTGTATCAGAAATTGGACCTAAAATAGCAAAAGTTGCATTGGGGAACAAAGAATGTTACAGTGCTATCGAAGACTAAAGGGAATGGCAGGGAAAAAGTAATATTGCATATCTATTTATCAAAAGGTTCATGAATCAATTCTCTCATTTCCACGTAGAGCAATTGACTGATGCGTAGGCATGCGTAAGGGGTAAAAAACACACAGAAAAAGTTGTAGGTACTAAGAAATATAGTCTTGTATTGATAAACGGTGCGGAAAATATTCTGAAGAAATCGTGGGTGAAACAATTATTACCAAGTTGGAAAGCGAACCAAGGGCTCCGGCAGTGGCTTGTATACTGCCAAAGACAATGGTGGCCAAATTCTCAGCGTAAGGATAATGTTCTAATGCAAGTCATCAAGAGTAGGGAAAAGGCTGATTCGTAATAGAAAGTTAAATGAACTCAAAAGGAGAATCTCAGTAACGTAACAGACGGAAACTACTGACTGTGTTGTTTCCCAGGAATCCAAGATGTAATATAGTAATTATGTTTAAGATATGATATGCTTGGCAATCACAGATTCAGTTAAGGAAATTCTTTGGCATGAGCAACCCAAAAAGCTTGATAATATAATTACACAATGATGATGTAAGAGAATGCACATGATCTGTACTTGATAAGAACTTATTCATAGGATTGTTTTATAAAGTACATAGGCTCAGAGCATCATGAGACACAAATAAACAAAAATGCATCAATATGGTCATTGAAAAAAAGCTTACATGAGGTGATACAGGTATCTGCACTTGCACTGGCATGGAAGCTGGCTCATAATCTGAACCAATAGGATGAGAATCATCTAGTAAGCAAAAATATGTTTTTTTCGTAGCCAGGTAAGGAGATGAGAATGGATATAAATAGATCTAATATATCTGTAGGAAAAGGAAAGGGGAAAATTTGAAGATGGAAATACAGAGATAGGTAACCTGGGTGCACCAACATGAGGCAACACGAATCCACTGGTTGGTGGTCTTGATCTCATACACCTTTGTTTGGGCAAATGAAGCTTGTATCACATAGGGGCGCTCAACAGTTCAGTATAGTGTGCAAACATAATTACAATAAAGGGAACTAATATTTTTATAGGAGTACAACAGCTCAATAAAGGAAGTTACCCTGTAAACCTGAACAATCTCTATTTCAGTGCTTTGAATGGAGATGTTGAATAACCATACCTCAGAAAGTTGGTTACATGGTCTTGTTCTCACACACCTTTGTTTGGGCAATGAAGCTTATATCAAATAATGGTGGTCAACAATTCAGTATGGTGCGCAAGCATTGACAACCTGAAAAATATTTGATGAGTATAGAGACCCTTGTTTTAGCTGAGGAATGAAGCATCCTCTGTAAAGGGCGTACCCAGTGCAAAGAGCTCCCGCTCTATGCGGGGTCTGGTAAAAGTGTTAGTGGCAAGCCTTATCCTCGCCTGTGCAATGCGAGGAGACCGCGACTCGAACCCGGGACCTTCCGGTCACAGGCAGTAAGACTCTACCACTTGCACTTGGCCCACCCCTTCAATGAAGCATCCTCTGTATCACAAAGAAATGCTAAAATGTAATCCTTGCACAAACCCTCCACGTGCAGCGTTCCTTGTCACACACAACTGTGTAACGGCGCTCCGCATATGAATGCAATACCTTGTAAGGTCTCTTTCGTATCACTGCAAACGCATGCAACCACCTCTTCAATGCAGGGAGGTCTTTGAATACCCTCCCATCCTCAATTATCATGTTAGGGCCGGCCTCAGGAGCTTCTAGAAGCTCATCATCACGTCCTTCTGCACACGTCTGATCGGAATGAGCAAGATTGTTGAACTCGTGAACTCTTGAATCGCGGCGGCCGGGGAAGATACGCCTCAGCATCTCAACATCACTCTCTGTCAGCTCTCCAACAGGACGATCATCATCAGAATCAAGAGCCCTTGTCATCTCATATGGCTCCGAATCATTCATAATTTCAACATTATTGAAGCCACGGAATCTATCTCCATAGAGCACTTGCGTAGCAACAGTGGACATATCCATATTATCAGGAATGTTTACTGCAACATAAGTAGAAAAATGAGGAAAGAATAAAAAATTGAGAGAATTCCTTATTTGACACTGGGAAAATGAGTCGTTCCTTTCTTGACCCTGAAATTTTCTTCGTTCCCTATTTGACACTCACTTCAACTTTCATCCCTAATTTGACACTACCGTCAAATCCGTTAGCTAACGGTGTTAACTGGCTGTTAAAAAGACGTTTTTGCCCCTAGAAAAAAAGCGGCGAAGCAAATTTGAGAGGAAAAAAAACCTGCGCCTTTTTTTGCAGCTGGGCGCATGCATCAGAGGCGGGCACAGTTTTTTTTCCTCTCAAATTTGCTTCGCCGTTTTTTTTTCTAGGGGCAAAAACATCTTTTTAACAGCCAGTTAACACCGTTAGCTAACGGATTTGACGGTAGTGTCAAATTAGGGATAAAAGTTAAAGTGAGTGTCAAATAGGGAACGAAGAAAATTTCAGGGCCAAAAAAGGAACGACTCATTTTCTCAGTGTCAAATAAGGAATTCTCTCTAAAAAATTAGATGTAAGGAATGGGGTAAGCTCCCAATAACCATGTGTATAAGACACTTACTTGGATAATTCTGTGTCAAAGGGATCTCATGAGGATGATCTGCCACAACATCATGAGTCTGACAAGCGTCTCCAACTAGCATATTAGGGGCAGATTGAGTATCGGGAACCGTAGGTGCAACCTCCACATCCATATCAGATTCCGGGACAGGAGGGTCGAAGTGTGTCTGCTGACCCATTGGTAGGGAAAACCCACGAGGGGTGGGATCAACTAACACCCGATGCACAACCACGTCCAAACTTTGAAACTAGCACTTCATAGCCGATTTCACATAGTTCTTCCACTGGTCTGCACACCCAATTAGGATCATCTTCTTGAAGATGTTGGGAGAGGAACCTAGGTGAAGTACACCCTCCACTACGATGCCATCATCATCATCAGCTCCATGGCAATGTAGCTCCTCCCGAGCCCTTGCAACTAACTCACTAAACGATGGATTTTCATTGAATAACACAGGAACGCTTTGCATCTCAACAAACTCAACATATCCATAGCGATCTCTTTCCACGGTGCCTCCGTGATATATGCTCAGTAGATTGTCCATCTAGTAGTTCAAACAAAAATTAAAATACAGTTCGTTTAGTCCAAAGTAGTTGCTATATAGTACCTCTCTAATAGACACTAACCAACTATACCCTAAATAACTATGTCACTAGCCATCTAACTATATTTATCTAACTATATTTATCTCACTAACTAAATCAACTAGCTATCTAATAACTATATCTATATACCTATGTCACTAGCTTTTTAACTATATTTGTCTAACTATATTTGTCTCACTAACTAAATCAACTACCTACATCATGTCATTTGCTAGAAACTACCAAATAATCAAAGTAACACTATAATTCAAGCTAACTAAGTACCTACATTGCATATTCAAAAATTTTACCTGTCCAAGTCAATGAGACAATGCGACGCGGACGTGGAGGACGGGATCGACGGTGAGGTCGCAGTGCGCTAGGAGCAGGGGTCGTGTCGCTGCCGGGGTCATCGGAGGGAGCACCTATCTGCGCGCCGACGCCGGGCGAGCCAACGACGACGAGGCGGCCTTGAGAGACGGAGGGGCCGGCGCGCGCGGCGGCAGCGCGGCGGCTCCAGCGCAGCAGGCAGGCGCGGCGGCGAAGCGGCTGGCGGCCGCGGCGCCAGCCCGGGCGGGCGCGGCGCTGGCGCGGCGGTGGCCACGGCCTGGCGCGCGAGCCAGATGCGAGCATGGGCGATCGGGCTAGCTCTGGGCGGCGGCGGTCTTGGCAACGCTGGTTTGGTGAGCGTGATGAGAGAGAGGAAGAGAGAAAGGAAGGGAGGGCCCATACATAAAACTAGGTTTGGCGCCAATAACCACGGCGCCAAGCTCGACGCCAAGATCTACGGCGCCAAGCTCGGTGTCAGGATCGACGGCGTCAAGTTGTCTGCCAAGTCACCGTCACGTCTGCGTCGAGCCCAAGACCTAGGCGCCAAAATCTATGGCGGGCGCCGAGCTAAGGGTCCATATTTTGAAATCATACCTCCAGGGGCATATTTGTGAAAAATTCTCAAAAAAATAGCTAAAAAAAAAAAAAAAATCGGGCGTGGCGTACATCCTGGCTCTGCGGACGGGATCCAACGGCCCGGGACGAACGACTGTATATAAACAGTGATCTAGGTGACGAAACCGGATGGGAACTATATTATATTATATTATATTATTTATTTATTATTATTATTTATTATTTATAGATAGATACAGCGAGTTTTTTGTATCGTTGGCAATCAGGGTGGTACGGTGCGAATGTGACCATGCAGAGTAAACGAGCAGTATTTCCCCCACACAAAAAAATACTCGTACATGCGTGAGTTATATTCGCATCGAAGAACATAGTGAACCGACACCCAGTGGCCAGTGCTCTGTACTTTGCTTAAGTACGTCAAATAATGGAATGACCCCCGTGCTGTGTTGCTCAAGTACCTCAGTCCCCAATGACCCGGCGCATCACTCGTACGCGGTCCTCTTCCTTCGTCTCTTAACCCCACTTACATTAGGTAGCGTTTGGTTGGGAGTTGGTGAAGTAGGACAGTCCCGTCACTAATCTATGAGACGAGACGGGACGGTTTCATTTTCGGTTTAGTTGACAAGAGACGGGATAGACCAATTTTTTGTTTGCTGTAGAGACATCAAAAGTGAGATAAGCTGCTGATAGGTTGGACCCATTTGTCAGTTTTTTCCTTTTTCTTTTTGCTCTTCTTATCTCTTTGTCTCCGGCTCCTCCGGCCGCGGCAGGCCCGCCGCCACAGAGCATGCGTGAGCGCGAGGCGACGACGGAGTCCTTGGCGCCGCCGCCGCCACCGCCTGCACGTGGCCCCTCGCGCCGCCGCCTCCCACGTGCAGCCTCTAGCACCACCATTGCCCGCGCGCTCGACCTACCCGTACGCGGCTCATGCACGTGGCTCACGACCGCTTGCCCGGAGCCCCACGGCCCCGCCTGCCTAGAGCGCCCCCGATGGCCGCCTGCCCGGAGCCCTACCTCCTCTTCTTCGCTCCGCTAGGGAGGTCACGTCCACGCCGAGGGACGTCGAGTCCTCACCGCTCGGCTGGATCTCCCCCGCCGCGAGCTGGAGCTCGCTGGTGGGCCAGGAGCTCGCCCACGCGCCGGTAGGCCCAGAGCTCGGCCACGTGCCGCTGGAGCTTGCCTATTCTTCTTCCTTCCCACGTGCACCTCCTCTTCCTCCATCCCACTTTGCGTGACTCCGTCCCCTCGATTTTCAAGGGCAGAGTCATCGAGAATCTAGCTAGAATATTCCCTAGTTGGATCATCTCACCCCTCCCTAACTCTTCTGAACCAAATAGCACTAAAGAGGGATCATCCCCCCGTCCCACCTCCACCTCATCCATCAACCAAACACAAGCTTACTTTCACTCCTAAGAGCAAGTACAATAATTGGCTTATAGCCAAGCAAATGTTGATGTGGAGGAGAGAGAGAGAGAGATGGTCTCTCATGCAAGCAAAAAGCTGGGCACGGAAGCATAGGCATTAGTGGGTCCATACATTAAGTGAATGTGGGCAAGAATAGGAAAAAGAAAGTGGGACATGAGTAGAAATAATAATAATAATAATAATAATAAAGTTTATTAGAGACAAATAAGAGACCATTATTGTATAGCTTGGCTCTTATCACTTGACTAATAGGCAAACGCTTGGCTCTATTATTGGACTTGCTCTAAGTACGTCAATACGTCCGCCTTCAATTCCATAGGTCTCTTAGAGCAAGTACAATAATGGGCTTATAGCCAAGCTAGTCAGCATTTTTTATGACGTGGAGAAGAGAAGAGAACTTGGCTCTCATACAAGCAACAAGCTCGGCACGGAAACATAGACATCTGTGGGCCCAAACAAAAGTATATGTACAGATCGGTAGGAAAGAGAAAGTAAAAAATAATACCACATAATAATAAAAAACTTTAAAAAACAAATAGGAGACAACTATTATATAACTTGGCTCTTATAACTTAATTTATAGTCGCTGTGTCAATGACCTTGCCCATACTCCATCTTTCTCACTTTCATTTTACTCACCACCACCTTTGTCGCTTTCACTCTTATGAAGCCTATAAACTGTCCTTCTCTCCTATGGGCATCCCTCACCATACTTTCAATTTTCTCACTTTCACTCATGTCAGCCCATGACGTCAGCTTCATACGGCCTATCGAGAAGACCAAAGCGGTCACAGCCCAGAGCGCAAAACTCCATCAGCGTTCAGTCCAAAAGTGCCACATGAAAAGCCGAAAGTCCATCTCATCAACCAGCTCAAATACCATTGGGCCCAAACCTTGTACTCCATACATTGTGGTTTCTCTTTTGTCCAAACAACTCGTTTTTCAAGGAAATAAAAAAACACCATCCCTTGTGCACTAAAATTTACACCTGTAACTAATAATTACCTGTCAAAAGAAATGCCCAGTCACCCAGACTACTTTAGTTGCTTCGATCAAGCGTGAAGCCAAAATGGTGGTAAGTGTCAGAAACATCTTAGGGAGGCTACGCCGTACTAGGCTGTGACAGTGTGCGACCCTCTTCCCCAGCGCGCGTGTGCTCATAGCGTCGCTGGCGCACACGCCCACCTCTCTCACTGTTCATCTTCTTCCTCGGCCAGACTCTCCCCCGCCCACCTCGACCACCGCCCAGGCCGACGGCGACCCCTCCGCCTACCAACCACTCCCACCGGACGAACCCACCCTCCCCTAACTTCGCCAGCGCTCGCCCCCGCTGCCTATCCGATTGTCCTACACCACCCGCTCGGGCGGCGCCACCACCACCTTGCTCACCGCCAGCCAACCCGCCACCACCGCCGTGTCGCGGTTGCCGCCCCAGCCGACCGGCCATCGATTCTAGAGCCGGGGAGATGTGCTGGAAGCTGCCCCGCTGCCAACCCTAACCCTAAGCCGCTGCCCCGCCGTCGCCTGCCTCAACCCCCTCCCCTAACGTCACGAGGAAGACGGCGTGCGCCGCTAACAGTACCGGCGCATGCGTGCCAAATAAGATTTGGGGACATCGTGGCTTGTGGTTTAGAAATAAAGAAAACAGGAGTGTCGAATTCACTACAAGTGCCTTGATTAGTTAGCATAACGAATTATAATTTAGAACGGAGGAGAGGGAGTATCTACCGAGTTAAGTATCAGTGACACATGGTGAATCTGAAATTAGGGCGTAATTTCAGAAGCTGCTACTGTAGCCACTGACAATAGCAGGCATGCAGTGCTTTCAATACTACGGAGAAAAATATTGTTTACTGATTCGTTGTGAGAGAAAAATATTGTACCATGGCTGATAAGTTCAAACAAACATGTCGTTTCGCTGAAATTTGGCTCTGCTGTTGATGCTTATGCTGATTTGTTGTGAGAGAAAAACACTGTTTGTTCACTAAAAGGTATTACCATATAATAGGGCCGTATATCTTATCTATCTTATCTTTTCTCTATTTTTGCAGTCACAGCTAGTAGTATGCCTAGCCTTTTCTCCTTTCCCTTCAATCAAACTAGTAGTAAAGTATGCCCAGCTTTTTCTCCTTCCCCTTCAATCACAATCAGACTTCAGAGATTCACAAGCATGTTCACTGTTCTTTTCCGAGCATGGTCACTGTTTTTTTCCGAGAGAATTGCTTCCTACCATACTCCTTCTGTTCTTTTTATTTGTCGTTATAATTTACGTGCCGATCAAACTTTCTTAAATTTAACTAGATTTATAAAAAATATAAGCAACATTTGTATCTAATGAAACCCAACCATACATGTACTTCAACAATCTATCTGATGAACTAATTATGTACCATAAATATTTAATATTTTTTCTATATATTTTATTAAAGTTTTTCTATATATTTTATTAAAGTTGAATACGTTTAACTCTTAAAAAGCGAGAACGCTAGTTAAAAAGGGACTGAGGGAGTAAGCAAGTAGTTTCTCTCCTCCTCCCTTGCGCTGTCCTGCTGTGTCAATGCAATTTTTGGTTTTGATCTCCCAGATTGGTTGTTTCATCTCATTCGTATACTTTTGATGGTGCGGCATCATTTTAATTTCCTTCCCATGCAGGATGATTGATTGATGGGTCGAATATTTCCCCCATCTCTTAAATTTCCCTTTAGGTCGTTCTATTCTTTCGTTAAGATTTAGGCTTCAGAACGTTGTTTTACTCCCCCTGAAAACGTAGAAAAAATGGAGACAATGTAACGGCCAATTCTGAGCACATCGGCAAGACGGCAACTGCGAGCTTGATCACAAGTTCAAAACGCACACTTTAACCGACTAAATACCTGACAAGTTGTCGATTTGGAAGTACAATTACTGATCCAAGATCATCCTAACCTATGGCAAGGTGTTAAAGGCAATCTTTCAGTTCATAAAGTCAGAGACTATTATAAAATGGAGTACATGAATTGAGTCCTTGACTATTATTGCTGGTTTAGTTGCAAGGGAAGCTCGTGAACTAAACTTTCACAGTACGAAATACATTTCTTCAGAGTCTTCTTGTAGTTGCATCTCCACTGGACAGCTAGTTCCCATCTTTCCAGAGATCTCAGAAGTCGAACAGGGAGTTGATTGTAACCAGAACAATCCAGCTCCACTCGATGGAACCGGAGGAACACAGCAAACTCCTGCTCAAAACCTGACCGCTTCACATCTCTGCAGTTGCTACTGTTCTGTATTGTTCGTAAAAAGACAAGCAGACTTTCATCAAATTCTACCGTCGTAGGTAATTGTTGCAAAGTTCCTTCACATTTGCTGATTAACCATTTCATAATCCCCATCTCGTTTTCAGTCGAAAGCATCGATCCAGAGTAAATCTGATGACTGACAGCCTTTCTACGGTTTGTGGGAGTTGACCATAGCCTTAATGCACATAACAATGCAAAGGAGGGGTGACCGTTTGGATGAATGTACATCAAATCTTTTGGCCAAGTTCCAACTGAGCAAATATCCAAATCTAACTCAATGAAAGTTTTCTCATTAGGATTCTTGCCCAAAAGAAAGCCGTAGTGTTCAAGAAGTTCCAGGTTTGAGTATGTTCCATAACCAAGGAGGACCTGAAGAAAATGACATGAGTGTATAAAAAAACTGAGATGTCAAAAGAAAGAGGCAAAATAATGTAATATTTGCAAAACTAAGAACAAACCTGCTCGCCCTTTTTATAGTTTTTTCTTGCATACAAACAGTATGCATTAGAATCTTCATATCCACCATCTGTTAATCTCTCAGATGAATTGGTCATCTCATTCTTCTGCTGGCAATTCGTAAGTTCAGCTGTATCCTCTTCCTCCAATAAAGTATCATCATCAGGAGCAGCATAATTGAACAAATCACCCACAGGGCATAAGCAACCAGCTTCATCCCATGCAATATGTAATGTGCGAGAAGATACCTTAACATAGGAAAACCAAAACTTTAGAAAACAAACATGCAGAATATATAAAAACTAAAAAGACTTGTGGCTAAACAACCTATATAAGATCTTGAGTCAGGATGGCTTTCACATGGCAACTAAACTAATAGACAAAGCTAGCATATGGGGAAAAAAATGACACAAACCGAGAGTAAAAACAACTATACCGTTGCAAATGCCCAGAGCCAAGATTTAAACATCAAAAGCTTAGGTTTAAATTCCAATTCTTTCATTAGTGGCATCGCATCTTCCCAGTCTGATTTTATGGCACTTTTAGCTTTTTGTGCAACCCAAATGGCATCATCAACCTGAGAACAACAAAAATCGTTGGGTGCTTTTGGAGTGTACAGAAAAAGATGAATAATGGAGAAAATTGTTGACAGATCTACCGAGTTATACTTGGAGAGCTTCAACTTCAAAATCGTTAAAGGTAGCCAAGATAGTGTAGTAGCTGGGTAGCTGAGACAGATAGGGGTACCAGACAGAATTCCTCCCTTTCCCCACTTCAGCCAATAAGCACACTATGAGTATCTGTAGAATTACAAAGAGGAGGCCAGTAAGCATTTAAAGGGATGCTCAAGAGAATGTAACAAGTTAAAAAGTGTTAAACGAAGAATGATTAATACTGGCACTTTGAAAGGAAAAACAGCGTTTCAAAAAAAAAGGAAAAACAGAAACACCAGTATTTTATACCAGTCAAATTTCCAATTTTCTAGTGAATCTTATACCAGTCATGATAATTTTGCAATTTGCTAGTGATAAAACCAGAATATTTTAATATGCATTTGGTTTGGTTACATAAGAAAAAGGGTCGCTATAAGTTTAAGCTGAGCATACCAACTGTATCCGAAGCAACAAACTTCATAGCACAACCACAATTTGTATCCAAACTTACCCCAGCTGCATGGTGGAGCAAATACTACCAGTCTATCACCCATTTACCCTATAGTTACAATGCGCTGCTCAATCCTAATAACCACTTATCCCAATTCCTGGTAACGTCAAGGGCAGCTTGACCTTGACACGGGCATGTTCCATTTCCACCACATCTGTTGATGGAGGCTGTGTTTACCTGCACGGACGAGAGGCGGGGCCTGTGGGCGCTGACGCAGGCGGCGATCCTGGGGTCGTCGGCCGTGACGCGGTCGCTTGTGAGCAGCGCGGCTCGGGGCGCGCGCAGCACCAACTCGCTGCGCCGCAAGTCGCGCGCCGCCGCGAGGCCCCTCCTGCGGTCGAAGCAAGATAAATGCGGTGAGGCGAGCGCTGGGAGACCAAGGACCGCGAGCGTATGGAGGGGCGGGGTTTTACCCGCCGGCGTCGGGGAAGTCAGCGACGACGAGGGAGCGGCCGAGGCAGGAGGACGGCGAAGAGGAGGAAGGGGGCGACGGCGACGGCGAGTCGGAGACGCCCAGCTCGGCCGCCCACTTGAGGAGCGCCTCCATCGGCGGCGGCCGCCTGGGCCCTTGGCGCTTGGGTTGACAACTTGACACCCACCCTGTAGCTCCTCAAGCTGTGATTTACGTCTTCACGATTACGGGAAGTAGCGGCAAGAGATCGGAACGCTTCGCTGCCGACCAGTCGGACAGCAGCCGGTTGCCGACCCCCCTCTCCGACCAGCCAATAGGAAGCACGAGCGAGCTCGGCCCAATTCAATTCAAGTGCGCGGCCCAACTCGAGTGAGCGACGTACGGGGCGGCGATTGTTTGGTTCGGACTCTGGAGCGTTCAACACGTGCTGACGTGCGTGTCCCATTCAGATCAACAGATGCTCACAGGCTAGCAGGTACGTACATGTTTCTTTTTTTTTTTTGCCTTTCTTATTATTATGTTTCTTTTTTCTTTGGGTTTTTATTTTTATTTCTTTTTTTTCTAATCTTGATTTCCTTTCTTTTCCTACTTTTATTTATTTTTTTATGTTTTTGTGTTTCGTTTTCCTTTTGTACATTTCTTTTTCTTTTCCTTTTTCCTTTTTTTGTTTTATGTGGTTTTTATTTTCTTTATATTTTATTTTTACTTTATTCTTTTTACTCTAATTAATTGTGTTTCTTTATTTTGTTATATGCAGATTTTTTCATTTTCTATTTTCATTTCACTCTAGTATTTTATTTTAATCATTTTCATGACATACTTTTTATTTTTTAGGTTTTATAGTTTAATCATTTTCAGCAGCATTTTTCACTTTTGTTATTTGACTCTATTGTTATTTGACTCATTAATTACTTCACTAATTTTATTTTCACTTTTTATTTTTACATTTCATTATATTGTGATGTTCATGTAGTATACATATGATGTTCTATACTATATTTTGTGATGTCCATCAGTACAAATGTGATGTTCTACGATGTATTTTGTGATGTTTAGTAAGCATACATTGATGTTCTATGATTTTTTTTAATGCTTGGTAGCATTTTTTTCTTCTTTTTATTTGACTCTAATTAATTGCTTCACAGATTTTATTATTTTTATACTTCACTAATTTTATTATTTTATTTTATATTTTTATGATATTTGTGATGTTCACTTAGTATACATACGATATTCTATGCTATATTTATCGATGTTCGTGTTGTCTTAATATGATGTTTTAGGGTGTATTTGTGATGTTCGGTAACATTTTTTATTATTTTTATTTGATTATAATTAATTACTTCACTAATTATTTTTTTTTTTATTTTTATTTCATGATTTATGTGATGTTCGCGTAGTATACATACGATATTCTATGCTATTTTCTGCGATGTTGTGTAGTATTAATGTGATGTTCTATGGTATATTCTAGGACGTTGAATAGTATCAATATGATATTGTCTTTTATTTTTCTTTATTTGTGGGATTCTTTTGTCCCTATGTTTTGTTTAATCATTTATTAATTTATTTTATATTTAAGTTATTTATTTATTTCTATATATTCATAGAATTTGTTATTTCCTTTTTTCTTCGTCTTTATTTTACTATACCCTTTTCATATTTTTTTCCTTTTTTATTTCCTGCATTCCATGGTATATGCATGATGTTCGCATAGTATACGTATGATGTATTTAAGAATGTCCATGTTGTATAAATGAGATGTTCGCATAATGTACATGTGATGCTCGCCATATGATGTTCTATGATGTATTTTCGGCTCTTCAGGTTGTATAATGAGATATTACACGATTAGCTCTAAGTATTCACATAGTATTCATGAGACGTTGTGTTGTGTAATTTAACTCGTATATTTCATTAGATTTTTCATTGTATATTTTAGTCTAGAACATTATTTTTGTGAGGGTGTAATATTTTTTATTTGACTTAACGGTTTGATACAATTTATACTATAAATTTTTGAAACTTAAACAAAATACTTATCTAGTGTGACGGTGGAGAAGGACTTTATTGGACCACAGGTCTTGTGTTCAATGCACACTACACACTATTTTTGCACCTATTTCCTTTACCTTTACTATTTTTATTTACTATTTCTTTTCTTTCTATAGAATGCAGTCTTTCTTCTATCTGGATTCTCAATTCTGGCACGCACGAACATGCCACCTATTTCCTTTACCTTTACTATTTATTTACTATTTCTTTTCTTTCTATAGAACGCAGTCTTTCTTCTATCTGGATTCTGGAACGCACGAACATGCGCTGGGCGCGAAATACGAACAGGTCGGACGGAAACGCGTCACTCACAACCTAGGCCGAGCCGGCACGAGGCGGGAATGTGAGCAGGGCGGCGTCGCTCGCACAAGTTGGGCCAGGCCGGCAAGAGGCGAGAACGTGGGCCGCACGGCAGAATCCTGAGCTGGTGCGCGACGCGAATAAATTTTTTGGGTGGTCGGCGTACGACTCGGTGTCACCCCGCGAGAGATGCCCACTTTTGTACAACCATTTCTAATGTATCCGGTATCCCTCCTATTCTGATTCTGACAGCCATTTATATTGCTATAATATTTGATTTTCGAAACATGGGAATCACCACAAACTAATCGAAGTTTCTTTCTCCGGTCATATATGCACGGAGACCAAAAGAATAACTTAAAACTTCGTAATCATAGAATCACCGTGAAAACGGTCCACCAAATCTTGTTAGAACAGGATCTCGTGACTTGCTAGGCAAATTTTTGCCTTCCAATTAAAAAGTTTTCAGCATTTTTTTTCTCAAATACGCAGAAAAGTTGTATATCATTATATTAAAAAAAAAAGGGTAAGAACCCATGAAAAAAAAAACCTTACATATGCAAAACACACACCACCAGGATGTCGCGCCCTTGGCAAGAGTTAGAGACAACCACAATCAATACACAAACAACCCCTGAGCAAGGAGATGATTTATGCCTCTTGACCCAACAAAACCCAAAAAAGCAGCTCCTCACTAGCAATCAATAGTGCTCTAACTAGGTTAGGAGCTTCAACATCAAACAACGATTACTAAGATTACACAATGCACAATGTCCAAGCCCCTAAGATGATCACCATCAACAGTAAAAGATTCCAGCATTAGTGAATTAAGCTGTGTATAAATAACACGGTCCTACCATAGCAATGGTTTCCATCCAGCAAATTTTGTTACCAATAGTCACCATTCAACAGTAAAGCTTGGATTTATAGGAAACACAGTTCTATACTACATAATGTACAGATTGAGCTCTTTTTATTCTATAATACGAGTAATATGGTATACATATCACGTGTACATACAACTTCTACATCAGGGTTAGTATGTACAGTAAGAAAAGGCAATCCTCTCCAGTTATAACGAGCTTCCATTGAAATATTTACTGAAAGCTTCCTCGTCCTTGCAGTGCACCCACAAGACCTTGTACACCTCAATTAGCAACTTTGGAAATCGGCTAGCAAAATAGCGATCAAATCCCTCTGGCAATGACCCAAGTATGCCCTGGAATTTGTATCCATCAATTGTGAGCTTATGAGAACAAAACAAAGGTTGACTTGACTGGTGAACAGAACAAATTTGCAATATAAAGCATAAATTGTATTAAAATTGCCCTAAAATTTGACTTTTTTTTCTAAAAATGCTAGGGAAGATACAAAAGATGAACTATCCTAATTCCTACAAATCCCTGAAGCAGTACCCTTCTATAATCAATATGGTGGTAGTCAAACATCTTGCCACCTGAGGTAGGCTACTTACTCATATCTAAGTGTGATGCCATGTATCAAAGGTTTAAAATACCAAGGGAAAAAATATGTAATTTATCAGACTCGGCTGCATGTAAAAGCCATTGTTTAGCTCCCATGTATGCTGAATTTAAAGTGCCATGAAAGCATAATTAGGCATGACAGAACTAGGATTTCCTTCTGCAAACTCTAATACCACTGCCAACTAAATCTGGATTTGATACTTCACAATCACAACTGAAACTTGCACTGCAATTTCAATCATTGGCTTAAGCAAAGCAAAGCATTTCTCGGCAAGAACAGATCAGGACGAAAGGCATGGAGAAATCAGAAATGCACAAAATACATAATGACATGCTAAAACAAGCTAATTCACCATAGTTTGTTAAGTTTATCCTTCATTCTTCAAAATTCTCTGCTATTCATTCACAACATGCATGTTCTTTCGCATGCAGTTCAGACTGAAAAACTGGCCAAAACTATCAGGTAACACACACAGCCTATGCCAATTAGTTCAGCAACTAATTGACAATTTAACTGCATTCATACAGCATGACAAAATCAAATACAGTAAAGTGCAGCACCAACAAACCTTGAGATCATCTGAAAGTTCTCTGTAATGGCCCGATTTATTTCTGATATACCTCAGAAGATCACGAATAGACTCAAAGTTATATTTTCTATAACGACCCATGTCTGTAACCAAAGCAGCATCCAATTTCTCTCCCCATTTTCCACCAAACGCCACTGGTCCTATGCTTTCCAGTGCGTTTATGAGGTCAATTTCACTGGTTTTCTCAATTCTGTCGCTGGTATCCCTTAGAAATGAAAGGCGCAATTCCGGGCACCAGAAGAGTGGATGATGCATGACATATACTGCCGTTGGTCTGTTACCGTTAAAAAAGAGTCAATTCAGTAAAACAAGTAGACACCCTATGAAAATAAGGGAATTTAGGCTGCACAGGACCTTAGTTCTTACCTTATCTCTGGGTTTGGTTGTAACAATTGATATATAAGATGTACTGCTTCTGGTATGTGGTCCACCACAAAGAGATCAAAGCGATTGTTTACAATGTTCGTATCCCGTTCATAGTACTCACCAAACGGATGCTTGCCTTTAGTGATACAATAGAAAATAAGGCAGCCCAAACTAAAAAGATCCATTGCACGAGTTTGGCGACCATGACGAAGCTGTTCAGGTGCTTGCCAGCCAGAGCTTCCAATTCCTGCAGTACACCATCAAGGATTAAACTGCTAGCTAAGAAATGCACTGAAGCAGTGTGACAAACAACATACAGAATGTATTTCCTAATAGTTCAACTCTGCAAGGGTAAACCTCTTTACCTGTACCATGGTGACTAACAGAAGTCATGTCATCTTGCAGGTGCTTACTGATACCCATATCAGAAAGCTTTGCTCTAATAGGTCCTTCTGCGCTTATTAAGACATTCTGAGGCTTCAAATCACGATGAATAATTCCCAAGTTATGCAAATGCACAAGGCCAGCAACCACATCTCTGCATAAGAAAATTCACAAAAAAATCAGAGCAGCAATAGGTACTCATTAGAGTATACCCAACATAACAATAAGTATAAGAACATTACGAGTTAAGGACGTTCCAAATAGAATGTTTCAGAAGCATTCTTGCACAAAATGCAGATAAGTCCACATGTTGATAAATGTGGCAACTTTTAATGGGATCCTTTTGTTTTTCTATTGAAAACCATGCTTCCTTACTACCTAGTACTCCCTCCGTTCCAAATTATAAGACGTTTTAGCTTTTCTAGATACATTGCTTTTACTATGCGTCTAGACATAGTGTATATCTAACAACAACAACAACAACAACATAGCCTTTCAGTCCCAAGCAAGTTGGGGTAGGCTACATAGTGTATATCTAAGTGCGTAGCAAAAGTAATGAATCTAGAAAAGCCAAAACGTCTTATAATTTGGAATGGGTTGAGTAACTAATTACAGGTTTACAGCATCTGTCTCTGAGCCAACATAAAAAAACAAGTTGTATATAATTGGTAAAAAAAAAAACTTGACTACCTAGATTACGCAATAAGATCAGCACAGAGCACACAGCTCCAACCACAAAATCTTGTGGAAAAGCTAAGACAATTCATTCAAGGATAAGTTCTGGCTATAGAGACTGAGTAACTAAGGGCATGTTTGTTTCACCGCCGAACTGCACCTAGCCTAAGCTACGGCTGCGCCAAAAGTGCAGCGAACAAAACGGCCACCACACCTGTGGCGTGAGTTGGCGATGAACTATGAGCCTGTGGCGTGAGTGCGGTGTGCCTAAACCGTGGTGGCAACCAAACAGCGCTGCAAGACGCTGCAGTTTTGGCGTGATGATCTGTGGCACATGTAGGTGTGAACCAAACATGCCCTAAGCCCTAAATATAGAAATTGTACATGGAAAAGGGAATGGTGCTGAAAACATAAGCATACGACAAAACATAAAACCTAATCAGCATCACCAGCGGAAAGCATATGAGATCATTCATGTACCTCATCAGCTTCAGGAGATGTGTTGAAGGAAGCCCATCCTGCGTCCACAATTCCACGTCTATTCCCTTAACATTTGAAATCTTTGACTTGATGCTGATACTGACCTCATTGTTAGAAATAGACTCTCCAGAAGACAAATATGAGTGTTTCTGGATTAGATCAGCCAAGCTGCAGTGGCACCTCTCAAGGGAGATATAAACAAAATCACTGTCATGGTCACAACCATAGAGTCTAACAATATTAGGATCACGATCAGATATAATAAGATTCTGAGTCTCCTTTTCAGCTATGTCATTGTGGGAACGCAGCAGACGTTTCACAGCAACTTGACGACCATCATAAGATCCTTCAAAAACAACTGTGCCATTGCTCCCTCTACCAATTTCTTTATTGGAGACATATAGTTTACCAATCTGACGACCACCAAGGGCATCTGTTAGCGCAGAATTTTCCATTGGTGCCTCAGTTGACCCACCAGTTTCACTGTACTCCTTGACAGATGCTATCAAGGTCTCAGGGCTATTGACGAGTCCATCCTTCTTCCGTGTTTTTCTTTTTTTAGGAGTTCCCTCTGACCTGCCTCTAATGTCCACTGATTTCTTGTTGTGCGTGAATGGCTTAATAAGCTGAATCACAAATTGCCTGCATGACTTGCTTGCAGAGATCAAGCTCAACAGATAACCAATGACCAAAAATATGGGAAACAAAGGGAATAACCATCCATAAGTGTTCCTAGTGGGGTTTTTGGTAGCTTCGGGATCAGCAGAGATGACATGAGATCGAGCACCATCATAAGTTTGATTTTGAGAATCATCCAATACGATATTTGACTTCCCAGCAGTGTTTGGTAGCTTCCTTGAGGTTTGAACTGGTTCCAGAGCATCAGAACCATGGATGGAAATAAAAGGGGTACCATCTTTCAAGACAATTACATTAGCTGAATCTGAATCAGGTAAAGCAAGTGGCAAACCCTCAGTTCTAATGCATGGAATATCTCCTCGCAGGCAAGGTGACTGATCAAGCATGTCAGGGTGGTTGTATTTCGCATATTGGTTTGCAGTGAAAGAAGTTCTTGTCCAGTTAAATAAATGCTTGCCAAGATCTGATGCGCTGATAGAATAGTCAGTTCTCACAAGCACTATGATCTTATCACTGCCATCACTAGTACGGGCATTTAGCTTGGATGGTGCTCCTTCAATCCCTGGTCCTTCCAATTCATTTAACGCAGCTGGAATACTGTGCCTGTAAATAATCTCACCACTATCAGCATTAACTACAAAAACGGTTGAAACTTTTGATCCAACAGTAACAACAGAATCCCGAATATATGGGCTTCTGGCAACGAATTCCTCCAATTTCCATGGGAGTCTCTGCAGGAATAGAGAGACAAGGATGAGAAACAAATATCTGCACAAGGAAGGTTTCAGAGAAGCACTGCGCCTGAGAAAATCATACCACGTTGTTCCCATTATAAACCTCCCAAAGTTCAGTCCCATTCCCATCCATCAAAGGATAAATGAGGTAATTCAGACCAGAGTCAGTGGTAGTAATATGATCTGAGAGCGGAGGCCCTGTGGTGATTTCCCACAGAGGAGACTGTGACAACTGGTCCACAAGCTGAATTGTGCCATTGTCATAAAACTGGAGCACAGGGCTGTTCACAAAGACAATCAAAAGTCATTCCAGAGTCAATCAGACATGCCAACAAACCTAGGTGCATAACTGGTATGCCACTTCCAGATGCCCCAAGAATGTACTAAACATGAGTGAGTAGCCCTCAGTAGCACAAGAAGTATCATGCCAAACCAGTGGCCACACTCCAAGAAACCTAATCAGCAAGGGTTCCTCCTTCCGTGCTCCAGAGCAGCACGAAACAAGAGCATGCCCAGAATGCTTCACTTTTGAGATAAACCAAGAAAGCCCCTTCGCTACAAGAAACCTCATGCTACATTTCGTGCTGTCTATTGGTTCAAAAGCTCGCCAATTCGGCCAAGAAGCGGCAGCCGCGCACAAACGACGCCACCGCAACAGGAACGGGGAAGGGAGACCACGGGGCTCACCTGGGTTCGGCTTTCGCCTCGCCGCTAACCAAGTTAGCCGGCTCGTGGCGCGCAGGCTGCGGCCGGACAAGGAGCTCCCGGAGGCTCTGCTTCTTGGGCGCCGCTGGGGCGACGATCTCGGTGGAGCGCGCCCCCACCGCGACGATCTCCGTGGAGCGCGAAGCCGCCGCCGCCCCATCGTCCTCCGGAGCGGCTCCTCCGGGGAGCGCGAGTCGGGGCGGAGGAGCGGGAAACGTGGGGGGCGGGGGCGGGGGCGGGAGGAGCGCGGCGCCGCCGTCGTCCACGCGGAAGGCGAGCCCCGCGAGGAGGACGAGCGGGATGAGGACCCGGCGGAGCGACCTCATCGGCTGCGGGGCATGCCTAGCTAGGGCTTGTTCGGAGGGGGGGAGGTGGGGTCCGGATCTGGTCGGAGCTTGGACTCCGGGAGAGGATTGATTGCTTGGCGAGGAAGGGGATGGGGGAGACGCGGGAGGAGGCTTCTCGAAGCGGGGTGTGATCTGTTTTTCCGCTTCGCTGTTGAGAGTCAAAAGCGATGGCTGCGGCGGCGGCAGCGTCGGACGGTGGTTCGTAGGAACGGACAGCCAAGTTTCAAGAAAAAAAAGAGGTAACTACAAGCGTGTCCAAGCATATATACCTAAAAATATAACCCAAAAATCTGGTTTTGCAACTTCTCAAATAAATATTAGAAAGAAAAAATAACCCCTCACTAACAAATCCCAATAATTTACACCTAAAAATATAAAATAGGACTATTTAAATATTTTTTACAGTTGTTCGTGACATATAGATGATGCTGCCAACTGCCCCTAGAGATGTCAATGGGGTATTCTTCGTTAGGAGGTTAAGTTCTTATCCCTTCCAGCATCTGCATCCGATTATTACGGAGGCTCAAAACAAGTTGGTGAACGAAGAGTATCAAGGGAGTGTGTCTAAGGATATGTGTTTCTTATAACCTTAGTGGCCAGGGATGTTTGGAAGCATCAGAGTTCTTGTGTATTTGAGTGTTCTTTACCAAATGTTCATAAGTTGCTACATGCCATTGAAGATGAGGATGAGTGCAGCCTCTAGTGCTTGCATCTAAGGTTGGAGTTTTTCCTCTCTTGGTAATTGAGTCTAGCATCTTAGGCTATGGGTGTTTGGTCTTGTTGGTCTTTTAGTTTCTTATTTACAAGTGTATGTACTTAGGCTGTGTTTCTTTTCCTCGGCTCAGTGTTCTTTTATCCTACCTTAATGAAACGATAACACAAGGCTCATGGCTCATCCTATATCTGCAAAACCCAAATTTTAAATTTATTATTAGAAAGGTTATGAAACTAAGATTGTTAGGATGATTTCTTTTACCGTTGGATATGCTTTAATAAAATTGTAAGACCCTCTTTGGATTGTAGGGAAAACAAAGAAAATGAAGAATTCATATATGAATTGAATTACTATAACGTTCTTTGGTTTGTAGGAATCAGAAAAGTGTACAAAACTTTCTTTTGTACTTGATTTCATAGGAAACCCACATGAGAAAACACATCCACTTAAGCCGCATGTTTTCTCGCTCCTTGTATTTTTTCCGAGGTTGATCCAAACACCTATTCCTACAAAATTCCTGTGCTTCCCATTCCTTTGTCTTGTATACACATTTCCAACTTATTCTTGTTTTTCTCCCTCAGCTACCGCGATTGTCCAATTTCAAGCTAATTTCAAGCCATGCACCATAACATAGAGCATGATTTTAGAAAAAAAATGAAGCTAGTTTCATAGTTTTCCAAGCTAAAAACAAAAATTCTAAGATTAAATCTAGTTTTATGATTTTTAATTGCATTATTCTTTCTTGTAGAAATATATTTGGATAGTTTTTTTTTAAATATGATTTCTAAGATATTTTTTGTGAAAACATTTTCTAGTCCGATTAATCATCTCCTTTAACTTTTAACTTGGTTCAATTTATCCTCAGCAAAACCATCTTCAAAACCGCTCTGGTGCAAAAATAAATGAT
Source organism: Miscanthus lutarioriparius (assembly GCA_904845875.1). NCBI lineage: Eukaryota > Viridiplantae > Streptophyta > Magnoliopsida > Poales > Poaceae > Miscanthus > Miscanthus lutarioriparius. The sequence continues at coordinate 25,054,331 of CAJGYO010000003.1, forward strand.
TTTTAGAAGTTGAAGGGGTTTAGAAACTGAGTTTATAATTCAGGACAAAAAAATCGTACGGCCTCCATCAACCACGTCAGTTTTTTTAGTTTTTTTTTATCTTGAGAAACGCGTCAATTTTTTTGTTTTTTTATTAGGGAGTTAAATCCCGCGTTCAAGGCGGGCCTAAACGAGGTAGAAGGGCTTTCTGGGCCTCTAACGGGCCGGACCAGCTATCAGCCACTCGCTCAAACGGTGATTCCTTCCTTCCCTGCGGAGGGCCACCGCAACACATCCGGCCGTCCTGTCCCCGGAGGTCGCCGCCGCCGTCTTCGTGGGCGGCCGTACCGGCGATGATGAACAGCATCAAGTCGGCTCTCTTCTCCGGCCACCGTCCGCATCCCTTCGCGGCGGCGGCGGCGGCGGTCCCGCAGCAGCAGCTGGGGGGCGCTGCGCCGTTCCACTCCACACCCGTTCTGCAGCGGAAGCGCAAGACCCAGTGGCACAATGTAAATAAGTAATCCCACCTCCATCCGCTCCCCTTTTCCTGCAATTTCTTTGATGACAAATGGTGTCTCCTTCTGTTTGATCCGAGCGTTATTTTTATCTGGGCCGGAATATGTTTGATGGGATGGAAAGCCTGTGTGGAACCAGGTCTGCCGCACCATTGATGTGCTTTTGAGGATCACTCATTTGGTGGACTATTATTCAGGGAACGATTGGTGAAGCGTTCATGCAGAATCCTATTAGATAGTTTCGCATTATAAAACTAATGTTACTAGATTTTATCTGGTGTGTTTGTTTTTCCTTGTTATCCTTCTCTTCACAGGGTGATAGATGCAAAAATTGAGGATACTCTTGCCCTAAAAAAATAAAAGAGTTGGGAACTTGGGATACTCAAGCTTGCTCTTTGATGTTTGTGGACTGTTCCTCTGTGCTATTGGGCTGCTTTCTGCATTGCTCATCTCTCGATTGCAGCCGATTTGAACTTGGGCTAAACCTACAAGTATCAACATAGATGTTCATGACCTACAAGTTAGTATTTTTTTAACTAATTTTGGAAGTGTTCAAAGTGGATCTAGACATGCCTATGCTTACTCAGATCTTCACCCTCCCGTTTCGTGCTTAATAAAGCAGTTGCATATGGAACTGATCCAGTTTCATCAGGACATCAGGTTGCTGAGGGCTTGGCTTGTGGTCAGGGATGCAAGTTCCACTTGTTTTGGCCTTTTTTGGGTCGATGAGTCCACCCAAAACTTGCTAAATGAACTAAAATGACATCCAAGTAATTAATTTATGGGGAGAAATGAACTAAAATGGCATGCCATCGTAATTAACTTAGGGGAAGGGGGGGAAGTAAAATGACAGCACCATAATTAATTAGCTGACCCAGAAAAATCATTAAATACCCACCTGCATCCCTACTTGTGGTAAATTACGCTGTGCTTTTCAAGATGAATCTTTTAATCGATGTTATACTCAAGAAACTTTGTTCAACAGTGATTGGTTCAGCCGGTTTCTCTGTTTTGCCTGCTTAGGTTTCAATGGAATAGCATTCTATCTTTCTAGAAGCTTGTGCTAACTGATCAGTCACAAGAAACGTTGTTCCTTACTACAATACAAAATAGTTTGTGCTTCGAATAGAGAAAGAACCAATGCGATATACCTTATGCTTGAGCAGAGATTCAACTATTATACGAGACGTAGGAAGAACAGAGAAACTAAAAGGTCGATGCTACGGAACATGTCAGAGTATGCAGAGCATCTTTTCCAGGTCAGTGTAATGAAGCATTTCACATTTTCATGATATTTCAGTTTTGATCACAAATCCTGTAAGTCTTCTGATCTTGTTATTCTTCACACTAGTTCAGTATATTAAAGTATTATATTTTTATCATATTCCCTTGCATACTAAAGAAAAAGTCCTGAAAGCATTAGAATGGTCTGTTGGGTTCCAGAAGCTCTTACTAGATTCCACATCATAGCACAACAATTGCAAGAAGACTGGGTAGTGTTCGGAATCAGCTGTTCATGCAAGAAGACTGGGTAGTGTTTGATGCCTTAAACCTGGGGGCTTTTATGTCTATATAAGGACTCCAGTACTCAATATGAAAGAATGTGCCTTTTTTGTGAAATTTGGGATAGAGTAAAAAAGAACCCTCTTATTTTTGAACCCCTCCCCCTCCCTCTCCCTGTTCTGTTTCTGCTTTCCATTGTTTAAGGCATTTTTTAGTTCATTTCGCTCTTGCTAAAATGTTGGTTCAGCTTTCAATAATGTCTCTCAAATGCTTAATGCAGATACAGAATGTTCTGTTCCATTTATATTTTTATATTTTTCTTGATGTTCAGAGTTGGCGTGATGAAGATGAGAAAAATGATGCATCTAGTGGGCCTTCATGGTTTAGAGGACATCGCTGGGTCAGGAATTCAAACAACAATGGTTTCCGTACACATGATTTTTATTCTGGGAATTTCGGAAGCAAAGGTTCAATACCTTTTCCTTTTCCTATCTTATAAGATATTTCAGTTATTCTTCTCTATAGATTGTAACTTGGATTGAAAAGTTCTTCTTCTGGCCTTCAATGTCCAGCAGTTTTTGTCAGAAATGTTACAGATGTATATAAGTGTGCAAGGCATCTTATGTTATGAAAATTAGAATTACTTCGATGATATCAATGCCTTTTTACTAGCCAGCATACCATGGATCTTGTGGAGTGTAAACTTTAGTTATTTGTTGTTTGGCTACAGGAGGATTTGATTTTTGCACGAGTGATGAGGATGAACCAGAGAATCTGTTTCGTAATGTTTTCCGAGGCCAACGCACATATTATTGGTCATTTTCATCTGATAATTTTCAGAGGAACTCCAGACGTGCTCGCTCAGAAAAATCCAGAAACTGGAGTTCTGAAACAGAAACAGACGAGGAGGATGAAGTACCAGCTCCATCAGAGGTATCTTTGGCACGACAAGCTCTTGGATTGAGCACTTCTGGTCCGCTAAAACTTGAAGATGTTAAAAGCGCGTAAGATCTTTGAGCATTTTTATGGCTTTGAGTCCTTTTTTCCTTTTTGGCAGAGATTGTGTGTATACTTCCTTTTGAACTGTTCCAAAGATTATTTGACTATTTATTTCCTTTCTTTGATACTAGATACCGAGCATGCGCACTTAGATGGCATCCAGATCGCCACAGTGGATCATCTAAGGTATTGTTCTACATCCAATCCAAACATTCAAAAGTTTATCTTTCACTTGCTTTACAAAATTATGTGTCACTTTTCTTTCTCTGAATAATGTGCTGTTAGTCTTTCACATAAGTCCTCAGCATACACGAGGTACCACTGTGAGGTAGGATTGAACTGAACATCAAACAATATGGTTATATCAATTAACTAGATGCTGAAGTTACAGATCATGTCCCCCCCTTTTCACCCTTTACCAAATAATTTTTGAATGCACCTGTCTTTTATGAGAATGCACTATATTATCTTATAAAGCTAATACATTTTCACTATGATCAATAAGGATCCGTCATAGATTCTTTGGAACAGACATATTAGTCTGTGTTTCACGTTTTTACGACTATCCTGTGCCCGATTTAGTAGAAGACATAAAATTCTGGTTCAGATTGAGTCCACCATAATGTTATATCTGGGAGAGGCTGCATCTTTGTAGTCAATGTTTTGGATGTTTGTCTTTAATTACAACACAAATAATTAATATTGTTATTTTACATAGCTAATTAAGCATATGGGGTTTGTTTGATGGGCAGGCTACAGCGGAGGAGAAATTCAAGCATTGCAGCGCAGCATACAAGACCTTATGTGATAGTTTCGCTGCTGCATAGATAATTTTGCTGGTGCATAGATAATTTTGAATGAAGATGGACTCTGGATGAGTCCCTTTCAAACTTTCTAGCTGCAAATTCTGAAGAGCTGCCACATGCTTGTGGTAGCTCCTACCACCCTAATCACAAGAGTCGCATTTCTCTTGGCTCTTTGGGGGGGATTGTGTAAACTCAAAATTGACCAGATAATATGAGTTCTGTACCATGTAAAATCTTTTCTCAGAGCTTATTGTTGTATTCTTTATAGAGATAGGAAGACATTGTTCATACCACAATTTAGGTTGGATGTTTTTTATGGGTTTGTGTGATGACAGACGATTACATTTACATTACATTATCATCTTTGTTGCTGACAAAGTTCTTGTGGACCGTGAACCATCTGATATTGGCTATGTTTTGCCTCATGTTATTTGTTCATAACTAGTCCTTTGGACTTGGACATTTTCTTTTTTTCTACATGCTGCTCTGGAAATAGATTGCATGTTCCGGAGGGGTGCCAAATTTCAACAGCACATAATTCGTCAGGTTAATAGGTACGGCTACGTGATTTCAGACACTCAATTCGGACACCATTTTATAATAATGAGAATGACGAGCAGTCACATTCAGTCCTGAAACAGAAATCGGGCAGCACGAACAGGAACCTGACAGCATGTTCGGTTGGCTGGTTCGTATCGTTGCTGTTGCTGGTTCGTGAAGAAGTACTACTGGCTGGTTTGTGTGAGAGAAAAATACTGTTCCGGCTGAAAATTTACGATCGTTTACGACAAGCCACAGCCAAACGAACAGGCCGTGAGTGGATGTACGGGCTCATCAAGAAAATAAAAGTTACTCTACTTGCAAAAGGGCATTTTGAGATCTACTTTCTACCATGTCTTCTAGGAACTTTATTAGAGTAATAGAAACATCATTCCATGGTCTTAAAGTTACATAAGAAATTCTCTGAGAAATCTGGTTTCAAACAGGCCTTGACAGAATGTTGCCATAAAAAAAAATGCTCAGCTGCCTTTTTTTGAGAAAACAGTTCGAGTACATGAAAACTAAGTAGACACAACCTAAGTTTTTTTTTTCTAAAATAGGGTCAGCTATACACCAGTAAATTTTAAATTATGTCACTTGAACTAGTCACATCTGACATCAGGTGTGCTCATCAATGAAATTAAGATATATGTTCACACATCCTTCATTAGGGTGTCATGTATTTGCAATGCGTAAATGGACAAGCATGTGCTGGTTAAGCCTGGATATCCTTATCTTGTTGTCGATATACCTGCAATGAGAGATAAAAAAAAACTCATTCTAGTTCTCTGCTATCTTGAGCCGCCACTCACCAGAAACCAAAATTTTCTTAAGTATAACTTGCATATTTAGATTTCAGGAAATCATGAATGACTCACAAGATTTCCATGACAAATTCTCCTTGAGCATCCAAGGGAAACTGTAAACCACCAACTTGAACAGCTCCTTCTTTCATGGACACGGTAAAGGTGTTGCCACTCCCTTTTTTGCTGCAAGTGCAATTCAAAGCTGAGTCAGAACTGGAAACCAAAATGCACTTACGCACAATAATTTGTACAGCCTTGTACACCCTGTCTTACTGCAAAACGTTCATTTCCCTCCCTGTATGTGCACAGCTTATTTATATGTTTGCACTTACAAAAGTAAGTATAGCATAATGTTTCCTTCAGGTAGAAGCCAAACTGCTTCAACAATTATAGATCACGCATGCTAGAGGAGTAGAGTAATGACTTCTGTTTTTTCTTCATTAAGATAAGATGGTCTTGCACAAATGCAAACTATCGTTGACAGGAAACACAAATAAACATTTATTCTTGAAGGCTCTACAGACTTACCATATGTTGCCTGTTGCATTGAGGGTGATACCTGGGAAGGGGCTAGCCGAATTCTTTAATTTCCCGTCTTCTTTTATAATCTAAACAGAAAGTCCATGTTACTATTAGTCATGTGAGATGCCCAGTGCCAATAAACACACTAAAGTATCACACTATCACTTTACTGTTTGAGTTCATTCTGAAACTGACCTGGAAGTCCTTGAGACCGGCAGATGCAACAGATGACCAACTTTCACCTTCAGTCTGAAACCATAGAAAGGCAAAGCACTTTCAGGACTCCAAAATGTATGCAAATAACCAGTATGAGAGTCTAGTTAAGTATCCAGATTAACCTGTGAGCTCCACAATAGTTGCCATTCACCCACCAGAATGCTTAGATCAGTCTTTGTTCCATTTTGGCTTGAAATAAAATCATTGATGACCTGTTTAGCCAAAAAGAAAGTTTGTACACATAACTTGTCTCCATTTAGTGCGACGATGGATGATACAAGCTGTAATCACACACCTCTTCTACTCCTGTTCTTGCAGATATAGCTGACAATAAGATTTGTCTTGGGTCTGCACTCTTCTGTAGGACAAAGGTGGTTCCCTGCACTACAGATTGTTTTGAAAATATGATGAAATACAAGCAGGTTTATACGAAGCCAAATAGTTTCTATATAGAAGGGTTATGGACTTGATATGCTGCAGATTTTTACTAAATCAGGAGATTATGCACACAAATTGAAACCTTAAATGCTTCAAGGCTGCATTTCTGAACATTCCGATGTTGTTAAGGTAGTAAAATAGCATCAAGATTATGTCATCGTACCTTGTTTCCCCTTGAAATACGTATGTTCCCAGTGTGGGATAAGTATGTTGTGTCAAGCCAACCCTTAGCTTCATCTCCAAGAAGTCTAAATGGCACTGGGTATGGAACTTTAAATGGAAGAAACTTGAAGGTGAATGCTGCTCGGTCAAAACGGAAAAGTATGCGCTTTCCATCCTTAATAGTTGCTTCTGCCTGGTTTTATTTTCATAAAACACCTTATTTTAAGTATTGTATTAGAAATTTAAAGTAACAATCCCTAAGGCAATACAAGTATTTATTTCTTTACACTTAACTCTCACTAAGGCAGCATAGTAAGGCCTTATTTCTTTACAGTTAACTCTCGCTAAGTCAGTACAATGCTTTATTTCCAACATCCTTCATGTTTATAATGACAAGATTGATAGTTAATGTTGCAGAACCTTTTCAATTACAGATTAATTTGGATGTTACCACCTATTCTGTTTTGCCTTGGAAGAATAGCAGCAAAAACAGGGATTAGATAACGGAGACATGGAGTTTATTTCGTTGGGTTTAGTAATAGCTGTGTGCTATAATGTCATTTAGTGTGATGCTAAGAGTGTAGGTTTCTAGTTTATCATAACAGAATAGACGTCATTAACAATTGGCAAGGTCAGGTGCATATCTTTCTACTCCCTCCATTCCAAATTTATGACATTTAAGACAAGCTAATTAACAAAAAAATGAACTAATTATCATGTCCTAAATGTTATATATTCTAAAACAGAGGAATATTCTTTTTAATCATGCATTGATAACTTGGTATGCATTTCCTGAATATGAATCCTAAATACCAATTTGTTTTTCACTCGTTAAAGCTTGTTGAAAATTTGGTATTGACATGCTAAGTTGTATGTGTGCATGTAACACCTCAGACATGATTGCTAATTTGCATTGGATACCAAATAAAATCTGACAAGCATCCACTCCCTTTGATAAGTTTATAAGTTTAATAACAAATTTTATAAAGTAGATACATTATTAATATTTCCTGAGTCTCTGTAATGTAAAATTTCATCACTTATATTGGGAAAATTATTCAACCTGACAAGCAGCCATTCCCTTTGATACATTTATAAGCTTAATAACATATTTCGTAACAAGTAGATACATTATTAATATTTCCTGATTCCCTGTAATTTAAGATTTCATCAATTATGTTGGAGTAAAATTAAGCGTGCACACACACATTGAACATAACACCAAAACTTCACTGTAGTTCAAATGCACATAAAAAAAAAAGCTCTTCATGGAATGTAGATACGTTGTTAATTCAGAGAACTGAATTCTAAAATGCATAGTTCGACATGAAAGGTAATAGTAAATGAAATGGAAGGATCAGGGATGCAGGAAGCACAAACAGATGAAGGACTGACTAGGAAAGATGCAAATCCCGAAAGCCCCATGTCAATTGAAACTCAGGTGATATTGACACAGAAATTACCTCTACTTTCAGATCACCAACTGATTCTGAAAACTTGACAACATTGACCACCCTTGGATCATCTGTTCGAAGATACACTTCCTGGAAGATACGGAAGGAGTCAACTCCAACAAACGTCCTCTGCATGAAATGTGAACCAACAATAGATTTAGTCATCCATCTAGAGCTTTCACAATCCAAAGATGAAAGAATACAGACACAGATAGTAAATGGAGCATGTATTTTCAAACAAAAGCGTTTTGATTTACTCCACCTGAATGGGTGATGCTGTCCCTGGTCTCGTAGTGAAGATGAGCTGCCAGCTACCTTCGATTAAACTTGAACTCGTCTACAGAGAAACAATAAAGCTAAGAAGGCAAGCTTTCCTCTAGTTTCAAGTAGAACATTTTGAGCTTTGTTGGGTGCACATATGGTAACAGAGTTTTGAGTTTATTTTTTCCTAAACTAAAAACTCCCTGAGTCCCTTATCTTGAATTCTAAATCAATGCAATACCTCACCAGAATTAGAGCTTAGCTGTTCCAGATATTCATTGTCACATCAAACCAATTCTACCAAAAGGAACAATAGTGTCATTCAGTTAAACTTGTGGAGTCTGTAATATTAATTACATGTTGTTAACTGATTTATTCTGTGCAAGGATATATCATACGAAGCTCTAAACAATCTCCAAAGTAGGAAGCTTCGGCTCCAGCATATTATCGCTGTTAAGGCTGTAAACCCGCTAGTTCAAAGTTCAAACCTCACTAGAATTTCTCTGTACAGTCGGCTTCAACTTAAATATGGAAGATTTAAGCTAACCCATTTGATAATTGACACCTGAAGCATTAATCTTTGACAGTTGACTTCACTAATTAACCACTATCACGGGTAAGCTGATTAGATTATAATCGCACCGGATCAGGAACGCCTCCCAGGGCCTCGAGAGCCTGCACGGCGCTCTCCACTTCCTGCAACCACCACAAAAAGGCGTCAGCCTCCAGTGACACGCCCACCTGCATGTCAGCAAGCACGTGGTGCGCTCGGCAGAGGTCTAGTGAATCGCGAGTCTCTTGCCTGGAGCTGGCGCGGTGCGACGGCGCGGCCGCGGCCCTGGACGCCGAGGAGGGCCTCGAGCAACACCAACTCAGGTTCCGTGTACGCCTCCGCCTCCGCGGACGCTACCGACGGCGCCGCGAGCGCCAGGGCCCGGCGGCGGCGAAGGCGAAGCCGGGGCGGGGTCCCCCAGATGCACGGCGCGCGGGAGGCGCTGGCGCGAGGCGACACGCATCGCGGAGGCGGAGGCCGGAGGCGCATAAGGCCTCCGGGTGCTGCTGGGGCGGTGGCCATGGAGCGCGGGGTGCACGGAGACGGGGCGCGGTTTTCGTGGCTTGCGTTCGCGCCTCTCGTGCGCCGTGCGCGTGGGTGGAGGCAGTGGCTGTCGTTCGATTCGTGGGGGCAGTTGGGTGACCTGAGTCTGTGACCAACAGAACGCTGGGTTCGCGGACCGTTTTTCTGCCAGCGTGGAGGGCATCATTTCTCCTTTTATTAACTTTTATTTTACCATTCGTGTTTTACACCGGTTTGGAATCCAAGAGTTTCACATTAATCACATTAGAAATTAGTTTAATTTTACAGAAAAAACATAAAAACCAGATTTTCTTCGGCCTTCCAAACAAGCCTTAAGCTTTTAAGGCCCAAGGCATCCAAAATGGTGTATCCAATTGTCGACTTTCGCTAATGCTCTTGTCAGGACGTCCGTCCAGATGGAACGTACCCGTCTCGTGCCGTGCGCCCCTGCGCCTCTCCGTCTCGCGCCGTGCGCCTCGCACGGTCGCAACGGACCCACCGCGCGCCTCCTGCCTCGTGCCTCGCACAGTCGCACCGGACCCGCCTTGCGACTCGTGTCGTGCACCCCGCTCGTGCCTCGCACCGCGTCAACTAGTCTCCATCGGACGTCAGCAAGTAGATGAGCACATGTTGCAACCATATGTTTCATGTGTTTCAGATGTAGGTTGCATATGTTTCATCTGGATGTTGCAAAAGTAGATCTGGGATTACATATGTTGCAATGGCTATGCACGTATGTTGCAAATGTACATTTCAAATGTTTCAAATATATGTTGCAAGTGTTTTATCTGAATATTGCATATGTTGCCGTGGCTATATATGTATGTTGCAAGTGTATGTTCTAAATGTTTCACCTCTTTTAGACCTATGTTGCAATATTGCATATGTTTCAGACATGTTGCAAGCGTCTATTCAAAATGTTTCATCTAAGGTATGACGCATGTTGTAAGTGTGTTTATCAGGATGTTGTAGTTGCTATACACATGTTGTAAACGTTTGTTTGTAAATATTTCACCTATTTGGGACGTATGTTGCAGAAGTGCTTTCATGTTGCAACATTAGCAGACGTAGAAAGCGGGCGCATGTAGATGCGGTTCCCACGTGCGTGACAAGCGAAGCAGTCGTGTAGCACGTCAACAGGCATGTGGTGCGGTCCCCACCTACCTGCGCATCAACACAGCAGTTGCATGCGGCATGCGAGGGCAAACGTGCAGGCGCAACAGTGGAGCGTATTCGCGTGGGAACTGTGCATATAGATGAAAAATTGCTGCCACTCCTGCAGCTACATGCCATGCGAGACCGAGGGAGCGGAGCATGTAGGTGGATGCTCGACGCTGGACAGGCACACATGAGGAGGTGAGGCGCAGCAGTCCAGACAGACTACGCGGCGAGGCAGGCGCGGGCATCCAGATGTCCAGGAGCTGTCCATGCTACAATTGACTTTGGCTTTAATCGTTATAGTACGTTAGATTTGCCAACAAAATACTTTAACATGCCAATGTTGTACTAACTCAGATCAACACGATTTCTGTCAAAACTAAATTGACCATGGTAGTTAACGGAGAGAAAATATGAACCACTTATATTAAGTTAAAAAATTTAGATATGAAAGGATATTTTAAAAAAATCGAACACACTAGGCTACGCTCAATTCGCATATATATACTTCCTTATTAATCGTTTATAGCCTATTTATGTTTTGTCATGCAAAGGCTAAGATATTTCTAAGGCCATGAGAGAACTCCGCTGTCTGATTCTTCATCTCTCCTTAATTCTTCGAAAGGAGTAATTTCATTAGATTTAGATTTCTAGGAGGGAGTAGGGTGGAGAGTATATAAGATTCTCTACTGATTTCCACCGTAATATAACAGGAAGTATGGTGAATGGAGAAGTGATTCTCTCATGATCCTCATCAGAACAGTTGACATTTTGAGTGTTTGACTGGTTAGGAGTGATTCTCTTTGAAGAAGTCGAAGCTGGAGCACTCCCAAAGGCCCCTAAGATTTTTTTAACCAAATCTACTTATCTCTGTAATAATTCTGGAATCATCATCATCACACTATAAAAGAGCGAGTTTTTAGGGGCTCTTCTTCTATGATAACCGTTAGATCTTGACACCGTTTTATATGAACCTTTCGTCGTCCAAGATCTTAGTCACCCTCATTGATAACCGTTCGATCCAGACGCCATGTAATATGAGCCTTCCGTCATCCGATCTTACGTTACCCTACGCTTCCTCAATCCCATGGCTCTCTAGGTCACGTCGGGCCCGTCCTATTGGGGGGGGGGGCAGCCTGTGCGATGCCCATGAGCCCATGAGGCTGGGGGCCTATGAGGGTACCAATGTGTATATTGTATAGTAGATGCTATCAGCCCATACGCCGGCAAGGCAACAGTGCGTACCAACAGGCCTGCGCACCAATTGGCGGCGGCCGCTCGTATTCTCGTTCTCGATCGTGAGTGCGTGTTTGCGGACTGCGTGACGGTGTCGGCGTGCTAGGGCCAGGCGCGAGCGCGAGCATGGACATCCCTCCGGCATGGCGGCGTGGCACTGGCATTGCGGTGCGGCGTCCCTCTTCACGGCAACAGCAAGTCGGCAAAGATATCAGGCCTCTTAAATAAACAAATCAATTTGATTACAGTTCAATACTTTTTTAGATACAGTTGATCTTGAAAGTGTTCCTGAAGATTTTGCATCAAGAAATGCCCGAAGACGCTTTTTTAAAAAGCACTGAAGTACCATAGTTTTATTTGAGGTAACCATCATAGTTATTTTACCGTTTTTTATCTTCTTTGATGTATTGTTATCTTTTCAAAAAAAATTATGCTAATTATATACTTTAATCATCATATTATATTACTTTAATCATCATATTCAAATATTACATTGCCGGTCACCTTAGTGTTTCCCTCTCGGTCACAAAGACGGCAACAATACAAGGTCCTTTGGCACTATGCAAAAGAAAATTCTCCGTCGCGTCAAACCCATGAAAAAAACTTTGTAGGACGGTTGTATTTACGAGACACGTTTTGAGCCCAACGAACAATTATTACAACTCCCTCTCGGTCACAGCGCGGCAACAATACACAAACTTCTGCCGGTTTCGTCACGGCACGCACGTTTCCATTGATGTGGTACGACGGGACTATAGGACTCTAGAGTACGTGAAATTAAAAAAAAAACATAGCGGTTCGTCCGCATAAGACTTCTCCTAGGCCTTCGTGGTGGGCCTGGTACCTACCGCTAGAGGAGGCAGCGGCCAAACGCAACAAGCCTCCATGGTCTGTCGTCAGCAGCCGGGAAGAAATTGGTGAAGGCCTGAAGGGACACGTGGAAGGTTAAGGCCCACAGACCGGCAAGAGGAAAAGGAAAAGAAAAAACTCAGGACTACTTACACTCTGATATTTTTTCCCACCACTAAGTTATCGATATAGTTTTGATTTTGTTAGAATCCAGCTGAGCCAATGATCCAATAAATTAAACCATGAGATGCAATATTAAATAGTCCATTGTCTAATTTAATCTAAATAAATGTGTCTCGAATATATACATATATACCAGTGCAATCCTTGATAAGGGCTAAAACTCAATATTTTACTCTACTAACACATGTATATTATGAAAATTAGAATTGTCATATATTTACAAATAAATATTTTTGTGCCTTGCAATGAGAGAGAAAAATCCATCAAGATAGTATTTTAAAATATATACCAATAATAACTTATATTATGGATGTTATGACCACAAAAAATAAATTATAGCTTTTAAATTTTATAAAAAAAGTAAAACATAAATATATATGTAACATTCCTGTCCTCATTTTTCATGCCATCTATCTTTATTGTATATCCAACAATTCAATTAATATTTTCATTGCATTTTAAATAGTTTTTATAAACACGTGTGTTGCACGGGCATATTTGCTAGTTCATTAAAAAAACTTCTTTGTCGAAAAATATCAATATAATAAAACGAAATTTTGAAAAGTTATGGGTTTATTGCGAACTGGAACTGGGTGTAAACGAACGACCTTTGACTTTGACCCGTGACAGTCAAATCTTCTGATTTCCTCGTCCTTTCCCCAGCTCCCACATCAGAACCTCGTAATGCGCTCGACCCACCTCGTCGGCGGCGACCTTGCTTCGGCCTCGGCGATGGGAGGCCACTCCGACCGTGTGTTCAGGGCGCTGGCGGGCGCCTCTCTCTACATCCTTATCCGCCGGTGGCGCGCCGGCGGGGTCGGCCTCAACGAGCGGCCGGCGCCGGCGGAGATCGCTGCCGCGGCTGCGCTCTGCACCTCCGTGGCGTGGCTGTACGTGCTCCCCGCCCTTGGTCTCCGCCAGAGCACGCACCGACGTCGGCACCAAGATTAGTTGACTTGACCAGAGGCTGCTGTTGCGTTGCTGGTAACCCTCTTTCTTCCTCTATTTTTCTAGGTTTGGAATCCGATTTTCCAGTTGCAGCCCGAGGAAATGTATGTGTAAGTACGGATACGAATTGTTGAAATGTTAGCCATTAAGAATGATCATTGTAAGTACGGATCTAATGGTCCAATTCAAGATTTGGCGGATCCCACAACTGTTCAATGGTTACTGGTTCATATTTCAATGTGTAGACATGGTAACCTTAAGCCAGTTACCTCTATGGTTACCAGTTACTGGACAAAGAGAATTTCTCAAGGTTGTTTGTTAATCTGCTGCTTATCTTCAAGTGATTATTTCTAACTTACAGTTCAAACACTTTGCCTGGGGCCTTTTAAGTCGCTAAACAGTCTCAACTCTCAAGACAACTTACACAGGTAGTTGTCATAATCTTGATGATTATGCCTAAGCCCATTCAAGAGGGTCCGCTTTCACACCCTTGTCACACAAAGTGACACCTCTCTCTCTCACCAGGAAGCTAAGCATTCTATAGTTGTTCACAATTTACTACTAAAAAAGTAGTATAAACATGGCTATTTGATACTTCATATCTCGCTGGTAGATGGTTCAATCACAATGTGATTTCGCGAATTACTTTGACTCCAATGCTTCCATGCCTCACCCTGTGATTCTGTTCCACTTGATTCTGATATAACTGAAGTTTCCAATGCCACCTATTCCCATGTCGTTTGCACTTCATTGGTATATATTTTTGCTCACATTATGTTTTTTTCTCAGCCCAACAACTAGACAAGGGTATAAATAGAAAAGATGAAGGGAGAATGATGCGTAGAACTATATAGGTGCTGTGGTTTTGCGAAGTTTCAGGAAAAGTAAAGCATGCTTGGTTGTGCTGCTGACCCTTTATTTTCCAGCTTCAAATTACTGGTTTTGGAAGTTCTACTTTAAATGAAAGTCAACCCTTTTTACTGGTCTGTTTACCCCTGCTCAATCATGATATATGCCACATAATTAAGGGAACTAAACATGGTCTACATTCTAGATATAAGGCACATACAAACAGGGTAGCTACATCCTTTTGCTTGGAGTGAAGCACACCTTCGCTGTCTAAGCTTGTGCTGTGAGTCTTCAAATCTGAGAAGTTCAAATTCATGTCCTAAACTTGTGAACTGTACATAGCAGCTGTTTAGGTACAAAATAGTAAGGCCAATCTGTGGATAACTGATTTTCTTAAATTCTTGTTTTTGGGTAACAAAATCAATTAGCATTCTGGTGATCTCACTCCGGTCATGAGTAAACATGCCTGCATCGCTCACCATCCTCCAGCGCTGGTGTTGTGCTGGCTGGGTCAAGCGGTGGAAGTCCTCCTTGTGATGGCTTTGGTGTGCTCCTCATCTTCAGAGACTGCTGTTTAGGTACAAAATAGTAAGGCCAATCTGTGGATAACTGATTTTCTTAAATTCTTGTTTTTGGGTAACAAAATCAATTAGCATTCTGGTGATCTCACTCCGGTCATGAGTAAACATGCCTGCATCGCTCACCATCCTCCAGCGCTGGTGTTGTGCTGGCTGGGTCAAGCGGTGGAAGCCCTCCTTGTGATGGCTTTGGTGTGCTCCTCATCTTCAGAGACTGCCACAACAGTTGGATCTTTTGACCAGCAATTGAATCAAGACTAATTAATGGGATCCCATTGGCCAGTTATCCTTTGATTTTATCGTCCTTTGGATTTATTTGTTAGAGATCTACTTGATGTTGCTGTTACTGTAATGTACTATGTTGTTTAAACAAACATCCATGTTCACCAGTATCTCTGAACCAAAGGATTGCCTTGGGCACCAGCTTATTGGTTCATTGGTACCATCCTGAAATAATCAGTCGCATGACTACCTGTGATTTTTGGAGTGATCTTAAAATTATGCCAGAATGCTTGACTATAAGGGATTGCTTGTCTTTTTGCTTATGTAAGTTTGCATGATATTAAGTTTCCTATTATGTCTTGCGCCACAAATGTGTAACTGGATGAAGAGTTTCTGGTAGTAACTCCAGACATTAAAGATTGAACAAAGCTGCTATTTGTTTGATATCAGGTGTATAATTGGATAGAGTTTTATGAGTAAACAATGTTTCAATAAAGCATTTGATTGGTTCTGGTTCGTCTCTGTCACATTGCTCACCACATTGTAAAGCACTGATTGTACTACCCCAAGTGATGTTCTTATAGCAAGTTTTTGCCATTGTTGGTGCACCGTCCCAGAGATTTCGATTCCCAGTAATGTTGGAGTATTCCCGGACCCCCTGTTGCCAAGATCATCTGAACAACACCTTTCAAGAACTCTACATACATGTTGAGGGAAGTCACCTATTATTATATTGATAAAAGTAGTTATGCATGCGTGTTTGTGGGCATGTTCTGTTTAATTTGAAAAAAGCAAAACTATTGAAAGGAAGGCGACAACTTTTATATTGCAAACAAATTCAGGACTTTTTTATGCCGTGCCTTGCTAAAGTCTAATATTATGCCGCATGTGCATCTAGAGATCACCTCATGTTCATCTACGTGCACTTTAAGGTTAATTGCACAATAACATTCACGAATTGGTGAAATTTTGCAAAGAAAATTTGGGGTACAGCCTTGCGCTCCCCGTCTTCACGTAGCACAAGGGAAGCTGTGGACTGTGGCACTGGGTCGTCACAGTCTCACAGCCGTGCAACATTGTATTGTCTTGTAATAAATTTTTTCTCTTGTTGCATCTACCTATATCAAAAAGAAGAAGAAGAAATGAGAATAAAAAACAATTGTTATGTTAAGAATATCAAAAAAAATGAGAAGGAAAAAAAGAGATCAAAATTGACGAACAAAAAAAGAGAACAAAATTGTTATGTTGAGAATATAAAAAAATAGAAGAAAACAAGATAACAAAAAAAATGTTGCTATGTTCAGAAAATAGAAAAGGAGAAGATAAACAAAGAACAAAAAAAGAGAACAAAATTGTTATGTTGAGAATTATCTAAAAAAGAACAAAAACTGCTGTTATGTGTTGAATCCAACAAAAAGTTATGTTGAGAATTATATAAAAAAAAGGAGAACAAAAACTGCTGTTATGTGTTGAATCCAACAAAAAGTTATGTTGAGAATTATATAAAAAAAAGGAGAACAAAAACTGCTGTTATGTGTTGAATATAAAAAGTAAAAAAAATATGTTGAGAGTGGGATTTGAACCCACGCCCTTTCGGACCAGAACCTTAATCTGGCGCCTTAGACCAACTCGGCCATCTCAACTTGATGTGAATATGCTTTTGAGATTATTTCTTTAACTGTTAGCACATTGAAGCCATACTTTTGTCTCATAGTACGTCAGAATCAATTTCTTATCCATGGCGACCACATTCCAGGATTCAAAATTCCTCTACTTTTAGTGTTCTCGAAGACAAGCAGAAATGTGTTTTTCTTATTGGAAACAGTTTTTCCGAAAGAAATACTATTATTTAGAATTGAATAGTTTATGTGTCAACTGAGACTATGGAAATAAAAACTGCCTTTGTAATTAAAGAAAGTGTATAAAATTATTTTTATAGTAGTGCCATGCAGAAATGTGTTTTTCTTTATAGGAAAGCGTGTGAGTATATATACATATGAATCATAGGAAAGTGTGGGAACTTAGCTAAGAACTACCTAGTTCACCCACCGCAAAATCAGAATCATAGATGTTTCCACCATGCCTCGTACGAGTGTCCACGCATGTACTGTGATTCAAGAGAAACCCATAACAATTGACTTGGATAATGGCGACGACTCCATGTTTAATGCTACGTCCTTATAATTGCAGCATGATAGCCGCATCTTGCCTTTTGTGCAACGAATCTTGTTAGTCCAATCGCAAAGCAAAGTGTAATCCCTAACAGCCAAAGTTCGCTGATAATATATAGGACAAATCAGAAAGCTAGTATGGAGTAACATTTAGTAATAAAATCCTTCGTCAGATCGGATTACAGATGGTGCCAACATATCCGTTTTCCCAAGGCAAGGAAGACAAATTTAATATACTTCCTGGTCCTGTTAGTTTGTTTTGCTACAAACTCCCTCCGGTGATAAATGAACTAGTAGTAACATTTTGAAGGAGCTGGCTTCATCAAAAAAATTTAAACTTTTTTTATGAATAATTTTTGGACCTCATGCGGCGGAGCAGCATGCCATAGTATAGCTCTTTCTAAACATGGTTTTCAGTAATTCATTGGCACTGCTCGGACTCCCGACCAGGCCATCGACCCAAACGCCTCCAAAAATCTGGACAAGCTTACATGGATCATATCTTATGAAGGTCCAGTTTAAATCCATTAGTGGTAATAGTTAGCTCCTAGCAACAGAGGTAAGCCAGCAAATAGCTTTTTTATTAGTGGGGATATTAGCTAATTAACCTACTAGTTGAGCTATGTTTGGATCCTTAATAATTAGTAGTATTTATCTTGGAGAAACCAGTCAATAACTTTTTTTATTAGTTAGGTAGTTCATTTTGAGTTATTAGTTAGACTTTTAGCTAGGGTATTTGGATTCACTATGCTAAGTTTAATTGCTAACAATTAGCATTAATAGATTTATTTGAACTTTTGGCTTTACTAATAGCTTTTTTGGAGGTCCAAAACTAGAAGCTCAAATAAACCTAGCCAGTTTTAAGTCTTTGAGAGCTCTTCTCCGAGTTTTTACGGTTTCGTCTATTTTTGTTTCACTCTCTCTCTCTCTCTCTCTCTCTCTCCTGTAAGTAGAGGAGGGAATTAAATTCTAATGTAAAATAGAGAATTAAATTCATAACTTTAGTTTTCAACAAACTAGAAGAATACCCGTGCATTGCTGCGAGACTTTGAAATAAAACATTTGTAGAATATTAAATTAAGTTATAGGAGAATGTGATAGGAAAATAAATAGTACAATATGGATATCTTGTATGTTGATAGACTAAAAATAGTAATTGCATGCAGTGGAAAATGCTATAGCAATTATTAAGGGGATGATGTGGCACTCAGTGGAGTATGCCATGTGGTGTCCTACATGTGCAGATTGAAAGATAGTGAGATTTGTTTTTATAAGAGATATAGATAGATATAGATAAATTTCACCACCAAACTACTGTTGTGTTAGTTTTTGTGCACAAGTTATCCTCTTTAATTGTTATAGTAGGTGCTCAACCTGCCTACAATATAATAACTAAAAAATCAAATCGTTATCATTTTTTTTTCAAAAGTTAAGCAATAGATCAATATTTTTTTGGCCTATATGCTATCTCCACCAAAAATTACATTGTGTAGTCTTATACTCCCTCCGTCCAGAAAAACATGCAATTCTAGCACAGTGTCATGGTTTAGTATCTCCAGTTTGATTAATTATAGATAAAAAATATAAATATTTATGACATCAAATAAACACCATTAAATTCATTATGAAATATTTTCTTAATAAATTAATTTGGATTCATAAAGGTGAATAGTATTCACTAGAAATTTGGTCAAACGTAAACTACTTTTGCCGGCACGCAACCTGTAGTTGCATGTTTTCTTGGACAGAGGTAGTACAAGATAAGTAGAAGAGACACACGTGAATCATTAAGTTTTGTTTGTCTGATCTCTACTTTTGAGTATGGGAAGGAAATGCTTTGGATGAATTTCCAAATATGAACTATATTTTCTAAAAAAAGTAATATATACTAATATTAAGGTATGGAGTTTTTAATCATTTGCTCTAAAAAAAGTAATATATACTTTTACGAGTTAGAGTAGTGTGTTAAGACACGATGGGAAGTTCAATCCCAATATAAATTAAAACGCATGACTCAATCAATGGATAAATCTTCAAGCGTCATTTGCCTATATGAATGCGAGTAGAGCGTGTCCGGATATGTTATAGAATTTGATTCCAATGTAAATAAAAACACATTACACAATAGCTGAATAAATCTTCTGAGGCTCAGATCATTTAGGTGACTACAAACTATACGCCCCGTAGCAACGCATGGATATTTTTGCTAGTAATTTAAAAGAATGAATCGTAATAATGCTTCTTCCACTTCGATCGCCAAAAGGCCACACTCGAAACACCTCGGCGTCCAAGAAACTACTCATATTTGGAGCTATCAAAGAGAATGGCGTGCCCACTTGTACTCTTTTAAATTTGTTTGATTTTCATGGCATGTAATGTAAGCATGCACCAGAGCCGGCCATCGGCTGATGGTCACCGCATAACACAACATGCTGGTCCTCCCGTGTCTCAGCATACTGCTAATTGGCGACGGTTATGGAGACACATTTTTTATATTAATTAATATAATAATAAATATATATTTGCAGCACAATTGTCCAACTGCATCACGCTAGCTAGTGTCATGTTCTTTTGATGGTGGACCTCTCCCTATCGTTCCGTCATCAAGCATTATATTGGTCACTTACCAACAGATAGAAGTTCAGCAATACTTAACGGGGTAAATTGGTGAGGACAGAACAGTCACTGATCAGTTCTAGACTGTCTCATTTAGAACAAAAGAATTTCATAGAAATCAGTTTATTTTTATAGGAAAAAATGCAGGAAACAGAAAAAAAATCCCTTAATCCAAAAGGGCCTTAGCTCATAAAACTAAAAGCCACGTCCTCATATACACAGGGCATGCAACTGGCACAAAATAGTTTGTTCAAAGAACAAATATTTCCTCCATAATATATACTGGGCCAACTCACAAACGGCAATATCTCAACGAAGTTTTTTTTCCTCCATAAACAATGGAAGTGACAAATTTAAAAAGATTTCAGATCTGCCAGTGTTAGAGTAGTGTAATAACGAGATATTTCCAAATATGGTGGATTAGGATATTTTGCAACCCAGTTTAAGGCTACTACTTGTCCCCTAATAAGCAATGTACTCCAATATAATCCACCCACTAGGCTAGGCAATATACATACCAAGAATTCTCACAATTCTAGTCTTACATATAAAACCTACCATTGGTTTTGTCAGGTAACAACAAGTATAATAGCAGGCTATAAGCCGTCTGAATGCTGAGGTGGAGGAGAGAGGAGAGGAGAGAGAAGAGAAGTGGACTGTAAGTTTACAGTCGGCTTAGATACAAGAACCGAGGAATTTTGTGAGAGAGACAAGTGGGTCATGAATTAATATTGAAGAGTTAACTACTATATAAGTGGGCTGAGAGAAAACTGCAAAGATCCTTACAGCCAGCCTGCCGGCTGTATTATTAGCCTTGCTCTAACACTTTAAACCCTTCGTCTCCAAGAAACTACGTAGGAAAAGCTCAACAAAAGCAAAAGGCATGCCCACTTAAACTCTTGTGAGACTGATTGTCAAGGCATGTACATAAGCATTGGCCCAGCAGCGGGTCACCGTAAAACTGAACATCCTCCAAAGGCAAAACTTACTGCTGACTGATGAGGATAGTGGAGACAACTTTTTTATATCAGAACTTTATATATAACCACATCTTGCTGTTCTATGACGACGAACCTATCTTTCGTCCTGTCATGAAGCATTGGCAATAAACATCAAAAGATCATTAACTTTTAGTGGGGACAGATAATTGGTTAGAGCAAGCTCATGATAGAGAATTTTGTCACAAATAACCTTCATAGACAACTATGACCAAACTACATTATTATTTCAGTTGCTTCAGAAAACATGGAAGCCCCAATCTTGAACATATTCTATATCTGCCCCTGTAAAGTTGAGGTAGTGAAAAGAGGCCTCTTTTACCTTTGATTCTTACAGGATTTGAAACTACAAGATTGCTAGAGGGGATGTAGTTTTGTATCATCCGAAGGCAAAAGAGAGACGAGGGAAATAGAACGATAAATTGGATTTCTTGGAACATTCTCGTGGTTGACATTATATCTGTACTAAGAGTAGGTTTGCAAATAAAATAAAATAAAATATTGGTAAAATAAAATAAAATATTGGGGTTAAGGGGATGCCACCTCGTTCGGCTTGCTGAAACTTGACTAAACTAGCTGAAAAATACTGTTCGCACTGAATTATTATGAGAGAAAAATACTGTTCCACCTAAAAAAATAAGCCGAACAAGCCGATTTGTTAGTAAGCCGAACGGGGCCATCCTACACCCCCTATTTTATTAAAGACGAAACTCCTGAGAAATGAACTCTCATCGAAGCAGTGGTGATATCACTGGATGCTGATTTATATATGTTTTCTAATGCGCATTATTTCAACTTTTCTAGGTACCAAGTGCACCTTTTCATACGAAAACAATAAGAAGAAAGATCCCTTGAAACTGCTCCCTTCACCGGCAGTGTATAATTGCCGCATAAAAGAAGTCCATGACTGGTATCCGCATAGACTTTTGCCTCCCATACTTGGCTACGTCACCATATATATTACATATACTTCTCTAGTCCCATCACTTAGGCACTGAAACAGCACCCATTAATTATTAATACGCTGATAAGCAAAACAGCAACTCAGGTTGGCTAGTTTTCAGCTGGCAGAAACTAAATGCTTTAGTAGTGTTTGTTTCGGATTTCACCTAGCTAAAAATTCATTGCATACTGAATCGAACTGTGAGCAGTACTAGCTATGTGAGTTGTCAGAGATGATATATAATATTTTTAAAAGGGACATCAAATACATATGTTTAACTATTTTAGACACTAGCTAGCTAGCTAGACACATATCTCCAGGTGGCATGCTTCTCTCTCCGTATCAAATTGTAAGTCGTCTTAGTTTTTCATGTTACCTAGCTTTTGCTAGGCACCTGAGTATCTTTTATTTCTCTATAAAAAATTCAGAACGACTTAAAGTTTGGAATAGAATGAGTAATTAACTAGCTACATGTATATATCCTTGCTGGGATTGTTGCTAGTAGTGCCAAACAACCAATGATGGATGCACGATATAATGAAAGATTAATTCAGGATTAGATGCACAGATTTATTTATTACACTACAAGGTTTTTACCCTAAAGCCACGCCTAAGAATTGTTGCAATATGGATGTTTTGGTTGCAATACATAACAAATGCTTCGAAGTTGGTTTTGTTGTGAGTCGTGGCATTTATATATGTTGCACTAGGTTATTGTGACTCAATTTTGATGTGTTGCGATACTTTGACTTTCGCAACGAGCAAAAAAAAAAAAAAACAAATACCACGCATGATATGATAGCAATAGGAGATATTGCAACCAATAGCATTGTTGCATTAGTAATTGTTGCCACGACACACATTGTGGCAATAGACTATATTGCCACCAAACATTGTGTTGCAAGAATGAGATAATATTGCAACGCCATTGCTTCATGGGAATAGAACTAATTGCCATGCACTATGTTCCATTGCAATAAAATCTTCTGCAACGAAAATCATTTGGTGGCTATATCCGTAATTGCGACACACAATGTTTCGTTGCAATAACTTATGTTACCACGCAATTTTTTGGTTTCACATAAGTGGTATTGCAACGACACATTGTTGTGGTTACTAAGTCTTATGGCACCGCACAACCTACATTGCAATACTGTCTATTGTGACAAACAACAATTGATGCATATAGGTTTATTGCGATGAGGGGATTTTTGTTGTGTACGCCTATGTCACTTGACATTTGCATATATTTGCAACACATATATAACAGAGTTAAAGAAAAAATTCAATCATCAGCACACATATATGAAATCAATAATTCAATAACTGAAAAAATTATGTCTGAACCAGAATAAATATGTTTGCAATAACCAAAATATCCTCTCAAATTACAAGTCTTAAACTATGCTTGCGATAAAAACAAATTGATCTTCATTCACTCGAAGTACTGCTTCACTTATTCATCTCATGATGTTCCATCAGCACAAGCACGCTCGCAGGCATATTCCATAGTACTTTAATTATTTTGGCTCTCCACGCTTGCCTGCATTTTATAAGCCGTAACATAATTAGTCAATGTATAGTAGCAGTTTTTTCATGATTAGGCAGGATCATAATGGGTTTGAAACTCGAAGTATTGCTAACAACATATATATCATATATGACTCACCCACCATTTCCAATATGCGGCACAGAATTTGATTAAAATGAACAAACAGATTTCACATATAGCCATTCATACCTGTAGCTCTACCTGATTACCGAGTGATTTACAACAAACAATAAGATGTCACTACCAAACAAACTTATTGGATGTGGAGAAGAAATCCGTGGCCTTGCGGCGCCACTGACAGAGGGCATGAAGGGCCGCAAGAACAAGCAGCGGGGGGAGGCGTGAACATGATCTTCCAACACTAGCTTGGCAGCAAAGGACGTCTGAAAGGTGGTGACGGCGGCAACTGCTGCTACTGTAGGGTTTATCGGGCGGCGGGGATTTGCGGCGATGCATTTTTTAGCAATGCCAGCAATGTGCCTAGTTTTTTTTGTCATTCGGTGTAGGAAACCTTTGACTTTGGCCCATGCGTTCGATGCCATGTGTCGGAGTAGTTTGGGCAACCAACAAATTTGTGTGGCAATATGACTAATAATTTGTAACCAAATGTACTACACTATTGCAACGTATGTTATGAGTAGCAATAGAACATTATGCCATGCAACGAACCATTTTTTCGATGCAATATAGCGCGACTTTTTGCAATGCAGGCCAATATTAAAGCAACATAGTTATTTCGTGGCGATATTGAAAACTACTCGCAACCACTGTTCGAATGGTGGCAACAATGATGTGTTATTGCAACGGAAATTTATTATTAACACAACGTAGCTTAATTTGTTGCAATATTTAGACGCACTTGCCACCACAGTTTAATAGTGGCCATAACACCTACCTGTCGCGACGAATGTTAGGACTAACACAACTCAATAATTTAGATGCAATAAGTGTCACGTATCGCAACCAATTATAGTCCATGTTGCAATAGAGCCTTCTATTGTGACTAAATTTGTGGCGTTGCGAATACAAGTGGTTGGATTAGGGTAAAAACCTTGTAGTGTGCTGGACTGGACCACAGGATTTACCGCGAATATATAACGGCGTACTCCGTATGAGCTAGAGCTCACTCCAGGCAGGGCATGCAGTGTGATGATATCATACAGTAGTAGCACTACATACATAGCCAGTTAGCCAACTGCCCACTTGGTAGGTAGCAAGATGCAGGCTGCCGTTTTCAACCACTTGGTAGCCCTTGTTGCCGATGCCGTTCTCAACGACCACCGTCATAACAATCCGATCGTGCACGACCACGACCTTGACCCCGACCGCCATGTCGTCGTGGCTCAGCGGCTACGCGTGTGCTCGGCCGCGTACATGGCGCTGGGGGCCTCATTGCTCATCATCGCCGGCGACGGCGACGGCGATAACGACCACATCCTCGTGGGCTTCCTGCTGTGGATGGCAGGGGCCATGCTCCTGCACCTCTCCTTCGCCGCCGCCCGATTTCCCGCGGCGGCTTTGGTGGCCGCCGGCGTCGCACAGGCTGCGCTCAAGGAGCTCGCGGTTCCAACCATTCTCGCTCTAGCGCGCCACTGGAACACGATCGACCTGGGTTTTCAATCACTGAATCTTTAGTTGTCTTGTCTTTTTTTTTATCTATCTACTCCGATCCTATCTTTAACCTCACTCTGCACAACTCGTGCATGCAGCTCCTGGCTGTCGTGTGTCGTCGCTGACGACCTATATATATGGTGATCCGTGTGGTAACCTCTGCTTCAGATTTGCATGTGCACGTATTGATGAGATGTCCTACTTGAATGGCCTGGTGTCTCTTCTAAATATATGTATGTTCATTATATACGAAATCTATTTCTGGTTTTGTGTAGATTCGAAGTGAATTTGTTTTATACCCGATTCCCACACACACCACACGCATCGTAGGATCGCCGCATATACAAAATCCGGTATACCTTCATCTGCATATGCGTTCTGCTGGCGACGTCTGCTAGTCGTCGCATGCCCTTCTTTTGCACAAAGCGCCCTGCTGTATGGCCAACCTTTTGTAGTTTTGTGTCCATGATTATCGAGGTTTAATATATTATTACGTACGTATATATTAAGGGATCTGTGGAGGACAGTCGAGAATCCTTCTTCTAACTTTTCTTATTGTGTGGGGGAAATACTCGTAGTTTACTAGCTTGGCGCTACAACTTTATGATGACTTCATGGGCCAACAAAGATCGAGTAGCGACGCATGAATCTCGAAACTTCGTCGTCGTGCCTTTGTAACTTGCCCTGCTTGCAACTTGCAACAGCTATTTATGATGAAAACCTAACCTAGTAAAGTCCACAGTAGGCCGGGAGCCCGGGACTGAAGCCAGGTCTCTCTACCTTGCATGCATTTACGAGCCCAACCACTACTTTCATCTCTGCAAGTTTGGTAGTATGGGAATCCTATGCTTAGGGCGTCTGACGCCCCAGCCAGAATCGGATCGCTTATCCACCACCGTCAAAACACATCTCCGTACAAATTAAAAAAAATCCCACACCGTGCTTATCTTCGTGCCGCTTCCTTCCTATGGATCTAGCACAGTCTTATCCTCCCCCTGCTCTCGTTTTTCAAACACAATATTATCCTCTCCCCTGCTGCTTCTCCTCCCATCGATGTCAGCTCCTGAGCCAACGAGATTGGCGGCGGACGTTGCCTGCGGCACGGAGGCGAAGGGACTCACCTCGCGACCCGCGCCCATATGCTCAAGATGCGTAACCGTCGGAGAGCGCGGCAAAGGATCCGTCGGACGGCGGATGGTTCGATGATGATGGGGCCTGTGCGACATCTCCTTTTGTTGTCCTAGTCTAGCCTGAATCTGCACGTCATCTCATTGGTGGCGCCGCACAGCTGCTCACTGGGCCACGTAGCCACCCACCCGCCGGCATCCCTCCGCGGCACTCCACGGCATCAGGCTCCGCGCCGACGTCGAGCTCCGCGTCAACGAGCCTCCATTCATCCAAGCAGCAAGTAGATGCTACGCTGAAAGCGCATGTTGCAAGCCTATATTTTAAGTGTTTTAGATGTTTCTATGTATGTTGCAAGTGTTTCATATGGATATCGCAAAAGTAGATCAGGATGTTGCATATGTTATAATGGTTGTACACGTATGTTGCAAGCTTTTGTTCCCAATATTTCATCTGTTTTCTAGACGTATGTTGCAAGTGTGTTTATTTGATGTTGCATATATTTTATACATATGTTGCAAGTGTTTTATCTGGATGTTGCATATGTTTTTGCAATGGTTTCAAGTGTTTTTCTAGTATTTTTGCAAGTGTTTCAGAAACATGTTCCATCTGTGTTCAGACGTATGTTGCAAGTGTTGCATCTGAATGTTTT
Source organism: Miscanthus lutarioriparius (assembly GCA_904845875.1). Classification (NCBI taxonomy): domain Eukaryota; kingdom Viridiplantae; phylum Streptophyta; class Magnoliopsida; order Poales; family Poaceae; genus Miscanthus; species Miscanthus lutarioriparius. The sequence continues at coordinate 25,081,298 of CAJGYO010000003.1, forward strand.
AAAAGTAGATTGGGTGTTGCATCTCCCTCCTCGCCTTCTACTGCCTCGCCTCCGTGTCTCCTCCTCTCGATGCTAGCTGGGCATCCACCGCCCCCTCCCCCTCTTCTTTATGCTGGTGACGTTCGGGCGGTGTGGGCCCCGCGTGGGCATGTGAAATGACGCAGGAAAAGTACTGCAGGCACGGGTGTCCGGACGCCCCATCCGTCTAGACGTCTGAGTGCTAGCAAGCCTGTTAGTAGTATGACACCAACAACAGATCTATTGAGGTCTGCCTGACACAGCTCCTAGCTCTAGCTCAAAATTAGAAAGGCTAATCATTAATTAATTAGTTATGGTGCCACTCATACAAAAGTAATTTATAGAGGTCTACAAATAAGGTTTGTAGAGGCGGACATGCGTCTGCATATTACAAGGGCCTTTGTTAATTGATGATTAATACTGCAAATAATTTAATAAATTTTAAAAAGGGCCTAGCAAGCTCGTCGAGGAGGTCCACCGAGGACCCAACCCTCAACCGTGCTGCCAACTCCAACGATGGCCCCTTGGTCACGCCACTACCCGTTCTCTGCATCGATCCATGCATGAGTACCCGCCCCATGTCGATCCATGCGTCAGTAGTCGTCCTTCATGGAATTGTGGCTTGCCAGATTCAACCTGTGAGGAGAGAGGGGAGTGAAGGAGAGAGGAGAGGAAGAGAGAGATGGATGATCCGTGCTACTGACCTCATAGAGGGAGGGGCAATCCACCGTCAGGTCCGCCTCGGAGGACGATGTGGGGGCAAACATGGACAAAGTAGAGTCGCCTCTTCAGAGGCAGAGCTGGATTTGGAGGATTGCTCGATGCCTGTGAGGACCAGGGCAATGACATGGATGCGTGGGCGTGTCGCTGCTGGGTCACCAAGTAGGACGTGCGATGTGGACGAGGGGATGGGTTGTGCGTAACGACGTGCCTTGGGATGGGGTCCATGCGCTGCTACACACCTGAGGTTGCGGGTCCATGCGCCTAGGGGGTACAGGTCGCTTGTAGAGTAAGAAAGCTTGATATAGGGAGAAGCAAGGGGACATGTGATTCTTAGAGGGAGTGAGGGGCTAGGGATCTAAAAGAGAAAGTAAGAGAGGGTGAGCGCTAGATGAGGGGGTCATTCAAGAGAGAAAGAGAAGGGAGGTGTGGGAGATAGTGCGGCTTTTTTAGAGTTTCTTATTGGTCCTATACTCATTTTTAGAGGTGAGCCCTTGAGACGTCCGTCTTTGTAAATAGGCCCTGTAAATTGACTTCTAGAAGCAACAATACTCAAGCCTCATGCGTCATAAGTCACATGATTTTTCATGGGATCCAACTTGAACACTCAAGCCTCACGCAAATCTTCCCTATCACTGTGTGCCTCTGAAAGGTCCTAATGGCTAGAGGGAGGGTGAATAACCTATTAAAAATTCTACAACAACACTAAGCCAAGTGGTTAGACAAATATGAGGCGAAGCAAGTGTTGCGCTAGCCTACTAAAAATGCAAGCCTCCTATCCATATTTCTAGTTGCTAAGATCTCTATTTTACACAAAGGTTAAGTCACTACTCTCTAAATTAGTGAGCTCTCAAAGACTAACTAAAGAGCCTCACTAACCAACTAACAAGACACAAGCTAGCTCTCAAAACTAGTTACACTAAAGAGCTTAGCTACACTAGAAAAGTAAATACAAGAGAGGAAGTGAAGTTTATACCGCCATAGCAAGAGATTTACAATCAATCACAAGGAGAATCCCGGAGATAATGATGACACAATGATTTATCCCCGAGGTTCACTTGCTTGCCGGCAAGCTACGTCCTCATTGTAGCGATTCACCCACTTGGAGGTTCACGCGCTAATAGGCATCACACACCTAACCCGCAATCGGATGCCGCACAACCAACACAAGATGGGGATCCACAAGCTAAGAGCAATCCACTAGAGTACCTTTTGGCTCTCCACCTAGGAAAGGTCAAGAACCCTTCACAATCACCATGATCGAAGCTAGAGACAAGCACCACCCTTCGCTCGATGATCCTCGCTGCACCAAGCCATCTAGGTGGCGGCAACCACCAAGAGTAATAAGCAAAATCCGCAGCGAAACACAATCACCAAGTGCCTCTAGATGCAATCACTCAAAGCAATGCACTTGGATGCTCTCCAATCTCACCAAATGATGAATCAATCAAGTTAGAGGAGTTGGAGAGGAGTAGCTCCGCTCTAAGGGATGAAAAGTATGTCAAAGTGCCAAGAGAGGGCGCCCAAGGCCGGCCCTTCCACTTAAATAGACACCCAAAGAGCATATAGCCGTTGGGTCACATAAGTGACCGTCGGACCCGCAGACATGGGGCATCGGACCGTTCGACGCCCCGCCATGGCCTCTCACATGCTGCCACACGTCCTTTTCAAACAAACCGACCGTTGCTGCCCAACGGTCAACAGTTACGTGAAGATCAGCACCGTCAGACCCAGGGACCAGACTAACCGTTGGACCCGGCACAGGGCGAGTCCAACGTGGTCCAGTAAGGTCCAGAGATGTGTTTTTGACTTGGACTTCGGTTCGATGCCAATTGCCGGACTCAGGGGTGAGTCTGACACTGCCATGTCATGCGCCTGCATGTGCTGCTCTCTTTCCCGCCGAACACCAGGGTTCAATGCTCCCTTTACTCTGCGCGTGCGTTAGGGTTAGCCGTCGGACTCTATCGAGCAGGGTCCGATGCCCCTGTCTCCACTCTTTTCAAGCGCGATCACTTCTGTAACACCCAGGTGTTTGTCACCAGTTAAGCAATGGGTTTGAACTCAAACATGGCATGTTAAGTGGTGATGGAGATGTTAGGTCAAACATATGAAAATGAGCCACCACTTAAACTTGGACCATGCACCATTGCTTACATGTTGCCCTTTCCAAAAAGTATGCAAGAGTAATGTTAAACATGCTTTATTTCATGTACATTACATCAACATGCATCCATCTTGACCAATGGAAAAGTTTCATGAAGTTTGGAATCAAGAAGTCACATGAAATGATAAGTTAAAATCTTTCTTGGATTGCTTTATTAAGTGAATGGAATTATAGGTCATCAACCAAACCTTGCTACCTTTCCCGAATGACTCTAATTGAACTCTACAACAAAAGTCATGAAGGGTTCGTGTTGAGTAGAGATCAAGAAAATGCATCAATCGGTCTAAAACTCAGATTTAAGGTTTACCGCGATACTACTTTGACCTGTGTTGACCAATCACTTACGGTGCTTGCATGGAGTTACACCTTAAATAAAAGTTAAAGTTTGAGTGGAGTAGAACAAACTTTGTTTTTGGAACAAGAGCCAGATCAACTTGGAACTAAGTCAAACCGAGGCTCAAACTTTGAATCTGCTGCTGTTTTCAGAGTCCAAAAATATTCTAAGTCTGAGTTAACTGAAACCTGAATTTTCAGTTTCATGAGCCCTACTTTGCAGCTCTCTATCATCCAATATAATCCGAGTTAGACCAAAAACCTTTAAGTAAAGTTGTAGTCCTCATATAGCTCTACAACATTTGCTACTACCGTTTGTGCCTAAACTAAACGTATTAGGAGATATGAAAGGACAAAGATGGATGTTCAGTCGCATTTTTGAGGTAGAATTGGAGATTTGAATTTGATGAACAGCAATGTCCGACGTGCACAGGATGCCGCTGCCGCGTGGCCTCGCGCGCTCGTTGCTTGTGCGCCACCTTGCCATCGCGTGTCGTTTGGAGAAGCCGAGCCCGAGCCAACCCCCTGCTCTCTCCATTCTCTCTCCCTCTCCTTTCCCCATCTGCCGCCGTCACCCTGCTCCTCTCCTCCTCATTCCTCCAGCTGCTCTGCCCGCCGCTGCTGGCCACAGCAGAGCCGCAGCCTGCCACCGCGCCATCTCCTCGCCGCGGTGCGCTCGCCCTCTCCCATTCGCATGACTTGGCTTCCACTGCACTACCCTCATTCGCTTCTTCCTAGTAGATGGCCAAAGGAGACCTCCAAGTCCAAGATGATTCTGCTCTCCTGTTACTTGTTCAACTCCGACGCTGCACTAGTGATCTCCTTCCCTGTTGTTGCCGGTGTTCTGCTCTGGAGGTGCGTTCTTATCATGACTGAGCGGCCGCAGCCAAGTCCTGCCGACCCCTCCCCACCTCTGCAGGCTCTTGCGGCCGAGCCTGGCCAGCCCAGGCTGTGCTCTGCTCCTTTCTCGTGTTGAAGAGAAGGTGAAGGACCGCGGGCAAGAATTAGAAGAAGTGGGAGGATCTAACTGCGAAGCCATGACTCATTTGAATAGTGCTCCTGAGGACCTCTTCGCTGACGTTTGAGTTCTATTTTCCGCAGGGACCCCGATGCAAGATTTACATTGCTTTTCTTTGATTTTGGCAGATTTGAATGATGAACTTTGAAAATTCATAGTAATTAGTATAAAAATCGTAAAATAGTAAATGAGTACTTTTTGGAATCCTTATGAAATTATATATGCATTAGATCTATAATATGGCATGTTTTAGTTTAGATATTTTGCTGTAAAAATAGATTTGTGCAGTAAGGTTGTAATGCTAGTTGAATTTGTTATTTTCCATAACTACGGATCTAGGGCTCCAAATGAAGTGAAATTTTTGTGGCATTCTACTCGTGTGATAGTTGATGTGTGGTAAAAATTTCATGAGTATTGGATGAGTATGAGTGAGTTATTGGTTTATCTCGCTCTCACATGATTTCTTGCAATATCAAATTATCTTTTTCGTACAGGCAGCTATACTTATGCAAATAGTATGAAGTTTGTACAGTAGACTATTGAGAGGATATGTGAGCTACTGTAATTTTTGTAGAATTTATTGTGCATTTTTGGTATATGTTCATAAATACACCTTGATGTCTAAATAAATTAAGAAATGCTTTAAGAAAATTTATTTAGAGGTGAGCACCATGCTTTCTGGTGTTCTTTAGTCATGTTTCAAATATTGGTAAAGTTGGTTTTGCCCAATTATGTGGTTGCAACATAAGTTAATAATTATTTTCCTGCCGATGTGGTTTATGGACAGATCTGGGAACTTAGCAAAGTTCTTCATGATAATATGCTTTGTTGTGAAACTTGTTTATACAAAAGTTGTAGACAATTCATGTATCTAGTTTCTGTTAAAATTTGGTATCATTTGGCCAAGTAGTTTAAGAGTTACAGCTGTTTAAAGTTGGGTTATAGAATTGATTGCTCTCTGTCTTGTTTAGACCAGTTTCTGTAAATATATAATTTCAACCCACTTAACTTGTGAATCATGCTGTGATGGTTATAGATGAAATGTAGAAAATTTCATAAGCTTTCCAGAATGTCTTGTTTCATGGCTATTGGATTTGTATAACTCTAGTTATGATCCAAACATGAGGCTGTTGTTTCCAGTCCAGAAATAGACATATGCTAGTTGTGGTTGTTTACTCCATGTGTTGCTAAGTGTGGCTTATGCCCTTGTTGATGGCCAAGTTATGATACTTGTGACCTTGTTAAACTTGTGTCATGCTTGATGTGCTTGCTCTCTATAGTTAGTTGCGTGATGTTAGTTAAATAGCTATTGGTGTCTATGTCTTGCATAATCTTGTGTTTGTCTTGAATGTTTATGTGATGCATCTTGTATTATCATTCTTCATATTCATGCACTTGCATCTTGCATCTCATCTAGGTGCGCCAGATGAACCACGTGAAGGACGTGATGTTGGAGCCGAACCCGAAGACGGTGTTTGGTGGACCTATCCCGAAGGTGGAAGGACTGGACAAGTGCTAGAACGGGAGATGCTCACTTAGCGAGTGTCGTCTAACTAACACTGACTCAGTGTGGGATCCCAGGCAAGCCCCGGAGCATTCTAAGTCTCCTACTTTATAAAAGCAATTCTTTCTATATATATGAGTTTATATATTGTTGCATTAAGTTGTAGGAGTTGATTGAAACCGTTGATGCATTTATTACTATCCTTGCCTACCTTATTACCTTTTACCTTGTTAGGTCAGGATCGAATAACTGCTTAGCCTTGCTTAGACCGGTAGTAATCGGTGATATCTGGTCACCTACATTATAGGTGGTTACTGGAAGAATATAGCTATGGAAAGAATGATATCCTGGAATTAACCATGTGTGATGAATAATTGGAGACCGGACGGAAAAAGTTGGAGGCAACCAGACAGGGTTCTCGGGTGCTGTTAGTTTCCGTCTGTGTCGATTAAGGACCGATCGTTGCTCGTCCCTCTTATCATGTTGAACGCATGCCTCACATTTAGCTGGCCGAATAAAGTACCTTTCGACCGCGAAGCTAGTGACACTATTTCAAGCCGGGATAAACTCGGATGCACAGACTGGTGCTGAAGAGGGTATGACGGGGACGCGAAGAGTGAGCCCAAGGTGCGTCCTGGCAGTCGGGCGGTCCCTGGGTAGTGCGGTCCATGACTGTTATCCCGCGGCTACTTGGAAAGTGTTATTGGTGATCTAAGCGACCCTGACGGGGGAAGCGTGGGTTGTGTGAGGAATAAATCACCAGCTGGTTAGGAATCGATTCGAATCGTCATCGCTCCTGGATAGTGAGCACTTGACTCGAGCTACGGCATCGTAGTAATTATTATGGAACAATGATGGTTATCTGGATGATATGGGATATGCTAAATCTAAATTGGTAACTGGATGTTATTGGTTAATCAAGTGATTGCTATAGTACATGTGCTTACCTAGATGGATAGGTTATAATAAAGATGATGCAAAGTACTTAAAATGGTTTATTCATGATAACTTATGCTTTTCACAAACGAGTCAGCTAGCCCACTAAAGAAAGCCTTGCATAATCCTTGGTGTCACTTTATTTCTGGTTTACGATGGGTAAGTCTGGCTGAGTACATTTGAGTACTCAGGGTTTATCCCACCTTATTGCAGGTGAAGTTCTCGACCTGTTGATGATGGTGGCTAACCGCCGGTGGGCTCGATGATTCTATATTTACTTCTCATCTATATGCTTTTGTCTGAGGATGTCACTTATGCTAGCAATGTATTTGAAACTTATATTAATGTAATCATTTGAAAGATATGTTGTTTTCAATAATTTGTTTTGAAACCCAAACTTGTACTATTATTTGTGAACCCATTTGTAACATTATTTCTGCTGCAACTCTGCGTATGTGATGTGTATTTGCTTAATCACGCGATCTTGGTTGTGATGTTGATTTATCGAGGTCTTTCGAGACACTCGGCGGACTACCGGATTTATATAAATCAAAGTATGCGCGTGTCAACGTGTTAGCGGGGACAACCGTACTTGATCTTGTATAAATTAGGCGGTTCTGTCATACTTCACCCTTGAGCATGTGTGCCAACTCTAAGTATTCCACCACATGTGTACGTGAGTTAGCAACAATCTAAGCCAATTCTCAAGGGTGTTAGCACTCTCTAGAATCTAAATGCATATGCAATGAATTAGAACATCTAGTGGCGCTTTGATAACCTCATTTCACGACGAATTTCACCCCTCTTAATAGTACGGCTATCTATCCTAAGTACACTCACACCCACTTGGTGTCTTGAGTGCCAAAACAAAAAGCTCCTATCAATTATAACTTTGCCTTGAGTCTTTTTGTTTTTCTCTTTCTTCTTTTCCAGGCTTTGAGCACTTGATTATCACCATGGCCTCCACCATCATCATGATCATCCTTCACTTGCTCCACCACTTGGATTGTACTAACCAATCTCATATTCACTTAGAGATAAAGGTTAGCACTTAGGGTTTCATCAATCCACCAAAACCAAACTAAAGCTTTCAGCCTCAAAGTGGCATGTGACCAAGTGGCAATCCTTTTGTATGAACTTTCAAGAATCTTGTACTAAATATTTTGGTCCCTAAACTATTTCAAATGAAAAGTTTTGAACTGAAAATTTTTAGATCTCATCCAACACTACATATTTGGTTTAGGGTGTTTCTCTCCATCCGAGGCCGTATGAAAAAATTTAAATATAATTTTCAAAATCTAAGAACTTAAAACATAATTTTGGAACTTTAAATGATTTGAAATAAATTTTTTCAAGCTATAAGTCTCTTTGACCTCTACAACTTTAATATAAAGTTTGTCTTCATCCAACTTGATTTGGAACAAAGTATGAATTTTTTTGTGGGATGTACTTATTTTTAGAGGTGGGCCACATTGTTAGTCACCTCTAAGTCGATTTCGATAGACGAGTGATATTTCTAGTTACCTCTAGAAATGCATCTATTTCTAGACGCGGTTGGAAACACTAGCCACCTCGCCTATGAAAATAGAAGCCCCATTTCTAGAGGTAGATCCACAGATAGAAACATCAGCCAGCTCTAAAATTCAATTTCTAGAGACAGATCATCTTACAAAACCATTTTTAGAGACCTAGAAAAGAAAACAGAGGCGTCTATAAAAATTGTTAGCAAATGTTACTATAACTAATAGCAGGGTCAACTTTGTAATACTCTATCCCATGGCTAGTCCGGTTGAACAAAATGCGCTATCTCGATGAGGTGAGGCCAGAAGCATCCTATTGCCGGCATTGGCGGGATGTGTAGGCCAACAACGAGCTTAGGAGTTGGGACATAGGTTTGGGGAATGGCGGGACATGGTAGATCAATAGTGGGCTTGGTAGTTGTTTCTTGGATTATTTACAAGCGGCACGATATTCAAGCTCTTATTTTTGGAATGGTAGTCGCATAGGTGAATCCATGAAAGGTCGTCATCGTTGAATTAATTAGTTTTCAAAATAGTCTTCTTTTAGCTTAGCCCAATTTATATATATGATTTCGGATAATTCTCTTAGTTGGAAAACTAAATGATTCGAAGGTTGGATAATTCTCTTAGTTGGAAAACTAATTTGAAGGCTTTAAGTAGACAATCTTGAGTTGTTGGAAAGAGAATAGACTATATATGGAAGATGTAAAGTATATACTAGATATGTGCCTGTGCGTTGCACGGAGTAGATGATGGTGTTACGGACACTCCAAAAAAACTTGAGTTGAGCAACCAAACACACATCCAATCGCTATTCTTACTTGGTAAAGTGCCACGATGCGTGGCGAAGGATCCATGGAGGTCCATCTCTTAACTTCCATAGTTTTTCATGGGTCCAACAACACTAATCTCTATTTCTCAATCATATTTTAGGTACGTTTGGTATAGCTCTGCTAGCTCTGTGGATGCAGGGTCTATTTAGTTGCCTGCTACATTTTGCCACGCCTAAGGTTAAGCATTTGCCACACTGTGGTTTGCCACATTTTGTGGCAAAATCGATATGTTTGGTTCGTTACTAAACCGTGGCAAAATTGTGTGGTTGTTGTTTACATGGTTGCCACAAAAATTGAACCCAAATTGCCACATATGGCTTAGATCAATTTATGTTAAAATCAATCACAAATTTGTACGATGTTTCTAATGAACAAAGAATAAACATGTAAATTAAGACTAATATAGATAATTAGTGGTCTAGAATACCCTTCTATTTTTCTATTTTTTCTTTTCTTAAGTTTTCATTTATTTTATTTTTCCTTCTACTCTCTCTACCCCATCCAGACTTCCTTTTATTTTTCTTTCTTTGATTCCTCCCCACGGACGTTATCTTCTTCATCCAGACTCCACCGCACGCGATGCGCCCAGCCCAGGCGGCCTGACGGCAGCGCGCTCGCGCGCCCCCGCGGCCACGCACCGGCGCTCCCACGTCCCCGCGCCAGCGCTCGGGCGTCCCCGGCGGCCCGGCGGCTGCACGCAGGTGCTCGTGCTTCCCTGCGCCGCGACGGCCCGGCGTCCGGGTCTCGGCGCTCGCGCGTGCGCCTCCCATCGCGGCCGTGCTCCCCGGTGGTCCGGACTCCTTCACCGCGAGTGCCGTGGCAAAGCAGTTCTGTGGCGGGAAAAAAACGGTGGCTCCTTCTCCGTTCCCGGCGGCCAGGCCCGATGCCAGCGCGTGGCAAAACACAGGTCGAGAACATCGCGAAGCTCCGCACGTCAACGCCCTGGCGGCCGCGCGGCCGCTAGGCCCGATGCCAGCGCCCCGACCCCGATGGCTGTAGCCGTGTGTCCTGTTCCGGCGGCTCCTTCTCCGTTCCCGGCGGTCGCGCTCGGCAGCTCCTTCTTCGTGCCCGGCGCCCGCGCCCGCGTCGATGGCTGCGCCGGGCGGCTTCTTCTCTGCGCCGGGCGCGTGTACGGATCCTATTCGGGATCAGACGACGCGCACGCCCGCGCGCACACGAAGGCCTGTGTACGAAACCCGTCGAGGCTTTTTAGGTGGTAATAGATATGCATTCAGGTTGACGTAGTCAGGTTAGATCTATATCCTTAATGCGTATAAGACAATCATCTTTTGTGCGGGACATAGGATTGGGGATAGCTGTACAAACCCATGCATGGGTTTTGTGCTAGCACGTTCGCATGGGTTTGTGCTATTACGTTGAAGTCTAGTGGTATGTCGAAAACCCCCCGATGAATCGGATACTCGTGCCCATGTTAGACCACGTCAGTGCAAATGCGATGGCCTCATGGAAACAAAATTAGTAAACGAAATCCCACATCCCACACAAGATGAATCGGATAATAATGGTGCCCATGTTGAATGACCGATATCACTAACACATTGCTACGCTGTAAATTAGCACCAGCATTGCGATGGCCTCATTTGGAAACAAAAAGCTAGTAAAATCTGAAAATCGCAAAGCACATCCCACACAAAAACCTCTTAAAAGTTTATTAAACTGGTTTTTCTTTAGGATAATAAAACTTTCTAAAGTTCATAATTTCCTCTCTCTCTGAATGACCGATATCACTAACACATTGCTACGCTGTTTTAAATGTTTTAGCTATTTAGGAACAAAGTTTAGGAGCTCGGAACCAAACAGGGCTATACTAATCTAATCTAAACTCTAACTTCCCCTGGCGAAACTATTCCAACCGACCGGCCGCTTTAATTTCTCTGCACTTCATCATTCTACTTGTCACTGCAAATCAAAACGAAAGCAGATTAGTCTTGAATAACAACATAACTCATACATATGGGAGACCGATCTACAGAAAAACAAGTGAAAAAAGAGGATCAGGATCAGGATCGGATGGTGGTTACCATATTATGCTGCCGGTGGTGCAGATGGTGACGCATCCATCGGCGGCACAGGCCCCCCTGTCAGTCCAATTCAGTCACAAAATTCACAGTGGATCGCATTAGCAATTAGTTGTCCATGTCAATATACACTCGAGAAGAATGTAGCATGCAGCTGGTTACGTGTGTGTATGACTTACTGATGCACTTGCGAAGCGTGCCAAACGGCACAGCGACGCGGCACATGCGGGGGAGCGCCATCACGCGCAAGCGTAGCACGGGCGCCGACAGAACCTTGCCGAGGTCACCGTTCATGGCGTGGCAGAGGCAGATGGGCGCGTCCTTCACCAGCGACTTGAGGCCGTCGCAGCACGCGGCCGCGGGGTGCGCCGAACCGCTGGTGGCGTTGGTGAGGAAGTTGGCGCACGGCGCCAGCCCCGACAGGGACGTGCGGCACTCTGCCGGCTGCGGCGGGTCGACCGGCGAAGGTGGCGCGCCGCCGCCGCCGCCTGACGACGACGATGAGTCGTTGTTGCAGGGCGGCAGCCACGGGAGCCGCGGTAGGCCCGGGATGCAAGGAAGCGGAGGGAGCGGCGGGTGCGGGACGATCGGTGCGCCGCCTGATGATGACGATGAGTCGTTGTTGCAGGGCGGCAGCCACGGCAGACGCGGCAGGCCTGGGATGCAAGGAAGCGGAGGGAGCGGCCGGGGACGCCACGCCGGCGGCCGAGAAGAACCTGCTTCTTGGTCTGCGTCGAGGACTCTGGTCGCCGCCGACGGCTGCAGGGTGGCCGCCACCACGGCGAAGGTGATGGCGAATGCGAACCACATGCACTTGGACGTCGCCATCTTCCAAGCTAGGTTTTGTTTCGCGTGTTGTTGGGTATGATGAACGACGCGCGGAGGGGTTTATTTATAGGGCGATGGCTTCTGTTGAGATATACAGAATCTAAACGGTATATGCAGCTGCAGCAGATCTAGAACTTAAAATTTTAGATTAGAGATCCCTCTGCCGTACGAGCAATTTATCTCGAGTTTAAGCTGTACGTATATCCTGTTTGTATTTGTATAGGCGCATATAGTATATATATATATATATCCGTATATCTCAGCATCTTTTTGACTCACAACAACAACAATGCCACACATAAGGATATACAAGTCCCATGGATATACATTATTAGTATATATTTATTGATTAAAATCGTGTTAGACGGTTTTGTAGCAGTCCCATGAACAACAATAACGTTACGTATGCCAATTTTCTCTTGTCTCTTGCACATAAAACGCGTGTTCCTAGACGAGTTGTGTCATTCTAGTATATGGCTTCTCCCCCCTCCGATCCGTATATGTAACTCGACGTTGTTGCATCGCCTGTGTTTCACTTCTACAGAAACACTATTATCGTTGAGATTTACAACTTTGTTAGTGCTAATTTTTCCATTGAGATTGTTTGCAAAATTTGAATTTAATAAAAAAAGTAAGAACTTCAATTATAAACTTGGGACCATAAATGATTCCTAATAAAAAAGTTATCTGCTATAAAGTTGTAGATCTTATCTACATCTACAACTGTGCTTTGTTTTTCCATCCGAGGTCGTTTGCAAAATTTGGATTTCAAAATGTTAGAACTTCAAACATAATTTTGGGACCCTAAATGATTTCTAATAAAAGAGTTGTCAACTGAAACTTTCACATCTCATCCATATCTACAACTTTGTTTCTGGTGATTTGGACAATTTTAAAAAAATGAATTTCAAACTATGAGAACTTCAAATAAATTTTTGGGACCATAAATTATTTCAAATGGAAAGTCGTCAAGATGTACAAATTTGATAAAACATTTGTTTTCATCATACTTCTTTTGAAAATTTTCCTTGCATGCGAACCACGTTTGTTCTCATCAATTACAATTTTTTTTTACTGTCAACGGAGGGAGAGGCTCCCCACCTGCTTGGATTTATTTCATTGATCTAGGCTCAATAATCCCATCAGATTCAAGGATTACAACATCATCATTTACAAAACTGTTTACTGATTACATAGAGGCAACAAAAGTTGGCACCAAACATCTGCTACCTCCCTGTCTTTCTTGGGCAATCGTAACCTCCACAACTTTGCATCGTTGTGCATTAACAAGAAGACTTGACGGTGTGTGAGAGACTCTTGTCTGAATATTGCTGCATTCCGTCGTTTCCAGAGATGCCAGTAGTCATCAATTACAAATTTGCTTATTCCAATGTACCTAAATGATTTATGAAGTAGTGAAAATTCGATTGAGGTTGTGCAAGTGTAAGTGTGTTGCCAATGTGTGGATGGCATACATACAGTAACGGGCTCTGATCAAGTTTGCCAACGTTGTTTTGATATTCCTGACGACATCTCCTGCCATCCCTTTCGATTTCAGTGTTCTTTTCTGATTCTGCTCATGGTACCCCATCGATGGATGACATTTCAGCCAAAATGAAAGTGCTTTGTTGATGATCCTGATGAGGACTACAAGTTTGATTTTGATCTTCGGCAGATAGATGACTTGTTTTTTTTTGAACCTAGATAGATGACTTGCCTGATGAAGATGAGTTTTTTCATGGGCATCATACACTACCGGACTCAGGCTCTTTGTCGAGTGCCTGTGACACTTGGCAAATCCCCATATACACTCGGCAAAGCCTTTGCCGAGTGTAACCCTCGGCAAAGATCACTCGGCAAAGCCGGTGACAGCAAAGGCCTCTTTGCCGAGTGTCTTTTGTCGTGCACTCAGTAAAGGCTTTGCCGAGTGCCCGTAAATCACTCGGCAAAGAAAAGTTGCCTGACGGCGCCAATTGACAGTGACGGTCGCTTTGCCGAGCGCCTCACGGGGGGCACTCGGCAAAGCCCGCCCTCTTTGCCGAGTGTCAATCCCACTACACTCGGCAAAGGTGGCCGCTTTGCTGAGTGCCTAATTGGCGGCACTCGGCAAAGGCAGGGAGGCTTTGCCGAGTGCCTTACTTGTGGCACTCGGAAAAGGTAGAGGCTTTGTCGAGTGCCTTACTTGTGGCACTCGGCAAAGCCTCCCTATCTTTGCCGAGTGCAATGGTCATAGCACTCGGCAAAGGCTCCCAGCTTTGCCGAGTGTCTTGGTGATTGCACTCGGCATAGCTGAGAAATTTGCTTTTTTTGCATTTTTTTGTTTATTGCATCCACACATACATATATCACACAACCATCACATATATATCACATATCACACAACAATCACATATATCACACAGCCATCACATATAATCCATAACCATGACAAATATCATCATAAGTTGTCCACAAGTATCACATAGTCCACAAATATTATCCAAGTGCCGCCACAAATGCCACCATTCACAAATAAGCATCACAAGCACAAGTCGATCTACCTCTATTGTTGACGACCACTCCACCGGTCCCACTGCGACGGAGGTGTGCCCTGAGCTGGAGGTGTGCCATGAACATCATTCGACGCCGTCGATTGCCCTTGCACAAAAGAGAAGTGATTGCATGTGTGAGACAAGATTTAAGGTAGGTTCTAAAAACTTGAAAAAAGCAACATATTAGTGTCAGTTCAAAATTTCGGCAGCACCTCCCCTGCACGATGAGGTGTCCAAAACCTACAACAAAACAACGGTACGATGACCGACAACCACATATGCATATTCACATATCATGGTGCATTTGTCTCAATATATCATTTGGATTCACATTCATATATCCATATCCACATTCACATTTAAATTTAAGGTAGAGAAACTCACAGGAGTAACAGCAGGATCATTTGGTGGAGTGAATATCATCGGTGGCGGAACATAGCCTGAGTGAGCTCCAAGACCTTGAATATACTAAAACATCTGCTCCATCCTCCGTCGATCCTCCTCAGCCCTCACCTCAGCCTCCTCCCGTCGCCTCCTCTCTTCCGCCACCTCGGCCTACAATATTTCACCCCAATGATACAACACAAAGCAAATGTATGTAAAAATCAATGAACGACGAATAAAACAGAAATAACCTTGAGTGCCTGTACCGTGTGCTATGTACAGTCCGGCCGTGTGCGTATGGCCGGGCTCGAGCTCGTGCTCCTTGCTCAAATCTCGGAGAGAGACCTAGTACGGGCCGTGTCGATTGCGCCGTCGCCAATCCAGTACCTCCCGTGCTTCTTCCCTCCTCCCAACCTCATGACGACTTCTCCATCAAGGTCCTCGGAGGTGGGATCGTACTCTGGTCCATGGACCTCCCTTGCCATCACTGTGTACTCAGTGAGGCGGGTGTGGACGGACGAGTTGCTGTACGCCTCGGACGGGTCCTCCGGGTTGTAGTGGACGTCGGACGTCGCCTTGCCCTTGTGGGACATTGCCCACGCCTCGAACTGGGAGACGGGCACGCCACCATGTGACGCCGACTGCGAAAGAAACAACAGGATGATTAGAAATTTGCATAGTTGAGCTTTAGAATAAAGAAATGGATTCAGCGTACCCATTTAGCTGCGTAGGCCGGGAGGCAAAGGTTGCCTTGATGGTGTGGTGCACCAGGCATCATCAAACGCCGCTCTCGGCAAGCATTGTGCGTCTCCCACCACTCGGGGCTGCACCACTTGTCCACCATTGCCTCCCAGCAGTCTTCGTGCCCAGTGCACCACCACGGAACCACCTACACGACATCAAGTATACGTAGATCAAATTAAGTTTATTTAATCTTAGAAAAAATCAGTATTAATCTTATATATTTACCTTCATGTATTGTTCCTTGGTCAGCGTCTCCTTTCTTGCCTTTTTTTTCGTGACCTTCCTAAACTCGAAGGTCGCGTTTTATGTCACGACGGCCTGGAGGCGCGCCTCGTAGTGCATGTCACCCACGAGTTTGTGACAAGCTTTGTTAGCCGCCGCCCTCGCTGCCACCTCCCACCCCGGCTCGCATCTGAAGAAATCCTGTATGTAGACGCAATGTATCCTATCATTATTTGAAGAATGTCCAATGAATGCGATGAATTGAGCAGTGTAGTGAGACAAAGACTTACCCACAGCTCCGTAATCACCCGCTCTGCCTTGTGGCCATAGATCCTACCATCCCGATCATATGCATCTGCGCAGACGGCGTAGTGGGCAAACGTCCAGGCCGGCTGCCGCACTCTGGCAAAGTCAACAAAGCCAGGGAAGTGTGTCTTGCACAAAAGACCAAGAACGCCATTGGGATGGCGTCCGTGGCCACCTGCACCCATGATCACAAAACCCCTGCCTAAGTGATCAAGAAAAATTATTAGTTTCAACATAACAAATGAGAAAATAGTGACAGCATATAAAGTTACTTACTTTGAACCACCGGGTCGAACCATCGGGCGTCTCTCAAGAGGTATCGGTCGCTTCGGGAGTTGTGAGGGACCTCGCTGATAGAGTTTAGCCGTGCCAGAGGAAGAGGAGCCCCCTGCCGCTGCACCACAGGAAGAGGAACGCCCCGCCGCCTCCTCAGCCTCGTCCTCCTCGTCGTCCTCCTCCTCCTCCTCCTCCTCCTCCTCGTCCTCCACCGCCTCCTCGTGCTCCTCGGGCACCTCCTCCTCCTCGGACTCCACCTCCTCCTCCTGCCTCTGTGGTGGAGGAGCCTGACGACCCCTGCGTTTCCTTGGCGGTGGCGGAGGAGCTACCTCCTTCACCCTCTTGTATTTTGACTTTACTTTCCTTAAACTCCTTAAGAGACCCCTCGCCTAGACATCTTTGTTCAATCACCTGCAATTACAAAGAGATACAAAATGAATAAAACATAATTAGAAAGAGATGTAAAATAAATAAGACGTATTGCAAAATGAACAAAATATAATTAGAAGGTGACATAATATTACATGTCTTAGAAATAATCATCATGATCGGTATTAGCTGGATCATAAGTCTCATCATCACTATCATGCATGTATACTTCCATGTTGATATCATGACCATTTTTATTGACTTTTGGACTTTAGTTCTTTGTATAACATAATATTACATGTCTTAAAAATAATCATCATGATCGGTATGCACCTTTTTATTGACTTTTGGACTTTAGTTCTTTGTATAACATTTTATTTGTGAATCTGTCACCTGCTTCATGTCATGTTCACTGAATTTCCTCCTATCTTATCTTTCACCAAGAAAATAAAAATCTTTGTGTGATATAGGTATCAAGTGGATCATCCAAGTTATGACGATAGATTGAGATACTTCAGTATAGTGTTCGAGTCATTGCTCTCTTTCCAAACGGAGGAATCAAGAAACAAGTCAAAGAAACAGAAGTCTGCTATTGATCTTCCCAAAGCCCCGAAAGAAGTGGAGGGCCCTAAGGTTTCTGAGCTAAAGGCTAAGGCAGAAGCTGAGCAGCATGATGTTCGTCGAATGAGGATGTGTCTCCGAGATATCTGTAATCGGTCTGCAGCTTACTCTTATTATAGAAGCAGGCAGTTGTGATATTTCAAAATCATAAAATCTACCTTCTTAAATTTGGTTTGAAACACAAGTGCTTCTGTTGGTAGCTTTTTATTTATTTTTCCTTTATCCCTTGCAATCTCATCACTGTTGTTCAATTGACTTTTGAAACCTGATAGAGCTAATAGTGTGACTGCTTATCTTTTCAGCATTTTGTACAACAAAAGGTTCAATGTATTTCACTTCCCGGTATCAGAAGAGGAGGTGCCTGACTATCGATCAATAATCCACATGCCCATGGATATGGCTACTGTCTTGCAGCGGGTGGACTCTGGACAGTACCTTACCAGGGCAGCATTTATGAAGGATATTGATCTCATTGTCTCAAATGCAAAGGTACATCTTTTGGTGAACTTAGTTTCTTGATTCTTGACAGTACATTACAATTCAGTAATGAGAGTTGTGAGGATGACAGCTTAAATAATGCCGAACTTCCCCTTCTGTGACCTATAGACTTACAATGGGGATGACTACAATGGATCTAGGATCGTCGGTAGAGCATGTGAACTCAGAGATGTGGTGTCTTGTTTGTTCTCACTTTCTCCTATATTGGGTTCTCGACAATGCCTCTACAGATTATCATTCTTATGTCTAATGAACCTCTTTTTGGCCAGGTCCAAGGTATGTTGTCACAGATGGACCCATCTTTGGTGTCCTTTTGTGATAAAATTGCTTCACAGGGGGGCCCACAGCAGGTTGTGGATGATGAAGATAACTCTATTCTTCAAGCAGCGCCTGTTGCTCAGCTGGTTTCTGGTACTAGATTAAGTGCAAGGCTTCGCAATGTACAGCCAGAAGTAAACGTGTCACAAAGTTATGAAGTGCTAAAGCGGCAAAAGAAAAGTGCTGAAAATGAGCACAGTCAGTTTTCAAGATCTTAACTATAACCATTCATTTGCTTGTTAACTGTGATTGCAATAATTATGGAAAATGTTGATCTGTTGTTTCAGGCATGACCAAAGATGTGGTAGCTAGAGATGGAAAGTCTCCGGAAGATGTAGATTTGTCAAAACCAACTGACCCAGAAGAAGCTGCAAAAGAACCAGAGTCAAATGGCACAACGAAAGAAGACAACGATTCACCAGCCGAAGAACCAGAAGTACCTACTTCTCCTGAACCCATGTAGTCTTACAACGGTCAAGTTTTTAATGCTATATGGAAACTATTTCTGGAATTGTCCACTGTAAAACAAATACAATAGTCAACACGTCTACTTTTAAATGTTGTTTAAGTGGTTTTGCTTTTGTCGTTGTAGCAATTTCTCATGCTTTCCCCCTTCTAAAATTTCTTCCACTAAGCCACTTGCCTATTGCCGGCAAAAAGGTTAACGGGCTGCTGTATCACGCCAAGATTTAGGATTTTACCTAACTAGTGAAAGCTAAACTTAAAAAATTATGCATCGATCACTCTACTAGTGAAAGTTTTTTTGCACTTGATCCATTCAGCATAGAAGCCTAGGTATGGTCATTCATGTATTAGTGTATTAGCGAGGCCCACTCGGTGTCACATTTTATCTAACTACAAATTGGCAGACTATGAATATAACTAAACATTTGAATTGGCTTCAATGAAACTACATTCTACAAATAGCAGATAAAATGATATTACAATGATTGAATGTTCATTTGTTCACTCCAGAAAATGGAGAACTAGGAATGAGGCAATTGAAACACCAATGTTTTGTGGGATTTTGATATGCATATTTAATTTAGTGACATGAAAATGATACCTTTACTACATCCTTATTTCTATCAAACAAAGGTTATCTATTTATCAAGAACATGAAAGAGAATGAACAAATAGGATTACTCTTCAGGTCCAACAATATCTCAATGAAAATATGTAAAGAGCTTACTATCCTCAATAGAAAGATGACTTGGCAGCTATCACAAAAATAGGAGTATGTATAGTATCTCACCTTCTTCTAAGATTTTTGCTGCCTTTTAGGAACCTTCTCATGTGACAATAGAGTGCAAGAGGGAAATTGGTTTGCATCAAAGTCAAGACCAAGGTTCAGCCATGTGGGAACCCTCCTCTCATTTAAATAGGCATGAAATTTCAATGTTGCAATGACATTACAAATGCTAATGAGATATCTAGACGAGTGTTCTTATAGGCATCAAACAGTATAAATTTCAAAACAATAGTATTCTCGCATTGATTACAATACGGGCTCAAGCAAGCAAGCGAAAAAAACTTCAAAGGTTCTGCTCCATGATTAGTAGCATGCAATCGACCTCAATCGACAGTGCAGAGCAAGATTCCGCCGTCTTGCTCGACACCAAAGATTCGGCAGGGAGCCTAAGGATCTCGGCGCACCTGCAGGAGAGAGACGAGATGATGTGGGGAGCCGAGGACCTACACATCACGAAGCGACAGCCTCGTCGCCCTCGTTGCCCTCGTGATTCGGCCATCCTTTCTCGACACCGCCTAGCACGGGGCCGCAAGCGGTCGGATCCCCACAGCCTTTGCGCTGCGCCCAGCGCGTGCGGATCTGGTGGCGCCACCACCGCCACGCGCCAAAGAGATCCGGCAGAGACGAAGGAGCCCCAGCAGCCAAAGCCACAGGCCAGCCGCCAAGTCTCCCCCCACCCACCGCCGCCGGGTGGAGCCAAACTTTGCCGGTGGAGGCGGCTTGCACGGCGCCCGGGCGGGCCAGCGCAAGGCGGGCACATGGCGAGCGGGCAGGGGCACTATAGTGAAAGCTTTTTTTTTGCACTTGATCTCGAGGATGACGGGAATTCAATGAAACTACATTCTACAAACAGATAAAATAATATTACAACATTTCACTCCAGGGAATGAGGCAATTCAAACACCAATGTTCTCGAGCATGGAACCTTTTACCTTATTTCTATCAAACAAAGGGAACATGAAAGAGATGAACAAGGATTACCTAGGTATCACAGGCAGAGGTCGGGCGCCGAGCGTGCGCGGAGAGGCACCGGTGAGGGACGCCGCGTGAGTCTCGGCCGGGCCGTGCCGAGTTAAGTCTTCAGTTAGCGGCGTGGCGGGCGTAGCGGCCTTTGCCGAGTGTCCTTGCGATCCGACACTCGGCAAAGCCGGATTTTAAAAAAAACATTAAAAAATATTTGCGGAGGTGCGAGTCAAGTTTATAAGGCACTCCGACACTTCTAAGGCCGGAAAAACTAAAATCTTTGCCGAGTCAAGCCTATAAGGCACTCGGCAATATTATACTTTGCCGAAAAGCTAACCCTAGGACACTCGGCAAAGATATTTTTAACAAAACTTTTCTATTTCCTGTCCCTTTTCCTTGCGTTTTTTTTTTTCCAAATTTGTTCCAATACACTTTGAAAATACCTTGTCAAATTCACTCAACAATGCAAATTTGATGCTTCAGCGAAAAATAGACCATGATTTCATGTAGTTATAGCTCAAATTCCATTTATATAATTGCAATTAATAATTAATAATTATCAAATGGATCAAAAAAATCACTAAAATTTAACATGACACGATCTTTGATGTCTATTGGCTATACAAAAAGTTTCGGAGTGAAACCACAACTCGACCGTTACTTTCACTCCAAATCTTACCAGATCATTCTCAACAATCATGAAACTTCTTCGGAGATGTTTCGGTTTGTAAGCAATATACGTGACAACTTATGCGACACCTTCTCAATTTTTTACCACAGCCTCCACATATGATATCATGACATCTTATCAAATTTCATGATTTTCGGACTTCCTTTGCTTTTTATAGAATTTAAAAACCATTCAACCACACGCTCGGGGTCGTGTTTCCGAAATAAGATGTTCGAAAACGTAAGGCGTCAAACTAGGTTGAATAACATGAATATCAATTTTATACTCATTTTTTCCAAATATTTGAATCACTTGCAGTTCAAATTTAACTTAATTTAAAAAATTGCTTGAAATGCAATTAATTAGTTGAATATAGCAAATAAATTCAAAAAGACACCAAACTTAAGCATGGAGTACCAAATGTGGTATGTGGAGAGGTGAAAATTTTTGAAGTGCAGGAGTCAAAAAAAAATTATACTTTGCCGAGTGTCTGCTTTTGACACTCGCCAAAGAGCCTCTTTGCCGAGTGTTGCATTTGTACACTCGGCAAAGATCTGACGACGGCAGGCTGGTTTAACGGCGGGCCAAAATTTGCTGAGTGTGAGACGTTGACACTCGGCATGTCTGAGCACTCGGCAAAGAGGACGTCTTTGCCGAGTGCCGAAACTGAGCACTCGGTAAAGACTAGCTTTGCCGAGGGTCATGTCGTTGTCGAGTGTTCGAGTTTGGGCACTCGGCAAAGACAGCTTTTACCGAGTGCCGAGATAAAAAAAAACTCGGCAAAGTTCTTGGCACTCTGGCTTGCGATTCCGGTAGTGATACAGGAGACTGAGCCCGGTGGACAGACAAATAGCACGGAGGAATTGGAGGAGTTCGATGTCTTTGGCAATGGAGGGGGCGTGTAGGAACAAAACGACACCCCATCGAGGACGTGGATGGAGGGTCATCGCTGGCTGCCAGAACACGATAAAATAGGATCGGGGGAGGAGGGTGATGGAGGTCATCGCTGGCTGCCTGAATGAACACGATAAAATAGGATCGGGGGATGGTGATGCCGCCGTTCGCTTGGTCCGCCTGTTGCCACTCCTCCGGAATGCATGGTCGGCGCGGCAGCGCCGTCTCCTTCGACAAATCCACTAGTAGAAAGCGCAGCATGGGACAGGGATGGGAGACCTAATTTTAGCTTTGGGTTAGCCGGTTAGGGCTGGACTCAGCAGGGCGGGTTGGACATCTAGCCATCCGTCTATGTAATAGAGCATGCAGGTTGGGCAGTAGTACCGAGTCTACCGACTCAGCAGGGCGGGTTGGACAGCTAGCCATCCGTCTATGTAATAGAGCATGCAGGTTGGGCATGCAGTAGTACCGACTCAGCAGGGCGGGTTGGAAAGCTAGCCATCCGTCTATGTAATAGAGCATGCAGGTTGGGCAGTAGTACCGTGGCATATTTTGCATGGATGACAGTTCCTAAATATTATTATTATAAGAATACTTCTAATAAACTTACTTATGATCGACATGCACGCAGTAAACAAGGTATGCAACTACTTACAGCTAACACACTGCTGCAGTGCTGCATGCATGCTACGTGAACACTAGGAACACTGGATGCCTATCAGCTAGAATCCTAAAAAGCATATCTAATTTGACTAGACTACTACTTGTGAAATACTGGCCGTAATTAAGATTACTTGTGAAATACTGGCCGTAATTAAGATGATGGGGATGGAGTCGACGGCGACTCCGGTGGCGTAGCCACTGGCGTCGGCGGTGGATCGGACGGTGATTCTGGTGGCGTAGCTGTTGGCGTCGGCGGTGGATCAGACGGTGATTCCGGTGGCGTGGCTGCTGGCGTCGGCGGTGGGGTGGAGGGTGATTCCGGTGGCGTAGCTGCTGGCGTCGGTGGTGGGGTGGAGGGTGATTCTTGTGGTGGAGTCGAGGGTGGGGAGTCAGGTGGCGCCACCGCTGGTGTGGGAGGTGGAGTCGATGGTGATTCTGGTGGAGGAACAGAGGGTGATTCCGGCGGTGATGCCGCTGGTGGAGTCGACGACGGTTCCGGTGGCGATGCTGCTGGTGATGGTTCCGGTGGTAATGCTGCTGGCGGAGTTGACGGTGATTCCGGTGGTGACGCTGCTGGTGGTTCCGGTGGTGATGATGCCGGCGGGGTCGATGGCGGTTCCGGTGGTGACGCTTCCGGCGGAGTCGATGGCGGTTCCGGTGGTGACGCTTCCGGCGGAGTCGACGGTGGTTCCGGTGGTGATGCTTCCGGCGGAGTCCATGGTGGCTCCGATGGTGATGCTTCCGGTGGAGTTGATGGTGGCTCCGGTGGTGATGCTGCTGGCGGAGTTGGTGGCGATTCCGGTGGTGATGCTGCTGGCGGAGTCGGTGGTGATGGGGTTGGCTCAGGCGCCGGTGGTGGAGTCGATGGTGGAGGGTTCATCGGCGGCACAGGCCCCCCTGTTTAATTAAATAAAATCGACACGTGTATATTTGTTTCAATCAATCAATATAACAATGTAGCCATATATAAAACTCAAAAGGAAAATTGTTGCTTAATATATGATCAACTCACTGATGCACTGGCGAAGCGTGGCACGTGGGAAGGGGATGGCGCACAAGCGGGGGAGCTCCACCATGCGCCGCGGTATCATGGGCGCAGGCAGGAGGTTGCTGATGTCGCCGTTGACGACGTGGCATAGTCAGATGGACGCGTCGGTGACGAGCGACCTAAGGCCGTTGCAGCAGGCGCTTGAGGGGGCCGGCGGCACCCCGGTGCTGGTGAGGAAGTCCGTGCACGGCATCAGCCCCGACAGCGATGTGTAGCACTCGGCTGGCTGCGGCGGCGGTGGGGAAGGCGGCGAGCAGGGTGGCAGCCACGGGGGCCGTGGCCGGCCCGGGATGCAGGGGATCGGCGGGAGCGTCTGCCGTGGAGCTTCTTCATCGGCGTTGGTGAAGGTGAAGGCAGGCAGGAGAGATAATAGAAAAACGCACAGGCACTTAAACAGCGCCATGGCATGGATTGGATGGCGACCTGCTTGGGTTTGATGGTACGGTGCAATATATGTGGGGACTGGGATTATATAGATCGGGTGGGTTTGAGACAAAGGTGATTCTCCCTAGCATCTAGGCCTGAAAGACCGCATGCGCTACGAACGAGTATGACGGGGGATCTAGTGCCTCCCGTAATTTCCTAGCCTCATACGCCGCTCCCGTCGGGCAGCGTTGGTTCCACCGCGAGTCACGTAGCTCTCGGCTGCCGAGTCGCATGGACTCAAAGATATCCAATGGGCCGGCCCGGTCCGCAGCAGCACACGGCTTCACGTTGTAGTGGACGGGCCCAGGCCGCAGCACAGCCCGATGGGGTTGGGGAGCCACGCCAGCGCGCGCACGCGCCCAGTTGGGGCACCGTGCGCGCATCGCCGAACTCCTCGCCGACCAAGACCATGTTCGCCGCCACACCACCACCCGCCTGCTGCGCTTGGGCTGTTTTTTGGCCGGACGGCGGAGCTGGTTCCTAGACGCGAGAAGCACGGCCAATCCAGCGTGTCGGGCTGACCCGGGGACGCGGTGCCGAAGATCAATGGTGCCGGCACAGCCGATGTGAGGGCGCCAAGCGCGCCGCTAAGGCTAAGGGTCTTGAGCCGCAGAGAGAACTGGGGAAGGGAGGTCTTGCGTCAGGCGAGCTTCGGGACGCGAGGTGGAGCAGCTCTTGGCACCGGAACTGGTTGCCGGACGACCAGGCGGAAGCTCGGGGCGGCGAGCTTCGCTCTGCGGTGGCCTAGGCGGTAAGCCGCCGCGCCGAGCCGAGCGCGCCGAGCGCGCTAGGAGAGTCGAGCGAGCGGAGGGAGGCGAGGAGGAGAGGCTGCGGGGAGAGTGGGCGAGGGAGAGGTCTTGGAGAGGCTGGCGAGGCCCAGGGCATGCGGCCGAGCGTGAGCTCCGTCGAGAGGAGCCGGGTAGCGATGCGCGAGGACGCCGAGGAGAGGGGCGAGGAGGGATGGCAACGAAGGGAGCTCTTAATTTTAGATGGCAGTTGGTATAAATTTTAAGTGGC
The DNA here is from genome assembly GCA_904845875.1 of Miscanthus lutarioriparius. Lineage (NCBI taxonomy): Eukaryota > Viridiplantae > Streptophyta > Magnoliopsida > Poales > Poaceae > Miscanthus > Miscanthus lutarioriparius. Next base: position 25,106,413 of record CAJGYO010000003.1, read on the forward strand.
AATCAAGACGGGTGGGTTTGAGACAATGATTCTCCCTAGCAGGGAATGGGAGAACGTCATCTAGGCCTCCCGTAATTTCCTAGCCTCATACGCCGCTCCCGGTGAGCGTTGGTTCCACCGCGAGTCACGTAGTGGAGGAGCCGAGCGACTCATAGATGCGGGCGCCACCGCACGAGGCGTGGGCACAGCCTGAGGGGTGGGCAGCAGGCTGTTGGGGGCACGTGCGGCGAGGAACGCTCGTGCAGGGCTGCTGGGCTGTGGGCCGGGCGGCACTGAGGCACGGCCAATCCAGAGGGGCTGACCCGGGAAGCGAAGGAAGGGGAAGGGAGGATCTTAAGGCCGGGAGGGCACCGGATCTGACAGGGAGTTAGGGTTTGGGGCTGGGGCTTAGCAGGTCAGCTGAGAGGGAGGAGAGGCCGTCCGGCGGCCAGGCAGCGAGGACGCCGAGGAGAGGGAGGAGGCGTCCCGGTCCCGACGGTCAATGCGAGGGAATGGGGGGGGCGCCAGTGAGAGACTGAGTGGAGGAGAAGCGAAAAGTGCGTGTGCTGCCAGCCACGTGCTCGAGGCCGGGAAGGAAGCCTAGGGAGACACGACTTGCTCCACCGGACCGGGCCAGCCCGGGCTCGCTGACCATCCAGCCACGTGCTTGAGAAGTGGCTTAGGCTAGGCTCCACCGACCAAATAGCGTGCTCGTGCCGGCCGTGCCGCGTCGTGCCTCATGCTACATGGACATTTATACATGCATGGACTCTAACTGGTCACCGCCGCCGCCTGATTAATTAGCTATCCTGCCGGTGTATATTAATTTTTTTTGTTCGGTTCATACATGCAGGCGTCACAGAGTACCCCAGGCAGATCAGACCTGGTCTAGTGGTGTTTGCATGTGGTCTTGGTAGAGACCTGTATAAGTATCGTGTGAGTGTACAACATTTTTTTTAAATAAAATACCCAGCCACAACTTTGGCGGTTGGCTACTGTTTCACCAGATTTCGTCGCACAATCAGTTTTTAATTTCCAGTCATCAAAAAGTGGTGCCAACAGAGGATAAATTTGTTCCATTGCATTAATAAATGAGAACAGGCTGTCGAAACAGAAAATCTCATTTAATAAAGGAGTAAATAAAATGAGATGTATTGATTAACAACACAGTTACATATTTTCATCAGAATTTAATAACTTTCTAGCAGATAAGGACATCGCAGCTTCTTGTTGAACTCCACGTAAGAGTTTGACATTGTTCATACACACAATTTGTAAAGTTTGACATTGTAGCATTAGCATCTCCGCCTTGGATGAATGGAGCAGCCATGGTTGAAGCATTTGCAAAATTAGGCATTGTGTAGCTACAAACATCAAGGTCCTGTGTCATATATATGAAATCGTTTGTAACAATTGCTTGTAAGTATATAAAATATGAAAAATAATAATAATGAGTTCAAGTCATTTAGATCAAATGGTTTGGACCAGCGCTTTCATCTATATTCACTACTACTAAAATTATTTTCGGAGACGGTCATTTTTTGTTAATCCGGCTTTTCGGGGGCGGACGTTGTGCCCGCCGCGCCTTAAAACGTTCGCCTCTACGAACTCGCGACCTAACTTTCAGCACAACTTGTCTCTATTACCATTGTACTGCACACACATTTGTGTCTAAATGAACTCAAATGAAAAAACATTTAACTATAAAGTTTTAAATCTTGTCAAGTACTTTAACTTTGGTATAGGATGTATCTCCATCCGAGATTGTTTAAAAAATTCAAAAACATGAATCTGAAAATATGTGAATTTACATATTTCATACTCTAAACGACTTTAAATAAAAAACTTACCAATAGCTCACATGTAGCTCAGGTTGGCCACTACAACTTTTGTATTAACTATGTGAACATTCGTAATCGTTTAGGGATTCTAAATTTTGAATTTTGAATTCTGTAAACTTAGAACACGTATTTGGGACTTTAAACGACATCAAATACAATTTTTCTAACTATAAAGTTGTAGATTGTATTGAGAACTATAACTTTCGTATAGATTGTCATGTCAACATCCGAGATTGTTTGATAATTTTAAATTTTAAATTCCAAAATCTGTAAACTTACTATAATATTTTGGGACCCTGAACAGTTTCAATTCAAAAACTTTTTAACTACAAAGTTGTAGATCACGTCGAGAGCTATAATTTTAATATAAAGTTTGTCTTCATCCATATTCATACGAAAAAGTAATGAATTAGTTTTTGACGCAACTATTTACGGAGGCGCCATCAATCAATTTTAGGATATGGACGCTCAAAACGACCGCCTCTGAAAATCAGCAATTAATAAAGGCCATCGTCTTAAGATGTCCGTCTTTGATAATCTATTTACGGAGGCGGTCATCCCCCGTTAATTGATAATTTTCTTAGGCGGTCGTTTTAGGATGCCCGCCTCTGTAAATAATTTTCAGAGGCAGGCAATTTCCTGCAATCCCTTGACCATTTACGGAGGTGGTCGCTAGGTGTGCGCGCCTCCAAAATGATTTGACATTTTTCTCCTAAAATCAATTTTTTATCACTGATTTTGTACAGCATTATTTGGACCTCCTCCTGTACCAGATATATATTAAAAATGTGTCTACAGACCTATCGATTCATACTTCCGGCAAGAACATGTAATGACATATTCGGACTGTTGAAAACAGTTGTTGCTCCATGATTAGATAGCATATGCGTAACCATATATGACAAGATTGACCCATCAGTATGTAACAATTTACAAGAGAATGAAAAATGTTCTTTAAGTTCTTCCTCAAGCTCCATATACATCCTTCTTGTATACGATTCAGCTGCGGTTTTCAATAGAGGTAACTTTGGGATGTAAGTAACAGGGTCCTTTTGACGTGAATTAAAATATGCATCTAACTCATTTTCATGAACACTGCTGAAAACCTTCTCACATTCCAAGTTTTATTACCAAAGCATGCATAGTCTATAATAGACTGACCATCTACCTAGAAGAAATTAGCTAACTGGTCATCTTCCTCATCTATTTGAGCAGCATAAAAAAATATAGGATCATCTTTCTGCTTATTCTTCAGGTAATCCAACAATGATCGTGCATCATTGGATTCTAAGTACTTCTCGCGCTCATGCCCAATCTCATTGTTGCTATCCATCTCTATGAATGGAACTCACTACCGGATTCAGCTTCGGCCGATATACACTCGGCAAAGCCTTTGCCGGCGCTCGGTAAACAATTTATCGGCAAAGACCTCTTTGCCGAGTGCACTTTATCGGGCACTCAGCAAAGCCTTTGCCAAGTGCTAATCTGACACTAGGCAAAGAAAAGTCGCCGTGACGGCGAGCGCCACCGTGACGGCGGCTTTGCCGAGTGTCAAGGTCAAGCACTCGGCAAAGGTCGCCGCTTTGCCGAGCGCCGTTGACTCGGACACTCAGCAAAGGTGGCCACTATGCCGAGTGCCACCGGCGAGACACTCGGCAAAAGTAGCCTATTTGTCGAGTGTCCTGTCAAGACACTCGGCAAACAGGCGACCTTTGCCGAGTGCCTGCCCCGTGGCACTCGGCAAATCTGTGATGTTTGCCGAGTGCAATTGTAACACCCCGGTGTTATGCCTGCATTTAGGCACTGCAAATCATGCATATCATGCATCATCAAGCATCCTAATCATACATGCATAATCTTGCATATAATAACTGAAACATTACTTCGAAACATACGAAACATGTTTGTGAAACGTAAATGATGCATACACTTATTAGAGTTGTTTTGCTCTGATTCTTGCTTGCTAGGTTAGTAGAACATGTTTGGCTGCTATTGTAAATCATCTAGAAATGTTTAGTTCAATTTTTGGAGCAATGTTGGTATTCAAATTAATTCAAAAATTGGCTTCAAAAATAAATTCCAAAAATTAGGGTTTTGAGCTAAACGTAGACTTTGATCTTATAATTCAAAATCTAGAAAGAATTTGGCTTTGGTCCAAAAAGCAAAGTTGTAGAGAATTAAATTCTAAGCAACTTTCATTTTTGGTACATTTTCAAAAGAGGTCATCTTCTTACTCAAAATAAGATTTGAAAGCTGGCTTTTAAAAAGTTCTTGAAAATATAAATGAAAAAGAGTTTTTCGTTGCTTTTCGCAGGCCGCCTCGCCCACTTCAAGCCGCCCCAAGAAGCCCGTCCAACAAAGTCCTTGACCACACTTGTCTGCTTTGCTTCGCCTTGGCCCAAAGCAAATTCCCTGCCCAATCCATCACCACGCCATCGCTTCGCTCAAGACTTCACTGTCGCGACGCCGGCAGAAGCCGATCGCCGATGGCGCCACCGTCGCCGAGCCCTCGATCATGGCACACCCACGCGCCACAGGCTTCCTAACGCTCTTGCCGAGTCTTGAGCACCCAGCTACCATACCGCATTCCAGCGTTCGCTCACTCCCGCGCATGTTTTTCTCTCTCCTCTCACCGCCATCGCCACTCGCACCGTGCACCGCGCCTTGCCGGAGCTCGCTTCGCCCGCCACCTCACTACGCCCGGTGACAACTCCGTCTAGCCTACTGACTCCGCCACACCACCCTCGCACCCGTGCGCTTCTTCTTTTCGCGATGGTAAGCATCCCGTTCTGGGAATTGCTCGCCGAGCACGGCCGAAGCTCACTGGTGAGCTCCGGCTCCCGTGGACTCCCCTCCCAGCTCCTCTTCCTACTCAGATTACACAAGACAAGCACCGCCGACGCGGCGACGCGTTGAGTCTCCCGGCGCCTCCTTGCACCCTCTTTGTGGCGGAGATGCTCCACCGGCGACTACTCGCGCCGCCGCTCCGCCATTACTGCCGCTGAAGCTTTTTTCCCCTGCACCGCCCCTCCCTATTCACCTCTATCTGACGCGGTTTGGCATGGGGAGCACGTTGGTGCCCTCCGTTTCGCCGGGGACCTCGCCGTCGCCGAAGAGTTCAGCCATTCATAGCATGCCGTCGCCCCTCTCCGCCCCCTGTTTTCTCTCCAAGGCGTCAGGGCCCTGCTTGTCGGCCGCCACGGCTGCTGCGAGGGGACCGGAGATGGGCTGCGTCGTTCTGGGCCGTGTCTTGGCAAGATAAATGTAACAGCCGAAGCCGTTGGGTTGGCCCAAGATGGCTTGAATAAATGATTTCAATTTATTCTTTATTTGAAATGGTTTGAAAATGTTTGGGTACTCAAATTTGCTCCAAATTTGTTGAAACAAATTTTGCTAGGTTCCTTATCATCAGATCTACTTGGGAAAAATTGTGCATGTCATTTTTGAGATACTTTTCTATAGGATTTTATTTAATCTTGAATATTGCTGATAACTTTGAAAATGTGTATAAAAAATATATAGGCTTCAGAAAAATATGATTTCAAGTTTGTTCATCTTCTTATGTCATGTACTTCCTAGGAAAATATGTTTCATGCATGTGCTGTGGGAAAAATTTGAGGTGTAGTTCAAGTACCTTTAATGGCTGATTTTTGTTATTTTTGCTAGAGCACAAATTTTGTATAAAACATGCATGTGACAATTTTTGTACAGTCATTATATACCATGAAGAACCTAGGAAAAATATTAATTCTGTTGTTTGACACTTTTCATAGTACAAAGTAATTTCATGCTCATTTTTAGGCTATAGCTTGTCATTTTTGTGTAGGATAGTTTACTTATCCAAATGCCATGAAATTTTATGGTAGTCTGTTTAGGGTAGTATTATGCTACTGTAATTTTCTCAGATTTTTAGGAGCATCAGAAATATAGGTTGCTATTCAAACCTATTATTAATTAGGGTTTAAGCAAGTGTTGCATTAAGTGTGATTAAGAAATTAGTAAAGCTTTGGTGTATCTTTGAAGCATTTAATAAAATATGTTGACTTAACATATTGGTAGTAGAAGAGAATGCAGAGATGACATGTGCTTATAGCATAGTTTCTTGGATGATGTTGACTACCTTGCCTTTCAACATATCCATTGCATTCATCTCCTTCGATGCACCGATTGCATAAGCACTTACACGCATTGCCTCATACAGATCGCAAACCGAGAACCCAAATCGTCATTCCCGAGGAGCCCGAGGAGCAGTTCGAGGTGCAAAGCAGAGAAGTGACCGGTTTACGAGGAGGACGTTGAGGAACTTCCGGAGTGCCCCGATCACCGTCCGAGCTCCTTCGAGAGAGAGGCCCCGAGCATCTTTCTCCCCCGTTTGCAATGATTTCGTTAAATTCTTTACTTAAAATTGATGCATTACGTTCAGGAGTTGTTTGCAACCGCTGTTGCATTATACCTTGTTTACCTTGTTATACTATATCCTTGTTACCACGGTATCCGCAAATAAGTCAATGCTTAGCCGGGCTTAGACCGGTAGAAGTCGGGTGATTTCTGTCACCGCGAGCTATAGGTGGTTACCGGATCTGCTTGGATGGCTATGAAGTCATGGTATAACTAAGTGTTGAATGAAGTTGAGACCGGGCGAGACTTGCGGGGTTTTGACCGTAGTGTTTCCGTCAGGTCGATTAAGGACCGACCGTTGTTGGGCCTCGAGTCATGTTGAACGATGCCTTACATTTAGCGGGCCGGATAAAGTACCTTCCGACCGCTGAAGCCGGGAGATTTTTCGGGCCGAGTAGATTGCCCATCGCCAGACCACCGTGTGCGGCAGGTGTGTAGGACACGGGGCGGGATGATAAGACCAAAGTGCGGTCGGTCGGCCCCGGTACATGTGGTTCTGGCAAACTCGAGATACCTAGAAAGTTGACTCGGTGATCAATATCTCACTTTAGCGGGTGAGTGAGATTTGTGTAAGGAATAAATCACCACCGGGTTAGGAATCGATTCAATCGCCATCGCTCCCGGATAGTGAGCACTTGACTTGAGTGACTTCATCGTAGTAAATGTTTATGGAACACTTGGACAGCTTATAGTGAATATGACAAGATGGAAGTTGTTTAATGATCAATGGTTATCATTAATTGCTTAATCACATGTTTACTCTAGTATAGGTGCAAATCTAGTCGACGGTGTTAATAATAATTAACTTGACAATAATGCTTTTAGAAAGGTTCTTGAAATGCTAAAATGCTTCTTTTGCAAATGAGTCACCTACCCTACTATTATGCCCGCATAATCCTTGGTGTCATTTATTTTCGGTTATGTCGGTAAAGTCCGGCCGAGTACCTTCTTCTCGCACTCGTGGTTTTATTCCCACTTGTTGCGCATGATGGGATGTATTACGGCTATTGTATCAACCGCCTCTATCCTGCGATGGTGATGCTTAGGACCATGGGCATGGTCATTCCTTACGCCTCATCTAATGCTTTTGTTGGAAATGATCATTCACGGCACTATATTTAAACTCCGCGTGAGTGTGTGTGGTTTTAAACAAATGACTTCCGCTACTTTTATTCGAACTTGTTTTGTAATAACTATGTTTAAACTCCGATGTATCCATTATGAAAACTTTTATGTAATATGTGATTGGTGACCGCTAAACTTATTACGATCATGGTCGGGACACGAGTTGGTTTGAAATCCTTCGTGATTTCACGGACTACCGGGTTATACTGGACTTAAGTTTGCTCAATCGTGCCGCTTCCGTGGATGATTTTCTTACTTAATTTCAGATAATTGGTCGGTTCATATAAACTGGTATCGTAGCATGGTTTAGCGTGTTATCGTTCACAAGTGTATTTAAAATAAAAGGCATTTGGAAAACGTGATTTTAAAACTATAAAGTGTGCCAAAGTGATCATATCCTTTATGCCCGCTTAAGGACTTTAGGTGGCTTAATTAAGCAATCGACTTGGGGTTCTTGCATCATATTTCTCTTTAAATCGCTCATACGGGCGTATATTGTATGAGTGCCACTTATTTGAGTGGTAATGAATGGATCAATTGCCTCTACGCCTCGGTAAGTGTGAGTTGTGAGAGCATGATCGGATACACCGCCGATCTAGGGTAAATGCTTATATGATGTCGAGTAATTACATGTTCTACGATGTTTTACAAAGGTATCTCATGTATGGGTCTTCCGTCTGTGGAGGCGATGCCGTCAATAGGACGATGGTTCGGTAGTTACTACCGCTGTACACGATCTCGGGATTCGTAGAGCGTGTAGATAAAACTTTACCGCTTTTATGCATTCATTGGGAATTGGGCTGAAATGAATTTTCTGCGGTACATAACAACGCTTATCGTAGCACGTATTAGCTACGTATTGAGAGATCGTTGTATGCCACCGAATTCGTCGTTAGAAATTATTTATTCCTAAGTTTGTGAGAACGTGCAGTGCACGTATATACATCATGTTACTTGTGCATCTCATTCATCTCATGCATTCCTCCCTTATAAATTGATTATCTCATTTTGATAAAAGACGATATCACCAAAAGTATGTTTCCCCAAGTAATAAGAGAACTTTTTGCTACAGATGGCCCATGACGAAGCGCACCACCAGTAAGTCCACCGGAGGAAGAGCACCCCGACGCCTGCTGGCCCCGAGGGAGCACCGCACCACGGACACCTTCTTGAGCGAGTTTGGCATGCCAACTTTGCTTTGGAGAGTGCTCCATGATGTGGGGTACCCAGAGGGTCAAGAGCCGGTACTCTTGGAATGAGAGCCAGTTGGCGATGATGGACTTGCAGTGGTGGAGATCACGGTTCCTCGCTCTCGTGATGCTCCAGATTGGGATAGTTGGCATTTGAGTTTGAGGGCCGCACTCCAATTGAGGGTGCAGAGGGAGCAGCCTTCCGTGTCATCGTGGGACATTATGAGCAGATTTCCCAAAGAGCTTGCAAAGAGCTCTAGCTAGTACTTTTCCTAGGGATGATCCTCGTGATGCCATTTGGGTTCAAATTGTGGAAGTGCATTGGTCGAGGTCCAAATTGGGGACAAAGCTAGCGACAACCGTGCAATGAGTGCTATGTTCGCCGCCATTAGAGCGTATGAGGGTCTCGAGAGTACCCTACCGGACTTTGACCGCTTGCATAGTGAGGATAAGCTCAAAGGGAAGAAGCGTAAGAAGAGACAGCACGTGCTATAGCTAGCTTGCAGGAGCGGCTATCGATATGAACTTACAAAATGAGATCAAAGCGGTTGAGAGAGGTGATAGAGCCATGCAAAGTGAAGTGCATACGTTGACTCAAGCCAACAACAATGCGCACCGCATGATTGGACAATTGGTTCAGAGAGGAATGAAGCCCGGAACGCAAGAAACCTTCTGCTGCAGAGAGTCGATGAGCTAGAGGAATACAACGGCAACCTGCACGAGGAGTTTCACGCGCTCTACAATGGGGTTGGCCCATATGCTCCAGCAAACGCCGCTGGCATGAACATCGACGACGACAACCAGAACGAGCCTGTAGTTTCACCAGGAGGCGATGGTGACGTCTCCGATCCCGACGATGGCCCCGAGGAATAGGCTAGTTGCCTTGTGCTAGTATCTAGGTCCTGTCGCGAAGACCTTTCTTTTGTTGGCATGTAACCTATCGTATGTTGTTTCGAACGTATGAGACTTGGCATGTGGTTGGAACTTGATGTTCGATTGCGAGATCTGAACGCATAAAAAGTCCAGTGTATGTATGCTGGCAATGTGACTGTATGGATGCGATGTTTGCCGTTGAAGTAATTCGATTTAGTGTTGTTGTCTTAATTGGGATGAGATTGTTGTGCCTCTGTTTTATTGCATGAATTTATTCTCTCCAGTAAAATCAGTATGGCATAATTTTTCTTCACTCGCAATCATTACAGCTTCACTCAATCGTTACTTGTTGCCTGAAATATGCGATGACAAACACTCGCCAACCATGTATGAAAGTCACCGAGACCGGTGCTAACGGTGCGGGGACCGTGGTGGTGGTGTGATGGTGGGAACCACGGCAACAACAATGAACCTCCCCATGAACCACATTTGCCACCACCTCCCCTGCTTACCCCCCGAGATGTTTCTCGCAATGCTTCGGGAGTCGGCCAATAACACGGAACAATCCCGTAAGAACATGGAGGATTTTCTGCACACCATCGCCAACAACGCTCAACGTGGTAACAATCAAGGTGGTGGCATGGGAGTGAACCAATATAGCAGCTTCAAGGATTTCATGGACACCAGGCCACCCGTATTCAAGGAAGCCACAGAGCCACTTGATGCTGAGGAATGGATCAACACAATGGAAGATAAATTCCGTGTGTTGAGAATGACTGAGGTTCTAAAAACGGAGTATGCTGCACTTCAATTGCAGGGACCGGCGGGAATGTGGTGGAAGCACCATCGCACCACCTTCCCTCCAAATGCTCAGATTTCTTGGAGAGAGTTTGCCGAGGCTTTTCGTGGAGTCTATATTCCACCGTGGCTGACCAAATGAAGTTGGGAGAGTTTCGGCGTTGAACCAGGCACCAAAACCGTGGACGCAATACCGCATGCTTTCAACAACTTGTGTCGCTATGCTCCTCGACATGGTTGACACGGATGCTAAAAGAATAGCCAGCTTTAAGAGGGTCTAAATCCAAAATGATGAAGCATGTCGGTACCAACAACCGTGTCAGATTCAATGACTTCATCAGCGACTGTCTGAAGCAGGAGAAGAATAACAACGCCAGCACTGCAGCCAAGACACGCAAGAGAGCCTTTGAAAGTGGGCCGTCTCAAGCTAGAGCACCTATGGGGGGTCGTCCTTCATATCGCCCCTCGGCACCTGGCGCTAGATTCAGGCCACCTCAGCCCAAGAAGCCAAAATTTCCGTGGACCTCAAAAGCCGTACAAGATGGCAAGACACCTAACAAAGCAGCCAAGAATCATGGCAGTACAAGGCGCTTCAAGGGAACTGTGGATCTCGCCGACAAAGAAGAGGACCTCGCTATAACTGTGATCAACCCGGTCATTTCTCGAGGTTTTGTCCGCACTACCAAGAAGAAGCAAAGCAGACTTATAATGCTAGAGTGCACAAGACAACAAAGGATGAAATTCCAGAGGGAGAGCCCACACTTCACGGTAAGTTTCACATCAAACGAAAACCCCAGCAGCTTGTTCTATTTGATTCTGGATCATCGCATTCTTTTATGAGTCAAGCATTTGCACGTAAACATGGACAACTATGCATGTAATTGGGGTATGGGTACCAGATAAGTTCAAAGAGGGGCTGATGTTTTGACTAACCGGATGGTTCGAGGGCAACCCTTGAATTAGGTAGCAGGAAGTTCCGAGTGAACTTGATAGTTATGCCCGGATTAGTCTTGGATGTCATTATAGGGATGAATTGGATGAAAGATTGGGGAGCGGGTCATAGATACCGGAAGTCGAGTACTTACCCTTAAGGATCCTCGGGTGAGGGTACTTTCCAAGTACCATTGCCTCGGAGAAATGCACCTTATAAGTGTTACATGTGCTACTGCGAGTCATTCCTATTTATCGATTCCTAGTGTGTGTGAATTTCCTGGATATTCCCTGATGAGTTACCCGGTCTTCCACCGGATAGGGAGATTGAGTTTGAATTGAGCTAGTACCCTAACGGCTCCGATTTCAAGGAGACCCTATCGGATGCCTCCAGATGAGTTAGTTGAGTCAAGAAGCAATTAGAAGATTTGTCAAAAAGGGGTTTATTCGGCCAAGCAAGTCCGAGTGGGGATGTCCCGCTTTGTTTGTGAAAAAGAAGAAAGAGGGCACGTTGAGAATGTGCGAGATTACGTGCCACTCAATGTCAGTGACCGTCAAGAATAAATATCCCTTGCCACATATTGATGTTCTGCTTGACCAATTATCCAAGGCCAAGGTGTTCTCAAAAATAGATTTGAGATCCGGTTATCATCGATTAAGATTAGGCCACAGGATATACCGAAAACTCGCATTTTCCACCGTGATACGGGTTGTATGAGTATCTTGTCATGTCTTTTGGCTTGACAAATGCTCCTGCATATTTTATGTTCTTGATGAATACAGGTTTTCATGCCGTAATTGGATAAGTTTGTGGTAGTATTCATCGATGACATTCTCGTGTACTCCGAGAATGAGAAAGATCATGAAGAGCATCTCGAGAACCGTCTTTTGACCAGACTTAGAGATCATCAATCGTATGCTAAGTTTAGCAAATGTGAATTCGGTTGAAGGAAGTTCCTTTCCTTGGTCACATTCACACGTAGAGAATGGAGTTTCAATGATCCAAGTAAGGTGCAAGAAGTTATGAATTGAAAGCACCGACCACAGCCTCCCGAGATTAGAAGTTTCTTAGGACTCATGGGTTATTACTGCCGCTTATACCAGATTTCTCAAGATCGCCAAACCGATGACAAGTCTCCTTCAGAAGGATCATAAATTTGTGTGGACAGAAGAGTGTGAAGCAGCTTTCCACACTTTGCGGAAACTGTTAACCACTGCTCCTGTTCTAGCACAACCAGATATTGAGAAACCATTTGATGTGTTTTATGACGCATCAAAGACCGGATTGGGCTGTGTTCTTATGCAAGAAAGGAGAGTCATTGCTTATGCATCACGTCAATTGAGGAAGCACGAGGTCAACTATCCAACACATGATCTTGAACTTGTCTGCAGCAGTGCACGCCTAAAATTTGGAGACATTACCTACTTGGTAATGTGTGCAATATTTTCACGGATCACAAGAGTCTTAAGTATATCTTTACCCAACCGAGCTAAACATGAGACAACAGAGATGGTTGGAATTGATCAAGGATTATAACTTGAATGTGCAATATCATCCCGGTAAAGCCAATGTAGTGGCGTATGCTTTGAGCGTAAAGTCACATTACTTGAATGTGCACCATTTACTTGAAGATGGGTTCGATCTAATGCATCCTCGCCGTGTTACATAGTATTTAGATTAGTTGCTCGTTGGAGAGTAAGATAATAGAAGGTCGAAAACCCACAAGGGGATATTCCACATCAAAGAGAAAATAAAAGAAAAGCCGCCTCAACACTTTAAAGTGGATGAACAGTATGCGTTGTGGTTTGACAACCGCCTTGTGGTTCCCAAGGATCGAGAGCTTAGAAATAAACTCATGGATGAAGCTCACCTTTCTAAGCTATCTATCCATCCCGGAAGTAGTAAGATGTATCAAGAACTAAGATCTCGTTATTGGTGGACCAAAATGAAGAAAGAAATTACAAAGATATGTTGTCGATGTGACATGTTGTCGAAAGAAAGCAATTCACATGAAACTCGCCGGTATGTTGCAACCCTTATCACCCTAGTTGGAAGTGGGACGATATCAAGATGGATTTTATCACGGGGTTTGCCCACTACTCAAAAAAAGGACATGATTCGATTTGGGTAATTGTGGATCGCCTTACCAAGACCGCCATTTCCTACCGTCAAAACCACTTATCGACCACCTCAATATGCTTTGAAGTATATCGCAGAAATTGTGAGGTTGCATGGAATACCAAAGACCATAGTGTCTCGATAGAGGCTCACAGCTCACGGCTCATTTTTGGGAACATTTACACAAAGGTTTAGGAACTAGTTTGATTCGTAGTACCGCTTATCATCCTCGCATGTATGGTCGTCGATCGAACGAGTAAATGCTGTTTTGGAGGATATGTTGAGAGCCCGTATTATCTTCCAAGGGATCATGGGAGTCATGGTTACCAAGAAGCTGAGTTTTCTTATAATAATAGTTATCAAGAAAGCATCAAGATGGCCCCATTCAAGCTTTATATGGCGAAAATGTAGAACACCATTGAATTGGGTCGAGCCCGGTGATAGAAGATATTATGGCATTGACTTTGTAGAAGAAGCCGAGAAGAAAGTTCATATTATTCAAAGAAATATGAAAGCGCCCAATCACGCCGTAAAAGCTATGCGCATAAAAGAAGGAGACCCCTTAGTTTTGAAGTTGGTGACTATGTTTATCCGAAGGTCATGCCAATGAAGAAGAAAAGGTTTGAGTCCAAGAAAGCTTGCCGCGAGATTCAGAGGACCATACAAGATCTTGGAACAAAGAGGTCCCAGAGCCTACAAGTTAGAGTTACCTCGAGACAATGAGTACAGCTTTTCCTAGTTTTCCATGTATCACATCTCAAGAAATGTTTATGTGTTCCGGAGGAAAGAATAGAACCTCGAGGTATTCAACTCAAATCAGATTTGGTGTATCGTGAACAACCAAATCCGGTGTTAGACACTAAGGAACGTGCTACTCGGAATAGTGTGGTGAAAACATACAAGATACAAAGTGGATCATCATGATGAGGGAGATGCAACTTGGGAAACAGGAGAGTATCTACAAAAGGCTTATGAAGAATTTTATAACAAATGGTTCAGAACCCAAATCTCGGACGAGATTTTTATAAGGGGAGGGTCAGAATACCCCCGGTGTTATGCCCGCATTTAGGCAATCGCAAATCATGCATATCATGCATCATCAAGCATCCTAATCATACATGCATAATCTTGCATATAATAACTGAAACATTACTTGAAACATACTGAAACATGTTTGTGAAACGTAAATGATGCATACACTTATTAGAGTTGTTTTGCTCTCGATTCTTGCTTGCTAGGTTAGTAGAACATGTTTGGTCGCTATTGTAAATCATCTAGAAATGTTTAGTTCAATTTTTGGAGCAATGTTGGTATTCAAATTAATTCAAAATTTGGCTTCAAAAATAAATTCCAAAATTAGGGTTTTGAGCTAAACGTGAGACTTTGATCTTATAATTCAAAATCTAGAAAGAATTTGGCTTTGGTCCAAAAAGCAAAGTTGTAGAGAATTAAATTCTAAGCAACTTTCATTTTTGTACATTTTCAAAAGAGGTCATCTTCTTACTCAAAATAAGATTTGAAAGCTGGCTTTTAAAAAGTTCTTGAAAATATAAATGAAAAAGAGTTTTTCTGTTTTCGGGTCAGCCCTTCGCCGCTGCTCGCCCACACCCTTAAAGCCGCCCAAAGAAGTCCCCACACCGCACCAAGGCTGGCCACTTCCACGCTTCGCCTTTGCCAGCCCAAGAACACTTCCACCAGGCCCACGCCACACGCCACACTTCGCCACTCAAGCCATGCACAGCGCCAGCCGCCGGCAGAAGCCGATCGCCACGTGGCGCCACCTGTCGCCGAAGCCTCGATCACATGGGCCACACGCCACGGGCTTCCCCTGACACAGGGCCGAGTCTTGAGCACCCCTGCTACCACCGCATTCTAGCGCGTTCGCTCACTCCCGCCACGCTGCTTCTCTCTCTCACCGCTACCACCATCGCCACCAGCACCGCGCCTTGCCGAGCTCGCTTCCTGCCACCTCATTCGCCGGTGACAACTCCGTCTAGCCTCTAGCTCATGCCGCCACCCCTCACACCGCCCTCTACGCTTTCGCTTCTTTGCAGTGGTAAGCATCCCGTTCTTGGGAATTGCTTTCGCGGAGCACGCTGCCGAGCTTCACTGGGTGAGCTCCGCCTCCGTGGACTCCCCCCCCAGCCTCCTCTTCCTACCACAGACTTCACGCCAAGACAAGCACCGCCTGGGCGACGTTGAGTCTCCCGGCGCCTCCTTGCACTCGCCAGGGCCGGAGATGCTCCACCGGCGACTACTCCGCCGCCGCCTCCCGCCATTACTGTCGCCGAAGCTTTTTTCCCGCACCGCCCTCCCTATTCACCTCTATCTCGACGCGGTTTGGCATGGGGAGCACGTTGGTGCCTCCGTTTCGCCGGGGACCTCGCCGCTGGCGAAGTTTTCATGCTGCCATTGCCGTTGTCCCCTCTCCGCCCCCCTTTCTTTCTCGGCCGGGCAAGCGGGCCCCTGCTTGTCAGCCGCCGCTGCTGCGAGGGGACTGGAGATGGGCTGCGCCGTTCTGGGCCGTGTAAGATAGTGCAGTCAGGCCAGCCGAAGCCGCTCGGCCGGCCCAAGATGCGTTGAATAAATGATTTCAATTTATTCTTTATTTGAAATGGTTTGAAAAATGTTTGGGTACTCAAATTTGCTCCAAATTTGTTGAAACAAATTTTGCTAGGTTCCTTATCATCAGATCTACTTGGGAAAAATTGTGCATGTCATTTTTGAGATACTTTTCTATAGGATTTTATTTAATCTTGAATATTGCTGATAACTTGAAAATGTGTATAAAAATATATAGGCTTCAGAAAATATGATTTCAAGTTTGTTCATCTTCTTATGTCATGTACTTCCTAGGAAAAATATGTTTCATGCATGTGCTGTGGGAAAAATTTGAGGTGTAGTTCAAGTACCTTTAATGGCTGATTTTTGTTATTTTTGCTAGAGCACAAATTTTGTATAAAACATGCATGTGACAATTTTTGTACAGTCATTATATACCATGAAGAACCTAGGAAAAATATTAATTCTGTTGTTTGACACTTTTCATAGTACAAAGTAATTTCATGCTCATTTTTAGGCTATAGCTTGTCATTTTGTGTGTAGGATAGTTTACTTATCCAAATGCCATGAAATTTTTATGGTAGTCTGTTTAGGTAGTATTATGCTACTGTAATTTTCTCAGATTTTTAGGAGCATCAGAAATATAGGTTGCTATTCAAACCTATTATTAATTAGGGTTTAAGCAAGTGTTGCATTAAGTGTGATTAAGAAATTAGTAAAGCTTTGGTGTATCTTTGAAGCATTTAATAAAATATGTTGACTTAACATATTGGTAGTAGAAGAGAATGCAGTAGATGACATGTGCTTATAGCATAGTTTCTTGGATGATGTTGACTACCTTGCCTTTCAACATATCCATTGCATTCATCTCCTTCGATGCACCGATTGCATAAGCACTTACACGCATTGCCTCATACAGATCGCAAACCGAGAACCCAATCGTCATTCCCGAGGAGCCCGAGGAGCAGCTCGAGGTGCAACCAGAAGTGATGGGCCGACGAGGAGGACGTTGAGGAACTTCCGAGTGCCCCGATCACCGTCCGAGCTCCTCGAGAGAGAGGCAAGCCCCGAGCATCTTTCTCCCGGTTTGCAATGATTTCGTTAAATTCTTTACTTAAAATTGATGCATTACGTTTCAGGAGTTGTTTGCAACCGCTGTTTGCATTATACCTTGTTTACCCTTTATTATACTATATCCTTGTTACCCCGGTATCCGCAATCAAGTCAATGCTTAGCCGGCTTAGACCGGTAGAAGTCGGGTGATTTCCGTCACCGCGAGCTATAGGTGGTTACCGGATCTGCTTTGGATGGCTATGAAGTCATGGTATAACTAAGTGTTGAATGAAGTTGAGACCGGGCGAGACTTGCGGTGGTTTTGGACCGTAGTGTTTCCGCTCAGGTCGATTAAGGACCGACCGTTGTTGGGCCTCGAGTCATGTTGAACGATGCCTTACATTTAGCGGCCGGATAAAGTACCTTCCGACCGCTGGCCGGGAGATTTTTCGGGCCGAGTAGATTGCCCGCAGCCGCACCGCACCGTGTCGTCAAGCAGTGTGGTAGGACACGGGGCGGGATGATAAGACCAAAGTGCAATCGGTCGGCCCCGGTACATGTGGTTCCCGCAAACTCTCGATATACCGGAAAGTTGACTCGGTGATCAATATCTCACTTTAGCGGGTGAGTGAGATTTGTGTAAGGAATAAATCACCACCGGGTTAGGAATCGATTCAATCGCCATCGCTCCCGGATAGTGAGCACTTGACTTGAGTGACTTCATCGTAGTAAATGTTTATGGAACACTTGGACAGCTTATAGTGAATATGACAAGATGGAAGTTGTTTAATGATCAAGGTTATCATTAATTGCTTAATCACATGTTTACTCTAGTATAGGTGCAAATCTAGTCGATGTGTTAATAATAATTAACTTGACAATAATGCTTTTAGAAAGGTTCTTGAAATGCTAAAATGCTTCTTTTGCAAATGAGTCACTACCCTACTATTATGCCTCGCATAATCCTTGGTGTCATTTATTTTCGGTTATGTCGGTAAAGTCCGGCCGAGTACCTTCTCGTACTCGTGGTTTTATTCCCACTTGTTGCGAGATGGGCGTATGTATTACGGCTATTGTATCAACCGCCTCTATCCTGCGATGGTGATGCTTAGGACCATGGGCATGGTCATTCCTTACGCCTCATCTAATGCTTTTGTTGGAAATGATCATTCACCGGCACTATATTTAAACTCCGCGTGAGTGTGTGTGGTTTTAAACAAATGACTTCCGCTACTTTTATTCGAACTTGTTTTGTAATAACTATGTTTAAACTCGATGTATCTCATTATGGAAACTTTTATGTAATATGTGATTGGTGACCGCTAAACTTATTACGATCATGGTCGGGACACGAGTTGGTTTGAAATCCTTCGTGATTTCACGGACTACCGGGTTATACTGGACTTAAGTTTGCTCAATCGCCTGCGCTCCGTGGATGATTTTCTTACTTAATTTCGTATAATTGGTCGGTTCTGTTACAGCGGTATCAGAGCATGGTTTAGCGTGTTACTGTTCACAAGTGTATTTAAAATAAAAAGGCATTTGGAAAATGTGATTTTAAAACTATAAAGTGTGCCAGTGATCATATCCTTTATGCCCAGTTAAGGACTTTAGGTGGCTTAATTAAGTACTGACTTGGGGTTCTTGCATCATATTTCTCTTTCGTCGCTCATACGGCGTGCTATTGTATGAGTGCCACTTATTTGAGTGGTAATGAATGGATCAATTGCCTCTACGCCTCGGTAAGTGTGAGTTGTGAGAGCATGATCGGATACACCGCCGATCTAGGGTAAATGCTTATATGATGCCGAGTAATTACATGTTCTACGCATGTTTTACAAAGGTATCTCATGTATGGGTCTTCCGTCTGTGGAGGCGATGCCGTCAATAGGACGATGGTTCGGGTAGTTACTACCGTTGTACACGTATCCGGGGATTCGTGTAGAACGTTGTAGATAAAACTTTACTGCTTTTATGCATTCATTGGGAATTGGGCTGAAATGAATTTTCTGCAGTACATAACAACGCTTATCGTAGCACGATTAGCTACGTATTGAGAGATCGTTGTATGCCACCGAATTCGTCGTTAGAAATTATTTATTCCTAAGTTTGTGAGAACGTCACGTGCGTACATACATCATGTTACTTGTGCATCTCATTCATCTCATGCATTCCTCCCTTATAAATTGATTATCTCATTTTGATAAAAGACGTATCACCAAAAGTATGTTTCCCAAGTAATAAGAGAACTTTTTGCTACAGATGGCCCGCAAGACGAAGGCATCACCTGTAAGTCCACCGGAGGAAGAGCACCCCGACGCCTGCTGGCCCCGAGGGAGCACCGCACCACGGACACCTTCTTGAGCGAGTTTGGCATGCCAACTTTGCTTTGGAGAGTGCTCCATGATGTGGGGTACCCAGAGGGTCGAGAGCCGGTGTACTCTTGGAATGAGAGCCAGCTTTGGCGATGATGGACTTGCAAAGGGTGGAGATCACGGTTCCTGCGCTCTCGGTGATGCTCCAGATTGGGATGGTTGGCATTTGAGTTTGAGGGCCGCACTCCAAATTGAGGGTGCAGAGGGAGCAGCCTTCCGTGTCATCGTGGACATTATGAGCAGATTTCCCGGTGAGCTTGCAAAGAGCTCTAGCTGGTACTTTTCCTAGGGATGATCCTCGTGATGCCATTTGGGTTCACCTCGGAAGTGCATTGGTCGAGGTCCAAATGAGGGACAAAGCTAGCGACAACCAGGCAATGAGTGCTATGTTCGCCGCCATTAGAGCGTATGAGGGTCTCGAGAGTACCTACCGGACTTTGACTGGCTTATGTAGTGAGGATAAGCTCAAAGGGAAGAAGCAGAAGAAGAGACAGGCACGTGCTATAGCTAGCTTGCAGGAGCAGCTATTGATATATGAACTTACAAATGAGATCAAAGCGGTTGAGAGAGGTGATAGAGCCATGCAAATGAGTGCATACGTTGACTCAAGCCAACAACAATGCGACCGCATGATTGGACAATTGGTTCAGAGAGGAATGAAGCTCGAACGCAAGAAACCTTCTGCCGCAGAGAGTCGATGAGCTAGAGGAATACAACGGCAACTCTGCACGAGGAGTTTCACGCGCTTACAATGGGGTTGGCCCATATGCTCCAAAGAAACGCCACCGGCATGAACATCGACATTTACGACAACCGTAACGAGCCTGTAGTTTCACCAGAGGCGATGGTGACGCCTCCGATCCCGGACGATGGCCCCGAGGAATAGGCTAGTTGCCTTGTGCTAGTATCTAGGTCCCGTCACAAGACCTTTCTTTTGTTGGCATGTAACCTATCGTATGTTGTTTCAACGTATGAGACTTGGCATGTGGTTGGAACTTGATGTTCGATTGCGAGATCTCGAACGCATAAAAAGTCCAAAGTGTATGTATGCCGGCAATGTGACCGTATGGATGATGATGTTTGCCGCTTGAAGTAATTCGATTTAGTGTTGTTGTCTTAATTGGGATGAGATTGTTGTGCCTCTGCTTTTATTGCATGAATTTATTCTCTCCAAGAAAATCAAGATGGCATAATTTTTCTTCACTCGCAATCATTACAGCTTTCACTCAATCGTTACTTGTTGCTTTGAAATATGCGATGACAAACACTCGCCGAACCACGTGATGAAGTCACCGAGACCGGTGCTAACGGTGCAAGGGACCGGTGGTGGTGGTGATGGTGGGAACCACGGCAACAACAATGAACCTCCCCATGAACCACATTTGCCACCACCTCCCCGCTTACCCCGAGATGTTTCTCAAGCAAGCAAATGCTCGGGAGTCGGCGCAACACGGAACAATCCCGTAAGAACATGGAGGATTTTCTCACACCATCGCCAACAACGCTCAACGTGGTAACAATCAAGGTGGTGGCATGGGAGTGAACCAATATAGCAGCTTCAAGGATTTCATGGACACCAGTGCCACCCGTATTCAAGGAAGCCACAGAGCCACTTGATGTCGAGGAATGGATCAACACAATGGAAGATAAATTCCGTGTGTTGAGAATGACCGAGGTTCTAAAACGGAGTATGTCAGCACTTCAATTGCGGGGACCGGCGGAATGTGGTGGAAGCACCATCGCACCACCTTCCCTCCAAATGCTCGATTTCTTGGAGAGAGTTTGTTTGAGGCTTTTCGTGGAGTCTATATTCCACCGTGGCTGACCAAATGAAGTTGGGAGAGTTTCGGCGTTGAACCAGGCACCAAAACCGTGACGCAATACCTGCATGCTTTCAACAACTTGTGTCGCTATGCTCCTGACATGGTTGACACAGATGCTAAAAGAATAGCCAGTTTTAAGAGGGGTCTAAATCCAAAAATGATGAAGCATGTCGGTACCAACAACCGTGTCAGATTCAATGACTTCATCAACATCGTCTCAAGCAGAGAAGAATAATAACGCCAAAGATCGCAAGCCCAAGACACGCAAGAGAGCCTTTGAAAGTGGGCCGCCTCAAGCTAGAGCACCTATGGGGGTCGTCCTTCATATCGCCCCTCGGACTGGGCGCTAGATTCGTGCCACCTCACCAAGAAGCCAAAATTTCCGTGGACCTCAAAAGCCGTACAAGATGGCAAGACAAATAACAAAGCAAAAGAATCTGCGGTACAAGGCGCCCAAAGGAATCGGGATCTCGCCGACAAGAAGAAGAGGACCTCGCTATAACTGTGATCAACCCGGTCATTTCTCGAGGTTTTGTCCGCACTACCAAGAAGAAGCAAAGCAGACTTATAATGCTAGAGTGCACAAGACAACAAAGGATGAAATTCCGGAGGGAGAGCCCACATCACCGGTAAGTTTCACATCATCGAAAACCCCGCAGCTTGTTCTATTTGATTCTCGATCATCGCATTCTTTTATGAGTCAAGCATTTGCACGTAAACATGGACAACTATGCATGAAATTGGGGTATGGGTACCGTAGATAAGTTCAAAGCGAGGGTCGATGTTTTGACTAACCGGATGGTTCGAGGGCAACCCTTGAATTAGGTAGCGTGAAGTTCCGAGTGAACTTGATAGTTATGCCCGGATTAGTCTTGGATGTCATTATAGGGATGAATTGGATGAAAGATTGGGGAGCGGTCATAGATATCTCGGAAGTCGAGTACTTACCCTTAAGGATCCCTCGGTGAGGGTACTTTCCAAGTACCATTGCCTCGGAGAATGACCTTATAAGTGTTACATGTGCTACGGCAGTCATTCCTATTTATCGATTCCTAGTGTGTGAATTTCCTGATGTATTCCCGGATGAGTTACCCGTCTTCCACCGGATAGGGAGATTGAGTTTGGAATTGAGCTAGTACCCTGAACGGCTCCGATTTCAAGGAGACCCTATCGGATGCCTCCAGATGAGTTAGTTGAGCTGAAGAAGCAATTAGAAGATTTGTCAAAAAAGGGGTTTATTCGGCCAAGCAAGTCTGAGTGGGGATGTCCCGCTTTGTTTGTGAAAAAGAAGAAAGAGGGCACGTTGAGAATGTGCGTAGATTACAGGCCACTCAATGCTGTGACCGTCAAGAATAAATATCCCTTGCCACATATTGATGTTCTGTTTGACCAATTATCCAAGGCCAAGGTGTTCTCAAAAATAGATTTGAGATCCGGTTATCATCAGATTAAGATTAGGCCACAGGATATACCGAAAACGCATTTTCCACCAGATTACGGGTTGTATGAGTATCTTGTCATGTCTTTTGGCTTGACAAATGCTCCTGCATATTTTATGTTCTTGATGAATACAGTTTTCATGCCAGAATTGGATAAGTTTGTGGTAGTATTCATCGATGACATTCTGGTGTACTCCGAGAATGAGAAAGATCATGAAGAGCATCTGAGAACCGTCTTGACCAGACTTAGAGATCATCAACTGTATGCTAAGTTTAGCAAATGTGAATTCTGGTTGAAGGAAGTTCCTTTCCTTGGTCACATTCTCAGAGAATGGAGTTTCAGTCGATCCAAGTAAGGTGCAAGAAGTTATGAATTGAAAGCACCGACCACGCTTCCTCGAGATTAGAAGTTTCTTAGGACTCATGGGTTATTACTGTCGCTTTATACCAGATTTCTCAAGATCGCCAAACCGATGACAAGTCTCCTTCAGAAGGATCATAAATTTGTGTGGATGAAGAGTGTGAAGCGCTTTTCCACACTTTGCGGAAATCTGTTAACCATCGCTTCCCTGTTCTAGCACAACCAGATATTGAGAAACCATTTGATGTGTTTTATGACGCATCAAAGACCGGATTAAATCAGTGTTCTTATGCAAGAAAGGAGAGTCATTGCTTATGCATCACGTCAATTGAGGAAGCACGAGGTCAACTATCCAACACATGATCTTGAACTTGTCAGCAGCTTGTACACGCCCTAAAAATTTGGAGACATTACCTACTTGGTAATGTGTGCAATATTTTCACGATCATCAAGAGTCTTAAGTATATCTTTACCCAACCAGAGCTAAACATGAGACAAACAGAGATGGTTGGAATTGATCAAGGATTATAACTTGAATGTGCAATATCATCCCGGTAAAGCCAATGTAGTGGCGTATGCTTTGAGCAGAAAAGTCACATTACTTGAATGTGCACCATTACTTGAAGATGGGTTCGATCTAATGCATCCTGCCGTGTTACATAGTATTCAGATTAGTTGCTCGTTGGAGAGTAAGATAATAGAAGGTCGAAAACCGACAAGGGATATTCCACATCAAAGAGAAAATAAAAGAAAAGCCGCCTCAACACTTTAAAGTGGATGAACAGTATGCGTTGTGGTTTGACAACCGCCTTGTGGTTCCCAAGGATCGAGAGCTTAGAAATAAACTCATGGATGAAGCTCACCTTTCTAAGCTATCTATCCATCCCGGAAGTAGTAAGATGTATCAAGAACTAAGATCTCGTTATTGGTGGACCAAAATGAAGAAAGAAATTACAAAGATATGTTGTCGATGTGACACATGTTGTCGAGTGAAAGCAATTCACATGAAACCTGCGCCAGATGTTGCAACCCTTATCACCCCTAGTTGGAAGTGGGACGATATCGAAGATGGATTTTATCACGGGTTTGCCCACTACTCAAAAAAAGGACATGATTCGATTTGGGTAATTGTGGATCGTCTTACCAAGACCGCTCATTTCCTACCTGTCAAAACCACTTATCGACCACCTCAATATGCTGAGAAGTATATCGCAGAAATTGTGAGGTTGCATGGAATACCAAAGACCATAGTGTCTGATAGAGGCTCACAGTTCACGGCTCATTTTTGGGAACATTTACACAAAGGTTTAGGAACTAGTTTGATTCGTAGTACCGCTTATCATCCTCGCATGATGATGGTCGACCGAACGAGTAAATGCTGCTTTTGGAGGATATGTTGAGAGCCCGTGTATTATCTTCCAAGGGATCATGGGAGTCATGGTTACCAAGTAGTGAGTTTTCTTATAATAATAGTTATCAAGAAAGCATCAAGATGGCCCCATTCAAGCTTTATATGGCGTAAAATGTAGAACACCATTGAATTGGGTCGAGCTCGGTGATAGAAGATATTATGGCATTGACTTTGTAGAAGAAGCCGAGAAGAAAGTTCATATTATTCAAAAAATATGAAAGCGCCCAATCACGCCGTAAAAAGCTATGCAGAAAAAGAAGGAGACCCCTTAGTTTTGAAGTTGGTGACTATGTTTATCTGAAGGTCATGCCAATGAAGAAGAAAAGGTTTGGAGTCCAAGAAAGCTTGCCATGAGATTCAGAGGGACCATACAAGATCTTGGAACAAAGAGGTCCCAGAGCCTACAAGTTAGAGTTACCCGAGACAATGAGTACAGCTTTTCCTAGTTTTCCATGTATCACATCTCAAGAAATGTTTGCGTGTTCCGAGGAAAGAATAGAACCTCGAGGTATTCAACTCAAATCAGATTTGGTGTATCGTGAACAACCAAATCCGTGTTAGACACTAAGGAACGTGCTACTCGGAATAGTGTGGTGAAAACATACAAGATACAAAGGGGATCATCATGATGAGGGAGATGCAACTTGGGAAACAGGAGAGTATCTACAAAAGGCTTATGAAGAATTTTATAACAAATGGTTCAGAACCCAAATCTCGGACGAGATTTTTATATAAGGGGAGGGTCAGAATAACCCCGGTGTTATGCCCGCATTTAGGCAATCGCAAATCATGCATATCATGCATCATCAAGCATCCTAATCATACATGCATAATCTTGCATATAATAACTGAAACATTACTTCGAAACATACGAAACATGTTTGTGAAACGTAAATGATGCATACACTTATTAGAGTTGTTTTGCTCTGATTCTTGCTTGCTAGGTTAGTAGAACATGTTTGGCTGCTATTGTAAATCATCTAGAAATGTTTAGTTCAATTTTTGGAGCAATGTTGGTATTCAAATTAATTCAAAAATTGGCTTCAAAAATAAATTCCAAAAATTAGGGTTTTGAGCTAAACGTAGACTTTGATCTTATAATTCAAAATCTAGAAAGAATTTGGCTTTGGTCCAAAAAGCAAAGTTGTAGAGAATTAAATTCTAAGCAACTTTCATTTTTGGTACATTTTCAAAAGAGGTCATCTTCTTACTCAAAATAAGATTTGAAAGCTGGCTTTTAAAAAGTTCTTGAAAATATAAATGAAAAAGAGTTTTTCTGTTTTCGCGGGCCGCTTGCTTACCCACTCAAGCAACCCATAAAGAGGCCAACCAAAGCCCAGCGCCGCAAGCTGTGCTTGCTTGCTTCCACGCTTCATTTTGGCCCAAGAAATTCGCCAAATTTCAGCCCACCCACGCCTCTTCTTTTCAAGACTTTCAGCGTCGCGCCCGACGCCGTGAGAAGCCGATCGCCACGTGGCGCCACCTGTCGCCGAGCTCTCGATCACACGCCCACGCTGCCACGGCTTCCAGACTGCTGCCGCCGAGTCTTGAGCACCACCCAGCGCCCACCAGCATTCCAGCGTTCGCTCACTCCGCCGCCACGCTTCTCCTCTCTCACACCGCGCTTACCATCGCCACCGCGTGCACCGCCTTGCTTTTGCTGGAGCTCGCCGCCTGCCACCTCAAATCGCCGGTGACAACTCC
This sequence comes from Miscanthus lutarioriparius, assembly GCA_904845875.1. Lineage (NCBI taxonomy): Eukaryota > Viridiplantae > Streptophyta > Magnoliopsida > Poales > Poaceae > Miscanthus > Miscanthus lutarioriparius. The sequence continues at coordinate 25,132,394 of CAJGYO010000003.1, forward strand.
GTCTAGCCTCTGAGCTCGCCGTCACCCCGCGCACCCGTGCTCTCGCTTCTTTGCAGCATGGTAAGCATCCTGTTCTTGGGAATTGCTCACGAGCACGGCCGAGCTCGCTGGTGAGCTCCGCTCCCGTGGACTCCCCCTCCCAGCTCCTCTTCCTACCTGTACTTCGCGCGCACAAGCACCGCACGGCGACGTTGAGTCTCCCGAGCGCCTCCTTGCACCCTGCCGTGGCCGGAGATGCTCCACCGGCGACTACCCGCGCCGCCGCTCCGCCATTACCGTCGCCGAGCTTTTTCCCCTGCACCGCCCCTCCCTATTCACCTCTATCTGACGCGGTTTGGCATGGGGAGCACGTTGGTGCCCTCCGTTTCGCCGGGGACCTCGCCGTCGGCGAGTTTCGCAGCTGCCGCGCCGTCGTCCCTCTCCGTCCCCTGTTTTCTCTCGCTGGCGTGCGGGCCCCGTTTGTCAGCCGCCGCTGCTGCGAGGGGACTGGAGATGGGCTGCGTCGTTCTGGGCCGTGTGCGCGCACAGTCGTGGGCCGCCGAAGCCGTTCGGGCTGGCCCAGTAGCGTTTGAATAAATGATTTCAATTTATTCTTTATTTGAAATGGTTTGAAAAATGTTTGGGTACTCAAATTTGCTCCAAATTTGTTGAAACAAATTTTGCTAGGTTCCTTATCATCAGATCTACTTGGGAAAAATTATGCATGTCATTTTTGAGATACTTTTCTATAGGATTTTTATTTAATCTTGAATATTGCTGATAACTTGAAAAATGTGTATAAAAATATATAGGCTTCAGAAAAATATGATTTCAAGTTTGTTCATCTTCTTATGTCATGTACTTCCTAGGAAAAATATGTTTCATGCATGTGCTGTGGGAAAAATTTGAGGTGTAGTTCAAGTACCTTTAATGGCTGATTTTTGTTATTTTTGCTAGAGCACAAATTTTGTATAAAACATGCATGTGACAATTTTTGTACAGTCATTATATACCATGAAGAACCTAGGAAAAATATTAATTCTGTTGTTTGACACTTTTCATAGTACAAAGTAATTTCATGCTCATTTTTAGGCTATAGCTTGTCATTTTTGTGTAGGATAGTTTACTTATCCAAATGCCATGAAATTTTTATGGTAGTCTGTTTAGGGTAGTATTATGCTACTGTAATTTTCTCAGATTTTTTAGGAGCATCAGAAATATAGGTTGCTATTCAAACCTATTATTAATTAGGGTTTAAGCAAGTGTTGCATTAAGTGTGATTAAGAAATTAGTAAAGCTTTGGTGTATCTTTGAAGCATTTAATAAAATATGTTGACTTAACATATTGGTAGTAGTAGAAGAGAATGCAGAGATGACATGTGCTTATAGCATAGTTTCTTGGATGATGTTGACTACCTTGCCTTTCAACATATCCATTGCATTCATCTCCTTCGATGCACCGATTGCATAAGCACTTACACGCATTGCCTCATACAGGATCGCAAACCGAGAACCCAGTCGTCATTCCCGAGGAGCCCGAGGAGCAGTTCGAGGTGCAAATTACAGAAGTGACAGGTTTAACGAGGAGGACGTTGAGGAACTTTCGGAGTGCCCCGATCACCGTCCCCGTCAAGCTCTCTTTGAGAGAGCAAGCCCGAGCATCTTTCTCCCGGTTTGCAATGATTTCGTTAAATTCTTTACTTAAAAATTGATGCATTACGTTCAGGAGTTGTTTGCAACCGTTGCTGCATTATACCTTGTTTACCCTTGTTATACTATATCCTTGTTACCCTGGTATCCGCAGTCAAGTCAATGCTTAGCCGGCTTAGACCGGTAGAAGTCGGGTGATTTCGTCACCGCGAGCTATAGGTGGTTACCGGATCTGCTTTGGATGGCTATGAAGTCATGGTATAACTAAGTGTTGAATGAAGTTGAGACCGGGCGGAGACTTGCGGTTTTTGGACTGTAGTGTTTCCGTCTGGCCGATTAAGGACCGACCGTTGTTGGGCCTCGAGTCATGTTGAACGATGCCTTACATTTAGTCGGCGGATAAAGTACCTTCCGACCGCTGGCCGGGAGATTTTTCGGCCGAGTAGATTGCCCAGCCGCGACCGTGTCGGCGGGTGTGTGGTAGGACACGGGGCGGGATGATAAGACCAAAGTGCGGTCGGTCGGCCCCGGTACATGTGGTTCCCGGCAAACTCGAGATACCGGAAAGTTGACTCGGTGATCAATATCTCACTTTAGCGGGTGAGTGAGATTTGTGTAAGGAATAAATCACCACCGGTTAGGAATCGATTCAATCGCCATCGCTCCCCGGATAGTGAGCACTTGACTTGAGTGACTTCTTCATCGTAGTAAATGTTTATGGAACACTTGGACAGCTTATAGTGAATATGACAAGATGGAAGTTGTTTAATGATCGCTGGTTATCATTAATTGCTTAATCACATGTTTACTCTAGTATAGGTGCAAATCTAGTCGACAAAAGTTAATAATAATTAACTTGACAATAATGCTTTTAGAAAGGTTCTTGAAATGCTAAAAATGCTTCTTTTGCAAATGAGTCACCTACCCTACTATTATGCCTCGCATAATCCTTGGTGTCATTTATTTTCGGTTATGTCGGGTAAGTCCGGCCGAGTACCTTCTCGTACTCGTGGTTTTATTCCCACTTGTTGCGAGATGGGCGTATGTATTACGGCTATTGTATCAACCGCCTCTATCCTGCGATGGGTGATGCTTAGGACCATGGGCATGGTCATTCCTTACGCCTCATCTAATGCTTTTGTTGGAAATGATCATTCATTGGCACTATATTTAAACTCCGTGAGTGTGTGTGTGTGTTTTAAACAAATGACTTCCGCTACTTTTATTCGAACTTGTTTTGTAATAACTATGTTTAAACTCTGATGTATCTGTTATGGAAACTTTTATGTAATATGTGATTGGTGACCGCTAAACTTATTACGATCATGGCTGGGACACGAGTTGGTTTGAAATCCTTCGTGATTTCACGGACTACCGGGTTATACGGACTTAAGTTTGCTCAATCGTCTGCTCTGGTGGATGATTTTCTTACTTAATTTCGTATAATTGGTCGGTTCTGTTACAGCAATGGCCTTTGCACTCGGCAAAGCATGTTCCCAGGTAGTCACTTTGCCAAGTGTCATGGCCATTGCACTCGGCAAAGTGACTGAAAACAACCTTTTTTATTTGTTTTTTACATCCCATCCAAACAAACAGAAGATATATATAACAAACATCACCGACATCACATATATATCATCAACATCACATATATATCACCAACACCACATATATATCACAAACGTCACATATATATCACAAACGTCACATGTCTCACAATATATCATAAATAAGTTCACCAGTAATCCAAGTGCTCCATCATGTACAACCACAATTGCAAATAGAAGTACCATTAACAACCACAAGTATCATCACCAAGATGGCCAATGAGACTAATTTAGTGAAGGATTCACTGAAGCATGAGGATCGTTCGATGCCGCCGATTGATTCTGCACAAAGGAGAAGAGGTTGCATGTGTGAGACAAGATAAATATATACCATACATGAATAAAACTTTCATACTCCACTAGGTTTGACCGTAAGCATGAACATACAAACTAAAACATTTATAATCACAGGAGTAGAATAGTGAGGAGGTGGAGGTGGAGGTGGAGCGAATAGCGAAGGTGGCAGAACTACACCCGTAGCGGCGCCAAGACTTTGCATGTACTGAAGAATCTCCGCCATCCTCCGCTGCTCGGCCTCCCACTCGGCCTCCACCCTCTCCATCTTCGCCTGCATCTGCTCCCGTATCCTCCTCTCTTGTTCCAGCTGGGCCTACAATATATTTACCCCAATGTTATAATAATGCAAAGGAAAGGTATGAAAAAATAATGAACGACGAATAAACTAGGAATAACCTCGAGTGCCTCCACCCGGTGGTGTGAAGTGTCCTGCCGAGGTCGTATGGCCGGGCTCCTGCTCGTGCTGCTTGCTCGAATCTGGGAGAGACTGGGAGTAGCGGCCGAGTCAATTGCGTCGTCGCCAATCCAGTACCGCCCATGCTTCTTGCCTCCTCCCACCCTCATGACGACTTCTCCATCAAGGTCCTCGGTGCTCGGATCGTACTCTGGCCCATGGACCTCCCTTGCCATCGATGTGTACTCACCGAGGCGGTTGTGGATGGTCGCATTGCTGTACGCCAGGCGCAGAATATCCCATACGCCAGGCGCGGAATATCCCATACGCCAGGAAGTCATGCAGGGAGTAGTGGTACCAAACATGCATTTTGAAGTTTTTCTTTGTAGCTCGGTCGTATGTCCATACCCCTTCCTCCCAAGCACGAACCAATTCATCAATCACAGGCTCCATGAATACACCCATATTATTTCTCGGGTGTCCAGGAATTATCAACGACAAGAATATGTTCTGTTGTTGAAAGCATACGCCGAGGGGGAGATTGAGGGGGATAACGAACACAGGCCAACATGTGTATGGGGCAGCCATCATTTCATAAGGATTGAACCCATCTGTTGCCAGCGCAACACGTACATTACGAGCCTCTTTAGCTTTCGCATGATGAATGCCATCAAAGTGGGTCCATGCTTCACCATCGGATGCATGTACCATCCTGTCAGGATTGTATCGTTTGCCATTTTTGTGCCATATCATCTGTTTCATGGATTCCTCGGTCATGTATAGCCGTTGGATACTTAGTATGAATAGAATGTGTCGTAGGATTGTCACGGGAATGTCAAGCTGCCTCTTCTGGCCATCACCAGAATCTACCTCCAGGAACTTAGAGGATTTACACTTTGGACAGTACTTTGCTTCCATGTATTCTTTCCTAAATAGGACGCACCCCTTCGGGCAAGCATGTATCTGCTCATATGGCATCTTAAGTGAACGAAGGAGTTTCTATGACTCGTGCATGCTCTTTGACAGAAGTTGACCCTTCGGAAGCAGGCTGCCAATAACTGTCAACATACCATCGAAGGCGTCTCAACTCAGGCTATACTGGGACTTTAACGCCATTATGCGTCCAATGGCATCCAGTTGAGAAACCTTTGTCTGGCCGTGAAGGGGTTTCTGTGCCGCGGCAAACATGTCGTAGAACGCCTTTGCGGTTGCCTCTGGCTCCTCCTCCGTACGTCCTTCAGCGAACTGTGCCTCATGATAGTCATTTAACATGTCTGCTACCCCGGCATCAGCATCATAGTCCTCGACGTGTGGTCTCACCACCTCCTCTCTCATACGATCGGCTTCACCATGGTAGACCCACCGGGTATAGTCTGCCGTAAATCCATTCTTCCAAAGATATTCTCCTATGACCTTCGTTTGTCTTTTCCTGTTTGCACATTTGCTGCAGGGACAACAAATTTTACTCGCTCCTTTAGCAGCCACGCCAAATGCCCATTCTAAGAAAGCATCAGTCTTGTCGATCCATTCATTGGTGACCTGACCCTGAGTTGCACGGCTCGTGTACATCCACTCATGGTCGTCCATCCTATAACATATATAGCGGCGAGTAATATAAACATCAATTGCATCTACACGATGTTCCTACTATCTAATAGGTGAGGATAGGTCCTAATCCCATGCGAGGATCCGTAGATGAGGTTAGTTTCCATGCTCTACTCCTATCCAAGACAGAATTTCGATAGCACCTCCCCGCTGTTCTCCAAATACACGTCCTACCAGGGAGAGTGTGTATCCAAAGAACAACAGGGAGATGATGACGAAACTCTGTCTTGGATCAGAGCAGACCATGGAAACTAACCCCACCTACGCATCCGCGGGCTGTCCAAAAAACGTGGACAATTTGAAATAGATACGGTTTTAGATATGGAAATATCTACATATTTCCAACCGTATCTCTTTCGAACACGAGACGCCTAACTAGGTTACGTGATCTACGACCATGATACAAAAAGAGGGGTTATACCTAGGGTGACGGTGGAGTCAGGCTAGCGGGGCCGTGGCGAGTCGGTGCAGTGGCGAGGCGACGCGGTGCAGGCAGACCCGCAGCGGCGAGGAAGGCGATCGGGGTCGCCGAGGTACTCCGGCTCCACTCCGACGGGCTCTTCTCTGCAAAAAAAAAGAAACATAAAACTGTCAATACAAAATTTCGGCAGCACCTCCCCAGCACGATGAGGTTTCCAAAACCTGCAAGAAGACCAACAACACGATGGTCGACATGCACATATATATGAACGACACGATGACCGACATGCACAAGATTATGTAAGGAACACCTAGCAACGTAATCAGGATAAGCAAGGATCAGGGATTACAAATTTAGGATCTATATCCCATTACTAATATATGTACACGAAGGAACACCTAGCAATGTAGCAAATGCTACTGAAATCTTGAAAAGAGTGAGGTAGTGTCTAATATTTCTCCAACACATATAAGCAAGAATGTATGAGTTAGTTTAGTGACCTTTGGGAAGTTATACATTGTTCAATACACAAGGGAAATCAAAGTCCCTAATTTTTATCCTTTATTTCTAGGAGACAAACAGGCATAGGAATGTACAGTAACCCTAACCCTAGATCCCTAAATTACAAAACCTAACCAAGACATCTTAATATATTCATGCATCCACATCCGTCAGGCGGATATGGCATAGGGGCTCACACTACAGAATGGCGAAGCACAGCATGACGAGCAAGGTGACCATTCAGCTCGGAGAGCGCTGCGAGGGAGCGCCGCTGCTGCAGAACCGCGCCGCCACGACCGAGATGGCCGGATGCGGTCGCCGCCATTGCTGCTTGAGCCACGCCGCGTGCCCCGGCGATGTTCTTCTGGGCGCCAGCAGCTGCGCCTTGAGGCGAAGGCGTCGTTGCTTCGATGGCCTCCTCCTTCCTCCTCCTCCTTCTCTTTCTCCTTCTTCCTCCTTCTTCCTCCTCTCCTCCTCTCCTCCTCCTCCTGACGGCGCAGGTGCGGGCGGCGGCGGCGCTGGCGCGGGCGGCAGCGACGGCGTTGGCGCGGTCTGCCTTCGTGTGTGTGTGCGGTGTGTGTGGGCTGGCTGGGCCGGCGGGATGAAATCCCCCCTTTGCCGAGTGCCCCCGATCTAGCACTCGGCAAACTATTTTTTTATTTTTTTTAATTCTCTACCGAGTGCCACCTGGCCTGGCACTTGACAAAGAGAGTTTTTTTAAAAAAAAATCTTTGCCGAGTGCTCCCTATCTGGCACTCGGCAAAGTATTTTTTAATTTTTTAAAATTCTTTGCGAATGCCACCCGGCCTGGCACTCGGCAAAAAGGGTTTTTTTAAAAAATTAAAATTGTTTGCCGAGTGCCATACGTTTGGCACTCGGCAAAGAGGCTCCTTTGCCAAGCGCCAAACTCAAACACTCGGCAAATCATATTTTTTCACTTTTAACCTCAAACTTTTTCTGCAGTCCTCATACAGTACCTGGTACTCCATGTTCCAATGTGGCATGTTTCTCAGACTTTTTCTATATTTCTTTAATTTATTTTATTTAATTGAATTTTCTTGGATAATTCAAATTATAACTGCTAGTCATTCGAATAATGAAAAAAATAAATGGAAAAATGATATTCATGTTATTTAGTATAATGTGAGGCCGTATCCAGGAACAGACCACCAATTTCGAACATCTTGTTCACGAAACATGACCACGAACTTGCGGTCAAGTTGTTTTTAAATTTTATAAAAAGCAAACGAAGTCCAAAAATCATGAAACTTGTCAAGATGTCATGATATCATATGTGGAGGCTGTGATAAAAATGTGAGGAGGTTTTGCGCAAGTTGTCACGTAAGATGCTTGCCACCGCGTCGACCTCTTCACGAAATCATGAAACTTCTTCGAAGATTCTTCGGCTTACCAGCATCGTACGTGACAACTTACGTGAAACCTCCTCAAATTTTTATCACAGCCTCCACATATGATATCATGACATCTTGACAAGTTTCATGATTTTCGGACTTCATTTGCTTTTTATAGAATTTAAAAATAACTTGACCGCAAGTTCGTGGTCATGTTTCGTGAACAAGATGTTCGAAATTGGTGGTCTGTTCCTAGATACGGCCTCACATTATACTAAATAACATGAATATCATTTTTCCATTCATTTTTTTTCATTATTCGAATGACTAGCAGTTATAATTTGAATTATCCGAGAAAATTCAATTAAATAAAATAAATTAAAGAAATATAGAAAAAGTCCGAGAAATGTGCCACATTGAAACATGGAGTACCAGGTATTGTATGAGGACTGCAGAAAAAGTTTGGAGGCCAAAAGTGAAAAAAAAATATGGTTTGCCGAGTGTCAAAAAAAATGACACTCGGCAAATCACCACTTTGCCGAGTGTCAGCAGAAGACACTCGGCAAAGGGTTAACGGCGGCTGCCGGCCGTTAACGGCGGCGGCCCTTTGCCGAGTGTTCCGGTTTGCCGAGTGCCCGTCTTTGCCGAGTGTTATTGTTTGCCGAGTGCTCGGCACTCGATAAACCACCTCTTTGCCGAGTGCCATTTGTTTGCCGAGTGCTTTGTCTCTAGCACTCGGCAAATAGCCTCTTTGCCGAACGTCCGATAAAAAACACTAGACAAAGTCTGGGACACTCGACAAATAAGCCATCTCCGGTAGTGACTTTGCCAGGTCCTCCATAAAACTCTTTCATGAACTCATACACCTAGGATGGACTCATCCCAACTTCCCTTATCTGATCAATTAGGTGTCTGTCTGCTCTGTAACACGACGTTGGGACTTCAGGTTGTGCAACCTATTTGGACTAGCAGGATATTGATTGTGTCAAGCACAACCTTTTGCACTTTCCAAATCCCCGGCCGCTTTGTTGACGCTAAACTGAACACGAGTATAACTTGTTCTTGTAATATCCCTATGTGGTGACTCGTTATCTCGATGCTCTTGATTACTACAACCTACATGTTTCTGATATATAGTTTTATCTACTCGGTGTTTTGCATTGCTTTTTCTAATACTGAATCCAACCTTACCAGCATAGGTATTGTACGTCTCATAAGCTTTATCCTCTTAATTGAAAGTCATTTTTCAACCTCAGGAACAATCAAATTTTGCCCAACTTTATGAACCACCTGTTATACATTGAGATGGAAATTAAAATTATTTCACAACGGATCTGTTAGACTACTATTAGCAAGATCCCTGATTGTCGCTCCTTGATTAGTGCCACAGCCGTGCATGTGCTTGCGACTAGGTCCGATAGACTAGTATTAGCAAGATCCTGATTATCGCTGCTTGACTTGTGCCACAGCCATGCATGTGCATCCTACTATTTTAGGTGAGTTCACATATCCTATAGCAACCTCCTCCTTGTTTTGATTGGATACTGTTTCCATAAGCCACAATGAAAGCCCTTTGTCGTCCGATCGACGACGTGATTTGGGTCACGACACAGGGGTGAAGGTGTCGCTGCATATCAGACTCGAAACCATCCGCCGTTGTAGCCACTGCCGACGAATCAACCCTTGGATCTGCTGGCCGCCGCCAAGGTTCGTGCAGACGAGCGGTGCCTCCGCTAGGGCAACTGGCGAGCACGGAGTTGGGCCTCCTCACATGATACTTTTTTTCCACTAGTTTTGGCCTAATACAACAATAAAATAAGTGGGCTCATCACTCATCCAAATAGTATTTTCTAGATCGAGTTGCACAAATTTATGGGCCTGTAATTTACAATGATTTTGGGTCCAAAACCGACTTCCAAACAGGCACTTATATTGTTTACGGACGCGGAATTCGCTGGCCGAAGCGCCGTGGTCTGGTCTGGTAGGAACGCAACGCCTGGAGGTACTCGTCCTCCCCAAAATCCGGCCACATGACGTTCGAGAAGAAGAGCTCCGAGAACGCGGACTGCCACAGCAGGAAGTTGCTCAGCCTCAGCTCGCCGCTGGTCCTGATGACCAGGTCAGGGCAGGAGAGCTCGCCGCCGCCGGCGACGCTGGTCCCCAGCTTCCCGGCGATGAGCGCCTCGTCGATGTCCTCCGGCCTCAGCAGGTCGCTCTGCACCTCCGTGGCGAGCTCTTGGCACGCCCGCGCTGTAGCCGATCGCCAGCATCAGGACCATCTCCGAGTTGCTCCGCGTGGCCTGGTGGGCTTCCCTCGCCGCGCGCAGCAGCGAGGCTGGCCGTCCCGGCGAGTCGCCGATGAGATGCAGCCGGATTCCCTCCCTCCAGAACTCCTCGACGTTGTCACGGATAAACCCCTAGTACAGCTGCATGAGGAAGTCGATCTCCGCCTGCGAAATTCCAAGAACCGCGCGCGTCAGGCTCCTATATATACGTTACAGAAAGTGAAGTGAGCTCCTGATGGATGGCGTAGGCGGCAGACAGCCAGTCATGCATGCCTTGGGGCGGGTCATGTTCTCGTGGGAGCAGGCGAAGACGGTGAGCGCGCGGATGCCCCCACGCTCGCGACAGCCGCACTGTGCGCTCCACCGTGCGCCGCCCCGTCGCGTGGCCCTCCGACACCGACAGCCCCCGGGCGCGCCCATCGGGCGTGCCCGTCAATCACTAACCCTACGTGCCGCGGCAGCTACTCCACCCGCACTCCTGCTGCGGAGGAGCTGGAGCGGCGGCGCCTCGCGATCGGGTGTGGCCGAGGCGGTGCGCGTGTCCGTGGTCGCCGCGGCCGACAGAGCGAGTGAAATTTTTGCATTTTGGTCCCTTTTGAAAATATTTTTTATAAAAAGACCTATGCCAAAACGTTTGCTGAAAATAGACTATTTTTTAGGCGTCTTAGAACATGACGCCAAGGTATGAGGGTCGGCGTCGACTGACACGACGCCGAGGTCTTGCCACGTCACGGACGACCCCGGTCGACGGCGACACGGTGGCGCATGGGGTCCGACACGTCAGCGTTGTGTCAGCCAATGCCACAGGCCCAACCTCGGCGCGGTGGGACTACACGCCGAGCTATTGGCACCATCCGGCGCGCTGCCCAGGCGGCCCAACAATGCTTCGTGGCCCAATAGCTCGGTGCGGGGTCACTTAACGCCGAGCCACCAGACTCGGCGCAGCCCGACTCAACGCTGAGGTCTGGACTCTTGAAGCCGCGCCGTGGCCCCCTTCTTCTTCCTCCCTCCATTCTGAAAGCGTCGGCTCTCTGTTCGTCTCCCCCCACGGCCCCCACAAAACCCTAACCCCCAAATGCGACCCTAGGTGCCCGGATCTCGTCTCCCGAAGCTTCCTCGAGGTAATGGTCCCTCCCCTTCTCCAATCTATCCGCGTAGATGTACTTGCATTGTCTCTAATCATGTGGAATCATGGGTGTATGGTGTTTTGGTATATGTGTATTTGCATTTGTAAAATGTATGGCTTAGGTTGATTGAGTGCATTGTTGTTTAACTGTTTTATGTGCTGAACATGTTAGGTTAGTTTGGTTTCTAGTTATTTTGGTCATTAGGGTTCTTTGTTTATTGTAGGTGTCATTAGGGTTAGTTATTTGTTGGTCATTAGGGTTAGTATGTATTTTAGTTATTTGTTGGTCATTAGATTTCAATTTTTTATGACTAAAAATGATTATGTTGTTGGGGTTGAAAAATATGAAATGATATATTTTAGTTTCTACTTATTGGATTGAAACTCGCATGATATATTGATATGTGACACTACTTGTTGTGTGATGGTTGTAGATGGATAAATTAGTGAGGTTGCATCATGGAGGCCGTATTGTTAGGACAAGAGATGATAGTTTGGAATTTCTGGACATGTGTGAGGAGTTGTTGATTTTTTCTGAAACACCATCTTTGACCTAGTTAGTGGAGCGAGTGAAAGTTAAGTTAGGCTGGAATGAAGGAGACGTGCATGTTCAGTTTGAAGGTGTCATAGATGTTGGGTCGTCGAAGGGTCCTCAGATCAAGCGGTTGCTCAAAATTACAAGCGAGTCTGAATGGAATGATTACAAGGCAGTTGTATTGGCCTCAGAAGTGCGATATTTGGATTTAGTAGTAAGTAAGGAGTCCGGCTTAGAAAATGATAACTTAGAAGCATGCCCATCTTCCCCCGCTCACATAGGTTATGGTCCTTTGTCTGAAGAAGAAATACGTGTCACACAACTAGGCTACGGTGGTGGTGAAGTGTTTGGATCGCTCGAGCGTGATGGAGGTTGGTTTGAGGGCGGTGGAGATGAGGAGGAGAATGCGGTTGCCGATGGTGAGGGCAATCATGATAGTGATGAAGAGGACGATGATTATGTAATTGGTGATGCAGAAGAAGGTTTGGATGACGCTAGCGGAGACTTTTCTATTGAGGATGAGCTTAGCGACGAAAATGATCTTAGTGGTGAAGAAGACTTTGGTGATGCTAGGGCTACGAACCGTTTTGACATAGAGATAGCTGGAGATGATGAATCATTCATAGAGGAGATAGCCGAAGACTCTGATGACGATCGCCCTGTTGGTCGTCTCAATTTTAGGGAAATAGAGATATTGCCTAGGGTCTTGCCTTGGAGAGATCCACTAGTTGGTGATTTCGAGGACCTTAGCCATGGTCACAGGGCAGTAGCTGATGGTGGGCCAAGTGATACAATAGTGCCTGATGTTAGCGGTTGCCTCATCATACGGAAGGGCATATTGTTTGCTACCATGGATGAGTTGAAAACATGGTTACAAGAGTACTCCATTGTACACAACCGACCTTTTAGGGTCATCAATTCATTCAAGGAGAAGAGGTACACTGTTGCTTGTGAAGAACAACAGTGTGGTTGGAGAGTATGTGCTAGGAAGATGAAGGCAGGCAAATGGAAGATTACCTCAATGAAGCAACCACATGTTTGTGCCACTGCTGAGGCAGAAGAGAACCATCTGCAGCTCAATTCTAGGTTCATTGCAAGGCAGTTATGCCCCGTGGTGAAGCATATGCCAACCATTACGGTGTCCGCGTTGGTTGAGATCATCTTCCAACGGTACAATTACTATGTCAAGTATAGAAAAGCATGGAGGGCAAAGCAGCGTGTACTGGAAATAATATTTGGAAATTGGGAAGAAGCTTATGAGCGCCTCCCTGTAATGTTGAACGCAATGAGAGGCTCAAATCACAGGATGCACTTCGAGTATTTACCTAAGGAGGGTGAAACAAGGAATGGTAGCCAGGTATTTGGAAGGGCCTTTTGGGCGTTCGGGCAGAACATCGAAGCATTCAAGCATTGCAGGCCCGTCGTCTCAATTGACGGGACCTTTCTTACAGGGAAATTTGAAGGCACAATGCTTGTTTGTATTGGGACAGATGCAGAAGACCAACTTGTGCCATTGGCCATTGCGATCGTTCGGAAGGAGGACACGGATAGTTGGTGTTGGTTTCTCAGGCTAGTAAGACAAGTGGAGCAAGACATGGAGCACTATATATAGAGATGAAGACTGGTTCACCATGAATGCTACTTGACAAAAAAACTTGTGTGCTTACTCATTTATTGAATCTACAAAGGCTAGATGCTTCATCTAAAAAGCCTACAACCATGACTGGTCATTTCATCTGAAAAGGCTACACCTGTGTTTTGTCACTTTATCTAAATGCAGTACATCACTCTGATATTAATTTATTGCGTATACGGATACAACAGTAAACGAATCTAGGCTTTTCAGTGATTTTTCAAATAGACTTTTCATTGACTGCAACAGTACTTATAGCTCTTTCAGTGACTGCAACAGTACAAGTAGCCTTTTCAGTGATACAAACAGTAGCACTACAGTCCTAGGATAGTTAACGAAGTACAGGGCATAAGACCATCTGAAATAAAAGCATAGTATATTACAACATAATAAAAAAAGTTCAGGGAATAAGTTCATTTGAAATAAAAGCAGAGTGCATTACAACATAGTAAAAAAAGTCCAGGGCTACACGACATCGCTCATGAATAAACCAAATACCTACTGAGTGCAACGAGGCCACTTTCCCTTCCTCTGGGCATCGGGATTCTCCTCCATCGCTGCATTCGCTCGGCGCACACGCTCAAGCTTCTTCTCCCTCTCCGCCCTGTACGCAGCAACACGCCTCCTTTCCTCCTATTTCTTATGCTCCTTTTCTATAGCCTCCTGTCTGCGTCTCTGCTCAAACCTCTCCTTAACCTCCGCATCCCACTCCTTTAGGCCTTCTAGATGCTGCTTGTCCGACTCCTTGATCTCAGTGTTAATCCACTGCTCAAAGTCACATAGTGGTGGAACGGTATGCAAGAAAAACAAATTGTTAGAAAATAAATAAATAAGCAATACTTAATATCACAAGAAAATTAATTAACACACAATAAAAATTCCTCACAATCGATGCACGGCGTTGTTGCTTTGTAGGTTCCCATGCATAATTGGGACACATCCAGTACCTCTGTCTATATGTTTTCTCATCTTCAGAGATGTCTACCTTGCAAGGATCACCACAAAAGCACATGGGTCGAGGAACACCTTCAGGGAGAGGCTTTAGGTCGTAGGGATTTGTCCTCTGGCGACCATAGCTACAATTGAAAGAATTTAGTCATATTAACAGAGAACCAAACCTAAACCTAGGTTTTTCTATTTGTTGCACAAATAATGAATAAACATTGGGATTACCTTGGAATACGAGCTTTACCACGCCTTGGTATCCTAACATTACGTAGAAAAAAAATCAATCCAAAGTACCTTGCAACGAATGTAAAGCTACTAACACTAAATCACCATACCTCCCAAATAAGCTTTTCATTACAAACCCTAAGCAAATTTGAATCCCAACAAACACAAAATTTAACTCAATGATTATAAACCAGAACATATACAACAACAACAACCATACATTTGGGTCATTCAATCATTTGAACCACCATACATTGCATGAATGACATGAACATGAACCAAACCTATAATGCCAAGTTAAAAAAAACACAAACAACCGAATCTAAATGGATGAAATGAAAGAGGAGAAAGAGGAGTACCTTGGCAAAACATCAAAACCCTCGATCTGGCCTCCCAAGAGCTGGATTTAGGATTTAGGGTTCGTGGGAAGAGAGAGAGAGTGGGAAATGGCCACATGTTGGTTCTGAATGGAGGGAGGAGGAAGAAGGGGGCCGCGACGCGGCCTCAACTGACCGAACCTCGGCATTGAGTCGGGCCACGCCGAGGTTAGCGTCTCGGCGTCATCTGATCGCACGCCGACCTCTTGGCCCACGAAGCGTTGTTGGGCCGCCTGGGCCGCGCGCCGAATGGTGCCAAGAGCTCGGCGTGACTCCCCACAGCGCCGAATTTAGGCCTGTGGCGTTGGCTGACACGACGCCGACGTACTGGGCCCCATGCGCCAGCCCCGGAGTCGTCGGTGACGTGGCAAGGACTCGGCGTCGTGTTAGTCGACGCCGACCTTCATACTCTTGGCGTGATTTCCTAAGACGCTTAAAAATGGTCTATTTGTAGCAAAAGTTTTGGCAAGGGTCTTTTTGTAAAAAATGTTTTAAAAAGGGACCAAAATGCAAAAATTTCACATAGAGCGAATGGAGACAGCTGGATAATGCGACCGCGGCGCGAGATGGCGGGTGATGCAACCAGACGATGCCGAGCGACGGCGCCGGCAGATGGAGAGTGTTGCGCGAGCAGCATAGGCTCGTTCATCATCCTATTCCTATCTGTGGAGAATCCGGTTATAAGTCGTGACTAAAATCTTGCTCACTCTCGAAGTTGATCGCTTGTTCACTTGCCAACAAGATGCTATACGAAGTCCCAAAGCCTCAATCATGCATGGTATATATATATATCTCGTGGGTTAGAGAAACAAACAACATATGCCATAAGTACGGTGTGCCTCTCACACAGCTGAGTATTGCTATTGCAGCAATTTCGTTGGTCCTTATAGTGTTCTCATTAAGTGTCATATACTGTCATATGCATGCATGTCGTCGCAAGGTGCCTTGTTGCTCATGTGGTCCGCGAGTCTATGTAAGTGTTTAGTGGCCTCAAACGGGAGAGAAAGGGACATTTTATCAGCAACTAAGCATGGGGCATGGGCATGATTGATCCTTTGCATCAGCATCCATGCATTGTGTGAGAAAATATCCAGGTATAAGGGGGTGGATCCACTTGCTAAAGTTTAGCCCGGGTCGCATCGGATGTTTAAATACTAATTAGAAGAACTAAATATGAGTTAATTATAAAACTAATTGCATAAGCCGTGACTAATTCACGAGACGAATTTATTAAGCCTAACTAATATATGATTAGCATATGTTTACTGTAGCATCACCTTTGCTAATCATGGACTAATTAGTCTTAATAAATTCGTCTCACGAATTAGCTTTCATTTATGCAATTAGTTTTGTAATTAGTCTATATTTAATACTCCTAATTAGGATCCAAACACCCCCTAATCCTAGTAGCTAGCGGGGGCAAACGGAAATGCTGGGGTTAGGGCGTCCGATCGTCCGAACGCGCCCCCGTTGTCGTGGGCCGTGACGGTACAAATGGCCCAACTATCGCGGATGCCTCCTCTGTTTGATAAAAAACGTACGGTTGTCTTCTTCACTCACGAGTCTCCCGAAACGTCATTCCCCAATCCCCACTCGCCATCGAATTCCAATTTCCGCGCTCCAACGTGACCGCGCTCCTGCGGTGCTCTCGACCGCGGCTGGCCAGCAGCCATCCTCCATCTCCACCTCACCTGAGCACCGCCGGCCGCCTTCCTCCCTCTCCACCATAGTTCACCCATTGCGCGGTTTCAGTTCGCCATGCCTGCCCAACCGCTTCTGTCCCTCTCCGATGGCACCTCAGGCAAGGAGGGGCGACTAATCAGCCTCCGCCTCTCTTCCTCTACACAGAGCTCGGTCAGCATCCTCCCTCGACGACGTCGCCCGCCTCTACTGGCGCTGGTGGTGCCATCGCGCACCTCAGATTGGTCCCCACCGAGCCAACGAAGCACGGCCCATGCTGGTGATGCTCGCGCGCTGCCTCTCGGTGCCGACTCCCACTCCGAGGCTAGAATCAACCGGCCCTGGCGTCTCCCTCCCCTATGTTGCAAATATATGTTTTAATTGTTTCATATGTAATCAAAGGTATGTTGCAAGTGTTTCATATGGATGTTGCAAAAGTAGATCAGGATGTTGCATATGTTGCGAGTGTTTCAGAGACATGTTGCAAGTGTTTCAGATGATGTTGCAAGCGTTTGTTCAAAATGTTTCATCTGTTTCAGACATCTATTGCAAGCGTTTTTTATCTGGATGTTGCACATGTTTCACACATATGTTGCAAGAGTATGTTTGAAGTGTTTCAACTGTTTTCGTCATATGTTGTGTTTTCATGTTGCAAGTTGCAAGTGTTTTATCTGGATGTTGCATATTTTCACACACATGTTGTAAGTGTATGTTCCAGATGTTTCATTTGCTTTAGACGTATGTTGCATACAAGTGTTTTTCATGTTGCAAGTGTTTCGTGTTTTAGAGATATATTCAGAGAGTCGTGGGGGCATGGCTGGGGCGCCGGGGGAAGGGGCGCAACGAGCCAGGTGCCGGCGCATGGAGCGCGTGGCGTGCCTGGGGTCCTACGGATGGGGCGTGCTTGTTCTCATCTCGGCTCCTGGGTCGTGCCCACGTGTAGAGAGAGGAGGGGGTAGGTGGGAGGAGCGGCGGCGCGGGCGGGCGGACAAGGGCGGGGTACGCGTGTAGGACGGGACGAGGCGGATGGGGATGGACGCACGCGTGTAGCAACAAACAGCTCAACGGCAGGCGTGGGCGGGCGGGCTGGCGACCTAGGAAGTCGGGGTCACGCGATGGAGTTTTTCTGATGGGCTGTTCTGCTACGACATTTCAGTGGGAGTGTGCCCAGGTTACCAAAGCAAAAAGGGAGAGGTGCGGCACTTGGTGTCTGTCTAGCCACCGGCCGACATATATGATGAAAATTTGATGGTAATAATAAGTAAGTTTTTCGTTTGGCAATATAGGAGTAGATGCGTCCCTGATCCTAGCAGGAGGGATCATGAAGATGCTTTGAATAAAACCATCTTGTTCAGGACTCCCACAATTTAATCTTCAAGAATGTACCACCTCAGACACGCTGAATGCTCAGAATCACGCGGAATCAGAAATAATAATTATTACAAGTCTCATCTACCTGCTTAGACGTCAGGACGGCTCCGATTTCAGAGAGCATGTGTCAGCTGCTTAGACGTCACGCACTTGTGGCTGCTTAGACGTCAGTACGTCACGCACTTGGTCGCATCCGTCCGTGTGAAAGGCAAGAAACATGTGTGTCAGCTCTCTGTGGTCGCTTAACCACAATGGGCAATTTTCTGTTAATTCGATGTGCAAGGCAAATCTAGGGCCTCGTTTAGTTCCGCCGAATTGGCGCCGGCAGGAACACTGTAGTGACACTGTAGCTACAGTGTCGTTTTGTTTTTATTTGGTAATAATTGTCCAATTGTTGACTAATTAGGCTCAAAACGTTCGTCTCGCAAAGTACAACCAAACTGTGTAATTAGTTTTTGATTTCGTCAACATTTAGTACTCCATGCATGTACCGCAAATTTGTTGTGACGGGGAATCTTCTTTTTACATAGTGTCAAATTCTGGAATCGGAGGGAACTAAACGCGGCCTAGATCGTGAGTTGTGATGGTCCATGGATAGTTGCTTTGATTGGAACTTGAAACTACATACCTCTAAACATTCAGGTATTTATGCTAAAAAAAAGTATCGTTCTCACAAAAGATGACTTAGTTGGATTTGGCATGGAAGTTAAAAAAAAAACTCCTGTTAGTTTTACCAACATGTTCGAATCATGGCTAACAGAAATAGGGAAGAAGCTTAATTAAACATCCAAATTGGATTGGTGCAGATGTGGTATGTTGGGCACTTTGGTTCAGTCGAAATGATGTCGTTTGGTACATGGCCAAAGTACACTGTGTGTCGCATGTTGGAGACGGCAACTACGAACAGATTTGCTAAGGCGAGGGAGGCTTAGCAATGATTGTGTGATTGATAGAGAACATTTCCTATTTGTTACGCCTGTAGTTGTCAGAAGGTTGCGGTAATTGGAATATATATTATGGTAGACGAATTCTGCTATATCATTAGCATAAAAAAAAATCTTCCTCGGACTGCCATGAAAGATTGGTTGAAATAAAATGAAAGCTTAGAAAACAGAGAGCAGCCATGTAAATGGATTGTTATCATCACCTTTTGAGCACAAACTTTTAGAAGCCTTACGTGCGCCCTTGTATTTTTTTTTCTGATATCATTATCAGTAAAAACAGCTGCCATGCTCACTTGCCCTTCAGATTCTCTCACGTGCTTATCAGTAAGCTTCACATTTGCAAAGTAGGATTACTGATTCGCAAACGCAGGCAGTAGTGCCCGGGCGTCCGGCGCACGCAGCACGTCTGGACGTAACTCCTAGTTCCAGCGAACCGAACCGTGGCTCAGCTCCCGGTCACAGGCCCACCGCAGCCCATCCACCGTCCGCCTTCGCCCCGCTCCACGTGCACACTCCATCCCCGTCTCTGCACGCGCCGGTCGCCCCTAACCCCCTCCTCTCTCCGCGCGGGTGGCACTCAGGAGCCGGGATGAGCAGCTGAGGACGAGCATGCCCCCAGCGTGCCCCGACCGCAGCACCCCCGTCCACCGCCCCCGGCCAACATGAAACACTTGCAACATGAATGCAACATAAGAGCTAAAACAGATGAAACATTTGAAAACATATTTTTGCAACATGTGTGTGAAACACGTGAAACATCCAGAAAAAATAAAACACTTGCAACTTACAACATTAAACCACTTGCTGTAACATAAGACTAAAACAACTGAAATATTATTTGGAAAACATACTTTTACAACATATAAAACATTCAGATAAAAAATGATTGGAACATACGTCTGGAAATAGATAAAACATTTTGAACAAACGTTTGCAACATGCCTCAGAAAATACTTGCAACATATGCAACATCCCTCGATCTACGTTTGCAACATCAAGATGAAAACAATTGCAACATACATCTGAAATGTCTGAATCACTAAACATACATATGCAACATAGGGGAGGGAAGGTCGGGCTGGTCGGTTCCGGCCGACGGGGTCGGGGTCGGCGGCGAGCCGTGGCACGCGAGCACCGCCAGCACCACCCGCGCTCGTGGGTACCCTTGGCTCGGCCGCAGAAGACCTGAAGCGCAACGGCACATGCGCCCCAGAGGCCATGGTGAGGTCAGTGACGTGCGCGGCGGCGAAGGGAGACGAACAGATGACGAGGGAGCGAGCGGTGTAGGTGTCTAGGACAGGCGGTGTGCGGCGTCTATGGGGCATGGCGCGACGCAACTAACGCAGCACGTGGGGGAGATGGGGCGGACAATGGCGCCATGCGCCTCAGAGCCCATAGATAAGCACGTGGGGGGAAGGTCGGGCGACGACGGTCACAGACAATGAGCGGCCATGCTGCTTCGGGGCCCACAGATAAGCACGAAGTATTTGGGGCACGTGCGGGCGGATAAGCACGAGGGAGAGAGTTTTTTTTTTTTGGGTCCGCTCCTGGTAAGCCACGTCCCGGACGGACGCCCCAGTTATCATTTTCGATTCGCAAAACATGCCCAAATACGAAGAGACTCGTGAACCAAAATCCCTGTACTCCCAACGAGTATGCTTCTTTGCAGGCTGCCAAAATACCGGGTGATCTTCATGAATGACATGAATCGTGGAGTGAGGGCAGCACTTGTAAATCCATAGGGGGGCAGCGAATATTCCATCACTTGACATGAATGGACAATGGTTAGAAATAGTGCACTTGACCTTTCATTTATGCATACAGCAAACGAAGGAAAACCACAGAAGTATTGCAAAAATACAGGATCAGTTGTGGACAATATTATGTGTCAGTGTTCCAGTAAGAAAATGGAACTGTAATTCGATGATATTGGCATCAACAAGTCCAGTTCCACATTTTGCAATTAGTATCTCCAGAAAGTTAAACAACTCGATCAATCCATCCCTTCCAACTTGATACAAGATGCAATTTTCAGGAAAAACATATTATGGTATCATCCTGAGAATTAAACTAACCACCATGCAAAGTGGAGATGAAAACAACAACATCCTTCTCTTCCAACTCTGCATCAAGGCCACCACACAGCTCCCAATCACAGTCATTTATAAGGACAAGAACCCCAGGCCTCCTGCATGCATGAAGGAAGAAAAAACCATGAAAACTAAACATCTGGTTGAGCCTGAACTCAGAAAAGAAGAAATTTTCTGAATCTCTATCTCGTTACATTTTGAAATATATCGAATGCTCTCCAAAATTACTGCACTGAAAGCATACACACGTCTGCACCACCAATAAAAAGTAACCTATATGTTTATACAACTTCATTGGCAAGAAAAAAAAGTTAAATAAAAAAGGCAAGAAGGTATTCATGGCAGTTCGCTTTTGCTAGCAATGGAAAACGAATTATGGGATGACACAGATGCAGTGTTCACTACGACTAGCATGATGTCTTCATAGGCTAGTCTGTGCCTCAGCGAGTTATAGTAAACAAGGTCAGGAGTTAAACATAGAACTAGATAGCTAGACCATCTAGATGGTTAAACTTGGTCACAAACAGTCTAGACATTGCAGCTGGAAACTTACTGGGCTGCCCTTCTGTAAATGCCCATACAAGTGATGCGACTCCTAGTCCTCTGACTGCAGCACTGTGCTGCAAATGGCCATCAAAATTCCTTTGTGCTGGCTTGTGCCTTTGTACCCACTCTGTTGCCCGCTACTATGCTAATGGCTACTGCTACCACTAGGCATGCTCTGAAGTCTGATGAACAGATGCTTATTGCTTGCTTGGGCTTGGGCCTGAGCTCCCAATTGAATAACTGGCTGTGAATTGTGATAGGCAGGTAGCTCTAATCACACCTTTGTGGGTTGTGGCTAGTGCCAACTTTTGGTACCATATCACTGCGACTGCAAGTTGTTTGATGCATTTGTACCTTTACAAGCTATGCGTCAAATCTCACTTTTGAAAAATAAGTATGGATTTACCTGTTTGCACATTTGCAGCTACAATTAAAAAAAAACGTCTAGACCATCTGTAGTCATCATCTTGACTGCCTAGACACTAATTGTAGGGTGAATGTTTGTCTATCTCTACTATCAAGCATCTAGATGGCCGTAAATGCTAGTTTTTAAATTAATTGAATAAGTTTGATCAGTGTTTCCTTCTTTTCCTTGAATACATGGGAGGACCATGCATATTTATTTTAGCGAAGGAACACGTTGATTTGTTACTCCCTCCATCCCAAATTATAAGTCATTCCAAGAATCTTGGAGAGTCAAACTTTTTCAAGTTTGACTAAAATTATAGAGAGAAACACAAAGATTGATGACATCAAATAGGTATAATATGAAAATATAACTAATGAAGAATCTAATCATACTTACTCGGTATGATAAATATTATTATTTTGTTATATAAATTTGGTCAAACTTGAAAAACTTTGACTCTCCAAGATTCTTGGAATGACTTACAATTTGGGATGGAGGGAGTACATCACAAGACACATGAATGTACTATCTTAGGGGTGGAAAAAAATGCCACTCTTAGGGATACTGGTCTCGAAATAAGCAATAGGAAAGAAACAATAACAGCTAGTAAAGCCTACCTAGCTCAGGACTGAAAGGCTCCCAGATATTTTGCATCACCTGCAGCCCATGAGAAGAGCTCTTTTTTGGTTTTGTAAATGGTTTGTGCTTTCAAGATCTAATTCCTGAGCCTAATACCCCTCTCTAGGCATTAGTAAAAACCACAGCACAATTAGTTGGTGTTGATTGTCAAATTAAACCACAGGGGAGTTAGAAATAATTTGGATTTATCAAATCTTGGAGTCAGTTGCAGTCTACAGGCCACAGTTAACTTGTACTAGGAACTAAGTATCAATCCACACTAGTTACCCGTCAGGAAACTGCCATTCATCATAAGAGAGATGGCAGCAACCAAAGCATACCAAGAGCTTGGCGCACAATCACACTACCTACACAAGTCAACGAAGAGAGAGGGGAGCAAAACAACACATACACGGAATCGCCCTTGACGAACATCTCCGGCCGCTCCTTGATCAGATTGTCCTTGACCCAAGAGAGCAACAACTTCATCGTCACCTTGCCTTGGCCATCCTTGGGCGTGGTGACCTCCACCACCTTGCCTTGGCCGTCCTTGGGCGTGGTGACCTCCACCTTGTGCACCTTGGTGGAGTTCTCCAGGAGCAGCTCCAGCCCGCCCCTGCAACCCCAAACCAGCGGTTGCTTTTTAATCGTCAGGGACCGCGGGCGCGCAGCGCTACGCACAAAGGCGAGAGGAATCCGGGGGGAAAATGATAGGTCCAGGGAGAAGGGTTACCCGAATTCGAGAGTGAGATGCATCGCCAGAGGTCACCGAGGGCTGGGAACTCGTTCCGTCGAGGCCGGGGACGGAGGGAGCGTGGCGGCCGGGGATCGAAGGAGACGGCGCTGGTTCGGGCGGCGCTGCGAGGCTGTGACCGGCTGACCGCCTGTTTGCTTGGTCCAGTTTGGGCCGCTCCATGGGCCTGGTTTGGGCCGTGATCTGTGTCGGCATACGCACCAACCCTGAAAGGCAAGCACTTTAGGAAGGGCGGTACGCAAGGTCGTCGCGGAACAACGGCTCTGGAAGCCTGGAACCAGACTATGGTTCTGTCCATCCGTCAGCAGCACATCTCGAAATCGAATGGGCTTGGAGACCAGGTGCTAGAGCCTCAAAGGCCTATGGTCCAAGACCAATCCCCTGTGCAGCCCATCATCGGAACACGTCCCCCAGCTCCTCGCCGCCTCCGTCCGCTCCTCTCATGTGGTTTGTCTGGTGACAGAATGTGATGCCTTTTCTTCTTTGTGCTTGTTAGTTCAAAAAAAAACTTTCCCCAAAAGTGCTACAGTAGCTATTATATCGAATTTTACGATATGTGTATGTAAGCATTAAATGTAGACAAAAAAAAAAACTAATTACACAGTTTGGTTAGAAAATCGCGAGACGAACGTTTTGAGCCTAATTAGTCCATGATTGAACACTCATTGCCAAATAAAAATAAAAGTTGCTACAGTAACCAAATCCTCAAAATTCGCGAACTAAACAGCCTTTACTACAAAATACATAACAGAAACGAGTTCAAAAACCTACCAAAAAAAAGGACGTAACAGAACTGCGTGCGCGCGAGGGCCGTTGCGCCCATGGCGAGGCATCGCCGTGGCAGAGGGCGCCAAGCCAACCCGCGGCGGGGCTCCGGCGGCAGCGGGCGAGACGAGGCGAACGGCGTTGAAGCGGGAAACCGCAACGGGCATAACTACGACGACCACTCGCGCCACCCCTCGCGGAGGAGCCCGCCGCGCTGCTGCGGAAGGAGTTCGAGGCGATCGGCATCCACGTCCGCCGCGCCGAGCCCGTGTCCCCACCGGGCCCAGGGTACGGCGCCGCGGGGACGCCGTGCGTCGGCAGGGCCAACCGCTTCCTCGGCCGCCTCGTCGACGAGGGCCTGCACCAGTACAACGTAAGTGCCCTCATCCACTCTTCGTTGTTGGCTTTGACCTGATGATCTGACCTAGCGCCATTGCCGTGGGTTCCCGTGTTTGTGGTGGTTCGTTTCGTTGTAGGTGACCATTTCGCCGGAGCCGACGGCCAAGGGCGCGTACAGGGAGATCATGACGAAGTTGGTGTCCGAGAACCAGCACACGGAGCTCGGCGTCCGCTTCCCCGCGTACGACGGCCCCGACTTGCTTTTCACCGCGGGCGCGCTGCCGTTCAACAGCATGGAGTTCGAGGTCACCCTCTCTGCAGGCGGCGACAAAAGGTACGTTAACTAACTCTGCTTCTCCCTTGTTGGCCGCTGCGGAGTCGCGCTGCAAATGCTCGACGAATCGTGCTGGATTGACAGGAAGTACAAGGTGGCGATCAGCCTGATGCAGCTGAGGATGCTGTTGGCGGGCTACCCCACTGACATCCCCGCGCAGGCGCTACAGGTCCTCGAGCCCGTGCTGCGTGACGTCGTCATCAACGAACGCGATGACATTGAGTAATTGACGAAACATTCACCGTCTCTGAGCATTTCACTGTGTTTATGATTTGGGATGATAAATGTTCTTCGTCTGGGCTGTGAACAGATGCGTCCCGATTGGCACCAATGATCATACACTGGGTGTTTAGGCATGGAAGGGGCCCTATCAGAGCATCAGGTCAACACAGGACGGCTTCTTGTCTCTGATTGCAGGTTAGCTATCAGTTCAATTCTAAATGCAGGTTTTCCGTTTTCCTTTTCAGTTATGTACAATATGGCATAGGATGTTTGGATGGCAGAACTAGCCAGATAGGGGAAATTTAGATATAATATGTACTCAATCCATCCCAAATTGTAAGACGTTTGACTTTTTTGACACCAAGTTTGACCACTCGTCTTATTCAAAAATTTATATAAAATATCACTTCTTTCGTCGTGGTTTAGTTTATTAATAAAAATTCTTCAAGAATGACTTAAATTTGACTATATTTACACAAAATTTTTGAATAAAACGAGTGGTCAAACTTGAGCCCAAAAAAATCAAACGTCTTACAATTTGGGATGGAGCGAGTACTTGTGTAAGTTCATTTATGTGGTCCGTGGAAATCATATCTATTTCAGATCATTTAGACGCTATTGTTTCGTGTGATTGCTTTAAAGAAATTTCGGTTGCACTTCTACATGGCTAGTAATATTGCAGTCCAGAGCTTGTGTCTCTGTCAAATTTGTAACATGCTGTAATTTTCCATTGTAGACGTGTGCTCATCAATTTTCGTTCAATCCCTGCTGCTGATTGACTTCGTTCAGAAGATCGATAGGAACTTGACTGAACCTGAGTATGATAAGGTATCCATGCTTTCTCCTGCATTGATACAAAATACAATGTGCAAAAGAACTTCAGATGTATGATGTTGTTTTCTGAATTTCAGCTCTTGAAGGCCCTCAGGGATGTGAAGATTGAAGTCACACACCGAGGTAATAAACACCATACGTACAGAATTGCTGGCTTGTCAGTGAAGCCTACTAATGATTTGAGGTAGGATTGCTCTCCTTTGCATTTATGTTCAACTTAGCCTCTCTATTTCAAAATTATATGGTGCCATCATATTCTGCAATCAGCACTTTTAATCAAATGCTTCTTGGATCCTTAAAATATCAGTTCTGAATCACCAAGTGGAGCTACAAAGACTGTCATTGATCACTTCAGAGAAAGGTACAGCCTGGAACTGAAATACAAATCTCTCCCATGCATCGATGTTGGCAGCGAGCAGAAGCCAATTTATCTTCCTATAGAGGTTGGTAATTATGGACTTCTCAACTTTAACATGATGTTTTATGCATCTATATTCCTTACCCTCCCATATATTCTGCTGCTATTTCCGAATGTCAATTTGAATGTCAAATTGAATTTCAGGTTTGCAAGATAGTTCCCAGGCAGTGTTACCAGAAGAACTTGGAATGCAGTCAGGTTTCTACTCTAAGGAAGTCAGCCTCCATCCAGCCTGAACCGGAGCAGTCCAGTCATCATGTTCATGATCTCGCTGTCAGCTGTAAACTGATAAAACTATCTTTAAGTTTTCTCTAACCTAACTTCCACTTGTCTTAGGTTGTTGACCGCAAACGCACTAAATGTGCAAATGAATTTGGCATAGAATTCGATGACAATCTTACAACAGTTGATGCTAGAGTTCTGCTGCCTCCAAATGTACTCCTACTTCCATGAGTTCTGACGTAGTAGTTTTATGTCTAATGCAGTTTGTGATTGCCTTATGTGCTCTCCTTTTGTTGTTGTTGTTGTAGCTTAAGTATCATGATTCTAGACCTCAGAAAACGTGGTTTCCAATGAATGGGCACTGGAATATGAAAGACAAGGTATGTCATGAGCTGCTAAACCAATCTTAAAGTTAGAGGTTCAATGAAGGTCCATTTTAAGAACCTTTTCCTGTACTGTCATACTGTCATTTACTTTCTCTTATGTTCTTTAGCGAAGTAATGAATCAATAAAAAAATTTCTTTAATTTTCCATGAATTTTGATTGTACATATATTTCTTCTTAATCTATAACCATTGTTTGCATATTTTATTTGGATTGTTTGCAGAAAGTAATAAATTGTGCCAAAATCAGCAACTGGGCATGTGTTAATTTTTGTGAGGATTTATCCAAGAAAGCTATTGAGGAGTTTTGCTTTAAGCTGGCTGAAATGCCTCGCATTATTGGAGCGGTAATATGTATTGTCTACCATTTTTCACTTTAATTTCAGGACTTTGCTAATTTGAAGCTCCCAATATTCACTGCACGTTCAGATGAAGTTGAACATGATATTTGTATATATGGCTACCCAATTGTTACTGAACTATTGACTGAAATCTGTGCAGGGTATATATGGCTACCCAACTGAAATCCAGGCTCTCTTTTTCATGGCTATGAGATGTGCCTTAAGTTGGCTTGACTTCGGAACAATTAATGATATATACGGCTACAAGACTGAAGAGTACTCACAGACAGCTTTGAGCAAGTTCAATGTGATACCCGAATCAGTATCTGATTGCATATTTGACTTCATGCCCATCCACGGTGGATACCTCATTGGCAATGTTGGCCCTGCCATAGATTTCCGCTGGTTTTGCTTAGGCATTTTTATTGCAACTCTGTCATCATTAACCACCGGAGAGCAAGGCAATGCTGGATATTGTGGAGGAGTGCTGGCAACGA
Organism: Miscanthus lutarioriparius; assembly: GCA_904845875.1. Classification (NCBI taxonomy): domain Eukaryota; kingdom Viridiplantae; phylum Streptophyta; class Magnoliopsida; order Poales; family Poaceae; genus Miscanthus; species Miscanthus lutarioriparius. The sequence continues at coordinate 25,160,096 of CAJGYO010000003.1, forward strand.
CTCATTGGGGAGATGCCACTCAAGATCTGTTACCCTGCAATGGAAAACCAGAAAATCACTGGATGTGGCCCAAAGAACACCAGGTGGAGCTACGACAATGAAGGATCATGGCCAGGTGAGAGTAATTTGGAAACTTGATATGGAGCATTGCATTATGTTATTAAACACCTTGACAATTATCTGCCGTTTGTTTTGTATTTTGTGGTTTAGCGAGTAAGTAGTTACATTTTCAAATCGAGTAATAAACAGATGAGATTGACCATTCATTGACCTGAACTTTATCTGTGTTTGAGAAATTGGTAACACTACGAACATGGTTTGTCAGTATGAAACTCTTTGGGTTTATAAAATCTTTAAAAACCCAGTAGAAGGATCAATGTGTTCGCTGCATGCGATTGCAGATGCTGCTCGGGAAGCGCTCAAGAGGTCAATTGTTTACTTGAGAGGCCAGCCAATTGGGACTGTTGCTGCAATCGACAAAATCTCAGGGGGCAGAACTCAGTGACGCTCAGGTGACCTTTTGTTTGTTTCGAGTTAAAGCATTGGTACTGCTGTCAGTTTTAAAGATTTCTTGCCACTTTTATATCATCATTCGCCTTGTTATTTTTATATGACTGCTTATTTTGCATCCATTGTTATCAGAAGTGTTGTCCTAATCCTAATGGAGAGTATTCTTTCGTTATTATGATTGACAACATATCATAATCTTGTGCAAAAAGTTTATGTTGCTCATTAGTTAATAAATGGCTTTTATTGTGGATAGTACCCCACGGTTTTTCTCCAAAACAACTTATGGATATTGTTCGAAAGATGAGTGTTAGCAATAGTCACTGTCTGCTTGGATAAATCTGAGGATGGATCTAATGATATGTGCTTAAAAAGTTTTCAAGTTGGGATTGGAGCTACTCGATTATCGTGTTTGAAATATGGTCTGCACTGATTTTTCGCATATTTATGGAGCCACGGTCTTTTTCTTTTACAACTCCACCAGGACCTTCTATATAACATTGAAATTTGAGGGAAGATCTATCACCCTACTATTCGCCAGAAGGGATCTGTACATAAAAGGCTGGAGGGATGAGTCGCATGGATCCTTTGAAATAAGAATGGAGCATTGTGCAGCATACATGCTTGGAAAGGTGAAAGTGATGAATATCGAGAAGAATTATTCATTCTTGTCCACGAGTGGCAAAGTAGGTGGAACAAGGATAGGTCTTGATGCACTTCGTGAGGCATTTAATATTCTGTTTAAGTATAAAGGTGAGAGGTCCCCAGAGGCCAGACGAGCAATTAATGTGTTTGCCATCAACTTTCCGGAGGCTATTAGAATTCAAAAGGTATATAAGACTGTGGACTCTGATCAACAAGTATTTGATCTCATTCCCATAGCACCTGATGAACCGACACCGGATCCCGAAGATACGAACACGCTATGGATTGAGAACTATGGTCACTATAGTCGTCAGGCAATGTTGGATGAAAATACCCGTGACTCTGGAACAGATCCACAAGGAATTGACAATCGAGATGGTGCCAATGTAGAATCAGCTACTGAGATATTTAGAGAGATCCGGGTAGGCTTATGTGATGCTTGTCCACAAGCTGAAAATGAGACAAAACCTCAGAAAATTGAAGATCCTGACGACAAAATAAATGAATCTTTTATTCCTAAGCCCATGCCTAGAACCAGAAAGAAAAGAAGAAAAGGAAAAGTTCCCGACTTAGAGGGAGGAGATGGAGAATCAGTAAGTGCTGAATCAGTTGCTCTGTTCCTCTTGGAAGACTGGCTTTCAGAAGAAGATGAGATTGACAATGATGAGAATAGAAAGCAAAAAGGTTCAGACTTAGGAAGGAGATGGAGAATCAGAAGACGATGAGATTGCCGATGATGAGATTGGAACTGGAAAGAAAAGGAGAAACGAAAAAGGTTTGAACTCAGACGAAGGAGATAGAGAGTCGAGAAGAAGAGATTGCCGATGATAAGCAAGAGAGCAAAGCTAAAGAAGTTGAATGGGTTAACTTTTCTGTTGGGAAGTTTTTGGAGAGAAGGATGGAAGAAAAGATTCGGACTATGAGGATAAGTGAGTGGTTGTCGAACAAGCTGCAAAAGACAGAAAACTTTCATCAAATCAGTCAGTTCAATGCTGAGAAGGTTACAGTAAGGAAGTTTATCCCCCCAAAGCCACATAGCATGTTGCAGCGGAATATAGTAAGTTTGGGGCAGCGGTTACTCTCTATACATCCGTAGTTCAACCTGCCTTCCAGCCCAATTCAATCATCATCGCAATTCATCGCATTCTCCATCTCCTCCCTCTAAGTCTGAACCTTTTTGCTTTCTATTTTCATCATCGCCAATCTCATCTTCTTCTGAAAGCCAGTATTCCAAGAGGAATAGAGCAACTGATTCAGCATTTACTGATTCTCCATCTCCTCCCTCTAAGTCGGGAACTTTTCCCTTTCTTCTTTTCTTTCTGGTTCTAGGCATGGGCTTAGGAATAAAAGATTCATTTATCTTGTCGTCAGGATCTTCAAATTTCTGAGGTTTTGTCTCATTTTCAGCTTGTGGACAAGCATCACGTAAACCTACCCGGATCTCTCTGAATATCTCAGTAGCTGATTCTACATTGGCACCATCTCGATTGCCAATTCCTTGTGGATCTGTTCCAGAGTCACGGGCATTTGCATCCAACATTGCCTGACGATTATAGTGACCATAGTTCTCAATCCATAGCGTGTTCGTATCTTCAGGATCCAGTGTCGGTTCATCAGGTGCTAAGGGAATGGGATCAAATACTTGTTGATCAGAGTCCACAGTCTTATATACCTTTTGAATTCTAATAGCCTCTGGAAAGTTGACGACAAACACACCAATTGCTCGTCTGACCTCTAGGGACCTCCCACCTTTATACTTAAACAGAATATTAAATGCCTCACGAAGTGCATCAGGACCTATCCTTGTTCCACCTACTTTGCCACTCGTGGATAAGAATGAATAATTCTTCTCGATATTCATCACTTTCACCTTTCCAAGCATGTACGCTGCACAATGCTCCATTCTTATTTCGAAGGATCCATGTGACTCATCCCTCCAACCTTGTACAGATCCCTTCCGGCCAATAGCAGGGTGATAGATCTTCCCTCAAATTTCAATGTTATATAGAAGGTCCCCCTGGTGAACTTGTAAAAGAAAAGATCATGGCTCCATAAATATGCGAAAAATCATAGTGCAAGCCATATTTCAAACACGATAATCGAGTAGCTTCAATCCCAACTTGAAAACTTTTTAAGCACATATCATTAGATCCATCCTCAGATTTATCCAAGCAGATAGTGTCCTTATTGCTAACACTCGTCTTTCGAACAATATCCATAAGTTGTTTTGGAGAAAAACCGTGGGGTACTATCCGCAACAAAAGCCATTTATTAACTTTTTGCACAAGATTATGATATGTTGTCAATGATAATAATGAAAGAATACTCTCCATTAGGATTAGGACAACACTTCTGATAACAATGGATGCAAAATAAGCAGTCATATAAAAATAACAAGGCGAAGCATGATATAAAAGTGGCAAGAAATCTTTAAAACTGACAGCAGTACCAATGCTTTAACTCGAAACAAACAAAAGGTCACATGAGCGTCACTGAGTTCTGCCCCCTGAGATTTGTCGATTGCAGCAACAGTCCCAATTGGCTGGCCTCTCAAGTAAACAGTTGACCTCTTGAGCGCTTTCCGAGCAGCATCTGCAATCGCATGCAACTATGGCAAATGGGCGGTGACAATGAAAGTCAAGCTCAGAGCCCGACGGCTCTGGAATGCCATTGACAAGGGCACTGACAACGAAGAAGACGACATGTCAGCGTTGGAAGCCATCCTCGCTGCTGTGCCAGCGGAGTACAGGAGGCCGTTGGGGGCGACGAGCTTTGCTAAGAAGGCGTGGGAGGCCATTGCGGCGATGCGCGTCGGTTCCGACCGCGCAAAGAAGACGACGGCCCAGCTGCTGAAGCAGGAGTACGCCAACCTCAAGTTCAAGGATGGTGAATCGGTGAACTTCTCCCTCCGCCTGCAGACGCTCATCAGCAAACTGAGGAGCCATGGCGTCACCATCGATGAAAAAGAGGCGGTCTCCAAGTACCACCACTCCGTGCCGGTGAAGTACATCCAGATTGTTCTCTCCATAGAGATGATGCTGGACTTGTCCACCCTCACCGTTGAGGATGTGACAGGTCGTCTACGGGCGGTGGACGAGCGGATGGAGCAAGCCACAACAACGACGGACAGCGACAAGCTGCTACTGACAGAGGAGTGGGCTACCCGGATGAAGGAGAAAAAGTCCGGGGAAGCCTCCTCCAGCCGCGGTGGCGATGGCAAGCGCCGCGGCAAGGCTTCTTCGGAGAAGAAGAAGGTCGACCCCAACGCCTGCCGACGCTACAGGAAGACGGGCCATTGGGCAAAGGAGTGCCCAAATCGCAAGCAGAAGAAGAATGCTGAGGCTCATCTGGCGCAGGCTGATGATGATGATGAGGCCACTCTCCTGATGACGACGTTCTGTGCACCGCACGACGTTGAGGCCAAGGAGAAGGGAGAGGTGATGGCGGTGGAAGGGCCTGGGAAGGCTCTGAAAGCTGTCAACCTCGACAAACCGCGCGCCCAAGTCCACCTCGTACGTGTGGGCGACGAGCGGGAGCAGCGGTGGTACCTGGACTCCGGCGCCAGCAACCACATGACGGGCTCAAGGCAGCCTTCTCCGAGCTCGACGATGACGTGACCGGCACGATGAAGTTCGGTGACGGCTCAAGGGTGGCGATCCGAGGGCGCGGCACCATCATCTTCAAGTGCCAGAACGGCGAGCACCGCGTGCTAATGGATGTATATTACATTCCGCAGCTGCGTTCAAGCATCATCAGCATTGGCCAACTAGATGAGCGCGGCAGCGAGGTACTGATCAAGGACGGCGTCCTCAGGATCAGGGACAGGGAGCAACGGCTTCTTGCCAAGGTGAAGAGGTCCCGGAACCGGCTGTACCTGCTCGACCTCAAGATGGAGCAGCCCATCATCTTGCTATCGCGACGGCCGCGCGGAGGAGCCATGGGCGTGGCATGCCCGATATGGACATCTCGCCGATGCTCTTGGTCGGCCGGAGAAGATGGTGGACTGGCTGCCTCACATCGAAAGCACGCAGCGAGTGGTGGTGGCCGGTGAAGCAAAAAGAAGGTGGCCTAGGCTGACCTCACAGCGAAAGAAGAAGGATGTCGTTCCCAAAGACGGTCGGGAAGCAAAGAAGGCTGTCGTTCGAGACCCTCGAGCCGGCTGGTCCATGGTGACCTCTCGAGCGGTCCATGGTGACCTCTGCGGGCGATCACGCCGACGACGCCCGCCTGGCTCAAGTACTTCATCTTGTTGATGGATGACTGCAATAGGGTACATGTGGGCGCAGCCGACCCGACAAGAAGACCGAGGCGCGCTAAGCGATCCAAGAAGTTCAAGGCGCACGCGGAAGTGGAGAGCGACAAGAAGCTGCGCATGGTGCTCCTGCGCTACGAGGAGGGCAGCAAGGCCTATCGGCTTTATGATCCCAAGAGAGGCAAGGTAGTGATCTCTAGGGATGTGGAGTTTGATAAGAAGGCGGCCTGGGACTGAGACAATACAGGCACAGGGGAAGCTGGCGGCTTCACCAGCACCTTCGTCGTCGAGCGCATGGTCATTCACGGTGGTGGAGACGCTAGAGAGGAGGTGCCGACCACTCCAGCAACAGTGCCGAGCACTCCGGGAGGAGTGCCGAGCACTGCAGAGGGGGTGCCGAGCACTTCAGCAGCAGTGCAGAGCGCTCCAGCAGTAGAGTCGACCACTCCAGGAGTTGGTGCCGACCGCTCTAGCAGTGGATCCGACCACTCCGGCAGTGGTGCCGAGCGGTCCAGCAGCGATGCCGACCACTCCGGTAGAACAGGGAAGCCAGGGACTACCGATCAAGTTCACCTCCCCTCCGAGCGACATCAACGAGTTCGTGGATGCCTTCCACGACGGCGAGGAGGTCCGGTTCCACAGGCTGGACAACATCGTTGGCAATGCAGGGGCCACAGGCCTGGCGAGTCGGCTGCTCGACGATCCAGAGCTACTCCTTGTTAATGCCAAGGAGCCACCAACGTTCGCAGTGGTTGAACGCGACGCCAATTGGCGACGGTGATGATGTTGGAAGAGATGAAAGCCATCGAGGACAATGGCACATGGGAGCTGGTAGATCCACCGATGGGTTGTAGGCCGATCGGCTTGAAGTGGGTCTATAAGGTGAAGCGGGACGAGCGCGGCGCCATTGTCAAGTACAAGGCTCGACTCGTCGCCCAAGGCTTCGTGCAGCGTGAGGGTATCGACTTCGAGGAAGTCTTTGCTCCGGTGGCGCGAATGGAGTCCGTTCGCTTGCTGTTGGCCATGGCAGCAGCGAAGGATTGGCGTGTCCACCACCTCGACGTCAAGTCTACGTCCTCAACGACGAGCTCGCGAGAGACGGTCTTCGTCAAGCAAGCTCCGGGCTTCGCCGTCAAAGGCGCTGAGCACATGGTGCTCAAGCTGCGCAAGACGCTCTACGGGCTGCGGCAGGCCCTTCGGGTGTGGAACGCCAAGCTCGACGCCACCTTGGGCGAGCTTGGGTTCACTCGTTGCGCTACAGAGCACGCGCTCTACACGCGGCGACGGAGGAAGGAGGAGCTCGTCGGCGGCGTGTACGTGGATGACTTAATCGTCACCGGAACGCGAGCAGAGGACGTCGACGGTTTCAAGCATAAGATGGCGGCTCGTTTCAAGATGAGCGATCTCAGCGCGCTCTCCTACTACTCGACATCGAGGTGAGGCAGGGGAAGCAGAGCATCTCCCCTAGGTCGGTAGCGCCTCTGGCGGAGAAGCCTGCTTTGAGGCCAGCGGCGGCATGGCGGAGTGCAAGCCGTGCGCAACTCCAATGGAGGAGCAAATGGTTAAGCAAGCACAAAGATCTTTGCAAAAGGTGGACGCGACGCGAGCGCTCTCCAAAATATCGCGTCGGCGGGCTGCGCTACCTCCTCATACCCGACCGGACATTGCGTTTGCGGTTGGGTACGTCAGCCATTTCATGGAGGACCCGCGCGAAGATCACTGGTCGGCAGTGAAAAGGTTGCTGCGCTACGTCAAGGGGACGCTCGATCAAGCGATCATCTTCCCCAAGAGTGGCGGCAAGGGAGGGTTGCGGCTCACGGTGTTCAGTGAGGCACCCCCAAGGCAAAGGAAGGTGAGACGAAGCACCTCCGGTGTGCTCGTCTTCTTTGGAGCGGACCCCATTGCTTGGCAGTCGCTGAAGCAAAAGATCGTGGCGTTGTCGACGTGTGAGGCGGAGTACGTCGCGGCGGCTACGGCGGCGTGCCAGGCTGTCTGGCTGCGCCGGTTGCTGGGCGAGCTGACCGGCGAGGAAGCTCACCCGCCAGCTCTGATGGTGGACAACCAGCCCACCATCGCCCTCGCCAAGAACCCTATCCTCCACGATCGGAGCAAGCACATCGACCCTAGTAATTTGAAATAATTGCAGATAATTATTGATGTGCACCTGCTCCACAATGATGGGATCATCCCTACTAAAACTCATGACATAATTAAGCAATGGATCCAAAGCATCCCTCACTGCTATATATCCATACAACTCTACCAAGCCACCATCCACATGAATTTTAGCCAACTTTATTGAGAAAATTTGCAACATCGTATGAGGTCCATGGAGTATGGAACGTGCACGTGCAGGATCTGATAAACTCATTAGCTTCAACCGAGCTTCATCATAAAAAAAAAATATGAGTTATAACCAGAAAAGGTAAACATACAGCTTGACGATTCCATGGCACCATTGGATGTTTTCCTTACCATCAAAGTAGAAACTTTATGTGTTCTTTTTACTAGGGTTTCATTCGAAAAGTTCTTTTAGCAAAACACAAGAGAATAACCAGGCTGACCCAGCTGGACTCTAGTAGACCTCCAACCCAAACCCTAACCCCTAACTTGGAGATAAAAAATGAAATCACAAAAGTCAAACCATACCCCTAAATTGGAGAAACAAAAAAAGTCAAAGAGAGGAGAAAAAAAAAAGGATGTAGGGGAATAGAGAAATACCCAATTATCAAATAGCTCTCCCATATCTAATCATCTCAAAAAGGATAACTTCATCTTTACTCACCCCTAAACCCCTAAACTATTGTTGGATTCACTTTACCCCAAGAACTACTGAAACCGTTAATTGAATTTGTCCTTTTGTTTCTCCTTGTACAAATCTTTTTATAAGTTTATTTCATCTAGCAAATAACAACTTACCCTATGTTACAATTTTCATACTTATTTGCATAGGTTGGGAGGCCCCGAAGTTGTTTAACACTAATAGGAGTAACAAGCTGCCATGATGCCATCCATAACCTCAGAAAATTTCAACGCAGAACATGACTTTATCAAAATTGGGAGGAAGCAAGTGATTTGTAAATGTGAACCAAGAGATAGTTTCAGGTGTTAACTTGTCAACTAAAAAACTTTAGGGGAGATATAAAACCTAATGAATCACAACCTCAAGCATGTTGTCTGCGAGCGAGGTGGGACTAGGGCCTACAGGCAAGAAACGTCTTAAACGGTGAGCCGAAGCCAAAGGCAACAAGCAATGGTGCAAGCTACAATATGGTTAGGGCGTGACAGATGTCTCCTACTTTTGCAAACATGTACCAATGCAACCCCTAAGTAACATTTGACAAGATTTCGTTTTATCGGTGGCAAAGAATGAGCATTCAATTAGTAAAAGTAAACAAAATAAAGAAAAACTAGACTCAAGATTTTAATAGAGAATATATGAGTTAACACTGTCTAGGAAATGTACTACAAACAAATAAATATAGGAAAAGAGATATTTATTACTTACTCTCACGACGGTCTGTAAAATGGAATCTTTCTTTCCATCTCTCCGTGCCCCTGTATATGGAACCATCTCAGTGCCTACTCTTTGGAAGTCCCCTTAGAGGGTATACAGGGTGACGAGGTATCTGTGCTGCCCAGCCCTCTTGTAATGGTTTATCCAACTTGTCGCCTTTTACTCTAGTGCTGATGGGCATGTTCTGATATCCATGTGGACATCTAATACAAAAGCGTGTAGAAAACCAATCTCAGCATCAGACACAAATAATATGGTATCAAGCGTCAGCATTAAAATCGCTATGTAAGATATCTATAAGCCTGAAATCGATTTCTTGAGTTCTTTTTGCCTTTTTCTCTATTTTAGGATTTATAATAATATGGGATCAACAAAAAGATTTCCCCCCTGATAATTAACATATAAGAACAGTATACACAAAAAACCCAAACTTATTTGGTCACAATCTAAATTCAAGGCGCTAACTTAAACATCAGAAAGAAAACGAACCGGGGAAGACGACGGACAGGTGGATTGGGAGCCGCCATGGGTGGGGAAACTCGTCGCGCAAGCGCTGGAGGAGCAGAGGCCATGAAGGAGATGAGAGCCCGCGAGTGATGGGAGAGGTGGTGCAGGGCGGTGGAGACATCAGGGCGTCCGGAGAGGCGAAAAAACTGCATCTGGTGTACCTCGCACCTCGCTCTGGTTTGTGGGTTCTTCCGAGCTGTTTGATTATGATTACTTGTTAAAGAGGATTTCAGATACTTTAACAAGTAATCATAATCAAACAGAACTGCAGTCGGAGGAATAAAAAATTGTAATTTTGAAAAGTCAACAATACATATAAGAATCAACTTGGTGATCTCAAATCTGCTTTAGCCCCAACAATTCACATCTTCATCATAGCACATATAATTGACATCCAACATATCCAACATGAGAGGACTACAGAAACGAAAAAAAAGTTTCCAGATCGAAAATACACATATATACAAGGTGGATCCTCTTCGCCGAGCAATCAGACAGTCATAAAAAGCAGATCCGCCGATCGACGATGCTTACCTAGGGTTAGTAGTGGGAGCGTTAGCAGGGGCGACGGCGGACGAAGAACAATTTAATTGCTTCATCTCTCTGTATCCGATCCCTTTTGCTCCCCCTAGGAGTCCCCTACCGACCCCACTTTATCCCCGGGCGATGGCCGGAGGTGGGGGTTCTCGACGGAGCTTCTTCTTCTGCTTCTGCTGCTTCCCTCGCCGGCGATATTGGATTGGTTAGAGGTGGGAGCAGCACAGATCGACCGACGACGGCGGCGGCGCAGGGCGAAGGTGGGAGGAAGACAGGAGGTATGCGGCGGTAGAAGAATTACGGGAAAATTATAAGTGTCGTTAAAAAAAATCGCAATGTCTCGTGTGGCACAGAAAAGTTCAAAGATCTTGATTAATCGCTTTCTATTTTTTTTTTCCCCTCCATGCCATCAAGCATTGGTTTGGAAACTTTAACGCAAGTAAAACTACTACAGTGTGAAAAAGTCAAAAATACCCTTAAATCTAAATATATCATTAATTTTTTTAACGTCTTAACGACTTCAAACGAAAAAACTCAAAATAAAAAGTTGTAGATCTCGTCGAGATCTATAATTTTCATATAAAAATTATTTTCATTTAATTTTACAAAAAAATATATAATTTAATAAGATTAATATATCTTAGAAAAATCATATTGTTTTTGCAGAATTAAATAAAGGTAATTTTTATATGAAAATTATAGATCTCGACGAGATCTACAACTTTCTAGTTTTGAGTTTTTTCATTCGAAGTCGTTAAGATGCTAAAAAATTAATGACATATTTAGACTTAAGGATATTTTTCAACTTTTCACACCTACAGTTTAACGGCGTTAGAGCCCCAACTAGCGACAGTAGCATGGAGGGCACAAAAAAATTAAAGCGGTGGCGCTGAAGACCGCTAAACTTTTCTAGGGACACACAGAGCATTGCGATCTTTTTTAATGGCACATAAAAATTCCCAAGAATTATTGGACTCAGAGCGGAAGAGATGAGGGCAATGTCCACGCACGTGCCACGGCTTTGGCATGACCCCACTTGGGTTATTGTTATTATGGTCTATCCCCACCCACCGCCCTACGTCCTCAATCGCTCACCGACGCATGGGCCCGGACCCACCTGGGCGCGGGTACGCATGGCGCTAAACTTGGATGTCAAGCTGCCTTCCCCTTTCCTTGCGCCATAAGCAAAATGGAACCAGATCCTCTGAAGTGGAGCGACTTGTCTCTGCAGTGCATCTAGCCGTTCACTTCTATCCGGCGGTAGAGCTAGAAACATGCCCGCTGCACTTGGCTTCCTAGGCCGCCCAACATCACGACGCACGTCGACTCTATCGCCACCGTCGATGCCCGGGTCGGCGTTCCTCTCCCCAGTCGTCCGCCACCGCGACGCTCCGAGCTTCCTACCTCGCCGCCGCTCCCCTCTCCTCTCTGATCCGGCGGCGTAGCACGTCAGCAGGCTCTTACCTCGCCAGCGCTCGCCTTCCCCACCCCCACCATGGTGGTCAAGACGGCTGGTTATGGCGACAGCGTTCCTCACCTCGTCGGCGCTCACATCTGTACCACCGCGACGCTCCGGCTTCGTGGCTGCAGGCCTTGTCGCCCCATGGTCGTCGGTGGCGGACATCCGGTCGCCAGAGGCGGCACATCGAAGGTCGTGTCGTCTCGCGCGCGCTTCCTTGCATAATAGCGCGCGGCGCGCGGCAAATGCGCGACGACGCGATCGATCATATAGCGAGCACGACGGCGATGGGCGCGAAGCGAAGCGCCACTATGGCCTTGTTGTCGGAGCCAAATGGCAGCTTGGCGAGCGGTGAAGAGGCAGCGAGGTCAAGCGAATCCTGTGATGATGCAATGGCGGTGGCGTGGTGACAAGCGAATCGCGCCTAGGCGTAGTCGGACGCGAGAAACAAAGCTTGTTTAGCGACCACCGGCGGCGGGCATCTTGAGCGAAGCATCTTGTGCGGCGGCGATGCTGGTGATTGGCTCGACGGAGCTTGAGCGAAGAGAAAGGGCGAAAAGCAGGCCGACGAGCATCTTGAGCTCGGCCATAGCTCCTCCAGGCAACGTCGTTGTTGGGCCGAGGCCCAGTGCGTGAAGGGGTGTAGTGCCTGGGAGAAACTATGGGCCCGTTTGTTTCCACTTCTCCTGGACACGCTTGGATTATAATCTGAGCGAAGATTTTCTCGCTTCTCGCTTTTCGCTTCTCGTAGTTCAAATCTCTGAAGCGGCTTACCACATAAGAGAGAATCGGTGAAAATAAGCAAAGCGTTTGGCGGGATTCTTGCTTATTTCACCGACAAGCCACTTATAAGCGAAACAAACGGGGCCTATGTACTATCCGATTCTACTGAACGGTTCATATCACTGACTGCAGAGAAAAGTCGTCCTAATCAACTGTAGAGGATCTGGTTCCGCGAGGTTTACCTCTGTCTAATAAAAAGAATAAAAAGAAAGGAAACCGGGGACCTCCCTCTCCCTCGAGCCTGTTAGTGGCCGAGCGCACTGCAGGTGCCCAGAGCCCACCGGTTTGCGAGCCTGACTGCGTGGCGGGGGTCGGTTTGGGCCGTGTGATGTGTCTCATCTATCTGGGCTCCGGTCATAGGAGCGGGGCTGCGGACAGGGAATAACTCGTGCGCCGACCCTCTGGCCCAACTTGTGTTTTGCATGCTTTTGTGGGTGGGTGTCCCGTGTCCGCTGCGGGCTCGTCTCATTTGACAGGCTTTCTTTCCTACTCAGGTTAAGTCCTCGAGTACATCTCCATTGACATCGAGGCGTCTATGGTGATTTATGAATCTTGAGTTATATCGGCTTAGTCCTTCGGATGTGCCTATGGTGACTTCGTAAATCTCGGAATCAGCCGGCTCAGTCCTTCGAATGTGCTCATAGGGGTAAGATTTGCGTACGTGAGTTCATGGGACGAGTGTGTGTATTGTGAGCGTCTACGTTGTACTAGAAATTAAAAAAAAATGACAGGCTTGCCGCAAACCTCTGCTGGGCCTAGGCGTGGGTGGAGTAAAGTTGGCAACACAGCTGAGAGCCTGAAACCAGTTATTCATGGAAGGGCATCTGCAAAACGGAACACCAAGCTGCATCCATAAATAGCCTGAGGGTATCATTATTGAAATTCAGAGACCGAGGAGCTTAGGACCGAGAACATAGCATGGAAATTCGGAAGAACGAGAGAGGAAACCGTATTGCGTTATGTATCTCTACTGGAGGAGTAATACTATCCTGCGACTGCAATGATGCGAACAAGTGCACGGCCACTGCAGGACTGCAGGAGCCAGGAGCAGCACTAGCAGTGTATTACCAGTACCACCACACACCAACTGTATAAAATATGGCAGTGTCACAGCGTCCTTGGCGTTCCTCGTACAATAATTCCGATCCGGAATGAGGGCGCGTTTAGACGCAAATTTTCGTGGTTTTGGTTATCGTAGCATTTTGTTTGTATTTGTCAATTAGTATCTAATTATGGATTAATTAGGTTCGAAAGTTTCGTCTCGCGATTTCTCACCTAATTGTGCAATTAGTTTTTTTTTTGTCTACATTTAGTACTCCATGTATGTGCCGTAAGATTCGATGTGATAAATACTGTGCAAAAAATTTTAGAAACTTAACAGGCCCTGAGTGTCTACTGTCTACGGGTCTGGCTTATTCAGGCCTTGTTTTTCCAAGGCCGTCAGATGTCACGTGGGTTTTGGATAATAATAAAAAAATAAATTATAAAATTTGTCGGTAAATCACGAGACGAATTTATTAAGTCTAATTAATATGCTATTAGCACATGTGTTACTGTAACATTTTATTGTCAAATCATAGATTAATTAGGCTTAAAAGATTCGTCTCGTAAATTAATCGTAATCTATGCAATTAATTATTTTTTAGTCTATATTTAATACTTTATAATATTTGATGTGATAAGATACAAAGTTTTGAGGTGGAATTAAACAAGGGCTCAATTTGTTTGTTTATGTATACAAATCCGCTGGCTTCTGTAAGGACTGGGTTTTTATTTTTGCTGCCGTACCGTACCTATAGCAGTAGGAGGAGGTACGACGTACGAATAATAACTGCACTCAGAAGACAATAAACAATACGAAGTACTTGAGATCAAGTGCACATAAAGTCTCAAGTGCTCCGATAACCTACTGTACTTAGGTTAAAAATTAAATCAAGATACATACTGTTATCTGTAAGAGAAGCTTCACTAGCTAATCTTAGACAATGAAGATGCACGTAGATATCTACGCTCCACGGGACTCACGTGTGCCACAATCAAACTTGCCATCCACGCGTTTCATTTCATCTCTTTGAGTTAAGGCGACTTTCCAATGTGTCCACGTATCCTTTATTTTCATAGCCGTTGGATGAGGATAGATAAATTCTATGTTGTGGTTTCGTCCTCGTGTCTTCCTGAGCCTCCCATTCAATTTTCCGCAGAACACTTTGAATCATGCATCCACGGAAGCCTTAAATGCGATGAGTGCATGCAGCCAGGTGCTTGATGAATGTGACGATGACTTATGCATGCGTGCAGCTGAAAGGCTGAGACGTGATAAATGATATGATGAATTGATGGTGCTTGCATGGAGTAGTATGTGTGTTGGATGCATGTGTGCAGCTGAAAGCCTAGAGGCCATACACGTGGTGCATTAATGCAGCGCCACTAGCAACATTCATTTACTATGTGTACAGTCACTTCTATCCATGGAGCCGCTGTTGGCCCAGGTCTGGTTTAGATTGGGGTTAGAAATCAGTATTTGACACTGTAGCACTTTCGTTTGTATTTGACAATTATTGTCCAATCATGGCCTAACTAGGCTCAAAAGATTTGTCTCGTAATTTACAATCAAACTGTGTAATTAATTATTTTTTTATCTATATTTAATACTTCATGCATATGTCAAAGATTTGATGTGATGGAGAGAGAGTAAAAAAACTTGCAATCTAAACAAGGCCCCAGTTAATGTGACGAGACTTGATACATATAGACGTCTCACTTGTTTAGCACGTGCGAGCTTGTTCTTTGCTCTGAGCTTCATCTCCACCCTAAAGCATGATTAGTCCACTGACTGATACATACACCGGCATGTGCCTGCCTCCGCCTTGGCCCTCACTTGGTGTGCCAGCACTTAGCAAAATTGTGTCTTTGTTGATCCATGGTTATTCACTTTTTATCTATTGGCCTTTTCTCCTCTGTGCTGAACCATACGATATGATGTATCCTGATGTGGTGAAATGTCGTAATTAAAGCTCTTTGTCCTGTCCCTACTCTTACTCTGTCCTTCGCGTTTAGCTCATGTATGGATGTTCAGGGTTGCATGTTTTCATGGCGCATATGCGTCCCTATTTATAGCCTCCTAGGCCACCTTTCATCACCACCTCGTCCAGCCACATCGTCATTGCAAATACACCGGTACTAGGCTATTCTCTGCATATTGAGAGACTACAATTATATGGTTGTGAAGGCCCTTGTTGCCTAGCGTTTGGTCACTAACATATCATGGTGCGCAATTGATTATTTGCATGTGCAAATGATATATCTTTAGATGATTGGAATTTTATTAGAACAACTAACTAAGTTATTTTTCTTTGGAGTATATTTTTTCAATCATTTTTTTGACCTTCCACATGTGCGATACAAAGTAAAAATCTGAAGGAAAATATTTTTTCTTTAAAGGTAGCCTTTCAGAAAGAGTCTAAAAATAATGTTAAGATTTATATTTCTTTATACCTGTGCTGTGGTCTTATGTACATAAGTATAAGTCGTCGCTCATCGCTGATAAACGGACAATGAGGACGGTGATATCGTCGGTGGAGCCTCTGGACACCGCCAACTCGACCAACCGCTGTCGCAGGCGCGCGGAGGGAGTCATTAGCCACCGGCAAAACGAACTGGGCGTCGACATCCACCACTTCTTGCGTGTCCACCTTGTCCCATAGGCCGTCGAGGCGAGGGCGAGGAACTCGCAGCTCGCGCCCACGGGCAAGTGGTGGTGGTGTCCGCTCCGCCAAAGACCCATGGCTTGAGGTGCCCGTCGTCGATGCCTCGACACCGCCAACGAGCCCTACACCCACCACGCGTCATTCAAGCATGTACGGCGGCAAGCGCCTCGCTCTCGATCCGTGGCGCTTTCGTCCTCACGGACGCGTCGGTGGTCGGAGGTGAGCTGGTTTAGCCTTGCCAGTAGCAGCAGAAACGCACGTTTGACACCACGAGGCGGCCTCGTGGAGAAGCGCCGTGATGCAAAGCAAGCGCCGCCTCAGCTGGCCGAAGTGGAGGAGAAGTCGTCGTCGGTCCTCGTGTAGGCATGCCTCACGGCCTCCTCCTCGACGGCTTTGGTTGTGGTCATGGGCGTTTGCTGCTGCTGCTGCGAGCTCCTGCGCCATGATCCTGGGCATGTTGTTGGCGGCGAACTCAGCGGCGGCCTTGCCACCGTGGCCGTCGAACCCACCGAAGAAGGCCGTGTGGGGGTCTCCCCCGAGGCCGACGGCGGCGACGTGGCGGTCCTCCATGTGGACCCGTCTCCGTCCCTTGCCCTTCCAGTGATGAGGCCGCTGGCCGTGGGCCCGCGGCCTCCTCTGGTCTCTGTGCCCCGCCTCTGTTCTTGTTCCTGCCTTTAGGGTGGTGACCGCAGGGACAAGGAGAGGCGGTGGGCGTCGGCAGCTTAACGAGCCATGACGGTGACGGAGTTATGGCGGTCGTCGTTCTACCGCTAATCTTTGGTGGTGGATGGGGTTGCATGGCGATGGGGAGCAGTGGCCTCCCTACGGTGTTTGGTCTTGGTCTTTGGGCCCAGTCGGGCCGGCCCGGGCCCGGAAGAGGGAGGGTGGTCTGAGCGGCGAGCCCGGGAGGGTATGGATATGGTGGTGCGGCTCCGGCGTGTCCTTGTTGAAGGAGGAGGGAGGGCGGGAGGCGGCGGGACGGGGAGAAGACCGGCGAGCCTGGGTTGGGGTTGGTCACCGCCAACGCGGAGAATGGCATGTTCGCTGGACAGATTGGATTATTGTTTGCTTTGCTTGCTACTGTAGTGTAGTAGCCTATTAATTGTGTACTGTGTGTGATTAATTTAATTGATTTGCCGTTGGAATCGATGGATGGATGAACACAGTTGCTAGTCCTCCTATATTGCCTTAATTTTGCAATTTGCATCTGCCGTTCCAAACTTCCATAACATCATTGCATATTACGTTCCAAACTGTGAAATGACTCTTGTAATATTGCATATTACAGCCACCACAGTATCCCTTGTAAATGCTAAAGTGTAGCCTGTACGAACTTTATTTAGTTATTACTGACAAGGAACTCACATGGATACCCAGCACTGATACTATGCTAGGTACGTAAAAACTTAACCACAATGACAATTGCAAACGACCTCGCATCACAATATAGCTGGTATAGGAATTGCGCCGCTATTTATTTGGTGAATGTAAGAAATAACTTAATCATGCGTAGTCAGGTTATGGACAAGCCCTATGCCCTCAAAATTTGAATAAATCCACGAAGCTTGAATATTTATTCAGCTCTTCTTATTTCAACAACTATCTCAAGGCCTCTCGTAGGGTAGCGGGCGCATTACAAGGATATACAATATGATTGATGCCACCATAGTAGGAGTTAGGATAGCAAAGATGGTCATGGTGAGCTCATGTTCATCTAAGCACATCTTAAGAGTGTCAGCTTCTTGCTTCTAACAATGTACTCCGGCTCCTGCTTGATGTTTTCTTCGATAGTCTCCAGCTTGCAGCACTTATCTCAAGCTTCTTCTTAAAATGTTGAAATAGGTTGGCATTTGAATAGGGGGCTTATGCGGGTGATTAGTGTCAAGTGTGGAGTGTCCTGTTGTGAAGGGGGAGCTTGATGAGTACAGGCCCGATCTTCCGAGAGATAGCCGATAAGTTCGATTTTGTGGAGATCTCGACGTTGGCGATCCGGCTTCAAATCAGACGCGATTCGAACCCTACAACCGTTACACCATTGCTCCGTTGGTTATCAACCAAGCACAACTTGATTGACCTCGCCAAGAAGACTTTTCCTGCAAGCGAATCGAAGAGCACAAGCAAGAAGGTAAAACACGCAATCTGAAATTGCAAATATGAATGACGCGAATATCAATAGAGGATTCAAGAACTCAGTTCCAAAGGACTAATCGACACAGTGGAGGAGATCAAGAATAGGGGCCCTAGATCACTGTAAAAGGATTTGTCACCACAGTAACAATGAACGATTCAATTTCTCGATGGAAAACTAAACTCTAAACAAAACCCAATTGTGTAGCAGCGGCGACGACTGTGTTTATAGTCTAAGACTCGACCTAGGGTTGGGGACGGCCAGGGGTTGGGCGCCCACAACTTAGGCTTAAGGCCCGACATGATACATGGCCAAGTTGGCCCAAATAGGTGACGCAGCACCTTGTCGTGGTCACACAGAATGATCCACGGACCTTTTGGAGCTAGGACCAGATCCAAAATGACGGCGTCGTCGTCCCCTTTCCAACGCATCCAAGAACGGCCCGTTTCGATGTCGTATGAGAAAGTTATGACCGAAATAGTGATGACGTGTCTGCTGAATCCGAGGGCGACGTGGCAGCTGAGTTGGGAACAAATTGCAACTTGGGGAAGACCATGGCGTCGGTGTGTCTAGCATGGCGATGTCCTCATCATCCCCTCCTTCTAGAATTGGAGTCGTCCTCGACTCCATCCCATCATCATGAACTCCTACAAAAGGTTAGTGACAAGCAGCAATGCACCGTATAAAAGGTTGACAAAACATAGTATAACATGGTGCATTAGGATTATCACATAACTCAAAGATGAGCGAAGTTTGTAGCAAGAAAAGCACCTCCTTTTAACTTAATCCCATTATTTTTAGCAATGTCTATTGGAGGTTTATTTTTAATCTCATTAGCATGTTTAATAATATCCGTAGGAGACAAAGGCAACAATGTAATTTTCTTGTCCTTATGTGTATGATAGTGTATGTATTAGTTCTACCATGGTGTAAAGCATCATTATCAAATTCTCATGGTCGACCTAACAAAATGGAACAAGCTTGCATAGGGACAACATCAAAATCAGCAATATCATGATAAGAGCCCGTGAAAAAGCTAATGTGTGTGAGATTTAGTTACCTTAGTCTTACCACTATTATTGAACCATTGAAGTTTATATGGATACTCTGTTGTCGTGTGGTCAAGCCAAGCTTGTCAACCAAATCTGAACTCACCAAGTTGTTGCAACTCCCGCTATCAATGATAGTGAGAACACGACAACCCCGCACAATGAGATACATGTGGAACAAATTGTATGCGTTGGATCTTCATCTCTTCTTCATGTCCCACATGTGTACTCAACACACGCACGCACAAGAAGGCTAGGGTAGTCCATGGCAGCGTCTTTTTAGTCAATGGTGATGGCCTCCTTGTCTTGATCGCCCTCGGTGGGATCTGCATCAATGTTAGCAAAGTAGGGCTAAATCATCTTCAACATCACTAGCACTTACATATCCATCCTTGGTAGCAATGAAAGCGCACGACTGGGGCAATCCTTCATGACATGTCCCATGCCTTTGCATCGGTGGCAAATGATTTTAGAGCTAGACGAGGAGGAGCTAGTAGAAGCACCCTGAGTGCCACCTTTCTTAAGTCGTGGAAATCGCACATTAGACAATTTACTTACCCCTAAGAAAATGGAGGTGTAGATGGTCGTGGTGCAACAGAAGCTTAGGCGTCTCCTACTCGAACGTTGCTGAAAATTCCTCCCATTGTTAGACCCGAAAGTTTGGTGTTGTTTATGTCCCTCGCATTTCTCGCTCGCCTTTAATAGCAAGATGATACAATTGGGAAAAAATTGCGCCATTCTTTGTAATCAAGTATGTTCTCAGATATCATGGTTTAAACCACCAAAAATCTAGCACTAGCATCATTATCATCTTCGTTTATACCACAACGTGCTAAACCAATAAGCAATTCTTGATAGTATGCTTCTACTCCTTTATCACCTTGTTTTAAAGTTTGTAGTTTCAAACATAAATCACGTTGGTAATAAGGAGGAACAAAACGAGATTTCATACGTTGCTTTAAAACATTCCAAGTTTGAGGCACAAAGAAGCATTATTGGCATTGCAAAGATCACTCCACCGTAACAAAGAAAAATTAGTAAACTCACTAGTAGCAAGTCTAACTCTATGCTCAATGGAACATTATGAGAATCAATTTTTTGTTGAACAAAGAAGCTCCCAATCTAAATATGCCTCTGGATCAACATTACCAAAGAAAAGGAGGTAGACTAAATTTAATTTTAGCAAAAGGATTATTATTACCATGATTATTACCTTCCATACCGCTGACGATTGAAGTTGAGGCGGCGACAGGCACCACCACAAGATATCGCATCTTCATCACCAAAAGCATCCGCATTTTCATCATCAAGACGATAAGGTGGAGGGCGTTGCTCAAGTCGTTTCAATGTGGGTGACCAGATTGTTCACGCTATTGCCACAAATTCGGTCATAAGATTGCGTTGTTCACCATGAACGCTGTAAGCTCACCCTTGGACACGCACTCATTGAAGTCCGTTGAGTTCCCGCCATGGTTAGAAGATAGAAAAGACAACACCAAAGTATTATCCCTATCAACTAAAAGGAAACAGTGGGTGGTGGTGGTGATGGTGGTGAAAGTGGAATACAAAATCACAAGCGGCTTACCACCGTCTTGCTTGTATTCTTACCAACGCCAAACAGAGCAAAACCAAAGTGGCGCGGCAATCTGCTGTGGAGCGTGGGTAATAGCTTGCAAGATGAACCTGTCTTGTGACGAAGAAGAATATGTGGAGCTATGGGTAGGCACACAATATGACAAAGAAGGATTAGCAATTAACGAATGCAGATTAATGATTGTTCAATCCGGATCCAAAGTACAAATCATAGGTGCTGGCTAAGACGTGACGAGACATAGCGCAACAAGGTGAAAACAAAGGACAATCGAAAGAACTCACGGAACAAGCAGCTCGGATTTCTCCTTTTTTCCAAAAGGCACTAAAAGGAAACGAACTTTTTTACTTTTTTCACTATTTTTTATATACTTTTCTCTGAACAAGGATCATAAAAGATGCAACCACAAAAATTGGCACCTACAACCGAGGTGGGATGTGGTCTCACGAAATTCAAAGACGTTCTCTGGGTCGTGCAAAAACTTTGACAATTTTTTTTCTATATTTTCCCAAATTTTTTGGCAATTCTGATGAAACCAAACAGAGCGAAGCGAAGCCGAGTTTAGGTCGGCTCCAAATGGTGTCGAGAAGCTGCTCAAAAATTTCAGATTTTCGGATAAACGAGCGAAAAGTTATGCCTGCTTTTTACCGGTTATCTCAAAGTATGTTTTCGGAGGGAGGCACAACACGGCGGGCGACAGTTAGGGCAAAGCGTCCCGAAACTCTAACACCGATCACGGGATCGCCACCGTGACTAACAGCAGTAGGTATTCACCGATGATGTAAGGAGGGCTGCGATGCAGCAAAATAAGAGCGGTGCCTTTATCTAGGGTTTGCGCGAAGCGAGAAGTGACACAAGGCGGCTAAGCGGGGCAAGTCGAGTAATGTGGTGGCTTCCCGACTTGTTGTTTGGGAACCAGTGGATGGGATAGCGGCGGAAAACAAAATGACAAAGAACGGGCGATTGAACTACGACCACGAACACAATCCTAAACCAAAGAACAAGACTCGACCACGGACACAAACTCAACAACACGAATCAAAACGAAATTGCAAAGGCATAAAGGGCGATAGGACAACGGAAATTGAAATATTTTTGGGCTTTTGTAGACTCTAGGTAATGAACAAATACGAATCTAAGGCAAACGAGATTATACCTCGCAGTAAACCCGAAAGCTCGATACCAATTGATGAGTACAGCCCGATCTTCCGAGAGGTAGCCGATAAGTTCAATTTTGTGGAGATCTCGATGTTGGCGATCCGCTTCAAATTAGACGTGATTCGAACTCGCAACTGCGTTACACCATCGCTCATTAGTTATCAACCAAGCACAACTTGATTGACCTCGCCAAGAAGGCTTTTCCCGTAAAAACTTAATCAAGAGCACAAGCAAGAAGGTAAAACACGCAATGAAATTGCAAATATGAATGACGCGAATATCAATAGAGGATTCAAGAACTGGTTCCAAAGGACTAATCGACACAGCGTGGAGGAGATCAAGAACGGGGCCCTGGATCACTTTGTAAAGGATTTGTCACCACAAATTATAATGAACGATTCGAATTTCTCGATGAAAAACTAAACTCTAAACAAAACCCAATTGTGTAGCAGCGGTGACGGTGTGTTTATAGTCTAAGACTCGACCTAGGGTTGGGGACGGCCAGGGTTTGATGCGCCCACAACTTGGGCTTAAGGCCCGACACGATACATGGCCAAGTTGGCCCAAATAGGTGACGCAAGACTTGCTTGCCGTGGTCACACAGAATGATCCACGGACCTTCTGGAGCTGGGACCAGATCCAAAACGACGGCGGCGGCGTCCCCTTCCAACGCATCCAAGAACGGCCCGTTTGATGTCGTATGAGAAAGTTATGATCAAAAAGATGACGACGTCTTTCTTAATCCGAGGCGACGTGGCATGTGGTTGGGAAATCAATTGCAACTTGGGGAAGACCATGGCATCGGTGTGTCCAGCATGGCGATGTCCTCATCAGAGCTGGGGGCATTTTATAGGCAATTGACGACGGGTTTAGAGGGTGGGTGCGCGCCATTATCGACGGCACTGAGCAGCATCGGGGGCTGAGGGAATCAGGTTTGTGGGGGATAGCATTGGCCCAATGGAGGTGACATCACGAGCGGTGTCGTGGGGCGGTGGTGCGACGTGCGGTGGGTGGCGATGCAGAAGAGACAGCAGCGTGACGCTGAGAGGATGGCACCAGTGTGCGAGAAAAGGAGCGCGGGTGAGTGGCCACTAGCGGTGCGCGTGGCTTTAATTTGCATGCGGTCTTAGGTCAAACATACAACTTGAAAATGAAAGCCTACACTATGTTGGTGGGAGGTCTTTAATTTGTGAAAAGGCGGCTTTAATTTGTTACCTCCTTTACGATTCATTTCCAATCATAGCTAATCTGCTTGCATCTGAATGGTTGCTTTTCTTGTAACCCATTTGGTTTTTGCCTCAAGACCCCTAAGTAAGTCTAACGAGGTCTAAGGGTAAATCGACATAACAAACACAATGGATAAAGCAAAATGCACGTCCAAAACACCCTTATACGAGTACAACATACAGGCACTCCCTCTCCCATTCTCGACACATCGTTTGGCTCCTACGACCCGACGATTCTTAACATCTACGGATGAAATACAATGGAAAGATTACAACACTAGAGGATGGCGATGAAAAGCACTACTAACTACGGGTACATGTCCCCTATGACAACTCATCTACTTCGTCGGACCAAACGGCTTCATTCCCGGCCTCGGTTGGTTCTTCTTCTGCACTGGCTAAGGATCTATCTCCTCTCATGGTGGTGGCTGAGTGAGGGGAAGCAAGGACTCTACTTCTGATACCTTCGAGGGTGGAGGTGCTGGTGGTACTGCAACACCGGTTCTCCTTTCCGACGGGTGGACAGGGATTCCCTCTAAGACCAAGGGTTCTTGCCTTTCTATGTCAAGCGTTCTACGCTTGGCCCTTGTGACCAGATAAGCATCCTCCAGCTGCTGGGTGTGCTGATCTTTAGCCTTCTTCAGGGCTTCTGCCATGGCAGTCTCACGACTTTCTATGGCTACCACATTGGCGTGCGCCTCAGCGAGTTGCACTTCAAGCATCTTGGAGAAGATCTTGACTTCCTTAGCTTGGCGGAGGCACTTCCTCAGCTCCGAGGCCTACCGGTCATACTACTCATCTAGAGCAATCAAATACGTGGCGAGATGTACCATAGTTGGGCTGTCTTCTTGTGTGTCCCACCCTTGCAAAGCCTCCATGCGAGCCATCCATACCCGTCGATTCTTTTGCAAAGGTGGAAAGAACTTCATGGGGGTATGAGCAATTGGCTCTTCATAGATCTGGCAAAGATGCCACAAGGCTTTGCGGGTCACAACTTGATAGGTGTCGACGAAGCGAAACTCGGTTGCGGTTACATTCTGGGCTTCAGTGATATCGAGGAACTCCTCACTCTTCCCAATGTAGACGGTGACCTCACATCGCTCAGTACCATGTTTCTCATACTCATGACCCTCATACTTGGGGTGATCCTTGACTCTGAGTTTTTGCAAGGTGGCATACAGGATTTTGGGAAAACCCTCAGTGTTCAGGCAATAGCTGCTAACCCAGGCTCCTGCCATCCTTGGTGCATGATGGTTACAAGGAACGATCGAGTGAGCAGCTTGCTCGGGAGAAAGGCTAGGTGAGCTGAGACTCACTGAGTGGTGGTACCAAGTGGCTAGGCTAGGCCTTTTGTAATGGAGGAGCGCTCATTGGGCCTGGCGCAGTCCACCATTTAGTCTGGCGCAAAGAACAATAAAAGGAAAGTGGTAGGATTTTTACACGCGCGAGACGAGCAGTGTCCGAGGCCATTCCCTAAGCTATCTAGAAATTCACTCAGTAAATTTAAAAGCGCTTGACATCTTCACCTACGCAGGGTGGGTCAAAAGCAGGTGGACACATTTAATGCCTCCCCTCCATGCTACCATCAGATAAAAACAAGTCGGGCAGGTGGACACATTTAATGCCTCTCCTCCTTACCATCAGATAAAAGCGATTCATCGACCATGCAGGAACATTTGTACTTACACATGCATCCATGCATCTAAGACACAGCTTGGTTTGTGTGCACGTTGCTCCCAAGGTGGTCGGTGGTTAGGGTTGGTCGCCAATAGGGAGAGAACGATGTGCCAAAAAGCTGAGAACGGTTTCCCTATATGTTGGCAACAGTGAAAGGACGTATAGGATGCGCATTCATGCATATCCTGTTTGTGCATTATAGTGCCGCATTGCTGGCAAATACATCATCCATAGGTGTCACGCGTGTCGTACTGTGCATGACCTACTTGTTCCTATTCCAGAATTAGGTCTGCACTGTGGCTTCGTCCTCCGCGTTCGCTCGTGGTTCATGCCTGTAGTGACCCACATCTCCTCGTACCCCTTTTCTGCGCTCTTGTCGGACCCTTGCCCCGCAGTCGTACTACTCAGTAATGGCATCACACGTCGCTCGCCTCGAACGCGCAGAATTTGATCGATTCATTCATAGTGATCCCACGCAGGAACCCTAGTGAACCTCGTTAGGACCATAGACCGCTCCGCCTTTATAAGCAGAGCCTGGCTTAGCCATTGGTACCACCACTCGGCGCACTTTAGCTCGCTTAGCTTTTCCTTTGAGCCATCTTTTTGCTCAGCCTTCCTCACAACCACCACCAGAAATGGTAGGAGCCTGGGTTAGTAGTTACTGCCTGAACGTTGAGGGTTTTCCTAGAATCCTGCATGCCACCCTACAAAAGCTCAGAGTCAAAGATCATCCTGAGTATGAGGGCCGTGAGTATGAGGAGCAAGGCACCGAGCGGTGTGAGGTTACCGTCTACATTGGGAAGAGTGAGGAGTTCCCCGACCTCACTGGAGCCTGGAGTGTGACCGCAACCGGGTTTAGCTTTATCGACACCTACCAGGTTGTGGCCCGCAAAGCCTTGCGGTACCTCTGCTAGATCTATGAGGAGCCCATTGCTGGTACCCCCATGCGGTTCTTTTCACCTTTGGACAGGAATCAGAGGGCATGGAGGGCTCGCATGGAGGCTTTGCAAGGGCAGGATGCGCAAGAGGATAGTCCTACCATGGTGCATTTGACCGCGTACCTTCTTGCCCTGGATGAGCAGTATGATCGGCAAGCCTTAGAACTAAGGATATGCCTCCGAGCGGGCAGAGGAAGCTGAGATCTTCACCCAAATCCTCTAGGTGCAGCTTGCCGAGGCGCATGCCAGTGCTGCAACTGCTGAGAGCCAGGAGACTACCATGTCCGAAGCTCTGAAGGAGGCTGAAGATCGGCATGTCCATCAGCTGTGGGAGGCCTATCTTATCACCAGGGCCAAGCAGAGGACGCTGGCTGCTGAAAGGCAGGATGCCCCGATCTTGGAAGGGATCCCTGCCCACCAGCCTAAAAGAAGGAGGACCGGTGTTGCAGTGCCGCCAGCACCTCCACCTTCGGAAGTGTCAGAAGTAGAGCCCTTGATTCCTCTCACTCAGCCATCGCCAAGAGAAGATGCAGATCCATAGCCAAGGCGATTGAAGAATCCGCCAAGCCCGGGAATGAAGATGCGTAGTTCTAAGTAGATTAGTTGCCTTGAGATGTTGTACCCATAGTAGTAGTGCTGTTCTTCGCTGTCTTTCGGTATTGTACTCTTGCCGTTGTTTTCGTACGTACTGTTGAGATCGTCCGTCGTAGGGAAGGTGAATGCTGTGTCGTGAATGGGAGACTGGATGCTTGTATGATGTACCTGTATAAGACCGTTGGAATATGCATTTAGTTTATTTCCCTGTGTTTATTGCGTCCATCTACTTAATTCCCGTTAAACGTGCTTAGAGTTTTCAAAGGCGATGGTAGGTGGGTTACAAGAGAAGTTGCCATCCAGATATCAGCAAACCAGTCGTGATTGGATAATATAGGACGCTGTATCGATTAATTGTGGATGTCCCAGTAGAACACTTGAATATCTTTAAATCAAATCCGTCGCTGGATTTGAATTCATTGTCCTTTGTTGTGAAGGGAACCCTTGTTGTTTGAATCTTCCCTTGCAATACTCCCCTCATTCTGTGGTCTATGACCCCACCGCCTTTCAGCCATGAAGTTGGTAGTAGTTGCCTGGTTAATAGTTTATGGTGTCATGACAAAACCGAGGGCTCCCTATGGAACAACTGTCACATGGTGGCGCTGCTCGCCATGCGCTGGTATCGAGGTTGTTGACGAAGTACCTTTACCAAGTTACACCGCCATACCACTTTTGATACAAATATTCGGGTGTTTGAACGAGAAATCCACAACGGGTTGATGGAATAGTATTCTCTCAAAGTAAATAAGTGGAGGTGGTTTCGAAGGAAGTATGTATGTTGTGATCTCACTTCATACAAAGTTTGGCGCATATTGTGGACAACGAAGGGAAGGAAAGAAGAACACCTGGAAAAAGTTAGCCTTGGATAGTAGGGAATGATTAGAAAAGCCTGAGTGGATGTCAAGTCCCAGACACTGTGCCCAGCTCGACCACGCTACGCACGCCGGGTCGCTGTCACCGCGTGCCCACGGACGCTATCGGTGTCGAGCCCATTAGCACCCTGTCCTCGCATGGCCTCGACATCATGCCGCACTCCCTGTCCTCGTGCACTGTACGCTTCTCCTTTTCTCGGCCTCCGGTCCACTCTTGATCCTCGCCCTCGTCCCCGTACCAGACCCCCCTCCCTTCTTTCTTTTTTTAGGGACACGGCCAACCGCACGCCTCCCTCGTCGAGCGAACCCTCTCTCCTCTCCTTTATTACCCCCCTCCGCTCGCTTGAGCAGGGAGCGCGCCATGGCCGGCTGTATCTCCACAGCGTGGACCAGCAGCGTATCCCATCCATATCGTCTCCACTTTCGGTGCGCTGCGCCCCATCTTCGTTCGCCACTATAAGATGCCCTTGGTCCTTGCTCTTCTTCTTTATCCCCATTCTTCTCGAATCCGAAACAGAGCTACGAGATCCGGTCCTCATTTCGTCTGACTGAGGTGATGGTGTAATACAAGAATAAGGGATCTAGTTTTCGAAGAAGTTCAAGTCTACCGTTGGTTAGTTTGGTCTTAGGGTTCATGATGTTTGACTTCTCAGTCTCCTGTTTCTGGATCTGTTGGTCATACGCCATATTTTGGATAATCATTATCTTGTTGTTTCTCCATTGCCCTTGTCTATCCCGACTTCTAGAGTAAGCCTTGGTTGTGCTAGGTTGCTCTTAACCATGTAACTTTAAATCCCAGTGTAATTTAGTGTTCGACACCCTATAATCTTTCGTGTAATTTCATATTTACGAAATGTGTTGTAGTTTCGCCTAAGGGGAGTGGATCCTAATTCACTTTTTTGTAAACCCTCACGTTAGGAGAAGTACTTGTGTTGTAGTTTTTGCTATTTCCATCTATAATGTAATCTTAGCCAATGTTGTGCTTTAAATCTAAGTGTGTTAGTTGCTTGAGCCTAGTTCCATCAAATACTTCTTTCCACTAACATGTCATTGATTTGCTGGCCTAGAATAGGCATCATGTAATGACAACCAACCTCTATGTTCGTTTATAGTATTGAGACCAATCTTCCATACCAACACGATGAGAAAACATATTAGACATATGAGTCATATTTCTCAAGATTTTTTCTATACCAAGCGCATCACCTGCAGCGAAGCGCGGGCAGCAGTGGCTAGTTACTTATTAGGACATGTTTGGTTGGTGGGGTCTGGCCAGCTTGTCTGGCTAGGCAACACCATCCAACCTCGGGTCATCAAAAATGGACGTCTGAGATCGTTGTCTAGACCCGACAGTTTTTCTAGAGTCCAATTTAAACTAGCCATAAATCTTTTTTTCAGTATATGTATATTATACCATGGTGTTATATCCAACATTACCATGTCAATAGAATAGTGGTAAGAAAAAGATATACAAACAACTCCTATAGTGTGTTGTATTGTATGTTATTTCCTATGTCACTCAATAGAGTGAATCCAAAAATCTGAGCATGATTTTCTACTCTTGGAATATCAAAGGACAAATATATCAGAGTCCTACATGGCAACCCATTAGTGTCTAAGATACTGTACACTAGAATTAGCCTAATCTTAGTGGCGCCCAACCACACCCTAGTTGGCCGCGCTCATTGACAGAGTGCAAAGGAAAATTTTCTTTTTATCAATGGGGAACACCGATTTTTTTCTAGGTAAATTTTTTCTATAGTAAAAATCATCGGAATTCCTAAATTTTTTTGGCTCTACCACTACCTAATCCTGTGCTTGTCCCTCTGGCACCCTAACGACCCCAATTTTTATATATGCTACTAG
Source organism: Miscanthus lutarioriparius (assembly GCA_904845875.1). Classification (NCBI taxonomy): domain Eukaryota; kingdom Viridiplantae; phylum Streptophyta; class Magnoliopsida; order Poales; family Poaceae; genus Miscanthus; species Miscanthus lutarioriparius. The sequence goes on from CAJGYO010000003.1 coordinate 25,189,109, forward strand.
TAGCAAATAACATTACCCTTCATGGTTGAAATGGTAATTAACTTCAACACCACGAGGAAGTCTTAGGGTCTGTTTGGTTCAGCTCTAAGCTATAAAAAAATTGTTATGAGTTGTGAGATATAGAAAAGTTGTTGTTAGCCGTGTTGTGAAAAGTTGTAAGTCGTTTGGTTAAAACCTACCACCTCTCTTTATCTCTCTTGAAACAATTGTGAAACACTCTATTTCCACCCGTTTGGAAAAGTATAAACCGAAAGCTGAAAGCAAGGTTTAAGGTGCTGCGAAAATAGTGGTTTCTGAAAAAAAAAACAGCTTCAGACTCGCCTATTTGGTTAGCGTTTTGCCTTTTGGCAACCGAAACACTTTCTATAAGCTGAACCAAACACAGGTTCAATACTCTTCCTCCCATTCTCTCTTATGGAAAAGAGTAAGGGGTTGTTTGATTGCGTCTGCCAAGCATCGCCTCGCCTGGCCCAAGTAGTGTTCCCAGACATCCAATTTCATAAGCCTGGGGCTGCGATCGTGGATGGATACCTGACCGACGGTGCCCAAGCCAGATACGCAACCTAACAGCCAAACACACCCTAAATGTTCTTTAGTGAAACACCATTAACTGCCGTAACAAAATGCCCGGAAAATCTATCTACATGTAGTACAATTGTACTACTGGTACTTCTAGCAGATACAGACATTAAGTTATATTGATGTCCCTAGATGGCTAGACCTCAAAAATCATAAAGCAACCATCAAGAGCTTGTATCAATGAATAATAACTTCGCTGCCAACAGAACCACAATATACCTGAAGGACCACGGCAAATCATAAGCTCATGACTTCATTGTTCATCACAGATAATTCCCGATGTTCATACATCTCACTACATGTATCACCTGTCACTAACGCTTCCCACAATCATGAAGCCGAGTCTTGTTAACATGAGCAGCTTACTTTATTCTGATTGAAGGATCGATGCGTCGTGTAGTTTATCATGACATACAGATAGTGTTCAGCTCGACGCTCAACATGACACTAGGGTAAAACTCAAAGGAAACCTCTTCTACTTCTTAACGAGCAGGGGGCCCACATTATCACCGGTTGCTTTGTTGTGCTTCACATGGGCTCCATCGCAGTGGGAATGTTCCTGATCTCCAACACCTTATCATAAAGCAATCAAGGTCAGAACAGTTTGAAATGGTGAATAAATGCAATGCTGAAAATTAATTATGAAATTTGTACTCTAATTGGCTAAAACCATTCAGAACTCTGAACATGCATACATCTGCACTATGCAGTATAAATTCAATCAATCTGTGTAAAAGTATCTGTGATGAACTGGGTTCTAATTACGCAGATTTGTACCAGATGCATGCACATGTACAAATAGGTCATATAGGTGGGATCAAAATAAGCCCATGCTTGATATTGAAAATGGTAATATCGTGAGCATTCTTAGTTCACTAAGACAAATAAAGTGTCTGTGGGATGTGTAAATTTCCTATGTCCGACCCTACTGCTAGCACAGGAATTTTGTTTGGATTGTTTTACACTGGCAAATATTCTAATTGGCTAACATTTCGAATTGCATTGCATATGATGTCACTGCAAGTTCATCTGCTGTTAGGTCATAATTCGATATAGTATATAACTCAATAAATCATTCATATGGCTACAATTGCGCTCGTTTGCAGAGATGTTTAACTCCAGCCAAATGCTCCATATTCTTTTTATTACCTGATACAATTTACTGTGCTCTGTGGCACAGCATCTCTGATATTTGCACAACAAATTCCAGAGAGTTCTGAGGACCACGAAGCAGAGAGATTACTCGGTCACAGGGAAACTACTACCTTTAGCTTAGTTCTTCCTCGCCTCCTCGGCACCTTGCATAGTTGCATCGACAGTTTAATATAACAAATCAGAAGTACTATGGGTAGAAGTTTCTATATACTTATTCTGAAAGGTGGTTTTCTTTAAGCTCCTCAAAGCTAGTTTTCTTTAAGCTCCTTCAAGGCTATAGAGAAGGAAATGTATAAGCTGCTATTAGGATCAGTAGCACACTTTTATTTATATTCAAAAGAGTCAAAGTATTAACAAGAAGACCTGCCCTTGAGTTTTGGGCTTTTGGCTATTGACCTCTTGTTAGAATTATCACGGGAACACATTGTTTGAGGTTCAGTTGAACACGTTGCCTCGATATGAAGGTTAGCATGCACAAATGTTTAGGTGCATTTTAAAGAACAGGAGTGCGAGATTGCAAGTGGTGCATCCCCAGCAAAAGCAGAAATTCCACCGTGCAATCAGAACGCGGTCAAATTACTAATCTAAATCACAACATAGCATCCTCTGCTCGTATCCCTCCCAAACTCCCCCAGCCCCTCCCTCGATCGGCGTCAAGCAAGCATACTGGCATGCAGGAGAGAGGAAATTAACCCGGTGAGAAAGCCGTACCGGCAGTAGGCGTTGAGCGGCTTGGCGAGCTCGCCGGTGAGGACGGTGTCGACCACTTTGTCCTCCTCCTTCCGGATGGCCGGGTTTATCCCGCCGCGCGCACCGCCACCAGGCCGCGCCGGGGCCTGGGCGGCCGCGCGGCGGCAGGGGACGGGGAGGGTACGGCGAGGCGGCACGCGGCGGCAGCGGCGCAGGACGGGGACGCCATGGCTCTCTTGGTTGGTGGCTGGATTGGGAGGGGACGACCGGACGAGCGAGCGACGGAAAAGTCGTGGCTGCCTCTCGCTGGCTCGGTACATCAAGTCGCCACGTCGGGGGTAGGCGCGTGGTGAGAATTTGGGGTGTGTGGCGAGCACATGCCCCGCCGGCATGCCCATCACGGATGGATGGACGATGAGGATACCACCAGCTACATCCTTTGTCGTTTGTCACGTGTTGCACGGCTCATATGGTCTTCTTTCCTTATTTAAAAATGTGTTAACGTTTTTATTAGAAAATTCAAATTTTCTATTAACATGTTTGAGAAAATAAGCTCATGAAGATGCTGAAGAAGCTATGCCAAACTAGATCATAGAGATAAGCGTCCCGATTGTTTTATCGTCTCATCTCTAGCCCATGCTCTTACGAGCTTAATAGCACGTGTACGGCCACAGCACATAGTCTGATTTTAAGATGTATTATTGTAATAAATGATACAAGTACATTCTATCACAACGTACATGTATATTTGTTAGTTTTAGGTAACCTTTTTCTTACCGGAACTGTGGAGCTTTGCTCTCAGGGCTTTTATATTAATAAAGAAAAACCGGACAGAGGTAACTTGACTTAGCCTACAACTAGAATTACATTCTGTTTTTGGACGGAAGTCGTACGAAGGATATTCAATCATATATCTTGACATGTAAAGTTCTCTAGAGAAACCACTATATTTTTAGATTGGGTAGTTGACTCAGGTTGCTCTTCTCCAAGATATTTGGGATACACTGAATACTTTCGTCTTGTACAGTACATATGATTCCTTTACGTATATGACATTTCAAGCACTGGTGATATAGCTTGTCGCATGTACGGCTCGTAGTAATTTTGGGTGGATTCAACACGTTGACAATGCGTGGTTGATGGTCCTATGTATGAGTGGTTTAATTTATCCTCCAAGTTGAACTATAGGCGCTTTCATCTCGGGGTTGTATCTCGTAGCGTTTCAATTGATATAAATAAACAAAAAACATAAAGTGTATAGATCAATTAATATACAGTAATACTACAGTCCAGGCGTTTGGACGGACAGACGCCGCCTCCCAAAAAAAATCCCCCACTCTGCCTCGCACGCTCGCCGCAAGCTCCGCTCCCCATCTGCCACCACCGGCGGCGACCACCTCCGCTTCCTCCGCCCCAGGGCTCTTGCCTGCCTCCGTGACGCCAGGCTCCGCCGCTGGAGTCGCGCCTGCTGCCCGCCCTGCCCACATTGCCGGCACCGGTGCCGGCATCCTCCTCATCACCTCCTCCTACGACTGGAGATGGCAAGGGTGTTGCGGGCCGTGCCGTACTTCGTGCCCGTCTCGAGGCTCCTCGCGCCCCGTTGCCCCTAGCGGAAGAAGCTTGCAGCAACCAAGTCCATGGTGTTTTTCGCTCCGCCGCCTCCAAGCCCCGATCTGCCCATTGAGGCGGTTATCAAGTTCCTCGACGCGCCTGACATGGTGGTCGTCGCCCACTAGTGTCACACCTGACATGTTACAAGCATATGTTTCAAGTGTTTTAAATGTTTCAGGGGTATGTTGCAAGTGTTTCATATGCATGTTGCAAAAGTAGATCGAGATGTTGCAATGACTATATACATATGTTGCAATGACTATACACGTATGTTGCAAAGGTCTGTTTCAAATGTATAATCTGTTTTTCAGACGTAAGTTGCAAGTGTATTGATCTGGATGTTGCATATGTTTTACGCACATATTTCAAGTATTTCATCTGGACATTGCATATGCTTACAATGGCTTTCAAATGTTTTTCAGGTGTTTTATAAGTGTTTCATATGTATGTTGCAAGTGTTTTATCTGTTTTCAGACGTATATTGCAAGTGTTTCATCTGGGTGTTGTAAAAGTAGATCAAGTGTTGCACATGTTACAATGTGCGTGAGAAGCGGAAGGGGCACAAGCGGTCACCGCACCTGGTTTGAAGGCGCGGGCGAGGGCATGCTGGCATGGGCGGGGACGTGGAATGCAGGCACGGACGTCCATCCAGACGCTAGCACTACTTATTTATACTTTTTCAAAATTAAGGTTTCATTCTACTATCAACATGTACATGTACCCACCATCCAAAGTGTAACACCCTAGGTGTTAGTCACGAGTTAAGCAGCGAAATTGGACTTAAGTAGGATATGTCAAGCAATGATTATGATCTCTACTTCATAATATGGAAATAATGATGAAGGTATTGAGGTCAAACCTATGAAAATAAGCCCCAACTTGGACTTGGACAATACACTTTGCTTACATACGTACCCTTGTTAAGATTACGCAAGAGTAATGTTAAACATGCTTATTTCATGTACATTACATCAACATGCATCCATCTTGACTAGTGGGAAAGTTTCATGAAGTTTGGAATCAAAAAGTCACATGGAATGATGAATTATATCCTTGTTTGAATCCCTTTATTAAGTGTACTATAACATGGGATGTCAACCAAATCTTGCAACCTTGCTCAAACAACTCTAATTAAACTCATGAACAAAAATTATGAAGGGTTCATATTGAGCAAATGTCAAGAAAATACTTCAATGGATCAAAAAGGACAATTTTAGCTTTATCCTGATGCTGCTTTGACCAAGGTGAAACAATGCTTTTGGGACCAGATATTGTTTACACTAGAATTTGGGAAGAAGAATCACAGGGACTCAAGGCTTCCAAGATCATGTCATCAAGGAATCAATTGCGTGCAGGTCGGTATCAGCTGATTCGAATGCAACACTGGAATCGGCTTTCTTTAGATAGCGCCAGCAGATAACGACAAAGGCTACGATCGGTGTTGGGATAAGGCATGTTGGACTCTACAAAAAGGGAAAGATTAGAGTCCAAGTTATCTTAAATTAGGAATATTTTCTCTTAGGCCAAGAAATTGTAATGAGTCGTGCTTAAGTAGAATTCATGTTTTCTCTTAGGCCACTACTTGTCTGTAAGTACCGTCATGACTTATACTTCTGTTCATACAGCTGCATAGATCCAGTAGACCTCCACTACGACTCTTGTATAAGCTAGTTATCGACTCTTGTCTAGTTCAAGTAAGGCTGCATCGATCCGGTCGACCTCCACTACTTGAACTAGATTAAGGTCAAGTTATCAGCTCTATCTAAGGGTGGCGTTCCTTCGGATAGATTCATTAAGTTACCGATATTGCTTATTACTTCCATTATTTATTTAATTACAGCAATATCACTTCCCTCGATTGGGATTGATCTAGATCGGTCTTATATCCTGTTTAACCCATCGTTTGTTAATTTAAACTGATTTAATCTGCATCCTAAACGATGAGTTATGTTTTATTGGCCCTTTTATGTTAATCTTGATCGCGCATAGTGTGCGGTTAAGGCATGTTTTCTCTTGAATAGATCTGTTGGCTAACGAAAACCGTTTCATGGCCCATTATCACGGCCTGTGTGATTCTGCCTCACACCCCACTGTTAGCATCGTGGAGTGGAGATCGTTACTTGGTAGATTTGTTCATGATAGGGCATGACCTTAACTATGCGCTATGCCTGAATCAGCTGTTTTAGCCGATATCGAGTGCTTTGACAAACAGTTCACGTCATGAGACCGTTGAACTAAAGATAGGTTCAAAGATGTGTTAGTCCCATGATCTTATTATTGTATTATGGCCTGCATGATTCTACCTCCTGCCCCACTGATATTAGTAATAAGTTAGGGTCGTCGAATCTATTGTTGTTTCTACGGCCTACATGATTCTGCCTCATGCCCCACTGGTCATAGCGGTAGATGAGATCTAATATGTTCATTAGATTTATCTTTATTAAATGGTTAAATGATGATGAGCTGTTTCTTTTATATGAAAAGGGATTGATTACTTGCAGTCATTGGCTTAGCATAAATTAATCATTGTTGACATCCTTTTGCCATTGATTAATGTTTGTCTAAATAACAAGATCTATCCTGAGCGATAACCGATTTACCTTCTATGATTCCATGAGCTTTAATTGATTTATTCTTATGAATATGTTGAAATAGTCGATTTCCTTCCATATCGGCTCTCAGAGCAGCACATTCGGGACTGTCTGGCAACACCGGTGAAGGAACCATGACGCCTAAGAGGGGGGGGGTGAATTAGGCAACTTAAAAATCTAACTCTAAACTAAGGCCTCTTTTTCCATCCTTAGCAAAACCTATGCAAAAGATAAACTATCTAAATGTGCAATTACGGTTTTGCTAATTGTGTTGCTATCTCTACCGCAAAGGAGTAATGTAATCAATGTAAATGCGGAAGCTAAAGAGCAAGGTAGAGATATGCAAACTCCCGTCGACGACTCCGATATTTTTACCGAGGTATCGAGAAGCGCGCAAGCTTTCCCCTAATCCTCGTTGGAGCCCCTCGCAAGGAATCCCTCGCAAGGGCCAAGCTCCTGGTCGGGTAACTCCATGGATAGCCTCAGGCCTTCCCCACGCGCAAGTGGGTCTCTGACGTGTCCTCTGGCAAGCCTCTCCCGGATGCTCCCCGCCGTCTTCACTATCAAGCTTCCGGCCGAAACGCCGCGGGCCTTGTTCCCTCCGGTACATGGTGGCGGCCACACCACAAACGCGGTTGGTGTGATCTCGCAAGACTTCAAGCCCCTCCAATGTACAACACTTGTGCTCGCAAGCACGGGGTGGCAAGAGGTATGAAAACCTCACTAAGCACTAGGCATAAACCTAGAGCAAGCGCATAGGCGATGGTCTAATCAACCTAAGCACTTTGCAAAGCACTTATGCTAATCACCTAATGAATCACTAAGCTCTATGCAAGTGGAGATCACTAAAATGATGTATCAACACCCTTGGTATGTTTCCTCAGCTCCACCTTACTCAAATGGCTGGTTGGGGTTGTATTTATAAGCCCCACTGAGAAAGTAGCTGTTGTGGTCAAATTCCCACGAAACTGCTACTGACCGAACGCTGAATCGTCTTGACCGGACGCGTCCGGTCGTCCCGACCGTTGAATCGGCAAAACACTGATCGGACGCTGTCCAGCGTCCGGTCGCCTGCCACCGGACGCGTCCGGTCACAGATATGCCGCTCTGGAAGCTTTGTGTACTCGATCGAACGCTACATTCCTGCATCCGGTCGGTTGCCACCAGCGTCCGGTCCTCGCGTCCGGTCGCCTGTCTGTCGAGTCTCCACCCAGCATCCGGTCGCAGCGTTCGGTCGCTTGTCTAGCGTTCGGTCCAGCGTCCGGTCACCACAGTGAGCATGTTTCTTCACGATCTTGCATACGGCTTGGTTCCAATCTTCATGCTTGGACTTTACTTGATCTTTTGGGTCTTCTCTTGTGCTCCTAAGGTCTTGCTTTAAGGTGTTGATCATCGGATCATCACGTCACCTTCGTTCAAGTCACGTCTTGCACCGTATTGGACTACAAAACAAACACTTGCAAATCCATTAGTCCAATTTAGTTGTGTTGGTCATCAAACACCAAAATCCAAAGTAAATGGGCAAAGGGTCCATTTTCCTTACAATCTCCCCCTTTTTGGTGATTGATGACAACACGACCAAAGCAAGCAAATAATAAGAATGTAAAATATAAAAACTATCTACTTGCTAAGATGCAATGCAAAGGGCAAGGTTATATGATACTAAAAAGATACCAATTGATACCAATTGAAGATACAACTTGTAGGACCAATTGAAAAACTATTTAAAGCTTATCTTGCCCTTGCAAATGTCCCCATGTGGTATTATGGATTTAAGCCTTGTTCTTTATTAATTCTCCCCATTACTTAGACTAATACATAACCCACTATCCTCCCTTTCTTGGACCATTACCATTTGTAGACACCAAATTAATGCTTGCCTTTGGTCCTCCAAATTCTCCCCCTTTGGCATCAAACACCGAAAAGGAAGATATTAGTAGCACAAGGGAGGGTCAAACTTTATGATCCTTTGTATGTAGAATTGAATAGATCACAAAATTTGACTCTCACATTATATAGACTAAGCTCCCCCTAAATATATGCATACATATGATGGAAGGCAAAGCATATGCATAATTGGCAAATTGTTGCACGAAGGAGTTTAATCTATATAATGCATGGAGAAAGCATATAAATATCAAAATGAAGTCAACATGATGATACCAAATGAAGAATGATGCTTAACTCCGGAGACTCCTTTTTCCTTGCAATGAGACTACTACATGATAAGCTTGAAAAATGGTTAGTCTCAAAGCATCCATCTTGTAGATGATCCCCCCCCTAAATTTGTGCATGCAAGCGTGGAATACTTGTAGTACTCATGCATATTTGATTTTGGAATCAAAATACCACTTGAAAGATGATATTTGGGAGAAATTATCTACAATTTGGACTTTGACACATATTAAATGAACAATTGTAAGACAAGTTATGTGCCTTGCTCCTAAACAAATTTGAACCATGTAGGTTTGCTCCAAGGGTTAAAAATGAAACCGAGCAATCCTACCATAAGATATACCTATTGTATGCATGACAATTGATTTAAGAATGCAAATGCAAACATAGGCATTAGAAGTAACTAGATGCTTAAAAAGATACCAATTGAAAAATACTATCAATTGAAAGCAATACTATTTGAAGAAAATACTAATTGAAAGCAATAACATCTAGTTACCTAACATGGGAAGGGGAATTTAGGTCCATAGTATTCACTAACCCATTTGGCAATAACTTTGTCCATCATGATGCACCCCATGAAATGCACTCATACTTTGCCAAGTCTCCAAATTCCCCATAGTCCGACGGACTTCTCACTTCCCTTTCGGGATCCAAACCTTCTTGGTGCTCTTCATGTTTGAAATCATTTTCTTTGGCACCCAAAAGCGTTTGACCCCATTGTTGGCTTGCTTGTTCACCTTGATGGCCACCACCTTGTTATTTTTCTTCTTCTTCAAGAGATAAGGTGTGGAGGCCTTCTTGTCCACCTTGTTGGTGTAGGTGTTGGAGAGCTTGCTTGTTTGCTTTTTCTCCTTCATCTTTGCTCCTCCCTCATTCTTCAACTTGCACTCATAGGACTTGTGACCTTCCTTGTGGCACACGTAACAAACCACGGTTTGTCCTTCATCAAGCTTCTTCACTCCCTTGACGGTGTTATCTTGATGAAGTTGGGTTTGCTTCGCCTTGCCTTTCACTTGAGTCAAGTTCTTGGTGAGGCGAGCTACTTCTTGCTTGAGTTGCTCATTCTCCTTTGCAACCTCTTGTGTGCATGTATCTACAACAACTTTCTCAACACAAACTTAGTTGCACAAAGGTGAGTCTAAACATAAATCATTACAAGAAGTAGAGGCATCCCTTTTAGACATGTTGAAGATAGGACTTTTATTTTTGGATGCCTTGGTGGGGGTTGCGCTAATGGCTTCAAGATTAGCAACTTTATTAGTTAGCTCATCACAATGTTTGCACATGGTTTCCATTTTGGCAAGCAAACTATTATATGCCTCTTGTGAGCTAGCTAACTTTTCTTTTAATTTTTCATTTTTCTTTTCAAGTTGCTCATCATTGATTGTGCATGTATTTGTTGTTGCATTAGCCTCAAGTTTCTCAATTGTAGTAAATAGTTCAACATTGAGATTAGCAAAGTTCTCAAATTGTTCAAGCAAGATTTTGTATGCTTTTTATGAACTATCTAGCTTTTCTTTTAAACTTTTGAGCTTCTTTTGTTGACTAGTGCAAGCTTTAGCATAATTAAGATTTTCTTGCACAAGTTCACGATAAGAAGGCATATCATCATGAAAGGACCTAGGATGCCGCCTAGAGGGGGGGTGAATAGGCGTTTCTGAAAAATAACACCTTTAAATGCGGAAACAATTAGAAAGGGGAGTTTCCAAAATGGAAACTCCAAATTAAGAGTACTACCACCCCTCACAAGTTAGCCACAAAGTAAACAAGGTATAAAGAATATATCTACAAGCTACAACCCTGCAACACCAAGTTAGAACAGAGAATAAATATTTTTAGTGAAGGCAGGAAATACCGGACGTGTCTGGTATGAATACCGGACGTGTCCGGTATACACGATTTCTGCAAATCGGCCCCGAACTTGCTCCTTTCGATTTCTATCTTCAAACCAAACTGCAGGCACCTAATGGAGATGACAATATACACAGAGAACCTGCAGAACAGCTAGAGCAACACAAATATCAAATGAAATGCGAATTTAGACACGATATTTGTTTTACCGAAGTTCGGACTCGTTCGAGTCCTACTCTCCGTTGAGGGGGCTGCGGGCGACCCAGCGAAGGTCAGCCCTAGAGGGTACCACGAAGGTCACTCTAGCTGGAGTCTTTTCCAACTCCTTTTCCTCCTTCCACTAATTTGATTCCGAGGCGGCGGAATCGACCGTTACAAACTTTCCGAAGCAACCACAATCTCTCGGTTGCTCTCCGGCGACGCCTAACCGTCTAGGACCGAAGAGTCCAAGAGTAACAAATGCGAATCACGAGATTGACAATATGCACAAGTGCTCAAGTGGTGGCTTGCTCTCTTTTTCAAATTCTCTCTCAACCCACAAATTGATTTTGCAATTTGGATCACACACTCACTAAGAGAGGGTTTAGGAGAGTTGGCAAGGCTCAAAAACGTGTGTCTATCTCAAGTGAGAATCAAGACCTCCAAAGGTGGAGGCTTGGGGTATTATAGCCCCTTGAAAAACTAGCCGTTTTATAGTTGTTGCAATACTTGACACGTCCGGTATGACTCGAGATCGCGCCAACGGTAACTAAGTTACTGATGATGTTGTGAGGCGTCGGAACTCCCCCGGCATGCCGGACTTCCGACCGTCGAACTCTCGACTCAAGTCGGAACCCCGACCCTTAGCAATTTTGAAAACATGTAACTCGAAGTTAAAGTTAGTGAGGTGTCGGAACTCCCGGCGCATGTCGAACTCCCGACCCTCACGGCTTTTGAAAACTAGCCGTTGGCTTCTCGGTCATCCATACTGGACACGTCCCGGTGTGAATACTTATTCGTCCCAGTATGACCGGAACAATGAAACCTCTAAGTCTGTTGAAGTGCGAGACGTCGAACTCCCGACCCATGCCGGACTCCCGACCGTCGGAACTCCCGACCTACGTCGGAACTCCCGACGAAGCAACCCGAGAACAACAATTTTACAGCTGCTGGACAAATACCGGACATGTCCGGTATGAATACCGGACACGTCCGGTATTGTCAGGCCAGCAAGAAATCAGTTAGCACATTTGTCGCTCAAATAATCAAACCTCACATGGGTTGGCTTGAGCACTTATGAAACATTATCTATCAACATGATGCATCCCTCTTAATAGTACGGCATACCTATTAAACTCAAGATCAAAGGAAAAATGAATTTATACCACTTGAGTTGATTTCTTTTGAATTGATGCCGTCGCTTCCAATCTTCATCAAGTAAGGGTGCTAACAAGTTGATGTTGATCTTTTCATTTGAGCATAGCCATCTTGAGCATGTGACTTGATTCCATTCATCAAATTTGAATAACCCCAAACGTATCAAGTCACTTCCATCAAATACTTCATTATAGATTTGATTTTTCACATCAATATGACCATCTTAGCTTGATTAGTACCTCAACTAAATGCAAGTACTTTCTTCTTCACCCTAGCTAGGTTCTTCGGCCGCCAAGCCGTCGCTTGCCCTTCACCCTTGCTTAGTACCTCGAAGCCTTTCCTTGCTATCTTCACCATCTCAAGCCATCAAGTCACATCTTGTGTTGAATCATCCATTCATATGTATTGTTATCTTTTTCATTTTAATTTAGCAAGCTTCAAATATGAGACCATTCCATATGCAATCCCTCATGTCTCATTAACTAATAATCATGAGCTTGCTTTCACATAGTACATGGAAATCCCACAAAAAAATAAGCCTTCACATGAATTCCATTTGCATTGTTGTCTTGTGCTTGAACTAGATTGTTTATACAACAACACATCATTTTGGCTTTCATTAAGTACCTGTGAGATAACCTATTACCTATTCACACTTAGCAAACGGGTTAGTCCTTTAATCACGTTGTCATTCAATCAACCAAAACCCACTAAAGGGCTAGATGCACTTTCAATCTCCCCCTTTTTGGTGATTGATGACAACTTGATTAAAGCTTACAAAATGATATAAACATTTAAACTTTTGGGTTCAATGATTTATGAGAGGCTCCCCCTTAATATGTGCTTATGATTAGAATTCACAAAATGACCTCGATTTGTTAATTGCACATACTAAAACATATAGGAGACTCCCCTAAATCATTGCATCCGTAAGGTGCATGTGTGTGTCAAAATAAAAACCATGATGCATATGACATGATATATCACACAAGACTAAACAAAAAGCATCACACCATACAAAGTCACTCTAAAACATGCATGGTCCTTATGAAAGTAAATACATCATATATATCACACACATAGCACTCATCTCAAAGATTTCTCAAGTCATATCTCTCCCTTGTCATAGCTAGACACAAGGTTGCACTCCTGAAGCTTTAAACATATCTCTCCCCTTAAGCTTTCATCTCTCTCCTCCTTAAGCTTTAATCATATCTCTCCCCTTTGTCATCTATCGCCACAAAGGGTCACACAAAGCACAAAGGGTGCTTAAGGTTCAAACTTTGTACAAATCTCTCCCTCTTTGTATTAACCTCTCCCCTTTGTCATCTTAAAGAGGTTGTACTTGTCACTTGTTTGCAATTCAAAATAGATCAAGTACATGGGTTTACTAGCTCATGAACAAACTCATACACTAACCACTAGATCATATAATCATTCGTGCAATAGTGGTAGTCTATGAATCTAAAAATTTTCATTTGTAGTGCATGATCCTATAAGCATGTACTATATGCACTAACCGCATACTAGTAAGGGATGAAAATGATCATGCACAATACAATGATACCTTTGCTATGTTGGAGAGGAAGATAGTCATATAGATTTCAATTCATTTCTCCAAGAGCACCATGAAGTCCAATTATAAGCTTGGTGAAGACCAATAGATACCAATTCTTTGAATTCCTATTCTTCACCCATATGAATTGAGAATCACTAATGATCAAGTGCACTTTTCTTGTTGTGGTTGGCTTGCTTCTTCTTTGATCATTGCTTGCTTGAGAGAACTGAAAGATGCACCACTTGTAATACCACTTGAAATTTCATGATACCACTTGAAATTTTATGACTTGTTCTCTTTTGGGTGTTGCTTGCTTTTTAGACCAATCTCTTGATTTTCTTCAACCAAGTACCTCAAATGTCCCTTTTAGATTACCACTTAGATTTTAGCCATCCAAGCCTAGAGCGAAGTGACCTCTCTCAAAGAACCATCCTTGATACTCACTTGAAATAACTTGAAAGAAAATCACTTGATCCACTTGAAAGATTTTGTTTGATTGATCCATATTGTTGGACTTAATTTGATGAATAACTTTAAATCATTCTTTAAGTCCTTTTCTTTCTACTTGTTTAAGTCCTTTTCTTTCTATCAAAAGATCTCCAATTATCACTAGAATTTAAACTCCATCTTCATCTTGATCTTGGTCTTGATCTCTAGCTTGAGTACCAAATGTGTACTAGATACACTCTTCAAATAAATTGTCTTGTACTCATCATTTGTCATGCTTCTATCTCAAACCAAAACCAAAACATAGGTACCTCAATCACTTATAGATATGATTCTAATTTGCGGACCTTTGAATCTAAGTGACTTTTGATCAATCCGATAATTGTCACTTTCCTGGCAGATTCTGTACTCTTCAAAGAATAAATCATATCTCCCAAAGTACATATCCAAAACCACGAAATTTGGTGAAGATGTGACACACTAAGTCTTCTAGTAGCTGTAAAAATTTGAGCTTCTTTGGACTTCTATATTGCTACCAGATTTCATATCTTTCCACACAGGTACATGCTGAAAACTGCTGCACTATAGCTGACAAGATCTACTCCAAATCCGAAGTATCACTTATCCAAATCTCATGAAATTTGCACAGCAACTAATACCATAAGTGTAGAGCATGCAGACCAAATTTCAAGCCAATACAAATAGATTTGATTACTCAAACATGTCTATGATCACTGCTAGCTTAGATTTTCAATATTGGACAGATTTCAATAATTGAGCCATTTTTCTCCAAATTGAACCAAACTTGAAATCAATTTGTTTGAATACTCTCACAAGACATATGTCCATTCAAACCACTTACTAGAAGAAATCTTATGAACATATCCAATCAAACCAACTTCAAACTTGATTACTTAAGCATTTAATCCATTCAAACATCTCATAGCAAGCAACATATGCATATGTATCCAATTCAATTAACTCATATGCACCCAAATAAACTTTGATCAACAAGAGATATACCTTGATAGCTTATGATCATCTTTGCAAGCTTCAACTCCACTTATTTGCATGCCTTCAAATATATCAATAAATTCCTACAACTTGAATATGACACTTGTATGTTGATAGCATATGGACTTCACTCAATTTTGACTTGGCATTGGGATAGAATTGCACTAGGCTTCAATACTTGACTCAATATAAGATGAACAATAATAATTCCATTGAATCAAGTCTCCAATGTCATGGTACCTACAAAACGATCATCCACTTTTTCGATGGTACCCAAACTAGTTTGGGTCCTCCCATGTTAGACGCAGACATACTTAGGCATAGCCTTAGTATGAATAGCGGAATATTTTTGCAATACTAACCAATAGGGTACCATGACAAACCTTCCTAGGCATAATATTTGCATTAATTGAAATAGGCTTAGGATTCTCACTTAGGGGACATGAATTAGCCAAGAATTGATTTTCTCTTTTTCGAATATTTGGCAAATTTATGATTTTCAAAATTTGAGAGATTTTAGTGGGACATAGGGATATTTATAGACTTGAGAGAACCATGTCACATGTGATTAGGCAAATAATCAACCAAGGGTAGCAACAATCACAATATGACATGACTAGGTCACAAAGACCCAAAAACCACATGATTTTCAAAAACCACACCACCTACACATGCTAGTTAGGGATTTTGTAAAACATCTATCCTATATCACACAAATGCACACACTAGCATATAAAGGGCCTTAGATGCACTTACAATGCATGTATGTAAATACATACCTTTGCCTTGAGCCCACAATATCACCACTGAGATAATACATGGCATGACAACATCATGTTGACCTCACTTGTCAAATAATCATACCATATATGAAATCAATTTTCATCCAAAGGACTACAAATAATGCTAGATAAATTTGTTAGTCCACAATGGTGCAAAATAGAAACTGAGCTCCCCCTAAATCAGTACCACAAGTAATTTGAGTGACTTTCAACAAGCACTTTATTCTTTTAAGAATTTGGGAGTCAATTTTCTATTTTGACCAACACAAAGTAATTTGCCATATTTAAATTTCGTTGAGACATACTCACAACCCACTTAGGTTTGATAGATCACAAGCTTCTGAGCAAATTAAGGATATATGAAATCATATGGATCAAATACTCAGTTGCAACACAATTAGTGTTCTGGTCCATGCAATACCGGACATGTCCGGTAGTATACCGGACACGTCCGATAGTTGCAAGACAGAACCAATTAATTTGCTGCTTGTGATTCTTCGTTTTAAATGTAATATTTATTTATTCTATACTTGCATCTCAACAAATAAATTACTCTACTAGAGAGCTAATAAAGGCATCGTAAGGCAAATATGATAAACATCAAGTAAAACTTATTAACCACTTTCAATATTTCACAAATATGTCTATTTGTGACCTTTTGTACACAAACCGAACAAAGTGGCTATGATATAAAGTTTAGGTACTTGTTACCAATGATGAGGATGAAATAGATGATATATTTATTGAATTATCTTCGGGTCAGCCATATTAGGGATTATGATAAGAATTGGTTGATAGATTGAGTGAATATTATCAAGTTGCTTGCTCAACCACCCCGAAGCTTTCATCTCACCACCAAGTACCTATATTATCAACCTAAGCACATTTTGGTACCCAACTCTTGTTGGATCCTTTTGGGTTAGTCAACAAGTGTTTAGGCACCCAAATGGCCTTAGTACTAGTTTGTGGTGAACACATCACCTTGCTAGTGCTAATTCCATTTGTGGTCTTCCTAAGCATATTATCATAAATAATTGTGTTCGGCTTAGGGATGTTACCATTTGGGCAATCATAGCTTAGATGCCCCTTTCTTCCACAAGTATAGCATATGCGACCTTTGTTTGCCCTATGCTTGTTTTGCTTGTATGGACATCCATCAACCTTGTGGCCCATCTCATTGCACCCATAGCATCTTCTAGTTGCAACTTGGGCTTGCTTTCTTGCTTCTTTGTTCATTGGGTATTTCTTGGTAGGATGCCCCAATTTCTTGCTCATGAGACAAGCACATTGTCCATGACTCTTCACTTGCTTGACCTCCTTGGTAGAAGCCTTTTGATTGGCGGCTTCAACCTTGTCGGCCCAACTCTTGTGTGGACACATAGCCCACTCATGTCCATACAATCCACAACCATAGCACATCCTTTTTCCATGTTTCTTGCTCTTGGTTGTGTTGGCCTTGCTTGAGATGTGATTCTTTTGTTGGGCTTTGGAGGAAGCAAGGTTTGAACCCTTCTCAAGCTTCTTCACCATGTTATCACGGTTATCTTGAGAAGGTTGTGCTTTCTCCTTACCCTTCAACCAATCACATCTTTCTTTAATCTTTGCACTTCTTCTTTGAGCTCTATGTTTTTATATAAGATTTAGCTCAATCGAAGATTGGCTTGCTTGAGGAGCACACTCATTAGTACAAGAAATATTTATTTGAGATGGTGTACTAGTGAGCGGATGTGTGAGAGGTTGAGAGAATTTTACCGATGTAATCACAACCTCATGAGCCACCTCAAGCATGATGCTTGATTCTACTACTTCCTCATGAGAGCACTTTAGATGAACATAATTTGCTTGTAGCTCATTATACTTGCTTGATAGTTCATCTAGCCTTGCCTTGAGCTCGAAGTTTTCCTTCTCTAGTTGTGAAACACTAGAAGAGGAATTAGTAACTAAAGCATGCTCGATTGACAATTTTTCATACCTCTCATTTATTGCCTTTAGCTCTTGCAATTTGGAGATGAGAAACTTTTCTTGATTTTGAAGCGATTGCTCTTGCTTCTCAATCTCTTCTTCAAGCTCATCATTCTTTTCAACTATCTTCATGATGATGAACTTGTCTTTATGGTTGAGATGATCAAGGTTGTAGTTGTCTTCAATTTCAACATCACTCTTATCTTGATCATCTACTTGTGCTTTCTCCTTTTCTTGATCTTTCTTGTTATTCTTCTTCTTGCTTTTCTTGGCCATGAGACACAAGTGATGAGTATCATGAGATCTGAGGTTGACTCATCACTTGGTCGCCATCGGGCTTGAGCATCGCTTCTAAGCAATTTGCTTCTTTGGTTCTGCTGCCCTCGCCATACTCGGACACGTCCAGTGAGGGCATATCTCGGACACGTCCGGTACATGCAGAAGACAGAGGTCATCTTGTTGCTTGCACTTCTTGCTCGGCTCGGCACTCTTGAGGTTTTGTGAGGCTTCTTCATTGTGAAGAAGACACAATGGATATTCTTTCCATTGACTCTATCTCAAGTGCATCATCACATTTGGATTTTCCATATAAATCAAAAAGTCTAGTCCAAATGAGATGAGCACTCTCCGGAGGTGGTTGTCCATTGAATATTGCCTCATCTTGAACCTCTACACTTAATGTACTCAAAATAATATTAATAGCTTGAGCATTGAGTTGCACGCATATTTCTTCCTCTTTTGATAAATTTTTGTAGTTGCTCCAATCAACTATAGAAAGAGGTATGCTTGCATCTACAATATGCTCAACAAGAGGACTAATATCTCTAAAAGCATTGAGTACATGTATTGACCAAGTTAGAAAGTTTGAACCATCATTTTGGAGAAGCACCGGCTCCAACTCGATAGGCGTCGACATCCTTTTCTCACGGCGGTGAAGCTTTAGGTGAGAACCTTGCTCTGATACCAATTGAAAGGACCTAGGATGCCGCCTAGAGGGGGGTGAATAGGCATTTCTGAAAAATAACACCTTTAAATGCGGAAACAATTAGAAAGGGGAGTTTCCAAAATGGAAACTCCAAATTAAGAGTACTACCACCCCTCACAAGTTAGCCACAAAGTAAACAAGGTATAAAGAATATATCTACAAGCTACAACCCTGCAACACCAAGTTAGAACAGAGAATAAATATTTTCAAAGAAGGCGGAAATACTGGACGTGATATCTGGTATGAATACTGGGACGTGTCCCAGATATACGATTTCGCAAATCGGCCCCGAACTTGCTCCTTTCGATTTCTATCTTCAAACCAAACTGCAGGCACCTAATGGAGATGACAATATACACAGAGAACTGCGCAGAATCAGCTAGAGCAACACAAATATCAAATGAAATGCGAATTTAGACACGATATTTGTTTTACTGAAGTTCGGACTCGTTCGAGTCCTACTCTCCGTTGAGGGGGCTGCAGGCGACCAAATAAGGTCAGCCCTAGAGGGTACCACGAAGGTCACTCTAGCTGGAGTCTTTTCCAACTCCTTTTCCTCCTTCCACTAATTTGATTCCGAGGCGGCGGAATCGACCGCTCTAAACTTTCCGAAGCAACCACAATCTCTCGGTTGCTCTCCCATGACGCCTAACCGTCTAGGACCAAGAGTCCAAGAGTAACAAATGCGAATCACGAGATTGACAATATGCACAAGTGCTCAAGTGGTGGCTTGCTCTCTTTTCAAATTCTCTCTCAACCCACAAATTGATTTTGCAATTTGGATCACACACTCACTAAGAGAGGGTTTAGGAGAGTTGGCAAGGCTCAAAAACATGTGTCTATCTCAAGAGAATCAGCACCTCCAAAGGTGGAGGCTTGGGGGTATTATAGCCCCTTGAAAAACTAGCCGCTTTTATAGCCGTTGCAATACTGGGACACGTCCCAGTATGACTCAGATCATATAACGGTAACTAAGTTACAAAGTGATGATGTTGTGAGGCGTCGGAACTCCCGAAGTATGCGGGACTTCCGACCGTCGAACTCTCGACTCAAGTCGGAACCCCGACCCTCGGCAATTTTGAAAAACATGTAACGAGTTAAAGTTAGTGAGGTGTCGGAACTCCCGACGCATGTCGAACTCTCCGACCCTCACGGCTTTTGAAAACTAGCCGTTGGCTTCGGTCATCCATACTGGGACACGTCCGGGGTGTGAATACGGACACGTCCGGTATGACCGAGAACAAAGAAACCTCTAAGTCTGTTGAAGTGCGAGGCGTCGAACTCCCGACCCATGCCGGGACTCCGACCGGCGTCGAACTCCCGACCCCGCGTCGGAACTCCCGACGAAACAACCCGAGAACAACAATTTTACAATTGCTTTGGACAAATCTGGGACATGTCCGGATGAATACCGGACACGTCCCGTATTGCCCGAACCAAGAAGAAATCGATTAGCACATTTGTCGCTCAAATAATCAAACCTCACATGGGTTGGCTTGAGCACTTATGAAACATTATCTATCAACATGATGCATCTCTCTTAATAGTACGGCATACCTATTAAACTCAAGATCAAAGGAAAAATGAATTTATACCACTTGAGTTGATTTCTTTTGAATTGATGCCGCTGCTTCAATCTTCATCAAGTAAGGGTGCTAACAAGTTGATGTTGATCTTTTCATTTGAGCATAGCCATCTTGAGCATGTGACTTGATTCCATTCATCAAATTTGAATAACCCCAAACGTATCAAGTCACTTCCATCAAATACTTCATTATAGATTTGATTTTCACATCAATATGACCATCTTAGCTTGATTAGTACCTCAACTAAATGCAAGTACTTTCTTCTTCACCCTAGCTAGGTTCTTGACCGCCAAGCCGTCGCTTGCCCTTCACCCTTGCTTAGTACCTCGAAGCCTTTCCTTGCTATCTTCACCATCTCAAGCCATCAAGTCACATCTTGTGTTGAATCATCCATTCATATGTATTGTTATCTTTTTCATTTTAATTTAGAAAGCTTCAAATATGAGACCATTCCATATGCAATCCCTCATGTCTCATTAACTAATAATCATGAGCTTGCTTTCACATAGTACATGGAAATCCCACAAAAAAATAAGCCTTCACATGAATTCCATTTGCATTGTTGTCTTGTGCTTGAACTAGATTGTTTATACAACAACACATCATTTTGGCTTTCATTAAGTACCTGTGAGATAACCTATTACCTGTTCACACTTAGCAAACGGGTTAGTCCTTTAATCACGTTGTCATTCAATCAACCAAAACCCACTAAAGGGCTAGATGCACTTTCACATCGTCACTATCACTCTCACTAGAGGAAGAGCTTTCGTTACCTCGTGCTATAAGGCACACACGAGAAGAGCTTGATGAGGATTGCTTGCGGCCTCGCCTCTTGTGACGGGGTTCTTGTTCACTTGAAGAATCATCCCATGATCTTATTGATGTGAGGGCTTGGTTCTTGCATGCCTTCTTCTTTGTCTTGGGTGTGGGCTTGTTTGGACAAACTTCCACAAAGTGCCCCAACTCACCGCATCCATAGCATCCTCTCTTTCTTTGCTCTTTTCTTTGATTTGTGAAAATGAAATCTTGAATTTGGATGGGCACACCCTTGACATTGAGCCTTTGGATCATCTTCTCTACCTTGTTGATCACTTTGATTGATTCTTCATCAAGATCAGAGGTGGAGGAGGAAGATTGATCATCACTTGAATCTTCATCATCATCATCATCGTCGTCCTCATCTTCTTCTTCATCTTCACTTGAGGAACTTAAGCTTGAGCTTGTCTCAACTTGCTTGCCCTTCATCTTCTTTTTCTCGCTACAAGCGAGAGCTTTGCCTTTACTTGATGAAGAGGCTTCTTCTTGACCCATCTTACGTGACATTTCAAATGCCACTAACTTGCCAATGACTATGCCCGGGGTCATGTTGCTCAAGTCCTCCATGTTGTGAAGGATGGTGATGATGCTTGCATATTTCTTGTGGTAGCACGGAGATAATCTTCCTCACGATGTCCACATCATCTAGCTTTAATAATTCTATAAAATGGAGCTCATTGATAATTAGATTCAAACGAGAATACATATCACGAACAAGCTCATCATTATTCATAGTAAAGGAATCATAGTTTTGCTTTGCTAGACAATGGTTTTGCTCACGGACATTGCTTGTGCCGTCATGGAGCTCTTGGAGTTTTAACCAAATTTCATGTGCCCTATTTAAAGTGAATACTTGGTTAAAAACATCCATACTAAGTGATTCAAACAAGCAATTTTTAGCTCTAGCATTGAAGTGCATTTCTTTTTCATCACTCTTTGTGGGTTTTTCAGGATTCTTGATGGGTTTCATCCCGTCACGAGTGACTCTCCATACACCCAAATCAACTGCCTCAAGGTGGCAAGCCATTCTAGCTTTATAGTATGGGAAGTTAGTGCCGTCAAAGTGCGAAGGCCTAGCTGTATCCATCACAACCACTCTAAATAGCGTCGGCTCAACGGCGGTTAAGCCAAAGGTCCAAATTGAGCCTACCGGCTCTGATACCAATTGAAGGGACCATGACGCCTAAGAGGGGGGGGGGTGAATTAGGCAACTTAAAAATCTAACTCTAAACTAAGGCCTCTTTTTCCGCCCTTAGCAAAACCTATGCAAAAGATAAACTATCTAAATGTGCAACTACGGTTTTGCTAATTGTGTTGCTATCTCTACCGTAAAGGAGTAATGTAATCAATGTAAATGCGGAAGCTAAAGAGCAAGGTAGAGATATGCAAACTCCCGTCGACGACTCCGGTATTTTTACCGAGGTATCGAGAAGCGCGCAAGCTTCCCCCTAATCCTCGTTGGAGCCCCTCGCAAGGAATCCCTCGCAAAGGCCAAGCTCCCGGTCAGGTAACTCCATGGTTGGTGTGATCTCACAAGACTTCAAGCCCCTCCGATGTACAACACTTGTGCTCGCAAGCACGAGGTGGCAAGAGGTATGCAAACCTCACTAAGCACTGGGCATAAACCTAGAGCAAACGTATAAGCGGTGGTCAAATCAACCTAAGCACTTCGCAAAGCACTTATGCTAATCACCTAATGAATCACTAAGCTCTATGCAAGTGGAGATCACTAAAATGGTGTATCAACACCCTTGGTATGTTTCCTCAGCTCCACCTTGCTCAAATGGCCGGTTGGGGGTTATATTTATAAGCCCCACTAAGAAAGTAGCCGTCGGGGTCGAATTCCCGCGAAACTGCTACTGACTGGACGCTAAATCGTCTTGACCGGACGCGTTTGGTCATCCCGACCATTGAACTGGCAAAACACTGATCGGACGCTGTCTAGCGTCCAGTCGCCTGCCATCAGACGCGTCCGGTCGCAGATATGCCGCTCTAGAACCTTTCTGTACTTGATCGGACGTTGTGTTCCTACGTCCGGTCAGTTGCCGCCAGCGTCTGGTCCTCGCGTCTGATCGCCTATCTGTCGAGTCTCCACCCAGCATCCGGTCACTTGTCCAGCGTCCGGTCCAGCGTCCGGTCACCACAGTGAGCTCGTTTCTTCGCTATCTTGCATATGGCTTGGTTCCAATCTTTATGCTTGGACTTTACTTGATCTCTTGGGTCTTCTCTTGTGCTCCTAAGGTCTTGCTTTAAGGTGTTGATCATCGGATCATCACGTCGCCTTCGTCCAAGTCACGTCTTGCACCGTATTGGACTACAAAACAAACACTTGCAAATTCATTAGTTCAATTTGGTTGTGCTGGTCATCAAACACCAAAATCCAAAGTAAATGGGCCAAGGGTCCATTTTCCTTACAACCGGCATGTTCCACCTTAAATTACTGATTAACTTTCTCTCCTTATCAATTGTAGGGTCAAATTGACTGGCACGTCTCGAGAGGAGTGCACAAGATTGACCATTCCTGCGCTGAAGCTAGGCGGATCTCCAGCTCCATTGAGCGGACCCTTTCGGCTTGCTCGTGTGCCCTCGGCACGGGACAAAATTTTATGCCGACACACGTTCTTGGCACGCCCGGTGGGACCCCACAATCGTCATGGTGGTTCCCAACAACAACGACATCCTTATGGTACATTATGAAGATCTACCTGATGGAGATAAAGATGTCATCGGCAAAGCTATAGAAGAATTTTAGAATAAGTGTTTGTTGTCCTACACCAAAACACGTGACAAAACAATTATTTAGAAATATCCACTACCAAGAGTTCTATTACATGGGCAGACAGATACAGTTGAAGTTGAAGATAGGCGTTTTCTTTACGGAAATTGTAAATAAATCTGTTCGTGATGCCATATCAAGCCATAATAAAGCTTTCTTGGACACATTCCACAACGCCATAAACGAGGCGGTTCATGGGTTTCCAACTGGTCAAGTTGGGCCAGCTTATTACAACATTCCACATCCATCAACCCAAGGGAGTAATCAAGTCGGTACCAGTCATCAAGAAGCAGCACCAGCTAGTAATGATGATGTCCAGGCAGTTCAGAGTTCATCTGAGCAAGCTCAAGGTATTACTACAAATCAGATACAGTATAATTCTGGATCGTCAGTGCAGCATGTGCAACAGCCGACGGAGCAAGGTCAGAACCAGGTGATTAATTTTGGCACATTGGGCCACATACCGTCGTTGGCTCAAAAAATAACACTATCAAAGGATCCGTAGAGATATAGATCTTCATGTCTATAATCAGAGACTTCAAGCAGCAAACCAGCAAAGGATCCAGTAGATAGAGATTCCACAAGGGTATCATTATGGCATAGATTATAACACCCTTCACATGATTCCGAATCTAGGGTATCAAGGCACACGGGATTTCAGTCCACAGATGGGTCAGTAGATGTAGAGAAATCTAAATTCACATGCTGATGAGTTGTTGCTAAAGGTGGCCGAGATGACGAAGAATCAGTTCGGTCTGAAGCCAAAAGGGCTGGCCTTTTCGTACAAACGTCCATATCCAGAATGGTATGATTTGGTCGCTCTTTCTGCAAATTACAGGCTTCCGAAGTTTGCTAAGTTCACTGGTCAAGACAGCACAAGCACGATAGAACATGTCAGTTGGTATCTTACACAATTGGGCGAGGCATTAGTTGAGGAGGCCCATCGAGTTTGTTTCTTCTTCTCCCTGTCAGGGCCAGCCTTCACTTGGTTTTCATCACTGCCGGTCAACTCTAGTGCCAATTAGGCTGATCTGGAAAAGAAATTTTATACATATTTTTATACTGGGACTAGAGAAAAGAAGATTACCGATCTGACAACTATAAGGCAGAAGACTAATGAATCAGGCACTGAGTTTCTTCAAAGGTTTTGAGAGACTAGAAACTTATGCTTCTCATTAAACTTGGCTGATGATCAGCTAGCTGCTTTAGTCATTCAAGGAATGCTGCCAATGTGAAAAGAAAAGTTGTGGGGGTAAGAATTTGACAACTTGGGTCAATTGGCTTAACGAGTGGCAACGCTCAATAGCCAATTTCAGAGTATGCGCAGAGATACTCGATTTTAGAAGAGTACCACAGTGGCCGAAGCTTATAATCCATACCCAGTCGATGATGGCTATGAAGATGAAGAAGAAGAGGTTGTTGCGGCTGAATAGAATTGGGGCAAAAAGACAGTAATGGTGCCAAATCCTTGGGGAAGAGGAGTTGAGGAGAGCTATGACTTTGATGTCACCAAATCAGACAAGCTCTTCGATTACTTGCTTGAGAAAGGACATATCAAGTTGCCCGATAATCATGTTATGTTGCCCCTGATCAGTTGAAGAATAAGAAGTTCTGCAAGTTCCATAACGCTACTTCTCATTCCACTAATGAATGCAGAATTTTCCGACAGCATATACAGAGGACTATTCAGCAAGGAAGGCTCAAATTTGATACGTCTCAGAAAATGAAAGTTGATGATAATCATTTTCTAGGAGGTCAAAACATTGTTGATCCTAGGCTGCTCAAAGGAAATACTAAGGTCCTAACATCAACCAAATCAAGAGAAGCTGGAACAGTCGATCCCGAGAGGCAAATATCGGCCGACGAATACAGGAAAATTAAAAGACGTCGCGACAAGCAAAAGAGCCGATATAAGCAGGGAGAAACGTCAAAAGAAGGGGCGACAAAGCCGCGAGTTGCATCTCAAATTCTGTTAAATAAATGGCATCGGCAGAAGGAAAAGGATTATCAGCGTTGGTTAGAAAAGCAAGAATACCATCGTCAACAGGAAAAAGAGAGGTATGAAAGAAAGCAAGCTGAATTGCATTGGAATTGTCCTTTTTTAGACATTGCTGGAACGAAGGTTTGAAGTTGCCTACCAGGAGTAACTGTCCAGGGTGCAGCGGTTAGTATTGGAAGTTTAGACAATCTCAAGCCAATCGCTGGTCTATTCATGCTCAAGATGCATATCACCATAATAACATGGATCGGCGCTTAAAAACTGGAAGTGTTCATAATCGGCTGGGAAAAAGAGTTGTTGATCAAGACTGGGTTGATTATGAAGAAGGCAACGAGATAATATGCTTGGCAGGAAGGCCAATGGTGTCTAAAAGGTTTAACAAGAAGCCAGAAGAGAAGGGTGCAACGCTTAAGGAATAAAGAGTTGGAACAGGCTCAGGCATCCGATAAACCTCGAGTATAGTGTGCTAGGCAAACAGCCGATAGAAAGCAACCATCGGCTAATATTCAAATGACTTTTCTATTGCCATCAGAGTTTAGAGCTCCAGCAGATCAAGAAGTTTATTCGGATTTCGATGAATCGGAGTATGAGGAGATAGTTGCCAAGTTAACAGTTATACAACAAGCAATATTTGATAAACCAGTCAAGCATCGACACCTAAAGGCTTTATATGTAAAAGGTTTTGTTGATGGAAAGCCGATGAACATGATGTTGGTGGATGGAGGCATTTCTGTCAATCTCATGCCTTACACCACTTTTTGTAAACTTGGCAAGGAACTAGGAGATCTGATTAAGACTAACATGATGCTTAAGGACTTTGGGGGTAATGCGTCCAAGACCCGGGGGGCAATAAACGTCGAACTGACAATCGGTAGTAAGACTCTGCTCACCACGTTCTTCATCATCGATGAAAAAGGGTCATACAGTTTACTCCTTGGTCATGATTGGATTCATGCAAACTATTGTGTACCATCGGCCATGCATCAGTGTTTGATTCAGTGGCTTGGAGATGATGTCGAACTGGTTCGTGCTGATGAGTCTGTAAGTATCGCAATAGCCGATCTAGTCTTTTGGGAGCTAGGAGACATCGAATGTTTTTCTGGCAAGTTATGGGAAGGAGGCTTCATTAAAATCAGCAATGAAAGCCAACAACCAATCCAAGCAGTCGGCTTTAAAAATTTGTTTTAATGGATAATCCAATAGATGGTATAGATGGCAAACTAGGACATGGTTTCACGTGGTCGATGAATTAGAAGAAGTAGATATTGGTTCTAGAGACAGACCTAGGCCGACGTATGTAAGTACCAAGTTAGACCCTGAGTATAAACGAGAGTTAGTTGATTTGTTAAAAGAATTTAAAGACTATTTTGCTTGGGAGTACTATGAGATGCCTGGTCTAGACCGGTCAATTGTCGAACATCGGTTGCCAATCAAATCTGGATATCGGCCGTTTAAATAGGCTCTAAGGAGATTCAACCCGAACGTGCTTGATATAAAAAAGGAGACTAAAAGGTTACTGGAGGCAAAGTTTATCCGACCATGCCGATATGCAGAGTGGATATCGAATGTCGTCCCTGTGTATAAGAAGAATGGAAAATTAAGAGTTTGCATCGATTTCAGGGATCTGAACAAAGCCACACCCATGGATGGTTATCCGATGCCGATAGCTGATATGTTAGTAGATGCAACAGCTGGGGACAAGGTTATTAGCTTCATGGACGGTAATATAGGGTACAACCAAATTTTCATGGCTGAGGAAGACATAGTAAAGACCGCTTTCAAGTGCCCCGGCGCAATTGGTTTATTCGAGTGGGTTGTGATGACCTTTGGTCTGAAGAATGCTGGTGCAACTTATCAAAGGGCGATGAATTATATTTTTCATAAGTTGATTGGTAAGATTGTTGAAATCTACATCGATGATGTGATGATAAAAACCAAAGGGTACAAAGAGCACCTAGCTGATTTGCAAGAGACTCTAGAATGTACAAGAAAACAAGGTCTAAAGATGAATCCTAATAAGTGTGCTTTTGGAGTGTCAGCTGGACAATTCTTGGAATTTATGGTCCACGAGAGAGGAATCGAAGTTGGTCAGAAAAGCATAAAAGCAATTGATGAGGCAATTCCCCTGACTACTAAGACAGAGTCGCATTCTCTGCTTGGTAAGATTAATTTCATCAGAAGATTCATTTCAAATTTGTCGGAAAGGATCCTGTCATTTTCTCCCATGTTGAAGTTGAAAATGATCAAGAATTCAAGTGGGGTGACATACAACAAAAGGCGTTTGAAGAAGTAAAAGAATACATGAAGTGTCCACCTATGCTGGTCCTTCCTCAGCAAGGTAAGTCTTTTAAGTTGTACATATCGGCTGATGACAAGACAATTGGATCGGCCTTGATGCAAGGATTTGAAGGAAAAGAGCGAGTTGTTTTCTATCTGAGTAGAAAGCTCCTGGATCCAGAAACAAGATATTCTCTCACCGAAAATTTATGCTTGTGCTTATATTTCTCTTGCACTAAGTTGCGACACTACTTATTATCAGTCGAATGTACGGTTGTTTCCAAGGCTGATGTGATCAAACACATGTTATCAATGCCAATACTGAATGGGAGAGTGGGAAAGTGGATTCTTGAGTTATCAGAATTTGACTTGAAGTACGAATCGGCTAAAGCAGTCAAAGAACAAATAATGACCGATTTTGTCACCCAGCATCATAAGCCAAGCATTGGTTATGTAGAGTCGATGCCTTGGACGTTATTCTTTGATGGATCATCATGCAAGCAAGGTGGTGGCATTGGTATTGTTATTATTTCGTCTTGGGGGGCAAGTTTTGAGTTTGCTCTTCCAACTGAACCAATGATTACCAACAACCAAGCGGAGTATGAAGCTATTTTAAGGGACTTCAACTTCTTCACGAAGTAAAGACCAAAGCAATTGAAGTATTTGGAGATTCACAGTAAATTATTAATCAGTTGATCAGCCTATATGTGTGGAAAGAAGATACTTTGAAAGGATACTACGATGAGTGCCAAAAGTTGCTCAAAGAATTTCTTCATGTCTCTTTCCAACATATTCCGAGAGCACAAAACCAAGAGGCTAATCGTCTAGCTCAAAGTGTATCAGGATATCGAGTGTTTTGAGAAGTTTTGAGTAGTGAAGCCACGAATGATGATTGGAGAGTCGAAATAGCCGACTACCTTAGAAATCCATCACAGAAAGTTACTAGAAAGCTAAGGTATAAATCGACTAAGTATGTTTTATTGAATGATCAGTTGTATTACAAAACAGTCGATGGAGTATTGCTCAAATGCCTAAATCGAGAAGAAGCTCAGGTGTTGATGGGCGAGGTGCATGAAGGGATATGTGGAGCTCATCAATCGGCTTATAAGATAAAGTGGATTATTCGTAGAACTGGATATTTCTAGCCAACAATATTGGAAGACTATTTTGAATATTACAAGGGGTGCCAGGATTGTCAACGTTTTGGTAATATCTAGAAATTGCCTGCATCGGCCATGAATCCAATAATCACGCCATGGCCATTTCGAGGTTGGGGAACTGATTTAATTGGCTAGACTTTTCCGCCCTCAAGCACATGATATAAGTTCATATTGGTAGCAACAGATTACTTCACTAAATGGGTTGAGGCAATTCCTTTGAAGATGGTAACCTCAAAGAACATGGTTGATTTTGTCAAGGAGCACATTGTGTATTGTTTTAGGATTCCTCAAACTATAACTACCGATCAGGGGACCAAGTTCACATCAGAGGAGTTTAGAGATTTTGCTGCCAGTATGGGAATCAAGCTACTAAATTCTTCTCCTTACTATGCTTAGGCTAATGGCCAGGCAGAGGCGTCCAATCAAATTATGATTAAGCTGATCAAGAAAAAGATTGAAGAACAGCCAAGAAAATGGCATTCAACGCTTTCCAGTTGGGCAGACAAATCTAAAAAGATTCAAAGGGGAGATGATCAAAATCTTGAAGATGAAATTGAGAGGAAGCAAAGGTTATGATAGATATCTCACCCATGATTTTGGCATTGGCCTTGGCCAACCTATCCTCCACCGAATCGGCCTCGGGAGGCGATCGACATTGAACCATGGCCAGAGCCGATTCTGCGAGGGAGAGACATTTGGCAAGACCCTGGCCATGCCGATCAATGGAGGCAAGCAGATCGTCATTATCAATCCGTGCCTCCTCTAATAGCAGGGGAGTTGGCGATGAGCTATTGACGAAGAGAACCCCAAAGGCTGAACGGAGTTGGCCCTATGGCTCGAGGCAGTGGGGGCATCACGAGTTGCACCCTCCTAGCAATGAAGGCACTGGCGCGATGATGTAGATCCATTGAGATCCTCCTCAGCAGACCTCTTGCTGTTCTCCATGATCTCAAACCTACGGGAAAGCAGGAACTACACTAAAGACGCAAAATGTTTGAGACAAAGTGGGTTATTTTTCGATCCACAGCCACGGCCCATATATATAGCTCGAAAAGGCGAGAAGTTAGATTTCGTCGGGGGTGTGAAATTGAAGTCAGATACGGAAACGGATCGACACTCTAAAAATTCAGGAGACGGATAACGAAGAGATAATAGATTCGGACTTATTGCTTTCCCAAACTACAAAGTATCATGGGATGGATACAAAAGATTTATATTGACCAGCAATCAGCCCACCAAGGCTTCTTTGGATTGAAGGGAGTTCGAATCCCCACAGGGCCGAAGGTCATCATAAACCGAGTTAGATCGGCCCGTTGATAAAATTATGCCAGAGAAAGGAAAAAGCCACCTGCCTAACAGATGCCCAGTTGATTTCTCGAGGACTGGGAAACTGTAGGAAAGAAGCTTGTGGCTTTCCCGATTGGCATTTGATGGAGCAAACAAGGGGAAGGTGTCCATACATTTTAGCCCTTACAAACACTAGAACAGCTCTGTGAGCATGGAGAGAAGACTCAGGTGGTATCACAAGAATTCTTCTAACCACAGTAGCTGATCCTCTTGCTCGACAAGGTGCTAAGATGAGCAACACAATCACCCTATGCACAAGAATTCTTCTAACCGCTCAAGATCTTCGTAGCAAAAAGATAGACCATGCAGGGTCCGGCGGAATCAGAAGCACTCGAAGGGGCATATGGAAGAGAAACATAGCTGAATTGTTGAGTTGGTCTTGCCAGGGTCGGATAGACATTTTATAGCCAGCCTGAAAAGATGAATCCAAGTGCTTGTGAAGCAATGATGCTCTCATAACAGTTTTGAAGCATGGGCTCATGAGCTGACACAGACGGCGACAAACAGTAGACCCCAGATCAAGATTCTCTACCCATGACTGCGGACCTATTGGAGGTACAGACGTGATAATTTTGGAATAAAATTACTTTTATCCCAAAATTAGGGGGCATGTGTTTACACCAGAATTTGGGAAAAAGAATCACAGGGTCTCGAAGGCTCCCAAGATCATGTCATCAAGGAATCAATTGCGTGCAGGTCGGTATTAGCTGATTCGAATGCAATACTGGAATTGGCTTTCTTCAGATAGCACCAGCAGATAACGACAAAAGCTACGATCAGCGCCGGAACAAGGCATGTTGGACTCTACAAAAAGGGAAAGATTAGAGTCCAAGTTATCTTAAATTAGGAATGTTTTCTCTTAGGCCAAGAAATTATAATGAGTCGTGCTTAAGTAGGATTCATACGTAGGTTCCGGATATAAATATTGGACATCGGCTATTGTAAAGAACACACAATCAATCAAATACAAGTTACTTACTTTTTTGGCTCCGGCCACCCCTTAGGAGTAGGAGTAGAGTAGATCTCAGCGAGTTTTTCAGCAAGTATGACTGCATCGATTCGGTCGACCTCCACTACTTGTCTGTAAGTACCGTCATGGCTTATACTTCTGTTCGTACGGCGACATCGATCCGGTCGACCTCCACTGCGACTCTGGTATAAGCTAGTTATCGACCCTTGTCTAGTTCAAGTAAGGCTGCATCGATTTGGTCGACCTCCACTGCTTGAACTAGATTAAGGTTAAGTTATTGGCTCTATCTAAGGGTGGCGTTCCTTCGAATAGATTCATTAAGTTACCAATATTGCTTATTGCTTCTATTATTTATTTAATTACAGCAATATCACTTCACCCGATTGGAATTGATCTAGATTGGCCTTATATCCAATTTAACCCATCGTTTGTTAATCTAAACTGATCTAATCTGCATCCTAAATGATGAGTTATGTTTTATCGGCCATTTTATGTCAATCTTGATCGCGCATAGTGTGCGATTAAGGCATGTTTTCTCTTGAATAGATCTGTTGGCTAACGAAAACTGTTTCATGGCCCGTTATCACGGCATGTATGATTCTGCCTCACACCCCACTGTTAACACTGTGGAGTGGGGATCGTTACTTGGTAAATTTGTTCCTGATAGGGCATGACCTTAACTGTGCGCTATGCCCGAATCGGTTGTTTTAGCCGATATCGAGTGCTTTCACAAATAATTCATGTCACGACACCGTTGAAGTAAAGATAGGTTGAAAGATGTGTTAGCCCCATTATCTTGTTATTGTATTACGGCCTACATGATTCTGCCTCATGTCCCACTAATATTATTAAAAAGTTAGGGTCATCGAATCTATTATTATTTCTACGGCCTGCATGATTCTACCTCATGCCCCACTGGTCATAGCGGTAGATGAGATCTAATATGTTCATTAGATTTATCTTTATTAAATGGTTAAATGATGATGAGATGTTTCTTTTATATGAAAAGGGATTCGGTTACTTGCAGTCATTGGCTTAGCATAAATTAATCATTATTGACATTCTTTTGTCATTGACTAATGTTTGTCTAAATAACGAGATCTATCCTGAGCGATAACCAATTTATCTTCCATGATTCCATGAGCTTTAATTGATTTATTCTTATAAATATGCTGAAATAGTTGATTTCCTTCCATATCGGCTCTCAGAGCCGCACATTCGGGACTGTCTGGCAACACCGGCATGTTTCGTCTTAAATTACTGATTAGCTTTCTCTCCTTGTTAATTGTAGGGTCAAATTGACTGGCACGTCTTAGGAGGAGTGCACAGGATCGACCATCCCTGCGCTGAAGCTAGGCGGATCTCT
This sequence comes from Miscanthus lutarioriparius, assembly GCA_904845875.1. NCBI lineage: Eukaryota > Viridiplantae > Streptophyta > Magnoliopsida > Poales > Poaceae > Miscanthus > Miscanthus lutarioriparius. Next base: position 25,222,165 of record CAJGYO010000003.1, read on the forward strand.
AGCTCCATCGAGCAGACCCTTTTGGTTTGCTCGTGTGCCCTCGGCACGGGACAAAATTTCATGCCGACAGATATGAAGTTTGACGTTAAACAAAAGTTGAAGTTTAAGTGGAGTGCTACACACTTTATTTTTGGACCAAGACCTGATTCAACTTCTAAGTGTCTCATATAGTGGTATCAAGTTTGAATACAGTGCTGTTTTGGCCCCTCTGAAATATTTTCCCTGATTGACAGTTGTGAGTTGATATGTTTGTGACATTTTATCTTCCAAATTAATATGGAATCTCAATTTAATTCATTAATACGAGTTGAAGTACACTTTATGTTGAAAACAACAAAACAAGTCTCATCACTTTTGGAGCACCTTTGTACATTCAAAGGTAGTTTCAAAAGCAGCAAATGCTAATTGTTTTTAGGAGTTAACTCGGCCTCGGTTTTAGTTTCATGTACCACACTTTGGAGCCTTATATCTTGCAAACAAAGCTGATCCAAACCTTGATCCTTTAATGAAAGTTGTAGTTTAGTTTGTCTGCAACAAACTTTGTCTTTGGAGCATACTCAGAATCAGCTTGGAAACAAGTGAAACAGAGGCTTGAAGATTGAATTGGCTATTGTTTTCAGCTCTCAATAATATTCTGTCTGGAAATTCAGTAGCAATGATGATTGGCGTGTCGCGTTCTTGTGTTTTCGTTAAACAACAATGTTTAGTCCCAAAATAAAAGTCGGAGTTTACATCTTGGAGAAGGACATACAAAAAATTGGAATCAGTTTGACCACATTTGACCAAGTAATTGGAGCTCAAACCCAGCAAAGTTTAATTCGGATTAAGTAGCTGACAGTGTCATCTTTGGACCTAATTATCTCCTAATCCGTGGCTCTAATGGCAATGCACCCTTAATCAAAGTTGGGGCGTATTCAGAGATGGTCAAACTTCATTTAAGGCCCATTTGCCAATTCAGCCCGTAGGAGCCCAAAACCGGCGCCCACCTCACCCGCACCGGCGCCCGCCAAGTGTTCAAGTTTTGGTTGACGTGTCTCCCATGCACCGCCATGCCCCCACCATGGCCGACGCGTGCGCCTACCTCCCTGCAGCGCCTCATGTGTCCTCCTAGAGTGGACACTGAGCCCTAGCTCACTCGCCCTCACTCCCTCTACCCTCCCTTCTCTCTCCCTCACGCTCTGCCTCTCTCTCCCTCCCTTGAGCGCTCACCATCACCATGGCAGAGCCGAAGCTCGAGCTGCCACTGCTGCTGCAGGCGTTGCTCCCTCTCCTCCTCCGCTGCAGTGCCTACCCATGCCACGCATGCGTCGCCGAAACCCTAGCTGCGCCAGCCCTCTACTTTCCCTTCTGTGGCAGAACCACCCGAAATAGCGTACTTACGAAGGCGCTTGTCTTCCATCAGACACTAAGCACCTCGAAAGTAACTACAGCGAGCGGTGTCCGTCGAGCACACCCCAAGGGAGAACCCGAAAGATCCACATTTTTCCCAAGGATCCAATAATGAAAACGAGTTACAACACAAGTCTATCTCATACATTAGAGTTTCTTGAAAAGTACATTATTACAATACCAAATATAGAGTACGGAATGATAAACAGCGGAATATTAAAAGATAACATCTAGCGATAAGATAACGAGGATTCCGTCTGAGCCCACCAGATGGATCCTCCACACAAGGAACTCCTCAAGCGCCACCGCAATGGGGTAATAAACCCCAGAGTACACAATGTACTCATAAGACTTATCCGACAAAGGGGAATACTTTCCCGACTCCAAGGAATATGCTAGGCTTTATGGTTTGTCTTTGGTTCTCTTTTAGCAAAAAGCAATACTAATAGTGAGTCCTTATTGATACATTATTATCATCACCGTATTTAAGTTTTCATCTAATCAATCTATATAAGCCTCGTTTCTACTTTCAAGCAAGAGTTGAGCAATCGGTCCATTTCTTCTCCTTTCAACTTTCGGTTCTTACTACAAATTGCTAAACCGCAGACAAGCCGTCATCGGATAACCCGGCGATTCAGCGAATCAATGTGCTCCACTGGGTGCCCTGAAGACACGCGCCCGCTTGTACCCTGTGCACAAGGGACTAACCCACCACTCTCCCCGTCCCGGGTGTCCGTGTCCCCGTCCAAACTTGGACTCTAAGCCCCCACATCCTCGAGTCCCGGACTCGATGCGTGCAAGGACCTCCACCACCTCCTCTTCCCATCACCGGTCCGGAAAGAGCCGGATCCGCGACAAGAGAGCAACAAGCCTTCCCTCGCGCCCATACCCAAGTATGTGCTCGGGACAATAATCTGTGACTTGCCTAGAGTCATATGCAACGACCGGTCCTTAATCGACACACGCAGTGGGGAAAAAGTGTAACCGGGCTATGCCTGCTGGCCGCAGGACACAACCCCTCACACCCACCAAGTACCAAATCCACATCCCCGTCCGGTCACCATTTTCCTTTCCATTATTTCATCATGATATCATAGTTTAATCACCTATTTATGAGTAACGACAGTTACTCACGCTACCGACATCTGAGCATAGCAAATACTACGACCAGCACTAGTAGGACTCATGGTGGATATATTTATGCATGTAGCTTCCATAAAATGTCTCAGTAACGTAAATGCATATCATATAAATATATTCAAAGGATCATTTAAAAATAGGGGTTATGCACCGGGCTTGCCTTTGGGCAAAGCGCGGTCGTAAAAAGTCGATGACGGGTGGCTCTTTAACGCCCTCCTCCGCACGAGGATCTCCTCGTACTCTTCGATGACTTCGTCGTATTCTCGCTCACCGAATGTCACGATCTCCAATGGCTCGTCCTCTATATGCATGCAAAGGATGATGATGCAATAATTAATATATAGGCAACCGCAACTCTTAAAATAAGAATACATCTATCAAGCTACTAAGCTAACTCTAATGACTAATACGCAAAAGTTACCTATTATTCCCACTAAACAAGTATGAAACATTTCATGTATTATCTTAGCAACTAGAGGCATCTTTATTGTTAATATCAATTTACTATATATATAATAAAACAAGGTGCACTAGCTACCATGCATCATAAAAATTTATTCTCTAAATAACCATAACGAGCATTTCAAAATAATAAAGTAATCCTAAAGGTATCACCGAACTATACTTAACTAATTACACTAACAGTAGGTCATGAATTTAGGAATCTAACAAAATTTATTTCACAATCAATAAATAAATTCAAATGAGCTCTAGAGATGAAGAAAATGATATTATTGGAGGAGGCTAATCACGCAATTGAACTTGTCGACTTGCACATGACCTGTGGGTCTAGAATTACTAGATGAGACCATGAGTCAAGAAAATAAGAAGAAGAATGAAGGAATTCTTACATGCTAGCTACCTTAGAATTGAATGAAGTGCCACCTACGGTGATCGATGTGCGGAGGCAATGCAAGAGGAGAGACACCAGGGAGCTTAGCAAATGCCTGCCCTACGTGGAGTGGAGTAGAGCCATATATAGCACTGATCGTGGGTGGTCATGAGTAGTCAGGAAGCATGAAACGAGTTGGCAGGGTTGTCCTCTCGCCTCAAAGTGCAAAGTGTGATGGTGAGGTCTTGGTCATGAGAGAATTAATTCAAGGATTGAACTTTGAGTGGTCTTGGACTTACGAGCATGTCAGGACTGGAGTGGGCTTTGGGCTAAACGTGCTTGGCGGTGGCTGGCAACTTTCAGAAGCAAAACAGCGGCAGCTTGTGTGCGAATTACTACATGATAGTAATTCCGAAGGACAGTGCTTACAAGTTCATTCGTGGATAAACATTGAACCCACATCGAATTATTTTTATACTGTGCTCTCTAATAATTTATTTATATTCTAACAATACTCATAGATATTTATGTTTATCCTATTCATTATAATAAAGTTCATTTCCTTGGATCATCAAAGATTATCTGACATGCATACTAAAAAAACGACGTTCGTTGGGGCATGCAGAGGCAACGAGCGGTCAAAAAAAATCAATGGAGGAGACCACATGTCAAAAGCAGCTGCTGTGGCTGGTGTATTTTCTCGGATGAACAGTGTTTCTGCGCGCTACAGTGTTTCTACGTGTCTGGCTCAGTGAACGTGTTTGCTGCGCTGTGAACAGTGCATCCGTGCTACAGTGCGCGTGTGGAAAAGTTGAAACCATCAGGAACCGTGTTTCTGCCGTGAACAGTGTTCCGTCTTGCTACAGTAATCCGTGTAGAAGGGGTGCCCATCGATTTCCACGAGTGAACAGTACTTTCTACGGGTGGGCAGTAATTTCTGCGTGACCAGTGTTTCTGCTGCAGCCTACCGTGTGGAAAATTTGTATGTCCTTCATTTGCAAAGCAACTGAGCTGCGAGCAAACGGAGTGTTCAGCGGGCTGAGCTTGTGAGTGATATAAAAGCGTAGCGTGTGCGACACACTATGGCAGTCGTGCACTGATAATTTTGTAAGGTGATTAGCAAGCGAAGTACAGGCGGGGTAATTAGAACAACGATAGATGACAGTGGCGCGTCGCGAGATTGATGGAGATATAAATCTTGCCAAGTGGTATGCTAATAATTAGTGAATGACAATAATTTATCATTTGACTTTGTGGCTATGGACCTCTCACGTGGAGAGAGATGACGTGCTGGAAGGATAACTTGGACAAGGAATAAATTAGAGCTCAATTTGAGAATTAGTGCAATAAAATTTAATTTCTCATTTACCACATGCAATAATACATAAACATGATGCTCATGACATGGTTTAGTATTTTGATTAAAGCGTAACACCGAGGGTGTTACAAATCTACCCCCCTAAAACAAAATCTCGACCCGAGATTTCATGTGCCTAGTGTGAGAAGAAGGTAGGAAATACATTTCGATGCAGCAACTAACTATCAGAACCAGAGAGGAGATGGGGGTAATGCTTCAATAGGTAACTCTCTTGTTCCCACGTGGCTTCAGCCTCAGAATGATTTTGCCATTGTACCTTGTAAAACTTTATCACCCTGTTCCTGGTCACTCTCTCCTTCTCATCCAAAATTTTTATAGGATGCTCCACATAAGACAGATCAGGTTGGAGCGGAAGTCCTTCTATTTCTATAGATTCTTCAGGAACTCGTAGGCATTTCTTCAGTTGCGAGACGTGAAATACATTGTGAACTGCCGAGAGAATTTCAGGGAGTTGGAGACGATAAGCAACGGGACCACACTGCTGCAACACCTTGTATGGACCCACATACCGAGGGGCTAACTTGCCATGGACACCAAACCGATGTACCCCTCTCAAAGGAGATATCTTGAGATACACATAATCTCCAGCTGCAAATTCCAAAGGTCTTCTTCGTTTGTCTCAAGTAAGCCTTCTCGTCGACTCGAAAGTGACTTCAAGTGTTCACGAATTATATTTACTTTCTCTCGAGCCTCCTTTATGAAATCCGGCCTGAAGTACCCACGGTCTCCTACCTCAACCCAGTTTAGTGGCGTCCTACACTTCTGTCCATATAAAGCTTCAAATGGTGCCATACGGATACTCTCATGATAGCTGTTATTATAAGAAAATTCGGCTAGCTTCAAACACTGATCCCACTTCTCGGGAAAAGAGATGGTACAAGCCCGCAACATATCCTCGAGCACCTAGTTCACCCTTTCAGTTTGACCATCAGTGCAGGGATGGTATGCCGAGCTTCTGAGAAGACGAGTACCCAAACATTCCTGGAGTTTCTCCCAGAAACGAGAGACAAAAACCCACCCTCTATCGAGAGATGATGGTGCGAGGAACTCCATGTAGGGTCACAATCCGATCAAAGTATAACTCCGCATACTTCTTGGCATTATATCTAGTGTCCACCGGAAGGAAGTGGGCGACTTGGTGAGACGGTCCACAATGACCCAAATAGAATCAAAGCAGGAGGTGCGGGGTAAACCCACAATGAAATCCAGGAAATATCCTCCCATTTCCAAACAGGAATGGTCAAGGGCTCGCAAATATCCGTGAGTACGCATATGATCTCGCCTTGACTCTACCACAAGTGTCACACTCACGCAAATAATCGGGTGATATCTTGCTTCATGTAAGACCACCAAGATCTGATTGGCGTAGATCATGGTACATCTTGTTGCTACCAGGGTGGATAGACAAACTTGGAATGATGGGCTTCTTTTAAAATCTTTCTTTTCACTTTCTTCATTGGATGGAACCACCACTTATCCTTGTATCTCACGACTCCTAGCTCATCAATGCTAAAATGAGGTCCACGTCCTTCAGCTAGCAACTTCTTAATGTGAGGAATCTCTTCGAGGTCTTCCTTTTGTTCCCGAATAATTTGCTCCAGCAGCCTCGAGGTCAAAGCAATCTGAGCTAGCACCTCCGTGGTGAAGTGACAAGGGTATATCCTCAACTTGATGCGACTTACGACTTAAGGCATCGGCTACCACATTGGCTTTTCCGGATGATAGTGGACTTCAGTTATAATCCTTGATCAACTCTAACCACCTCCTTTGCCTCATGTTCAACTTTCGGACCGAGTGAAAATATACTTAAGGCTCTTGTGGTCGGTGAAGATATGCACTTTGTTGCCCAACAAATAATGCCTCCAAATCTTCGTAGAGAGTGAACTACAAAGCAGACTAGCTCTAAATCATGGGTAGGGTAGTTCACCTCGTGCTTTTTAGTTGGCGCCAAGCATAAGCTATCACACGCCCTCTTGCATAAGCACACACCCCAATCCCATCTTTGAGGCATCGCAAAGAAACATCAAAGGGCCTCTCAATATCGTGTTGAGCCAATACAGAGCAAAGGGTCGGAAAAGTCTTCGTGGACCTGAAAAGCTTCTTCACAAGTCGGACCCCAAACAAACTTAGCTTCTTTCTGGAGCAAACTTAGTCATGGGTCAATATCTTGGAGAAATCGGGGATGAAACGTCGATAGTATCCAGCTAGCCCAAGGAACTGACGGATCTGGTGCATGCACCTAGGAGACTTCAATCTAACACATCTTGCACCTTGCTTTGGGATCTACTGTAAACGCCTCGGTGTCAACACATGTCCCAAAAACTCGCACTCGATCTAACCAAAACTCGCACTTTGCTGAATTTAGCATACAAACCGGTGCTCTCTGAGTCGAGTCGACTATCCGGAGGTGACATGTATGCTCTTCATCATTCTTGGAGTAGATCAAAATATCATCAATGAACACTACCACAAACTTATCCAACTCCGGCATGAAGACCGAGTTCATTAGGTACATGAAGAAAGCCGGGGCATTGGTGAGACCGAAAGACATCACTAGGTACTCATACAACCCATACCTAGTAGAGAAAGTCGTCCTTGGTATATCCTGTGGCCTCGATCTTGATCTCGATGGTAGCCCGATCGGAGATCTATCTTTGAGAACACCTTGGCACCAAATAATCGATCAAACAAAGTATCTATGCGGGGGCAAAGGATACTTGTTCTTAATCATATTACCGCATTGAGGGGCGGTAATCCACACACATCCGCAGAGTACCATCCTTCTTCTTCACGAAAATCATTGGACAACCCCATGGTGAAGAACTTGGGCGGATGAAACCCTTGTCCATCAACTCCTCCAGCTTGCTTCTTCATTTCTGCTAGTTCTCTCGAGCCATGCGAGACGGACGCTGGAGATAGGAGCAGTTCAGCTCAAGCTCAATGGAGAATTCTACCTCACGCCCGGTGGCAATCCAGAAGATCTTCGTGGAAACATCCGAAACTCACGTACTACTAGAATGGAGGTAAGATCGAGAACGGCTTCAAAGATGGGCAAAGAATAGGTAAGATCGGTTCGAGGGGTATGATGAGAGACATCCTATCCTCGTAAAATGGAAGCCGCGTAACTCTACACTTCTTCTCTTCATATCCAATACTACCCCCATACAACCGCAAAATCAGCCATTCCAAGAATAGCATCAATGCCTTGCCCAGCATTATCATGAACTACAGACGGTAAGTGTGGGTGGCTAATACCAAACTTATCAGATCCGTGCGGGTATTGATGAACATCCGAGAACCCGCAGATATGGATCTTATAGGCATACGGTATAGCCAATAGTGATAAGTTGTGCCGCTCTACAAACCCCATGCTCATAAAGGAATGCGATGCACCGTAATCAAACAACACCAAAGTCGGATGGGATTCGATGGTAAACATACCAACCATAATCGCTCTCCGCAGATAGCTTGTCGAGCATCCGTGAAGTGCACCGACCAGATCTGGCTGGGCACCTTCCTCTTGATGAAAGTCCTCTTAATCAGCCTAGAATTTGCAGTATCTACCGAGACTACCGAGTCTGTCTCTTCTTGAGGACACTCCACGCATAGTGGCCATCCTTGCCACACTTGAAACAAGAACCGTGCTTGTTCCCTAATCCTCGACGAGGTGGAACCACCGTCCCTCGAAGTCTCTTTGGGCTGCACTCTCTTCTTGAGGTGCCTTGTACTGAGTAGCAGAAGTCTGTGATGTCTGCTGGGGTGACCGGTACGGAGGCCCACCGGATGGTTGATAGGGCCCCCGCCTAACAATCTGCACCTTCTGAGTATGGGGATGGCTGGAGGATCCAGCTGCCACCCGCTTCCGCTTCCAATCCGCCTGGGATGCCCGCTGGAAACCCTCAAGAGCAATGGCGGCGTTCATCAGAGCCCCAAAGGTCTGATAGTTCCCCAGGTATAGTTTCTCCTGAAGAGTAGGAGTGAGACCGCGAAAGAAGCGATCCTCTTCTTGTCATCCGTGTCCACCGACTACCAAAGATATCGAGCCAAGTGGTTAAACCGGGTCACATACTCCATTACCGCCTGCTCCCCGACGTAGCTCCATGAACTTCGGTCACCTTCTCGTGGATAACACCAAAGCAGGTATGAAGAACTCATGGAAGCGGTGGAGAACTCCCCGCCACGTCGCCGGGTGATCCGGTAGCTCCGCGGCCTGGAAAGTCTCCCACCAGGCACCTGCGGACCCCAAAAGCAGTTGGGACGCAAAGTGCATCTTCTGCTCGTTGGCCACTCCGAGCAGCCGAAACTTCTGCTCCAACGTGCGAAGCCAGTGCTCCGCCTCCAACGGATCGTCCGACGGTGTGAATGTGGGTGGGTGGGTTTTGAGGAAGTCCTGGTAAGAGGACTGTCCCTCAGGACGACGAGCACCACCCCCATTCCCACCATTGCCTCCGGGGCCTCCACGGCGAGACCATGAGGGCCTGTGCCATAATCTCCATGGCACGAGCTGCTCTCGACGAGCAAATGGGTGACTCTGGCGAAAGCAGCCAACAACTCCACCATGACCTCCATGGCGCAGACAAAAAGGCGAGGCGGTGGCGAAAAGGCCGAGGAACCAAGGGTGGAACCTCTCGAGCTCCCTCGCTGCCACGCTCAAAGGCCCGAGCACTCGCCACCATGGCCCTCGTTGGCGCTCCCCGAACTGGTGCTCCCACGTCCGGACCTCAGATTCATCTATAAGAGAGACGAACCATCCATTAGAACACCTTCCCGATCAGGATCCAGGGATTAAAGAAATGGCAGCACATTTTTTTAAGACATTCATTAAGTTAATCCTACCAATTTACTACTTTCATTATACGTGAAGGGGGATTCCTAGTTCAAGTAAGATGCTATTATATGATGCATGCTTCGACCTATACGTTCACTCAAGCCGGAATATAGCGGCGTTCGTAAAATTTTCGGCACATCGCATACTCACTTTCCGTGATACTAAGCGATTTCTTCGTCCATGTAAGTCGCTGTACCGCAGAAACCGATTAGATAAAACCAAAGGCCGCTATTCTAGATATACCATATAGCTAGGGCTTATACTTAACTTAATCGCATCCTACTTTTCGCAAAACTTTTGTTGGTCCACTTTTAGTTTTGTAAAAGAGTGAGGAACTCGTGACCATTATTGGCTCTGGTACCAACTGTGGCAGAACCACCCGAAATAGCGTACTTACGAAGGCGCTTGTCTTCCATCGGACACTAAGCACCTCGAAAGTAACTACAATGAAGACGGTGTCCGTCGAGCACACCCCAAGGGAGAACCCGAAGATCCACATTTTTCCCAAGGATCCAATAATGAAAACGAGTTACAACACAAGTCTATCTCATACATTAGAGTTTCTTGAAAAGTACATTATTACAATACCAAATATAGAGTACGGAATGATAAACAGCGGAATATTAAAAGATAACATCTAGCGATAAGATAACGAGGATTCCGTCTGAGCCCACCAGATGGATCCTCCACACAAGGAACTCCTCAAGCGCCACACGCAATGGGGGTAAATAAACCCCGAGTACACAATGTACTCATAAGACTTATCCGACAAAGGGAATACTTTCCCGACTCCAAGGAATATGCTAGGCTTTATGGTTTGTTGGTTCTCTTTTTAGCAAAAAGCAATACTAATAGTGAGTCCTTATTGATACATTATTATCATCACCGTATTAAGTTTTCATCTAATCAATCTATATAAGCCTGTTCTACTTTCAAGCAAGAGTTGAGCAATCGGTTCCATTTCTTCTCCTTTCAACTTTCGGTTCTTACTACAAAGTGCTAAACCGCAGACAAGCCGCATCTGGATAACCCGGCGATTCATGAATCAATGTGCCCACTTGGTGTGCCCGAAGACACACGCCCGCTTGTACCCCGAGCACAAGCAGACTAACCCACCACTCTCTGTCCCGGTGTCCGTGTCCCGTCAAACTTGGACTCAAAGCCCCATCCCCGAGTCCCGACTCAAGGCGGTGCAAGGACCTCCACCACCTCCTCTTCCCATCGATCCGGTCCGGAAAGAGCCGGATCCGCGACAAGAGAGCAAAGAGCCTTCCTCGCGCCCATACCCAAGTATGTGCTCGGGACAATAATCTGTGACTTGCCTAGAGTCATATGCAACGACCGGTCCTTAATCGACACAGCAGGGAAAAAAGTGTAACCGGCTATGCCCTGCTGGCCGCAGGACACAACCCTCACACCCACCAAGATTACAAATCCACATCCCTGTCCGGTCACCATTTTCCTTTCCATTATTTCATCATGATATCATAGTTTAATCACCTATTTGCGAGTAACGACAGGTTACTCACGCTACCGACATCCTGAGCATAGCAGCTACTCGACCTGTACTAGTAGGACTCATGGTGGATATATTTATGCATGTAGCTTCCATAAAATGTCTGTAACGTAAATGCATATCATATAAATATATTCAGTGATCATTTAAAAATAGGGGTTATGCACCGGGGCTTGCCTTTGGGCAAAGCGCGTGTCGTCAAGAAAGTCGCTGACGGTGGTCTCGGGCGTCCTCCTCCGCACGAGGATCTCCTCGTATTTTTCGATGACTTCGTCGTACTCTCCTCGCCGAATGTCACGATCTCCAAAGGGCTCGCCCTCTATATGCATGCAGTGATGATGATGCAATAATTAATATATAGGCAACCGCAACTCTTAAAATAAGAATACATCTACCAAGCTACTAAGCTAACTCTAATGACTAATACGCAAAGTTACCTATTATTCCCACTAAACAAGTATGAAACATTTCATGTATTATCTTAGCAACTAAAGGCATCCTTATTGTTAATATCAATTTACTATATATATAATAAAACAAGGTGCACTAGCTACCATGCATCATAAAAATTTATTCTCTAAATAACCATAACGAGCATTTCAAAATAATAAAGTAATCCTAAAGGTATCACTGAACTATACGGAACTAATTACACTAACAGTAGGTCATGAATTTAGGAATCTAACAAAATTTATTTCACAATCAATAAATAAATTCAAATGAGCTCTAGAGATGAAGAAAATGATATTATTGGAGGAGGCTAATCACGCAATTGAACTTGCTGACTTGCACATGACTGTGGGTCTAGAATTACTAGATGAGACCGCGAGTCAAGAAAATAAGAAGAAGAATGAAGGAATTCTTACATGCTAGCTACCTTAGAATTGAATGAAGTGCCACCTACGGTGATCGATGTGCGGAGGCAATGCAAGAGGAGAGACACCAGGGAGCTTAGCAAATGCCTGCCCTACGTGGAGTGGAGTAGAGCCATATATAGCACTGATCGTGGGTGGTCATGAGTAGTCAGGAAGCATGAAACGAGTTGGCAGGGTTGTCCTCTGGCTCCGTGCCGTGTGCGGTGGTGAGGTCTTGGTCATGAGAGAATTAATTCAAGGATTGAACTTTGAGTGGTCTTGGACTTACGAGCATGTCAGGACTGGAGTGGGCTTTGGGCTAAACGTGCGTGCTTGGCGGTGGTGGCAACTTTCGTAAGCAAAACAATGGCGGCTTGTGTGCGAATTACTACATGATAGTAATTCAAGGACAAGGTTACACAAGTTCATTCGTGGATAAACATTGAACCCACATCGAATTATTTTTATACTGTGCTCTCTAATAATTTATTTATATTCTAACAATACTCATAGATATTTATGTTTATCCTATTCATTATAATAAAGTTCATTTCCTTGGATCATCAAAGATTATCCGACATGCATACTAAAAAACGACGTTCGTTGGGGCATGCAGCAGAGGCAACGAGCGGTCAAAAAAAAAAAATCAATGGAGGAGACCACATGTCAAAAGCAAATACCGTGTGGGTGGTGTATTTTCTCGGATGAACAGTGTTTTCTGCGGCGCTCATGTGTTTCTACGTGTTCGGCTCGATGAACGTGTTTGTCTGCTGCTTGGCGTGAATAAAGGCATCCGTGCTACAAGGCGCGGCGTGTGGAAAAGTTGAAACCATCGAGAACCGTGTTTCGCCGTGAACAGTGTTCCGTCTTGCTACAGTAATCCGTGTAGAAGGGGTGTCCATCGATTTCCACGAGTGAACAAAGACTTTCTACTGGTGGGCGCGTAATTTCTGCGTGACCGATTTCTGCTGCACCTCTACCGTGTGGAAAATTTGTATGTCCTTCATTTGCAAAGCAACCGAGTCATGAAAGCAAACGGAGTGTTCAAATGGGCCGAGCTTGTGAGTGATATAAAAGCGTGGCGTGTGACACACTATGGCGTTGCGTGCAATCGATAATTTTGTAAGGTGATTAGCAAGCGAAATACAAAGGGTAATTAGAACAACGATAGATGACAGTGGCGCGTCGCGAGATTGATGGAGATATAAATCTTGCCAAGTGGTATGCTAATAATTAGTGAATGACAATAATTTATCATTTGACTTTGTGGCTATGGACCTCTCACGTGGAGAGAGATGACGTGCTGGAAGGATAACTTGGACAAGGAATAAATTAGAGCTCAATTTGAGAATTAGTGCAATAAAATTTAATTTCTCATTTACCACATGCAATAATACATAAACATGATGCTCATGACATGGTTTAGTATTTTGATTAAAGCGTAACACCGAGGGTGTTACACCTTCCCTACAGCGCTGCCCTTTTGTCCATGGCTGTCGGCACCCTGCTCCCTTGGCCGTCGCCTGCTCCCCGCTCCTACGCTCTCTCTCCGTCCTAACCGAGCACGGCATTGCCTTCTCCAGCTCGCGCCGCACATCTTGCACCCCTTCGCCGGTTCCATCCGCCACCGTCGACCACGCCCCGAGCCGAGCCACGGGCTCCTGTGCTCGTGGACAGGATGCCATGGCCCGCCTCACAGCCATCCTTGGGCACCCACCGGTGTGCGTGGGTCCCCTGAGGCTTCTCCGCCACTCCACCACCGCCTACGAGCCTCCTCCGGCCGGCATTGGCGAGCTCCCGCGCCTCCTTTACTCTGATTCGCGATAGGGACCTCACGCTCAAATAAGGAGAAAGGGAAGGGCCTATCTGCGAAACATGTGACTCATGTGAATAGTGCCTAGAAGGCCCTTTTTGCTGGAATCTGTTTAGAGGAAAGCTCATGGTCCTCAGTGCAAAGGTGTTTTTTCTTTATGGCTAAAACTTTGGAAAATTATAATAAATCATAGAAAAATCATAAAATGGCAAATGAAGATGTTTTGGAATCCTTATGAGTAGATCTATGTAGTAGAGTAATAATATGATATGTGTTAGTAGAAAGTTTCTACTGTTTTTATTTATTCTTATAAAGTGCTTTTAGAAATCCTTTTAAGTTTGTCAGATGCATATATCGAGGTAGGAATGTCCTAAAAATGTGATTCTAGTTTTGGGAGTCTTTTTTTTGGCATGTGCTGGCTAAGAAAATATTAAACATGTTGTTTGATCACTGTTTTAATGATGTTTTGATTTAATCATGATTAATGGTTAATTCTAGCTTGTTTTGCTTGCTATCATCATATCTACTGTTGTACTGCTCCAAATGACCTAAACAATTTATGCTAGTATACTTATGGCATGTGTGAGCTCTAGTTAAAATTCCATAATTTTTGTGCATTTATGGTTGAGTTATGAATTTAACTTGATAAATGCTTGCAATAGCTGAACTTAAGTTAACGGGTATGTCATGCTCGATATGCTTGCCATATCCACCTGCTGTGCTTGAATAGTGTTTAATTAAATAACTCTAGGTGACTATGTCTTGCATAATCTTGTGCTTGTCTTGAACGCTTTTATGTGATGCATTCGTATTACCATTCTTCGCATGCATGCACTTGTATTTTGCATCTCATCTAGGTACGCTAGATGCACCACGTGAAGGACATGATGTTGATGGACCTATCCCGAAGATGAAAGGACTAAGCAAGTGCTAGGACCAGAGATATCACCAAGACGGTGCAAGCTAACTAAACTGACTTTGTGTTGGATCCCAATCAAACTCCGGAGCATTCTAAGTCTCCTACCCTCTCTTTTATAAATGCACATGAGTATAACTTTTATATTATGCATTAGGTGATAGGAGTTGGATGAAACCGTTGATGCATATTCCCTACCTTATCCAATATATATCAATACATGTACTCTTACTAGATGAATAGGCCGATCCATGCTTAGCCATGCTTAGACCAGTAGAAGTCGAGTGATTTCCTGTCGCCTGCGAGATATAGGTAGATACTTGAGCACGGTTGGCTATATTTGCTATCATGGAAAATAACCATATGTGATGAATAAATGGAGACCGGGCGAAATCTTATATGTTGGTGGTGTGATGACTTATAGTAATTCTGTCTATGTCGGTTAAGGAACGGATCGTTGAAGGCCCTCTCGTTATGTTGAACGCATGCCTCTCACTTAGCTGGCCGGATAAGTCATTTCGACTACGAAGCCGAGTAGCTCAACTCAAGCCAGGACCCGTTAAGTAAAAGTGCACACTCTGGAGGTAGTAAGGATGTGTGGGGAGCCGATGTGAGGCCAAGGGTAGGTTAGAGTCCTAATCGACCTGGCATCCGGTAGTGTCCCTGAGGGTGCGGCGTTGATCGGACCCACAAAATGTGTATATAAGTTGTACCAAAGGTGACCTAAGACTACCTTATCGTAGGTATGTCTGGTTTTGTGTTAGGAATAAATTTCTAGTTGGTTGGAATTGATTCGAATCGTCGTCTCTCTCAGATAGTAAGAACTTGACAGAGCTTCTTTCCTCGTAGTAATGGATGGAACATGATGGTTATGATGATGATATGATAAACCGGATATGGTTACTATTGTGATGCTTATTAATTAAATGATTGCTCTAGAATAGGTGCAAAGTTAGTCATAATAAGCTTCACTGTACTTGAAGCTAAAACTTGAATAAAAGATTAAAAGTAAGGACTCATGATAATAATGGTCTTTTTGCAAAGTTATGCTATCCAACCAGCTCTACTAAATAAGCCTTGCATATCCTTGTGAGTCTTTTTATTTCTCTCCTATCGGGTAAGTTTAGCTGAGTACATTCGAGTACTCAGAGTTTATCTCACCCTGTTGTAGGTGAAGTTCTCGATCTGCGGAAGAGGGTGGCTAACCGCCGGTGGGCTCGGTGACTCTATATTTATTTCTCATATATATGCTTTTATCAGAGGATGTCACTTATGCTAGTAATGTATTTGGAACTTATATTAATGTAATCATTTGAAAGCTATGTTGTTTTCCTTTACCGGTTTTGAAACCCAAACTTATACTATTATTTATGAATCCATTTGTAATATTATTTCCGCTGCAACTCCTTATATATGATGTGTATTTGCTTAATTATGCGATCTTGGTTGTGATGTTGATTTTACCGAGTTCCTTCGTGATACTCGGCGGACTACCGGGTTTATATAAGTGAAAGTATGCGCGCGTCAACGTGTTAAACGGGGACAACCGTACGTGATCTTATATAAATTGGACAGTTCTATCACACAAAGGTCCTTCCACTCATTTCAAATGTGTTAACCACTTAACCTCCCACTCAACCTTCATTTCCTTTGGGATGTATTTGGTCAGATGTACGTGCTGATCGATCACCGGCCTTCAATTTTTCTAAGCTTGGGGTGGCTACGTCGAGCGGACAGCCGGACGATGAGCCCTATCACTATCGTCTATCGATGTAGGCATCTAAGAACAAGCGACCAGCCGAACACATCGTCCTTGTGCCCAAATTGATAAGAATGATTATATATCCACCGTAAAATTAGCTTCCATAAAAATGCGATGTTTCCGAAAATTGGTTTAAATTTGACTTAGCTGCCTCTAAATTTGTTTGTCATAAAACTAAGATTTTATGTGTAATCTTAATGTTGTGTCACTAAAAGGAACCTAAAACTCAAGCATACCATGTAGTTTTGTCGAAATCTTATCTCAGCCTAAGGCCTCTTAAAAAAAATCCAAATAACCTTTTGCCGCATAGCACTGGAAAAAAATGATTTGCCTCGTATGATCGAACGAGCACATACATGGATACCACTACGGCTGAGAACTGAATGAGAGCAAACGAAGACGCGATCGAGAGGAGGCAGGGTATGTAATTCATTTTTCAATTTGAGGGATCCAAATAGTACTAAAAACGGGGTTTCTAAAAAATACGCTGTGAAACATGCTCGGTTTTTTTTTTTTGAGAGAGAGAGAGGAAAAAAACATGCTCAACTAGGGAGTAGTAGTTCCATTTCCTGTGATGCTCCAGTAATGACACTCCAAGGCCCAAGCGACGCGGTGGACGGTTTTTGCGCTCTCTTCAGCCCGCTTGTGTACCGCCGTACGGGGTTGGGCATAAAAAGGTAGGCCCGGCCGGTGAGGCACGAACGGGGTGCTCTTGCGGGGGGAGGTCGGTCGGCCGGCCGGCCCGTTCCTTCCACCTTCCTTGATGGGCATCACGTAGGACGCTGTACGCGGGCCCGCCCACCCGTCCGTCATGTCCAACTCCAAAGCCGCCAACGATGGGGACCAGCCGCGCAACAAAGGCGGGAAGCGTGACCAGAGAGACAACGGTGGTGTGGTCGTGGGCACCACCGGCGGCGAGTGGGTGTGGTCACGAGTGCCCCCCGGCTCGGCTCCCGCTCGGCCGCTGTGCTAGTCTGCTGCTGAGTGCTGCCTGCGCCCGCTCACGCTGTCACGGTGTGCCCGGCTGACACTGACTCCTTGGGTGCGCCTGGCAGCGACACAGGCACACACAGCCTGTCTCGGCAGTAGTAGGCATCTCCTCCTCGTCAGTCCTCACTCTAATCACCAATCATAAATTAATGCGATAAATAAGATTAATTTGTGGTTAAAGTCTGCACCCTCGCTCTATGGCTCCAAGAAGGAAAAATATAACTATTGAATTTGTATAAGTCAGCTTAATTTTAATCAAGCTTATATAAATAGTATTAATATTTATATGTCTCCAACTAGATTTACTATGAAAATATATTTGATAATCTATTTAATGGTACTTATCTTATATTATAAATGTTAGTAGCTTTTATATAACTTTGGTCAAACTTTAAATCTTTTCACGGTCAAAAAGTGAGAATTATATTCTTTAATAAATGGAGGGAATATTAGTTAGCTACTTAGCTCATAATTAGTTTATATTTAGCCAATTATCAAACGATAGACTAAGTTTTAGTCTTGGAATCCAAACACGTCCTTAGTAGTAGCCTATGGTTACGGGTACAATCCTAGAAGCTCGTTACTGACACAATTCTAGGAGCTTCTCCAATAATTTCTTAAAAAAATAAAAAAAACATCTTAAAAATTTAATAAATATTCCACGAGACAAAAAAGTATGGAGCTTTTTACGTATCACCAACAATTTCCAATAATTTACTCCTAAAAGTATGGACTATTTTTTAATTATAGATCCCAAACTAATCCTTAATAGCCATGTATGCTTACGGATATAGTTCTACGAGCTTCTCCAGTGGTTTTAATGAGTATTCCAAGTGATAAAAAAAATATAGAGCTCACTTGTTACATATCGCACATAGTTTACAATGATGTGCTTCTAAAAATAAAAATACCGATATAGTTCTAGGAGCTTCTCCAATGGCTTCTATTGGCAAATCAATGAGTATTCCAAGTGATCAAAAAAGTATAGAGCTTATTTGTTACATATCTCACATAGTTTATAATGATGTGCTCCTATAAAAATAAAAAAGAATCGGCCATCAACGCATGCCACCCCCACATGCGGCTAGCGCCGACCGATAGCCACCACCTGGTACCTCCTTCCAGGGCAGTGTTGGCCATTGTCGGTTATAGCTAGGCCGAACATAGCTGTGCCATCCAGTGTCGCCAAAGGGCAGTACAGTGGTGGGCAATGTCAGCTAGACAAGCAAACCATAGCCACGTGAGATCAACATTTAAAAATAAGGCTCTAGTTACCACTTGAAACAAGCTAAGCTTTAGATATTAATAGAAAACAACTCAATTCATCATCCATGCTTATGTCTAGCAATCATCACACATAAGCATATAAGTATTTTAAACTATGCAATGTAAGCAATCATATGTTAGGCACAACACAAATGCATAAAACGATCATATTCGTGAGCTTGCTCCCCCTACTTGTGTGCTTCTTTTGTTCAAAAATTTGATCACCATGTGTTTTTCAATCTTGCATTTTCTCCCCTTTATCATCTTCATCTTGGTCACTTTCTCTCTCTTTGTCCATGCTCTCAATATATTTGTCCACTCACGCATCCGATTTTCATATTCACATATCTTTGTGCAATCTCTCTCCCTTTGTCAACAATTTCCACAAAGGATGCATCACTTTGATCGATGAAACTTATCGGAAGGTGGTTTGAGGTGAGATGGACACCATGAGTTAGCACTTGTTGTAAGTCACAATGAATACCACTTGGAGGGATGACCTTGACTATTACTTGAGATCAATGAGTGACACAACTTAAACTTGGGGCACCACTTAAAGTTGAGCATCACTTGTGGATACCACCTTGAGATGATCTAGATACCACATATGAAAGCACAGAAGTCTAGATACCAATTAATATGTGTGGATACCACTTGAAAAAAAGGAATTATTGTCTTATTCTTGAACTAGATTGTTATCATGAGCTTTCTTCGCAAGGGCTTGCTCTAATTAAATTGCATAAGCTTCAAGTCATGGTTTGAACCCTCTCTAAGCTTCTCCACACACCATAAACAGTTATCTTATTAAGGTTCTACTTATCACTTGCATTGCCATCCAACTTGATAAAGTACTTAGGTTCACTAGCTCATGAACAATTCTAAACATTGTGCTAGAACTTAAAATAATTCATTTGTAATGCATGTCCTTAACACAAAATGTGTGCTATATGCACTAACTACATACTAGTTAGGGATGTATGAACATGCACATTACAATGATACCTTTCTTAGAGAAGAGTAGTCAATGAAACCCAGTACATTTCAACAAAAGCCAATAGTGAAGTCGATTGCACATGCTTCATGAAGATGATATCTATATCTATATCTAGATCTAGATCTAGATCTACATATCTTATAATCCTAAACCCCAGTAGACATTATATCTCAACATGCAAGCAGTCTACCTCAGCAGTCCACTATCACATGCATTTAATTGTCGTCATTAGTATGCCACATCATCCACTACCATTAAATTATAATAGTTTAATCATTTATATAAATAATTTAATCTAGTTTCATTCGAATTCATCCGTAATTCCCGTATCAACGCATGGGGACTTCTAGTTCACCAAAGAATCCCAATTACTTCACCAATATGACATTCAATTTACTTAAGATGAAGTGCCAATTTCTCGTTGTGGCTGGCTTGCTACTAAAGTACACTTGTATCTAACCGGTTTATTTCTTGGGGTTGCTCTTCCACTTCATATACCACTTGTATACTATATGTGTAGCTTAGCATGAAGGTCTTTCAGTTTTCCAATTGATTCCAACTTCCTATAGTTAATTTCAACTGGTTGCAACTGATTTCAACTAGTTCAAACCGGTTGCAACTCCTTGTAGCTAATTTCTAAGTTGTCTGCAACTAATTTCATCCGCTTTCAATTGATTCATGCTACTTGCATCCACTCTTCTTTGCTCAAATGTGTCCTTAATATGATGCGCTCATTAATCTTGAACACTTTTAGATGAATGACACTTGTAATAACACCAGGAACTTGCAATAGCTTGATTCTTGACTTAAAGTTGAAGGTGGAGCAATGGTGAAAGGATCACAATGCCTAGAGGTGAGGTGAATAGAAACTTAAAACTTTTGCAGCGAATCAAATCCTAGGTACAGGAAATTCCAGTCCTAATCAGAAATTATGGTCTTGTCCAAAATTTCTAGTAAGGAACGAATTTCTGGGCCCTGATGAAAGGAGAGCTAACTAGGGTTATGAAATTCAACTTAACCAAATTTAAATTTGTTTTTACCACACACGTAGATGGGTGATATGTAGTGAGTCCAAAGCTGCGCTTGCTCCATTGCCTACACACAAAGTAGATCGGGCCGCCGCAACAAATAATACAAGAAATATAATCTCAAGAACACAAGCACATGGGGGATACAAGATTTATCTGAGGTTCGTCCACACAAATCATAGCCTAGGCCATAGACACAAACAAATCATTTTTTGTAGCAATGTTTTATTGAGCAAGTAAGATTTAGTTCATTTTTAGAGCAATTTTTTTACTTCATTTTTTAGGGAGCAAATTTTAGTGCTATGTGTTTGTCTTGTCCAGTCGGATTTCAGGGGACCCGACGAGTTCGGGTTCAGGTCGGGGTTTACACCCTAAAGGTAGTTTGGGGTCGGGTCGGGTTTGAGTTTCAGGTTTCGAGTTTGGGTGTGCGGGCGCTCCACCCGGCCCTGTCCCGCCCTGTTGCCATTCCTAGACTAAAAAGACTCCTGTGGTTGTGGCCTGCGAGGTTTCCGCCCTCTCTTCTTAATCTGATCAACAAGAATCTTCATTAGTCGTTGGGTTCATGCCTCATCTCCTTGTTGAAACTCTTCTTGGTGACCACCTCAATCATCTTCATGATATAAGGAGCATATGGGTGCAGGACTTCCTGGGATCCAAAGAGGTGGTCTTGATCTCCCTATACAGAAAGTCAAAAGCACTGAAGGACCGCTCATCATCATCATCCTTGAGAGCCAACAACAAAAGACAGATCGATGATAGAATAGAAGAGGCATCACTAATCTTGGGTGTCAGAGTAGCACGAACCAAGAGATTGACCTATCTGTAATACTTCTGCATGTTGGTGGTAGTGCAAATATCTGAAGCTGAGGCAGCACGAGTGTATGCAAAAGAAAGATCAATGACCCCTGTCTCATACCCACCATGCAAACCGGGCTTGTCCAAATCATCAAAATTAAAACCAAGAATATAGCTAAGTGAGCATAGGACACATAATAGGGATGTCCCTTAATCTGAAAATGCATGATCTCATACTTCTCATCTGTGGGGTGCTCATACCAAACATTGGCATAGAGCAATAACTTCATTATTCCAATCATATGACATGGTCACCAAGGATTTGAAGTTATACCTTTCCAAAGTGTCGAGAGCACAATCAAACTCCGGATCCTTCACATTCACACAATGTGTCCAATGAAATCAACTCATCTGCTGCAGCACTGGAGTGGACTTCTTGAAGATGACAAAGTTACAGTAGTCAAGCTGAAACACACTCGTAAAAAAAGAAGCACGAGCAATTCAACAATGCCTATGTCTCTTATTATACTTTTGGTTCAAAATAAAAAATGCATTAAATATATTCAAATATGCTTTGTTGCTAATCTAATATAAAACAAATAATCTTAGAAGCATTGGTTTGCATGCTGCCACAAAATGCTGGAGATACGCTAGGTCATTTTCTCAAGTGTCATATTTTAGAATGATCATGTTTATAGCCATCAATAAAAAAAATCAAGTATGATCATATAAAATAGACAAATACTAGCATATATGAGTATGGAACCGATGAAAAACACGGAACAAAAATTGCCCAATAAACATTACATTTGTCATGACTAGTGTCCCCCAACTTCCTTTTAGCTACCCGTAATACGGCCCTGTTTGGATTGCAGCTGCTAAATTTTAGTCAGCTAAACTAGCTGCTAAACTTTAGTTACCCTGTTTGGTTTGGTGGACTAAAAGAGACTAAAAGAGGCATTTTAGTCCCTTTTAGCAGGGTGTTTGGTTACAAAGTGACTAAAAGGTGAGACAACCTGACTTTTAGTCCCATTTAGCAACTCATTGGTGACTAATTGGCTAAATGTTCATTTAGTCTCATTTAGTCATAGTGTTTGATAAAAAGTGACTAAATAGGACTAAAATTAGCCAACTAAACTTTAGCAGCCCAAACCAAACACCCCTAAGATTCATCCACAATTGTTGAAAATGAGTCATGCACGATTGCAGTCCAAAAACAAAAAATAGAGGCGATGAAACCCATACAGCCTCCATCCTCACCTTTGGTGCTCAAGCAAACAAACAAATAAATAAATCTAATCTAATGCAATGTAACTGATTGCACCGGCAAAAGAAACCGAAACTTAAGGGGTGTTCGATTTGGCT
Source organism: Miscanthus lutarioriparius (assembly GCA_904845875.1). Taxonomy (NCBI): domain Eukaryota; kingdom Viridiplantae; phylum Streptophyta; class Magnoliopsida; order Poales; family Poaceae; genus Miscanthus; species Miscanthus lutarioriparius. Next base: position 25,245,031 of record CAJGYO010000003.1, read on the forward strand.
ATTAAAATTTAGGAGATGTGTCGGGAGGATATTGCATGAGGTGTTTGAATATTAATAAAAAAATAAATTACATAATCCATCAGTACTCCACGAGGTGATTTTTTAAGCCTAATTAATCCATCATTAGCACATGTTTACTGTAACAAAACATTGTCAAATCATGGACTAATTAGGCTCAAAAGATTCGTCTCACAAATTAGTTTCATAATTAGTTTATATTTAATACTACATGCATATATCAGATATCTGATGGAACAACGACTAAAATTCAGGAGAAACAACCAAACACCCCCTTACATTCACACACCACCTCCAGAAATAGAAAGCCTGTCTTTTTAAAACCATACCATTCCCATGCCAGTGCTGCACCGCACCCACCATTTAATGCGCAAAATCCAGCAGCCATACTCTGACCCACCACCCCCCGGCGTGCCCCTAGCAATTTGGGTTCGGGCGTTTCCCGTGCCCCGAACGCCGCACCTGATAAAACCACCAGTGCCCCTAGTCCCAAACCTTTTTCCCCCCCTCTGCACGCCCCTCTCCTCTCCTTCTCCCTACTCCCTCCCCCACCCCTAGCCCCCCCGCCCGTCAAAGCGAGAGCGCCGTATCACTGGTCTTTCCCTTCACCGCCGCCTCGATCCGCGCCCAAAGATACCTTTCCGCCTTCCTCGCGCCGCCGCCAGCCGTTTTGCTGCGACCATGGCGGCGGAGGGGGAGGGCAAGAACCCGGCGGGCGGCGGCGGAGGGGATAACCCCCAGCACCAGCAGGCAGTGCAGGCTGCGCCGGCGCCGGCGCCGCCGGCGGCACAGGGGGAAGCGGCGCAGGAGGCTGGAGGGCAGGGGACGGGACTAGAGCCGGAGGGGGAGAAGGCGGATCGAGGCGGGGAGGGCGGCGGCGCGGGGGAGAAGGACGACGCCGCGTGCAGAGATCTGGTCCTCATCGAGGATCCGGAGGTGGTCGCCGTCGAGGATCCGGAGGAAGGTACGGCGCCCGTTCTCGCAGACTCTCCCAGTCTCTCTCTCCGGCCATGGCTCTAGTAGTACTAGTTGCCCCTGTTGGTGCTAGTGTCTCAGCTGTCAGATGCATGGATACAGTAGTGCTACTTCGTCGACGTCTTTTACCTTCTGAACAGAACAGGTGCCCAGAAACAGAATAAAAAATTGAAGAAAATACTGCCACCGTCCCTAAATGTTTGTCGCTTCACCAGAAACAACTTTGACTAAATATATATTAAAAAATATTAATATTTATGATACATAATTAGTATCATTGATAGATATTTGAATCTATTTTTTTAATAAATTTATTTAGAGATAGAAATGTTGCACGTATTTTCGATAAATCGAGTTAAAGTTATCGGCATGCAAATCATGGCGACTAACATTTAGGGACGGAGGGAGTATTTGTTTTGGGAGTTGGTTGGTAACTTTACTTGCCAGTTAATTGTACTTGGGCAGCGGTTTTATTTCTGCCTGTAAAGTAGATTTTGTTTGTTCACTGTATCCATTGTTCTTTTTAAACATTGAGGAACACCTTTTTGAGGGTTTTTTTTTTCGTTTGCTCGATTCGTGTTCTAGTAATAACTTTGTTCTGTTGCATGAGAATACATGCAAAGGATCAGAGATTGAGTTCAGTTATTGCTTTTGTACTGATCTGTTAACTCTTATAGTTACTCAAAGAGTTGAAGGCTTCAGAAAAGTATGGTTTGTTTTATTCTATAAGTCCTTTATCACGATCGTTTGACTTGTAGTCATGCGATAAACAGAAGGCCTTCCTTCCTTTCACCTCTTTGTTGTTATGCTACTTTTCCTGATACAGTGAACATGAAATTGAAGCTTATTTGAAGTTATATGTATGCAGCCTTTTTGTTCTGCCTGATTTTTGTGTTCTCTGTGTTGAATTAAGTACTCGTGCATGCATCTATGAATTGAGGTTTTTTATATTTAGTTGGCCTGTGGCTGAGCGCCTCTGAGATTTTTTTTCTGGTTACAGCTGCAGCAACCGCAGCACTTCAGGAAGAAATGAAAACGCTTGTGGCATCGATCCCTGATGGTGCTGGGGCAGCATTCACAGCCATGCAGCTTCAGGAGCTAGAGCAGCAGTCCCGGGTGTATCAGTACATGGCTGCTCGAGTACCTGTGCCTACTCACCTCGTCTTCCCCGTATGGAAGAGTGTAACTGGTGCATCCTCTGAAGGCGCACAGAAGTACCCTACTCGTATGTTTCAAACATGTCTCATCATCTGTGTGCTCTTATGAAATTCTGTTAAATTTTGGTAGACTTTGCCAAGTTGTTCACTAGATATTCATGATAGCGATTTGTAGGACGGTACGATAAATAAATTTATTAATCTCATCTGAAATTGTTCTTTTTATATAGGTTAAGTTTGTCATATTTTTAGCAAAGCAATGTTAAGATGAAGTGCAATTTGATGCACATGTTACCAAGGGTGATGAAGGAACCTTGTTGAGTTAGGCTTGGAGCATCAGCATCTTATTAAATGCATAAAGTTGAGATTCTTTATATATGGGCTATTGGAGGCATTCTAACCGTTCTTGATAACTTGATTGTACAGTGATGGGCTTAGCAACACTGTGTTTGGACTTTGGGAAGAACCCAGAACCAGAACCAGGGAGGTGTCGGCGAACAGATGGTAAAAAATGGCGATGTTGGAGAAGCACTATCCCAAATGAGAAATACTGTGAACGTCATATGCATCGTGGTCGCAAGCGTCCTGTACAGGTTGTCGTTGAGGACGATGAGCCTGATTCTGCTTCAGGGTCAAAATCCGCTCCTGGCAAGGCTACCGAAGGTGCCAAGAAGGCTGATGACAAGAGCCCTAGTAGCAAGAAGCTTGCAGTGGCAGCACCAGCTGCTGTGCAGTCTACATAATTGATGCAGCATTAGTAGTCGCAGAAAGAGCATAACAGCGCTGGCAATTAGCGCCTTCTTATTGCATGTAATCCCCAAAAGACTGTAGTGTGGTCTTAGCTATAACCTCATTAAGCACTCCCAGTGTCTGGGGGAGGAAGCCGCAAGAACTTCCCCTTAGCTGTCAACTGAAAATTTCACTCTTAGGTGTATAGTTTGATTTAGCTTTGTCGTGCCTCCGGCCTTCAGGTAGGCGATGCGGCATGATCTTATAAATCCTCCCTGAACTGACAATATCGCATTGTGACCCAAGAAGCCGGTGTAAGAACTTGTGAAACTGCATTGATATGCTTTTTGATGTCCACCTTTATTGGCATGTGCGCAATTGCGTGATTCATAAGTTGTATAACAAAGTTGAAGATCCATAATTTTATGCCTTGTGGAGATTCAGTTAATCAGCTACCTCCTGAATGTGCAGTGATTATGTCATTCTTCTGATGGTAGTAGGCCAAAAATGCGTGGCGGATTGGATGTCAAGAGTCAAGATCAACCCAGAACAGTTCGGGTTTCAGTTTTGCTTGTTTATTTAGACGGGGATTTGCAGCGAGATTCTGTCGTGGCGTAGCTCATTTTCGTGTCGGCAACGGGTTAAATGTGCCTAATGTGGGAAGTCGTACAATATTAATTAATGTATTGATGGAGAGTTTTTCTGTACCTGGTACTTCGCCCTTTATTGAGATGGGGACGCCTGATTCCAAAATCAATTTTTTTGAAGAATCGATTCCAAAATCAGTTGTCCTTGCAAGGGTATAACGTAACAACAAATCGGTTTAGACAGAGAGTTCTGCAAGCAAGAAATACGCAACAATTGTATTTCCCAGGCCTCGTTGCAACCGTTCAGCCTCGCTCCAGTTTCGCATCGATAGGAGCTGTGTACCCAGCCTCAACTTAAAAAGGGCTCATGCGAGATGTATGATTTTTACCTGAATTTAATAGGAGTTCAACTCTCATCAAATGGCTCATGCGAGATGTATGGTTTTTACCTGAATTTCGTAGGAGTTCAACTCTCAGCAAATTTTCTCAGCTCATGTTCTGGGTAGCCCCAGCTAATGTCTCCCAGCATAACGAATACGTTCTAGAATAGCCCCCAGAGGATTTCGTCACATATACAACTTATATCAGCATAAGATGCATCACTCTAGAACACGCAAGCCATGCCTGCAGTGTATGTAATGGATATCAACGCTGCCAGCATCCGACAATGCATATCTTGTTATATACTTCTCAAGACAAGGAAACAACTTTCGACTTGGGAATTTACATCGCACAATGCAATACACTGATGAAGTTGATAGTTCTCTCTACAGAAAACAAAACAAGAACGGAAAACGTAAGTGTTTTCTGGGTCTATTTTCTTTACAATTGCTGCAGCACCCTCCCCCCTCCTCAGATGGTTGTAGTAGTCAGGTAGTTGACACAGGAAACCAAATTAGTAGCAACTGTTCATATATAATACACCTGAAAGGAAACTAGTGTTATGGGTTTGATCCTGGGCTTGGACCTCATGCGCTCAAAATATCTCGTCCTCTGCTTGGAGCTTTTGAAGTGCTTTCTTTGCATAAATAGTGATCGCAGCAGTGGAAGCTGCAGCAATTGTAAAGCCGATTCCATTGTAGATAATCTGATCCAACGACAAGAAGGACCCATGGCTAGTTGCTACAGCCAAGCTTTGTAGAAGTTTCCCACTGTTTGCAAAAATTGGCATTAGTTTCTCCTGACCGATGCAAGATAAAGTGAATATAATCTTACAGCAGCTCAGACATAATGTTTGAATTATAGAGTTTATGCTCAACTGCTCACATGAAAATAGTACGTATAGGATGCACATCATCACTCAAGTTTCATGCATGTAAGTTTCAAATTAAGAAAGATATATAAGGGCAGCAACTCAACAAAACCAATGTATCCTGACTTGTCAAACTGCATTAATGAATATAGGTGACTAGAAAAACCAGCTATCACAAAGAGTAAATCAGATATAACACGCTAAAGGTTTCATCCAAAGTGTTGTATATTTATTTAATAGCACAAATTCACCACAATGAGTATCAGGCATGATCAGGGAGCAGAAAAAAAAAAGATCAAAAGAACAGAAGACATGAGGTAAGTACAAACCTGTATATTGCAAGAAAAGTTTCATGTATGGTTCCAGCCATAGAACCCGCTATGTATGGGTAATATTTGACATTCGTAGCCACAGAAGCATAGTTAAAAACTATATATGGAAATGGAGAAATCCTTAGTAATGCAACAGCCTTAAATTGATGATGCCAATCTCCTTCGCCAGCAAGCCTTACAAAAGCTGCTTTCTTTGGCCACTTCTCCAACCATCTCTGCAGAACCAATAACAACCATATTTTCAAAACTAAGTAATTTGCTAATCTGTTTCCTACTCTATTTGGATAAAACATAAGAAAAACGACAGTAATTGACTCACATGTATCCTACAGTGGAATGCAGAGCCTATAAAATACGGCAATGACATGCCTATGCTCATCCCCACTGTGATTATCAAAAAGCCATAAAGATACCCAAAAGTCATCCCCGCAAGCCACATGAAGGGCGAAGAAGGTAACAAAACACTTGGGAATAAGGCGATTGCGCCAAAACATATTAGAGCCATAGCTGGTCTGCTGAAAGTTGTTGATTCCCAGTAAAGAATAGGTGCAACAACCTGCAATGACAACATGGAAATCAAGGTCAGCAAGAAACTAAGAACGCAATCCAGGGATATCTGGGGCATCAAAAGTTATTAAAGAAAGCCAACACGTCTATTCAAGTGGACTATAAGGTGGTCACACTAAATTGGTGCCGATAAATAGATGATGCAGCCAGCTTATTCACTCAATTCAACAGAATGGAACTGTAAGCTCTCTGATCAGCTGAAATGAAGATGTCAGCATAACACGAATGATCATCAACTTCCCGGGAGAACTCTCACATATAATTTACTTTGATGTGACGCAAACAAGTAGCGTCCACAGGCACATGACCTCTAATTACAGCTGCTCCTTGCACGTGCTATTGACTTTATTGTACATAAGTGTCTGATCTGACTTAATATTGTAAACCTTTGGAAGGGATAATAAAGTTTAGTTAGTAATTGTAGGTAGAGCTGTAAACATTAATTTGAAAACAATTTCAATCCTTTTTATAACCAGAAATATCACAACTAATAGCATTACCAGTCCATTCCAGTCAATTTACGTTGCAGTGCAAGCACAGATGGAGCATCAGTTCATATCTTAGATATAAAGGCCAATCACAGGCAACATTAACAGAATGTTATGGCTCATTGGGGCAAGATTTTTTGTTTTCCAAGAGTCATAGCACACTATGACAATTTCAAGTCTACTCTACAAATTCACATGACACCCTCATCCAATGTAGACACCAAAAAAAAATTGACTTCCAAAGAGATCAATTAATATTCTGTGTCATAATATATTAAAATCCTTGAACACTACAATAAAATAAGCTAGCAAAGTGTAATTTATCACCAACTACATCAACATCCAACGAAAACATATTGCCAAAAAAGACTTGTGGAGTATTCCTCCTTAAGTTAACTATGATAACAGGAGAATGGACAGAAAATGGAAAACTATTTCTACCAACTCTGGGGAATAGCTTTCACAACAGAGTTTGCTTCCAAGGAAGACCACTCAAGTGGGTCCAGAGTCAGAACGGTAGCACAAGCTGTACTTGTTCCAGGTATCACTTCCATGTGAAGTTGCTTGTTGCGAATACGATTTTCTCAACCAAAGTGGGTTTGTTTAATTAAGAAGGCCACCAAAAAAAATTGTAGCCATGATGCCCGTCACAATAAGGTTCACTGGAAATCTGTACCGCATCTTATAACATCCAAAAAATCAAGAACCAATTGGTTTGTGAGACTATTCCTACCTATCCACCTTTTGGTGAAAGCACATACACTACTGGAGGTCCAGAGCACCATGCCTGCAGACCCCACATATTGGGCCACTAAATACCAGTGAGAGGCATTGGCTGATGTCAAAACTTCAAGAATTGGAATAGCATTTCTCCTTCTCCTGTATTGCAGATGGGAATAATGCTAAATGTGTTCTTTGAACAACGACATCCTATACGGTCCCAGTAATCTTTAAAACTGATATCTCAACGAAATCTATTGGTATTCTATTCTAAGCTCTGCTTCAGATTGAGATCCTAAAACTCTTGACAACCTCATCCTTTTGCTGGTAATATTGGCAAAATGAAAATTAGTCATGTCACCTGTTCTCACAAGCTAGCCACAAAAAAACATATAACAACACAAACCAAGAAAGGAAAAATGTTTCTACCACAAACAAACAAAAATATAAACAAATATCCAAGTATTCCTGCACAAATCGAAACCGCATCGCAACCGACGATTCGACGGACACAGCAGGAGCAGAACTTAGAAGTGATAGGAAAGATCTCCCGTTCGCGAGCAATTTCCGCACGATCCGTGATGCAAGCAATCCCCTTCAAAGGAGGCGGCGGCGGAGGGGAGGGAGGAGGGACGGGGCGAGAACACGCACCTTCTTGATAAGGAGCGGGCCGAGGAAGACGACCGCAGCAGCTCCGGCCCCAGCAAGGACGATCCCGAGCACGACGACCTTGGCCCACCACCGGATCGCGCGGCACCGCAGCACCCTCGGGCACTCCGCCGCCGCGGCCGCCTTGACGGCCGCCGCGGCATCCCCCTCCCCCTTGGACGCCACCTCCACCTCCTCCGGGATCCTCACGTACTCGCCGCGTCTGCCATTGGCGGACCCGGGCGAACCCATCGACCGTGGGGACCCGATCAGGCTAGCATCCGCGGGGGGGCGCTGCCCCGGATCGTGCTGGTGAGGAGCCGCCGGATCGGCCGGGACCCGAGCGGAATTGGGCTCGGGTTGGGCGGGTTCCGGCGAGCTCGGCGTGATTGAGGGCTAGGGTTTGTGCCCGGGAGGCCGGAGGCGTTTATGAGAAGCGGCAGGTGGAGGAGAGAGGCAACGGCATTGGAGCGGACTCGGAGAGAGAGAAAGAGGAGAGGGGGAGGAGAGGAGGGAGTACGTACTAATTTCTCCGAGTAGATTTTTTTGGGTGGAAAAAATTGCGGAAATGGGTGAGGATAATGTGAATGACGTTTTTGCCCTCCAGTAGCTGTATACACACGTATTTGTATGCTGTGCAGAATGTTGTTCTCCAATGATCAGGTGTAATCGTGTAGGAGCAGAATGCATGCCTGATTCATATCATTATTAGTGTCATAATGTATAAGTTTTTTTATTTGCGAAAACTCTTTGTAGTAGCAAATACTCCATTCATTTTAAATTGTAAGTCATTTTTGTTTTCTATGTATACAGTAAAAATTACATCTAGGTGCACATAGCAAAAAAAAAAGTTATGTATGTATAAGAGCCAAAATGACTTACAATTTAGAATAGATGTGCACAATATAATGTTTTGCGAAAATACTCATGTTTTAAGTACTTATTAGACATGCCATTGCAAAAAGAAGTATTCTGTTACGTATTATCTTTGTGTTTTAAAATTGCAATTTAGATTTGTTTATATTCTTTGTGTTCTATAGTGGGTTAGGATTAACCAGATTGAAAACTATCGACACAATATCGTTGATAGTCCTCCGAAAGGTATCCCACGAAAATAGATTGATCGGCAGAGATGCGTGTAATCGAGAACAAGAAGACAATAGAGACACAAGAGTTAGACATGTTCGGGCCGTCAGCGCGACGTAATACCCTACTCCTATGGTCTGTTGGGTTGTATTAGCTATGATATGATATTGCGTGTGTTTTGAGGGGGTCCTTGCCCGTCTTATATAGTCTAGGGGGCAGGGTTACAAGTCGGTTAGATCTAGGAGATAACCGGAAAATAATAACAGATTACATAAATCATAGGATCGAACGTATCTGAAAGGTCCTTGTGTGGTTTTGGTAATTTAGTGACAACCTAGGTGGACTAATTGTGTTTATGTGAGATACACAGGTGATTAGTCCACAGGTACACATGTGTGAGCAACATATGCCATGAAGGTGAAAATGGCTTGGAGATGTTGCAAAGCTCACACATGTAATGATGAAAAAGCTTATTGCACATGAGACATGACATTGAGTCATGTAATCAAGGTGGAGAAGATCAAGACAAGACTTGGCTTGATGGACCGGTTGCAAGCGTGAAGGGCAAGTCGGAGGCTTTGGAGCGATGGACCGCGTGGCGGTGAAGCTTGAGCAAGACTTGGCGCCGATAGACGAAGGCAACGATGGAAAGCAAGTGAAGTCAAGATTGATGAACCAATATGATCACATAATGATATGAAGTGGATCATATCATTGTTGATCATGTTGGTGCATGTGTTGCATCGATATTGGAGGAGATGGAATGAAATACGTAAGGCAAATGTATAACCTAGGGCATTTCATTTCACCGGTCATAGGTGTGTAGAGAAGTTGATGACCGGGTTTAGGATAGATGACCATACTATCAAGAGGGGCAAACTTGTTTGCATATCGGTCATCTAGTGCCACTCGAGTGATCTAACTTTGCATCATCGCAAGCATCGAGTGGTGTGGCAAGTTGAGTGACTAATCCTTTGGAAAATATTTGTGAAAAGCTAACACACATACACATGGTGGTGCACACTTGGTGGTGTTGGCACAATTGCAAAGGAGAAGAAGTTAGAGTTGTTGTGAATCAACTTAAAGAAAAGAAAAAGGTTTTTTGGTGTACTCTGAACTATAGGATGCTCCTTGGATTGGAATACTATTTTGATCTATTGTGATTTGGATCAAGTATACATGTGGGATGTGTAGCCCTATGAGTAAGCTTTCTAAAATGTCTAAGATCATCGAAATCGGAGTTCAGAGCTAAGAGTTATAGCCGTTTTCACGTTAAAAGGTCTGTGACCGGACGCTGGCGTGAAAAACGACCGGACGCTCAGGGTCTGCGTTCGGTCAGCACCTGCGAATCCGGTCACAGCGTCCGGTCAGTGTTTTTAGCGTGTCCAGAAGTGACCGGACGCTGGGAGAGTCCGTTCAGTGATGACCGAACGCGTCCGGTCGCTGAAAAACGTCACTGGAACCTCTCTGTAAGTGACCGGACGCTGGGTTGTTATGACCTGTGCGTCCGGTCAGTACGCGCTTTGCCCAGTGAAGGGGTAACGGCTATTTTAGCCCTTAGGGCTATAAAAGGAGTGTGTGGCTGGCCTTGGGCTGGTTGCTCAGCACCCTCACACCTATGTGGCTTTGTGTAGGAGTGCTTGGATGCCCTCTAACTCACTTGTGCTTGCAAGAGTGCGAATTGATTGTGAGTGAGTATGATTCTAGTGCGTTACATTATGAGATTGCATCGAGTGACACTAGGTGATCGAGTTGCAAGCCGGTGGTGCTTGTTACTCTTGGAGGTTGCCACCTCCTAGATGGCTTGATGGTGGTCTCCGTCGAAGCCCGCAAGAAGCTTGTGCGGTGCTCCAGAGAAGAGCTTTGTGAGGGGCATTGTGCTCGCCCCGCGGGAGCCATGAAGAGCAACTCTAGTTGAGCATGTCATTGAGCTACCCTCACTTTCAGAGTAGGTTCTTACGGTGCTCGACGTGCGGGCTTGACGGGTGATGCCAATTAGCCGCCGAATCTCCAAGTGAGCGGTCGACACAACGGGGACGTAGCGTGTTGGCAAGCACGTGAACATCGAGAGAAAATCACCATGTCAACCTTGTTCTTCCCGTTGGTTTGCAATCCCCTTACACAAGCTTGTAATTACTTTTATATACATTGTGCTTATGGAGTTGCTCTTGTAATTAGTTAGCTTGTGTAGCTCACTAGTTACCTTCTTACTTGTGTAGCATAGAAGTATCTCCTTTGCGTGGCTAATTTGGTTTGTGTAACCTTGTTAGTCACTTTGCTTAGTTTGTGTAGCTAAGTATTTGCGCTCTCTAATTTAGCATTGGTTGCCTTGTTATTGAGCATTGCTAGTGAGCTTAATTGGCTTTGGGCTTTTGCTTATTAGCATGTGTAAGAGCTCCCTCTTTACTTGAAATACTAGTGGTATAGGTTTGTGTGACCTTGCTCCTAGACTTGGTTAGGTGAGCTCTTGCTAGCCCGACACCTTTGTTACTTAATTAGGATCTTTGCAAGGTGCTAGAGAACATAGATAGAGCGGTGTAGTCTTGGCTAAACCGATAGTTTTAATTCCACACTTGTTTCGGTTAGCCGACGCGATTAAGTTTTAGAAACAACTATTCACCCCCGCCTCTAGACGCCATCTCGACCCTACAAGTGGTATCAGAGCTAGGTCTCTTATTTGTGGTCTTTACCGACCCGAGAGGATGGTGAACTTTGGGCTAGAAGTTGTTTGTGACTCACACATTTTTTATGGCACACACTATGCATAGTGGAAACGTCATATGCTTGATCATTTCCGTGAATTAGGTCCTAAGGCATGGTGGATCATTGTTGTTGGTTTTTTGCATGATGCTTTGGATAAGGACAACCTAACCCAAGCGCAAGAAAATTGCTTACAACTTGATCATCGTGCTCTTTATTATCTAATGTGTGCTTTACATGATGATGTTTTTAGACGTGTGTGGGACTTGAAAAGTGCTCATAATATGTGGATGGCACTCCAAGCTGAAGGGTCGAGATGGCGGACTAGAGGGGGGGTGAATAGTCTTTTCTAAAATTAATCGCGTCGGCTAACCGATATAAATGCGGAATTAAAACAATCGGTCTAGCCAAGACTACACCCCTCTATATATGTTCACTAGCACCTTGCAAAGATACTAATAAAGCAACTAAGGTGCCGGGCTAGCTAGAGCTCTCCTAAACAATTCTAGGAGCAATGTCACACAAACCTATGCCACTAGTACTTTAAGTAACAAGGGAGCTCCTACACATGCTAGTAAGCAAAAGCACAAAGCTAACTAAGCTCACTAGCAATGCTCAATAACAAGGCAACCAATGCCTAATTAGAGAGCGCAAATACTTAGCTACACAAACTAAGCAATGTGACTAACAAGGTTACTAAAACCAAATTAGCCACGCAAGGGAGCTACTTCTAAGCTACACAAGCAAGAAGGTAATTAGCTAGCTACACAAGCTATCTAATTACAAGAACAACTACACAAGCTTAAGATATATATATATATAAGTAATTGCGAGCTTGTGTAATGGGGATGTAAACCAACGGGAAGAACAAGGTTGACACGATGATTTTTCTCCCGAGGTTCACGTGTTTGCCAACACGCTTAGTCCCCTGCTGTGTCGACCGCCACTTGGTGGTTCGATGGCTAATTAGCATCACCCGCTAAGCCCGCACGTCGGGCACCGCAAGAACCTACCCCTTGAGTGAGGGTAGCTCAATGACACGCTTTACTAGAGTTGCTCTTCATGACTCCCGCTGGGTGAGCACAATGCCCCTCACAAGCACTTCTCCTGAGCGCCAGACAAGCTTCTTGCGGCTTCGACGGAGACCACCACTGCCGCCTAGGAGGTGGCAACCTCCAAGAGTAACAAGCACCACCGCTCAAGAACTCGATCACCTAGTGCCACTCGATGCAACCTCAAGATGCAATCGCACTAGAATCGCCACTCACACAATCGAATGATCACTATCAAGTATATGTGTGATGGAGGGCTCCCAAGCACTCACAAGCATGGACACTAAGTCCCTTGAGGTGCTCAAGACCACCATGGCCGAGGGCCACTTCTATTTATAGCCCCAAGGGCTAAACTAGCCGTTACCCCTTCACTCGGCAACGGTCGGGACGACCGGACGCTCGGTCGATCGATCGACCGGACGCTGGACCTCGTCGTCCGGCGTGCGCGATGCACGCCACGTGTCCCCTCCTTCAAACGCTGTTCACTCGGATCTCAACGGTCATCTCGTCGATCGGACGCTCCAAAGATGAACCGACCGGACGCGAAGAACCCCAGCCGTCCGGCGTTTCAGATAAGTATCGACCTCGACCGGACGCGTCCGGTCACATTTTGATCGGACGCAGCCAGCGTCCGGTCACACTCCGGCTTCTGTGTCATCAGACGTCGTCACTGACCGGACGCACGCACTGCCAAATGTCCGGTGCATTCAGATCCAGCGTCCGGTCAGTTGACCGACGCCAGCATCTTCGCGACCAACTCGTTCTCACTTCTAACTTCTTCACCCTTGCTCCAAAGTTCTAACCACCAAGAATTTGCATCCGGCGCAATAGAAAATAGGCATTCTATTTTCCCGAAAGCGCCGAATCTCGCCTCGCAAGCTTGGCGGGAGGGAGAGAGGGACCCAAACCCATCTCACCCCTGCAAACACCACCTCCTTTGCAAATGTGCCAACACCACCAAGTGTGCACCATCATGTGTATGTGTGTTAGCATTTTCACAATCATTTCCCAAAGGATGTTAGCCACTCAACTTGCCACGCCACTCGATCCTAGCGACAATGCAAAGTTAGATCACTCGAGTGGCACTAGATGACCGATATGCAAACAAGTTTGCCCCTCTTGATAGTACGGCCATATATCCTAAACCCGGTCATAAACTTCTCTACACACCTATGACCGGTGAAATGAAATGCCCTAGGTTATACCTTTGCCTTGCGCATTCCATTCCATCTCCTCCAATGTTGATGCAACACATGCACCAACACGATCAACAATGATATGATCCACTTCATATCATCACATGATCATATTGGTTCATCGATCTTGACTCTACTTGCTCTTCACCGTTGCTATCGTCCATCGGCGCCAAGTCTTGCTCAAGCTTCACCGCCACGCGGTCCATCACTCCAAAGCCTTTGACTTGCCCTTCACGCTTACAACCGGTCCATCAAGCCAAGTCTTGTCTTGATCTTCTCCACCTTGATCACATGACTCAATGTCATGTCTCATGTGCAATAAGCTCCTTCATCATCACATGTGTGAGCTTTGCAACATCTCCAAGCCATTTTCACCTCCATGGCATATGTTGCTCATACACATGTACCTGTGGACTAATCACCTGTGTATCTCACATAAACACAATTAGTCCACCTAGGTTGTCACTCAATTACCAAAACCAACAAGGACCTTTCACAAGCCTTCTATGGTGACTCCTCCACAAGTGATGATGGGAAATTCAAGGAGGATGATCACAAGGTGGAGGCACATGAGTGTGTTGAGCATAACCACAATTCGGTGATTGTGGAAGATTGCTCCACCTCATGGTCAAGTGATTATTATGATGATCGATCCACTACAAGTTCACTTGACAAGGTTGATGATGATGCCACAAGTGTTGCACATAAAGATTCTACCTCAAGCACGCTTGGTGGTGATCTTGACGATGTTGGTTCATGCTCAAGCCATGATGATGATGCTACTACAAGCTCTCCAACTACACCACATTGCTTCATGTCACAAGGTGACACCAAGGTATCAAATGATAATGTGGTTGATCATGTTGATTCATATGATGAGCTTATGAGTAGACTTGCTAGCATGACCATGTCTTTAAAAAATGAGAAAGCTAAAACAATGAAATTGGAAAATGAAAACTCACTTCTAAAGAACACTTATGAAGAACATAGGAAATTACTTGATGCTTTTAAATCTTCACATGATGAGCTAAAATTGAATCATGAGACACTACTTGCATCTCATGATGAATTATTAGAACAACATTCTTCTCTCATTAAAGTGTTTACAAAAAAACTTAAAAATAATAAGAGCTCATCACATGGATCAAATGATAAATTATAAAATGTTGCTAACCCTTATGATGTAGGCAAGAAGCATGTATCCATCCTCTTGTGATGATTTATTAGAAATGCCATGTTCTTCACAAATAGATGCTTGTTCTACTTCTATGTCTTGTGAAACTAACCTTTTGAAGGAGAACAATGAGCTCAATGAACAAGTAAAAAAATTGAGCAACAAGCTAGAGAGGTGCTACAACTCAAAAGTCACCTTTGAGCACATGTTGAAGACTCAAAGAAACTATGGTGACAACTGACAAGTGTAGCCTTAGCTTCAAGAAGAAGATGACAAAGGGCAAAATAAAAAGAGAAAGAAAGATGAATAAGATACAACAAAGAAAGCTCTCTCATACCATGTGCTACCGGTGTCATGAAGCGGGACACCATGCAAATGGTTGCCCTAACATTGAGAAGCTTAAGAAGATAAAAGAAGAAGAGAGGCTCAAGCATGTGAAGTGCTTCAAGTGCCGCACTTGGGGTCACCTTACCTTAATATGCCCAACCAAACAATTGGTGAAGCAACTAGAAGAGCCTCAACCAAAGCCACAAGTTGAGCAAGAGAAGGCACCCTAAGAGCAAATCAAGATCAACCATGAAGATGGTGATTTGATGATAAAGAAGAAGAAAACTAGAAGAGGTGGAAAAGCAAGAGAAAGAGCATTGCGTCCAAGGATGAATCAAGATACAAAGCAAATGAGCAAAAACAAAAAAAGAAAATGGAGAAGATTGCTCACATGAGATGCTATAGTTGTGACACATTGGGCCACCTAGCTTCGGGTTGTCCAAACAAGCTTGAGTAGAAGGCTCAAGCAAATAAGGAGAAGCAAGGCAATGAGAAGCACAACATAAGCAAGGAAGAAAAGGCTCAAGCAAAGAGAAAGTGCTACTCATGCTGGGAAAGGGAACACCTGGCACATTCATGTCCCCTAGGTAACACTTCTAAGCCTATTTCAATTGATGATGATTCTATGCTTAGGAAGGATGGCAATGGTACCTCATTGATTGCAATTGCAAAATATCCCGCTATTCATACTAAGGCTATGCCTAAGTATGTTGCTCCTAACTTGAGAGGACCCAAAATTGTTTGGGTACCATCAAAAAATGGATGATTGATTGTAGGTATCATCGGCATTGGAGACTTGATTCAATTGATTTCATATTGATCATCATATGTTGAGTCAAGATATGAAGTTTAGTGCACATCCAAACCCAATGCCATGATAATTGAGTAAAGTCCAAATATGCTATATCATATAAGTGCTATAATTCAAGTTGTTAGTGATTCATTGGTTATATTTGATGGTTTGCAAATAATTGAGTTGAAGCTTGCAAGTTGGATGATCATGAGCTAACCAAGGTATATCTCTTGTTGATCATTTCATTTGGGTGCATATGAGTTGATTGAATTGGACAAATATGCAAAGTTGTTTGCTATAAGTTGATTGAATGGATAATTGATTAGTAATCAAGTTTCGATTGATTTATGTTGGATAAATTCATGAGATGACTTTTAGTAAGTGGTTTGAATGGATATATGTCTTATGGAAGTATTTAAACAAGTTAGTTTCTAGTTTGATTCATATTTGATAAAGTATAGCTCAATTGTTGAAATCTGTCCTATATATTGCAAAATCTGAGCTAGCTGTGATCTTAGCCATGTTTGAGTGATCAAAACTTATTGGATTAGCATAAAAATTATTGTACATGCTCTATACTTATGGTATAAGGTGCTGTACAAATTTTATGAGAATTAGATAAGAGATGCCTCAATTTTGGAGTGAAACTTGTCTGCTATAGTGCAGCAGTTTTCACCATATAGCAGTGGTGGAATAATTAAAATCTGGTAGCAATCTAGAAGTCAAATGAAGCTCAAATTTTTACAGCTGCTAGATAACTAAGTGAAGCACATCTCCACCAAATTTCATGGTATTTAGATTTGTACTTTGGGAGATATGCTTATTTCTTTGAAGAGTACAAAATCTTCAAGAAAAGTGATAAATGTTGGATTGATCTAGGGTCACTTTGATTGAAAGGTCCTTAAGTTGGAAACATGTTTATAAATAATTGAGGCACCTAAGTTTGGTTTTGAGATGATCTAGAAGCATGACAAGAAAAGAATACAAGGCCATTTGATTGTGGAATGTACTTTGCACATTTTTTGTACTCAAGATAAAGATCAAGATCAAACTTAAGTTGAAGATGAAGTTTAAGTTTTAGATATGATTAGAGATCATTTGGTAGAAAGAAAGGGACTTAAACAAGTAGAAAGAAAAGTACTTCAAGAAGGAATCAAGGTTACTCGTCAAGTTAAGTCCATCACTTGAATCAATCAATCAAGCTATTTTAAGTGAGTATCAAGAATGGTTCTTTGGAAATAGGTCACTTCTCACTAGTGTAGGGGTTTGCCGCCAATGTATAGGTAAACCAAGTGTGGTACTTGGAAGGCTAACATGGAAGTGATGATCTGAGAGACATTTGAGATGCTTAGTTGAAGCAATCAAAAGGATTGATCAAGAAAAGCAAGCAACACCCAAAAGAGAGCTAGTCATGATATTTCAAGTGGTATTCCAAATAGTTCTCTCATGCAAGCAAAGATCAAAAGATGAAGCAAGTCAACCACAACAAGAAAGTGCACTTGATCATAAGTGGTATTCATTTCGTATAGGTGAAGAGTGGAATTCAAAATAGTGTCTATTGGCCTTCACCAAACTTATAACTGGACTTCGCATTGCTATTGGAGTAATGAATTAGAATCTATGTGACTATCCCCTACTCCAACATAGGAAAGATACCATTGTAATGTGCATGATTATTTCATCCCTTACTAGTATGTGGTTAGTGCATATACTACATGTTTCATAGGATCATGCATAACAAATGAAATGTTTAAATTTATAGCTTACCACTATTGCTTGAATGATAAATTGATCTAGTGGTTAATATATGAATTTGTTCATGAGCTAGTAAACCCAATTACTTGATTTAATTTGGATTGCTAACAAGTGACAAGTACAACATTGGCAAGATAACCCTTGTAAGAGGTGTGAAGAAGCTTGTCATTGGTTTAAACCGGACTTGAAAGCTTAAGCAAATCAATTTAGTTCAAGTCAACCATAGAAGCTCATGATAGTGATAAGAGTACAAGCACAAGACAACAATGCAAATGGATATATAGTTTGTTTGTTACAAGTGGTATCTAGACTCAAGTATTTCATCAAGAATTTACAAGTATCTCAAGTATTTCATCAAGAATCTACAAGTGATGTCTAGATCAACTCACAAGTGATATCCTATAAGTGGTACTCATGAAGATAGCAAATGTTCAAGAAATGATTTTTATTGATAAATCCAACAAGTGGTTCCATACTAGAAGATTTTTTCAAGTGGTATCACATCTACACATGGTATCAATCATGCAAGACGATGGCTCCACAAGTGATCCTCAAGTTTAAGTGATCATCAAATGAAGAATGCATCCCTTACCTATAAGAGCTCAAGAGTATCAAATGGATGACCCATGCTATCACATAGGAGGAGGTGTCACACAAATTGATATCAACATCAAAGATCCTATGTGTGGTATCTCAAAAAGCCCTACACAAGATACAAGTGGTACAAGTTACAAGTGGTGTCATTCGAACAATCAAGTGATGTCCATAAAAAATGCAAGATTCAAGTCTCAACCATCTACCCTAAATGCATACCTTTGCATCAATGAGAAGCACATCTTTTATGGAAATTGATGACAAAGGGGGAGAGATTGTACAAATATATGAAAACTTTAAGATTGAGATTGTACAAGGGGGAGAGATAAGATATGAAAGCTTTGGGAGAAATTGAAACAAAGAAGTAGAGGTTGGACATGGACATGGACAAAGAGGGAGCAACATTGAAGAAAAAAGATGAATCAAAATTCTTGGACAAGAGAAGCACACAAGTAGGGGGAGCAAGCTCATGAACTTTAATTGATTGCATTTGATATGTGCATATTCATATGCTTGCTTGCATTGCATAAGTTTTTAAATTCAATATGCATGCTTGTGTGGTGTATGCTAGTTGTAGAATTTGTTTGATGAAATAAAAACTAGCATGCATAGGATGATAGCTAGACACTTGGTATGTTCTTCAAGTAATGCTAGTACCTTGCTTTTAATGTTGATCTCACGAGGTATCTAGTGATTTTATTTTCAAGTGATATCTAGCTAACCATGGTGCTAAGGATGAACTTAAAGGTGCAACTCTGATTGGTATCACACTTCAAAGGTTTACTCTATACACCTTAGCATCATTTGGTAGTAATTACTCTCCCACATTTCCAATCTATGCATATGTGCGAACTTCAAACCAAACACTTTAGCACATATGTAGGGGGAGCTAATACTACAATCTCGGGTTTGTGGTACTTGTCCAAAATCATTCTCACATGGTAAAATTGCTTGGACAAGCAACATGAATCCAAAAGAGCTTAATTTCCATATCTTTGTAGAGTTGTAATCAATTACCAAAAATGGGGGAGATTGAAAGGTCCTTGTGTGGTTTTGGTAATTGAGTAACAACCTAGGTGGACTAATTGTGTTTATGTGAGATACACAGGTGATTATTCCACAGGTACACATGTGTGAGCAACATATGCCATGAAGGTGAAAATGGCTTGGAGATGTTGCA
Source organism: Miscanthus lutarioriparius (assembly GCA_904845875.1). Taxonomy (NCBI): domain Eukaryota; kingdom Viridiplantae; phylum Streptophyta; class Magnoliopsida; order Poales; family Poaceae; genus Miscanthus; species Miscanthus lutarioriparius. Next base: position 25,264,361 of record CAJGYO010000003.1, read on the forward strand.
AAGCTCACATATGTGATGATGAAGAAGCTTATTGCACATGAGACATGACATTGAGTCATGTGATCAAGGTGGAGAAGATCAAGACAAGACTTGGCTTGATGGACCGGTTGCAAGCATAAAGGGCAAGTCAGAGGCTTTGGAGCGATGGACCGCGTGGCGGTGAAGCTTGAGCAAGACTTGGCGCCGATGGACGAAGGCAACGGTGGAAAGCAAGTGAAGTCAAGATCGATGAACTAATATGATCACATGATGATATGAAGTGGATCATATCATTGTTGATCATGTTGGTGCATGTGTTGCATCGACATTGGAGGAGATGGAATGAAATACGCAAGGCAAAGGTATAACCTAGGGCATTTCATTTCACCGGTCATAGGTGTGTAGAGAAGTTGATGACCGGGTTTAGGATAGATGGCCGTACTATCAAGAGGGGCAAACTTGTTTGCATATCGGTCATCTAGTGCCACTCGAGTGATGTAACTTTGCATCATCGCTAGCATCAAGTGGTGTGGCAAGTTGAGTGACTAATCCTTTGGAAAATATTTGTGAAAATCTAACACACATACACATGGTGGTGTACACTTGGTGGTGTTGGCACATTTGCAAAGGAGAAGAAGTTAGAGTTGTTGTGAATCAACTTAGAGAAGAGAAAAATGTTTTTCGGTGTACTACAAACTATAGGATGGTCCTTGGATTGGAATACTGTTTTGATCCATTGTGATTTGGATCAAGTATGCATGTGGGATGTGTAGCCCTTTGAGTAAGCTTTTCCAAAATATCCAAGATCATCAAAATCGGAGTTCAGAGCTGAGAGTTATAGCCGTTTTAGCGCTGAAAGGTCTGTGACCGGACGCTGGCGCGAAAAACGACCGGACGCTCAGGGTCTGCATCCGGTCAGCACCTACGAATCCGGTCACAGCGTCGGTCAAAGGCCCCGGTCGCTGAAAAACATCGCTGGAACCTCTCTGTAAGTGACCGGACGCTGGGTTCCGGTCAGTACGCGCTTTTCCCAGTGAAGGGGTAACAGCTATTTTAGCCCTTGAGGCTATAAAAGGAGTGTGTGACTGGCTTTGGGCTGGTTGCTCATCACCCTCACACCTATGTGGCTTGTGTAGGAGTGCTTGATGCCCTCTAATTCACTTGTGCTTGCAAGAGTGCGAATCGATTGCGAGTGAGTGTGATTCTAGTGTGTTGCATTGTGAGATTGCATCGAGTGGCACTAGGTGATCGAGTTGCAAGCCGGTGGTGCTTGTTACTCTTGGAGGTTGCCACCTCCTAGATGGCTTGGTGGTGGTCTCCGTCGAAGCCTGCAAGATGCTTGTGCGGTGCTCTGGAGAAGAGCTTTGTGAGGGGCATTGTGCTCGCCCCGCGGAACCCGTGAAGAGCAACTCTAGTTGAGCGTGTCATTGAGCTACCCTCACTTTTGGAGTAGGTTCTTGCGGTGCCCGATGTGCAGGCTTGGCGGGTGATGCTAATTAGCCGCCGAACCTCCAAGTGAGCGGTCGACACAACAGGGACGTAGCGTGTTGGCAAGCACATGAATCTCGGGAGAAAATCACCTTGTCAACCTTGTTCTTCCCATTGGTTTGCAATCCCCTTACACAAGCTTGTGATTACTTTTATATACATTGTGCTTGTGTAGTTGCTCTTGTAATTAGTTAGCTTGTGTAGCTCACTAGTTACCTTCTTGCTTGTGTCGCATAGAAGTAGCTCCCTTGCGTGGCTAATTTGGTTTGTGTAACCTTGTTAGTCACTTTGCTTAGTTTGTGTAGCTAAGTATTTGCGCTCTCTAATTTAGCATTGGTTGCCTTGTTATTGAGCATTGCTAGTGAGCTTAGTTGGCTTTGGGCTTTTGCTTATTAGCATGTGTAGGAGCTCCCTCTTTGCTTGAAATACTAGTGGCATAGGTTTGTGTGACCTTGCTCATAGAATTGGTTAGGTGAGCTCTTGCTAGCCTGGCACCTTTGTTGCTTAATTTGGATCTTTGCAAGGTGCTAGAGAACATAGATAGAGTGGTGTAGTATTGGCTAGACCGATAGTTTTAATTCCGCACTTGTTTCGGTTAGCCGACGCGATTAAGTTTTAGAAATGACTATTCACCCCCCCCTCTAGTCGCCATCTCGACCCTACAATATCCTAACATATTTTGTAGTATCTTTAGGATATTGCCCTTGATGTCTTCCGGTGCACGTCAAGCAGTGTCGTGCACCATAGGTCTTCGTCTTGTGGGCTGGACCGATCCTGGGAGCGCAGCCCATGTAGTCTGTTGTGGGTATCCAGGGTCGTACCCCCCATAGCTAGTCCCTGAGCGCCTTGTATCCGCTGTGCAACGTCGTCTTGAGCTTGTCCGAGCAGGTGTAAACAAAGCCGAGCAGTCAGACTCATGGTCCGACCACCATAATGAGTCGCCGAGCAGTTGTGGACCGTAGCCGACCAGCTTAACTGTCCAGCCGAGCATGAGCTTACCCAAGTTAGGCTTGCCAGAAGGATGTAAGGAGCTAAAGTTCAAAATCAAAAATTTCCTCGTAGTGGACCAAGTGTGCCCACTTAGAGTCCGACCACGAGAAAGAGAGATAATCGTCTTCAACTTTAGGAGGCATGGAGTCTTTCAGATTAAAGCAAACACACTCACCGCAAGTTGAAGTATGCACACTTACTCTCCGAGTCTGATAGTAGGTGATGTGGTCACATGGTGCCAGGGTCCAGAAAGTAGAAATAATGTAGAAGATCAGACGAGCAGGCAACCAGTCCACGGGCGAAGCCCTAAAATGAAAACGCACATTCACCTCAAGGTGAAGTGTGCCCACTTAGTCCCCGAGCCTGACAGTAGGTGACGTGGTCACATGGTGCTAGGGTCAGAAGCAATAGTAACCAAAAGAAAAGTCCCCAGTGTGGTGAGAAACCAAGCCATGATGACGTACTCCCTGAGCCACAAGTGGAAACCTCGGATAAATCAAATCATGGAGAAAAAGACAGAGTAATGGCTGTATAGTAGAAATTACTAAGCCCTGATGGTATTGCGGAGAGGTCGGTGAATATTCGGTGTGCAGTTACAAGTTGCGGCAAAAAATGGGCGATATGGGTTGCAGTTGCACGGAAGCCCAGATAACGACCCACCACACCGCTTCAGGAAATTCGGAAAGGCACAAATCATGGTGCGGTTTCCCAAAAACCCTTGAATGCGAAAAGTGGATATTGTTTCTTTATAACTATGCCACCGCACTCCACGCTCCCACCTATGACACTTCGCCACTTTGTCTTCCTCCTCAGCCTCGCACTCCCCCATTCACATTCACACGCGCTTCCACCGCTAGTCCCAATATAGATATGAGGAATGGCGCCGAAGAAAGGAAGTGGCAACACGAAGAAGGCGGCCGCTGGGGCGAGCCGTGATAAGGAATGGGTGCCGTCGCTCATGGGGGAGACGGCGCTCAATGGAATGGTGGAGGCAGGTGTTCTCCCTGACCGTGTCACCGCTGGATGGCATCCGGCCGACGGTGAGCCCTATCCAATGCCACACATCGACACAGTCGTAGTATTTGAGGATTATTTCTGGCACGGATTAGAACTTCCGATGCATCTTTTCTTGTGGGATCTGTTGGAGTATTGGGGAGTGTGGGGGTATTAACCCCTATACCCTTATGGCTAAGCTTGGGCCAGCCCGGATCGGTGGGTCCGATCCACCAAAAGACGACGTGCGGCCCGGTTAACCTGATCGGAGTCCCGCGCAAGGAGTCAAGGCGGATTTGGCGATCAATCAAGACCCTAGTCGGTTAGAATAGGAACCCTTATCTGGCCACATATGGCAATTATAACTGGCTAGGATTAGTTTCTAGATCTGTAACCCTGCCCCCCGAACTATATAAGGCGGGTAGGGGACCCCTCTAAAAAACCTCTCTCATTGACATATAGTAATACAAATCAGACGCAGGACGTAGGTATTACGCCTCCTTGGCGGCCGAACCTAGATAAAACCTTGTATCTATCTTGTGTCACCATCTTGTTTGTGGCTTGCGCATCTGTCTACCGACAATCTACTATCTTGGGTATACCCCTAGGTAGACTGTCGACCATATTTCGTCGACAGTGGCGCGCCAGGTAGGGGGTGTGCGTACTGCTTTCCAAGCAAACAAGGTGGTCATCATCTCTGGCTCCATGGCTACGCCGAACGGCCTCACGTTCACCGTTGGCCAGATCACCTGGACCACCGGCTCCGACGACTTCATCGCCATGACCCCGGAGGAGGCGTGGATTCAGTCTGCGTCGACCACTTCTTCACCTACATCGGCTACGGCTCTGACCACGATGGATGCGGCTCCTACCACGATGGATCTAGCTCCGACCATAGTACATCTAGCTCTGACCACGCCTGCATCACCTTCAGCCACGCCGACAACTTGTCATCTGCTTCCCCGCTACAAAGGGAAGCAGATCGACAACACCGACCTGCTCGACTCCATCGATCGCGTCGGCACCAAGCTCGCTGAACCCTAGCTCTGGTAAGTACGATTCAAAGTTAGCCTAATGAGCAGGTAACCGCTCCCCACAACAGATCTATCCAACCAGCTCGGACCAGTCGTCCTGCACGACTTGGTACAGATCTCGTGGTCACATCTACTCCTCAAGGGCGCTCTGCTCATCGCCGGCCAGCCTTCGCGATGGGTCTCCGGCTCTCCGAGTATGAAGCCTAGACGGAGAACTACCAGGTCCAGCCCTACGGCCTGCGAAACGCTGCCTCCAGCTATGCCTACAACCTGCAACGCCGCCATGATCTGTGTTTTATGCACCGACCTCAGCCGAAGCCACGCAACTTCGTCAACATGATCCAGATTGAAGATTATCAAGAAGGATCCGTTCACACAGTCCAAGAGGGCGACTCCAGCTCCTCGTCTAGCACCGCATCTAATGCATCTATCCACACCGAGCTTCAGCATCACGAAGATGAAGGCGTCAAGTACGATCTGGATATCCCAGACCACACCCCAGGGTTCTCGCAATTCCCGTCTTTCCTGCCAAGACGAGGGGATTTGATCCATGTTGTCAGCAATGATGAATCACCGGCAGTTGGCGAAACAGAACAAGAAAGGACTGCATGTGAAGCACGCAATATTGACCTGTTTAATTGCCGACAAATCGAAGCCGAAGCAGACCAGGAGGCACGACGCATAAGGGTCAACCACGTGACCTCAACGATGCTTTCGACAGAGTGGGGGACAAACAGGTCTTCAGAACTCCAAGTGCCAATGTAGCCATCGCCATGGCGACAATGCAACGGCTACCCAACACCCCGGAAACCCAAGCAGCTCACGATGAAATACAAGCCTATATGACGGCTGCTATGGCCCAGACCGTGGAGATTGTAAACCAAGCTCGGGCTCCATCCGTCTCGGTTGAGTTAAGCCACAGCCGCCAGCACCCAAGTCGCTCACAGCCGCCCAACCAACGTGGCTCGCGCAACAACGACCCATCAGACAACCGTCAAGGAGGAAACAGTAGCCATGATGGTGGCCAGGACAACAACCGCCGCCGGGACAACCACGACAATCGCCACGATAACCACGGTCGTAGGGCTAATCCAGATGGCAATCGAGATCGCCGCGATGGCAATAACGATCTCCGCCATTACCTCGGTGGATGCGATCTACGCGCTTGCATCAACCAGAGAGCCGACGATCGAGCGTCCCATGAAAGTTATCGCCGTATGGAATATGACACTGCCCACGGCCCGCCGGGTTTAAAGCAGTTTACTCCACACCTTCGCCAAGTCATATGGCCCAAGAATTTCAAGCTCGAGAAACTTCAGAAGTACGACGGCAAGGAAAACCCTGAATTATGGGTCATGCTTTACGAGACTGCGTGCAGATCAGCCATGGCTGACCAGCACGTCATGTCTAACTATTTCCTAGTCGCTGTTGGCCATGCGGGTCACCAATGGCTGGTCAGCTTGCCAGCGAACTATTTCGACTCTTGGCAGGAGCTCAAGCAAGCCTTCATCGACAACTTCATTGCTACTTGTGAACAACCAGGCAACAAATACGATCTGCAACGTATTCGAGATCGAAAAGATGAGCCACTATGCGAGTACGTCCGGTGTTTCTCAGAGATGCGCATCAAGGTCCCATCAATCTCCGACAATGAGGCAATCGAGGCTTTCATCACTGGCCTCCGCTTCCACGATGCCCTAAGGGACAAGCTCCTCCGCAAGAGACCTGATTCGGTCACAGCGCTCCTGGCCACCGCTAAGAAATACGCGGACACCGATGACGCTAAAAAGATAATTATTGAAGAAGCAGCAAGGGTTCCGAGCTCCGACCACCCCCCACACCACGACGACTACCACGGCAACCATGGTCGGAACGACAATTTTGACCGCCGCAACCAGCGCAACGACTCCCGCGACCACCGTGACCAACGTAATCAGCGGCGTAACTGCCGTGACGATTACAGGAGCAAGCGTGCTCGGGAAGACGACTGCGAGGTCAACACCGTTAAAAAGGGTGGCGGACGTCGTAACTATGAAGACGACTACGCCAAAGCATTGAAGGGGCCCTGCCAGCTCCATCCTAAGTCGAACCATACCATGGAGAATTGCCACGTCCTCAAGTCTATCTACACGCGCCAACAAGCTCTGGATACATCCGACAAGCCTAACGACGCAGGGGAACAGCACAACGAGGATAACGACGACGACGATGCAGACCCTCGTCACAAGTACGTCAAGCCAACCGATCGCGTGCACACCATCATCGGAGGCAAAGTGTCCATCGAGACCAAACGAGAACGCAAGCTGCTCGCCCGCGCTTGCTTGAACGTGGCCAACACCGACAATCTCCTCACCGATCCGCAGCTCCCTCTGTGGTCTCACCGCGAAATCTCCTTCAGTAGAAAGGACCAATGGGCCGCAATACCTGAGCCAGGGCATTTTCCCCTGGTCCTCGATCCTTGTATCAACAAAGTTCAGTTCGACAGAGTACTGATCGATGGCGGTAGCTCCATTGATATACTGTTCAAGAATAGTTTGCCCGCCCTAAAGATAGCTCAGGCAGACCTCAAGCCATACGAGGCACAGTTCTGGGGTGTTCTCTCCGGACAGAGCTCTACACCTCTCGGGCAGATCACGCTACCAGTGTAGTTTGGGACCCCGGATCACTTTCGCACCGACTACGTCAACTTCGTGGTCGCCGACTTCGACGGCACCTACCATGCTATTCTTGGTCGACCGTCGCTCACCAAGTTCATGGCCATACCTCATTACAGGTATCTAGTGCTCAAGATGCCTATCGAGAAAGGAGTTCTAACCCTCTGAGGCAACGTGTACGCAGCTTATACCTACGAAGATGATAGTTTCAAAATAGCAGAGGCTCACGACCTCTCTATTTGCATGGCCGAGACCGTGCTCGACGCCAAGAAGACCTCGATCGACCACCAGGAGATCTCAGAGCTCGAGGCTCCACACAAAAACATCAAGTCCAAGGAGCACAAGGTGATCCAGCTGGTTGACGGTGATCCCAGCAAGACGGCCCTTATCAGGGCCAACCTAGATCCCAAATAGGAAGACGCGCTCGTCAAGTTCTTGAGGAGCAACGTGGATGTGTTCGCATGGAAACCTGCTGACATGCCCGGTGTACCTCGGAACTTGATTGAGCACTCCTTGAATGTCAATGGCAAGGCCAAACCTATCAAGCAGAAGCTATGACGGTTCGCTCGTGACAAAAAGGAGGCGATTATGGTAGAAGTTACACGGCTTTTGGTAGCCGGATTTATCAAAGAAGTGTATCATCCGGAGTGGTTAGCCAACCCGGTTCTTGTACGCAAAAAGAATAATGAATGGAGAATGTGCGTTGATTACACTGATCTCAACAAACACTGCCCTAAAGACCCCTTCGGCTTACCTCGCATAGACGAGATTGTAGATTCAATCGCCGGTTGTGAGCTCCTTTCTTTTCTCGATTGCTACTCTGGTTATCACCAGATCGCTCTCAAAAAGGATGACCAGATCAAGACATCTTTTATCACGCCCTTCGGCGCCTACTGCTACAAGACCATGTCGTTCGGGCTCAAGAACGCCGGGGCTACCTACTAACGCGCTATACAAGCTTGCCTCAAAGACGAGATAAAAGATGACCTCGTCGAGGCTTATGTTGATCATATAGTTGTCAAAACCAAGGAAGCTCATACCCTTGTTGACAACACCGGGCGACTTTTGTAGCCCTTAACACATTCCAAAGGAAGTTAAACCCAAAGAAGTGCATCTTTGGTGTTCCTTCCGCATACTCCTCGGCAACGTCGTCGATCCACGATGGCATCGCGCCTAACCCGTAAAAAGTCAAAGCTGTCTTGGACATGAAGCCGCCCAAAAAGGTGAAGGATGTTCGGAAGCTTACCGGATGCATGGCCGCCCTCAGCCGTTTCATATCAAGATTAGGCGAAAAAGGATTACCGTTCTTTAAACTACTCAAAGCATCCGAAAAGTTTGAGTGGTCGGAGGAAGCGGACGTTGCCTTCACACAGCTGAAATAATACCTTACGTCACCTCTGATACTCACTACTCCAAGAGAAGACGAAATACTCCTGCTATACATTGCGGCTACTAATCGAGTGGTCTCCACGGCCATGGTGGTCGAGCGAGACGAGCCCGGCCACGTCTACAAGGTACAGCGGCCAATCTATTTCATTAGTGAGGTACTCAACGAGTCCAAGACTAGGTACCCATAGATTCAGAAGTTGATCTACGCTATACTGATAACATCCCGAAAGTTGAAACACTACTTCGACGGATATCGTGTGGTGGTCGTGACTGAGTACCCTCTGCGAGACATCATTAGCAACAAGGATGCGAACGGGCGCATCGTCAAATGGGCAATGGAGCTATGCCCCTTTTCCTTGGAATTTGCAAGCCGCACTACAATCAAGTCTCGTGCACTTGTCGATTTCATCGTCGAGTGGATGACTTAAGCACGCCTGCCTCTCCCGGATCCGACGAATATTGGACAATGTACTTCGACGGCTCTCTCAACATTGACGGTGCGGGAGCAGGAGTCCTTTTCATGTCACCATCCAAGGAGCAGCTCCGATACGTCCTCAGGATTTATTTCCCAGCATCTAATAATGCCGCCGAGTACGAAGCATGCCTACATGGTTTGCGCATTGCGGTTGAGCTTGGCGTTAAACGTCTCTATGTCTATGGAGACTCTGCTCTAGTCATCAATCAACTCAACAAGGACTGGGACACAACCAGCGAAAAGATGGATGCATACTGTAATTTGATCAGAAAGCTAGAAGGCAGGTTCTATGGCATCGAGTACATACACGTGGTCCGGGACAAGAATCAAGCAGCGGATGCACCGTCAAAGTTAGGATCATACCGAGCAAAAATCCCACATGGCGTATTCATCCAAGACCTGCTCACGCCTTCCATCGAAGAGAAAGATTCCGCGGCAGACAAGCCTCCAGACCAGCAATTGGTGGCTACGGTTCCGGCGTCAAGCATCGCCGAGCCCCCTCCGACCACTCATAAGCCTGACTGGAGAATACCTTTCATCAAGTACCTAACATATGGCGGCGGTTACACGATCGACAGAGAACGAAAGGCGTCGATGCATCGCAGCGATGCGCGATACACCCGTTGATGGCAAGCTATGGCGCAAGAACGCAAAAAGAGGAAATCTTGATGAAGTGTATAACCCGGAGGATGGCGAACATCTCCTAGACCAAATCCACTCGCTCTCTGCAACAACCACGTGCCTCAAGAACGCTAGTCGGCAAGGCTTTCCGAGCGAGGTTCTATTGGCCGTCAGCAGATGTCCGACGCAGAGAAGCTAGTCCGCCACTTGTGAGGGTTGTCGGTTCTTTGCTAAGAGAATCCACGTACCAAAGACATGAGATCCGCACAATACCAGCCTCCTCCCCCTTCGCATGCTGGGGACGGGATATGATCGGGCCCTTCAAACCGGCTCCAAGGAAATTTACATGCGTCTTTGTGCCGATCGATAAATTTTCTAAGTGGATAGAATACATGCCTTTGGTACAGTATCCTCGAGAAAAGGTCACACACGTTCCTCGACCAGGTGTCATCCATCGTTTCGACATACCAAACAAAGATCATCACCGATCTGGGTACTCGATTCACCGGAACGCTTTTTGGGACTTCTGCGATGAAAGGAGCATAGTAGTAAAATATGTCTCGGGGCGCACCCTAGAGCTAATGGACAGTCGTCGAGCGGGCAAATGGCATGATCTTGGACGCGTTGAAGAAGAGGGTGTATAGAGAAAATGACAAGGCTCCGGAAGATGGCTCAAAGAGTTACCGGTAGTGGTGCAGGGACTCATAACTCAAATTTCCAGTAATAACACGCCGTCTCGCCATACTTTATGGTTTACTGCTACCGAGGCGGTCCTCCCCGCAGATATAGCTTTTAGATCAGCACGAGTAGAGAACTTCGACAAAGGCAGGGCCAATGAAGTATGGGAGCTAGAAGTGAATAGCACAGAAGAGAAGCGGCTCGATTCTTGTGTACGTACGGCCAAATACCTTGCTGTTTTGCGTAGGTACTACAATAAGAACGTTAAAGAGCGGTTTCTTGTGGTCGGGGACCTGGTCCTGAAGTGGAAGATGAACCAGGCTGGTGTCCATAAACTCGCAACCCCATGGGAGGGGCCCTTCATGATCAAGGAGGTCACATGACCAACATCTTACAGGTTAGCTCACCTGGACGGTACGGACGTACCAAACTCGTGGCACATCGACAAGCTTAGACGTTTCTATGCTTAACTACTGAGATATGTACCCCTCTTGTATTTTTGATTTACTTCAATAAAGCTATTATTATTTCTCCGACCACACTAATGTGTCACTTCGACTTTTATGGTTATTCTAACTTAGCTAGTAAAAGCCGACCACCACTCCTATGGTTTTCAGAGCAGGACCTGTCTCTGGTTCCTCCCAACACGTGCATGGGATCCGCTCTCTACGTTGCGGGTGATCGGCAGGTCCCCCTTGGTTTGACTTGTCCACGTCTGCATGTGCACAGGTCACTTACCTCACACTCCGACCACATGGCAAACTAGGGCCGCACAAACTTTTCAGGATGATGTGTCGAGCAAAATGGTACAACTAAACAGAACATTATTATGTTCTCACTTAGTTCCACCAACATAAATTTCAAGCTTAAATACGCTTTATACAAAGCAAACAAGCTTATAATGATATACAGTTACGTTATTACAAGCTTACCTGAAGAGGCCCAAGTTTACAATAACACAACTATGTCCTCCTTCTACAGTTCTAAGCCTATTACATTGGCTGGTCGGGGCACGCGGCACCTACTACTCGCTGCTTCCGATATCCTACTCGAGTCTCGGGGACTCTTGTGCTAGTCGAGCTGAAGGGATGGCCCTGCCGATGCCTGGCTGGTCGAGGCCGCAAGCTTCGTCGGTTGGCTAGCAACAGATGGCGTTTCCAGCTGACTTGTCGATGGTGTACCCTGTACAGGTGTTGTCCCACCTCCACACAGGTTAATGTCGCCAATTATCTTTGACGATAGGTCTAGCTGGGCCACCCGAAGCTCCTCCGCCTTGTCTGGGTCTACCTCCTTCGGGTATCCAGCCTCCAGGCGCTTGAGATCGATCAGAGGGTAGTGGGCACGCACCATGCTTAGCACATGGGCGCCCGTGTACTCACCCGCCTCCTTCACGAACTCCTGGAACCATCCCCATGCTTGTTTGCATCTCTCGACTAGTCCGAGCTGGGGGGTCCTTGGCTCTTCCTCTGTGAGCGCTGGGTCGATAAGGTTGAGGATGGGCAAAATGCTAGTTGCCACTTCCTGGCACCGGTTCTTCCATGTGTCCCGATCTTCGGTGGCCTCGAGGCATCGTGCTTTCCAGCCGTCACGCTCTTTCATCACGGCTTCTAGATGCCTCTTGGCATTGACTTTGAAAACTGCACACCGTACAAGACATCAAATGTCAAGGCACGACAAGTCAAGGCGGGCAACAGAATGAGAACGGTGGTCTGGAATACTTACTCTTCAGTTCCTCCTTCACTTTGGTGGTGTGGTCCTAGAGTTGAGACTGGCTACGCGCCAGTTTCTCGTTGTCCTCCTTCAGGCGACCACACTCTGTGGTCACGTGGCTATTCTCCTCTTGGAGGTGGGTTACCTCAGCTTCTAAGCCTGCATTATAGCTGTCATTACCAACAATGCAACAACACGTGTCATACACTTGATGTGATAAAATGACAACTTACTTGTTTTTTGATGCTCTTTGTCATTGAGCTGGCCGACTAGGTTCTGGTTCTGTGCTTCTTGCTCTGTCCTCTCCTGGTCGACGGCTTCAAGTTGGTGGCGCAAGCGTTCCACCTCGGCCGCTAGTTCTCTATTGTTCACCGTGATTCCCTCAATCTGGTCGAAGCACCTCTTTCGGTACTTTGCGGTCTTCATCAAGTCCTGCATATAAACAAGCTAAGTCAGACAGTTCGACTACATTATAGGGTCAAGTGGTCAAGCCAAACATACCTGGACTTCTGTCACCAAACGCTTTGCCGCTCGTTCAACCTTTAGGGTCTCTTCGATCTCGGGGATTTCTTCATGCATAACTCACTCGTCGTTCCGCCAGCGCGACACATATACATGTTGTCGTTTGTCTTTGGGACGGCCTAGGATCTCTTCAACTTCGTCCTCTTCGGCCTCTTGTTCAGGGGGCGGCGCTGGGCCGGAGATAGTAGTCTCTACGACCACTATGGCTTTCCCACGAGCCGTAGCATCGGCAAGCGTGTTCTGTGCCAACTCTGGTTGCAGCTCCTTGGCTCGGTCTGGTTCCCTTGGCGCCAAGGTATCCGCCTCAGCAGGGTTAGTGCTCGGAGCATTTGTACTTTGCTCGGCTGTCTTCTCGACCAGCTGCTCGGGGACTGACGTCGGGCCGCTCGTCTGCTGAGGTTCCAACGGAATTTCTTCTACAGGTTCCTCCGCAGTCGGCTGCCGAGCAGTTCTTTCCGCTAGTACTGGCGAAGCCGTGCCACACCCGGCTATCTGGTTGGGATTTTCGGTGGACGCCGACCTAATATACCAGAGAAAGTTTAGAAGACAATAGTATTCAATACAAATTATAAGATTATATCAAAGTTATAGATACTTACAGCTCGGAAGCACGGAATGACATGGCGAAGGAACGTCTCTTCGACCGCGCTTGCTCCACGTGCTCGGCGGGTTCCACCGGGTCTTTTTCCACCACCGGTACTGGCATCGGGGTTTGGTGCTCGATACTTCCCCTGCTTATCTTCTATGTTGCAGTGGTCGGTGATGCGATCACTGCTGGCACAGAGGAGCCACCCTGCTCTGTTGACCCCATTTGTCTCCTCCTCTTTCGAGGGACGAGTCGGAAGATGTTCACATCCTCTGTTTCATCGTCTGAAAGGGGGAAGATGGCCTGGCGACGTTTGTTGGTAGCCGGCCGCTTGCCAGCAGCCCTGGCCGTTGCATCCTCCCCAACCCCGAGTACCGCCCAGTCGACGTCTTCGGTACTGGCTGGTCTAGGCGGTTGAGCCGGCAATTTGCGGCCAATCCACGCCAGGGGGCGGAGACACGAACACTGCTGCCCGGTCATGACCATTACTCTGGGAAACATAAAGGAGACAACAATCAATTTTTTGTTGCAACATAAATCTACAGGTACAAGGAGGCATCATTTACCTTTGGGGGAGGTCGGGCCAGCTTGAAGGCGTGCTTGATGTCGTTTAACCTGACATAATTGGGGTCGGCTAGATTGAATATCTCCCCAATTCTGGCCTTGATTTCTATCTTGTCGAGTGCCTCTTTTCTGGTCCTCGTCGGATCTACGCTACCCTGGTACTCGAAGCCAGGATGTACCCTCTTTTGGCAGGGCTGGATCCTTCGGCTGTTGAAGTTCCCGACCACGCTTGGACCATCCAGCTTTCCCCACGGGATCAACCCGAGCAGTTCTGCGATCTGCTCCAAGTGCTCGGGCTTCTTCGACCAGCTGTTCTTCTTCTTTGGAATCAACCCCACGTCACATAGGGTGATCATGTTCGGCTCTTCGTGGATGTAGAACCATTTCTTGTACCATTCATCCAGTGAGGTGTTCCATGGGCAGTGCAGGTACTGGGCCTTCATACCGTCACACAGATTGAGGTATACGCCTCCGGCTATCTTCGAGCCTCCGCTCCCTTTCTTCCGCAGACAGAACAGATGGCGAAAGAGGTCGAAATGGGGCTGGAAGCCACCATAAGCTTCGCAAAGATGGATGAAGGTGGAGACAAGAAGAATCGAGTTGGGATGTAGATTGCAAATCCCAATCTCGTAATACAAGCAGAGCCCCTGAAGGAAAGAGTGCACTGGAACCCCAAAACCCCGCTTGAAGAAATCCTCGAAAACCACAATCTCACCTAGTTGTGGATCGGGGAAGCTTTCTCCTTTCGGCGCACGCCATCCCATGAGTGCCTTGTTGTGGAGCACTCCCATGGCGACGAGGTCTTCGATGGTCTGCTCATTGCTCCTTGACTTCCACCACTCCTTCGCCATGACTCCGCCTTTCTTCTATGCGTTTCTCTTCGCCATTAATCTGCCCTTATTAAGAGGGTGGATGCGGTGGAGGAGGGATTTGTGGTGATTTTCGGAGGAGTAGGGTTCGGCGAGAGGAAGAAGAAGGTTGCGGCGGTGAATGACAATGGGCATCGGTAAAAAGTAACTTACCAGCTCTATATTATAAATAACCAAGGGCTCCGTCATTTCGTCCGCCCAAGATTCTTGGGAGACGTGCGCACGCGCCGCAGATGGTTGTTTTCACAACCTCGAGATCTACGCCAACAAACGCGTCTCTTCGTTTCCAGTGTACGCGCCTCTTCGTTGATAATGTGAGAGGGCCCACACTGACGCACCTCCATACAGGTGCCAAGCGACTGTTTGCCAGAAAGAGTAAGAAGGCAGAGTGATATGTTTTATCCATCTGCTTTTTTTACTAGACGTGGCAGATTGGACTTGACAGAGTAAGGAGATAAATAAATACACCAAATAATAATACAAGCGACGTTCTTTTTTTTGGCTGCATATCTTGAGCTCAATGATGGACCAGACCACTGCCGTGCTCGGGGACTGCCCAGACCACTGCCATGCTCGGGCACTGCCCAGACCACTGCCGTGCTTGGGGACTGCTCCGACCACTGCCGTGCTCAGGGACTACCCCGACTACTGCCACGCTCGGGGACTGCTCCGGCTACTGATGTGCTCGGGGACTGTCCCGACCACTGCTCGAAGATTGTTCTTCTCGGCTACATGTAATTTGTACTCACATACAGTTGAGAGACATTTATTTAGACCTTGCTACAAGACTCATACTTCTCCTTCCAGCAAGCTCGGGGACTACATTGGTACGATGCACCTGCCGGTGCATCTCGTATTGCTTGTACGACAATTGGGTTCTCAACTTAATTGGGAATTCTTTTCAGACCCTGGCACCACGTTCCTACGTCACCTACTACCAGGCTCGGGGACTAAGTGGGCACACTTCACCTTGCGGTGAATGTGTTTGTTTTTCGACCCCTACGCCTCTGATGATCAAGGACGCTACGCTCCAAGATGCACTTACATTTCTGTTCAGAAATACAAGTGGGCACACTTCCCAGGACGGAAATCTTTTTCTTTTTTCTTAAGAGCACCATATATTCTTCGGACAACCTACTTCTCCGGCGACAACGGTGGTCAGAGACGCCAAGGACTCAAGCCTTACTTGTCGGAGAAGGTTAAAATGGCGTGTCGCAGCATAATACATGGTGCTCGGGGACTAGCTGTGGGGGTATTAACCCCTATACTCTTATGGCTAAGCTTGGGTCGGCCCGGATCGGTGGGTCCGGTCCACCAAAAGACGACGTGCGGCCCGGTTAACCTGATCGGAGTCCCGCGCAAGGAGTCAAGGCAGATTTGGCGATCAATTAAGATCCTGGTCGGTTAGAATAGGAATCCTTATCCGGCCACATATGGCAATTGTAACTGGCTAGGATTAGTTTCCAGATCTGTAACCCTACCCCTCGAACTATATAAGGTGGGCAGGGGACCCCTCTAAAAAACCTCTCTCATTGACATACAGCAATACAAATCAGACGCAGGACGTAGGTATTACGCCTCCTTGGCGGCCGAACCTGGATAAAACCTTGTGTCTGTCTTGCATCACCGTCTTGTTTGTGGCTTGCGCATCTGTTTGCCGACAATCTACTACCTTGGATATACCCCTAGGTAGAATGCCGACTATATTTCGTCGACAGGGAGTGAGCCTGTGCAATCTACATCCGAACATGATCTTGCACATTGCTGTCTTTATCCACTTTTGCGAGGCGTATCTTGGCATTCTATCCCACTTCAACCTCTTCCGACACCTGTTCTGGCTAAAGAAGAAGGGCGGGGACGGTTCCAGAGTGGTCGGTGGTGTGTATCTACAGCTCCACGATGGGATGGCGAGCGAGTACATTACTGTGCCACTAAACACCTCGCTGAAGGGGTGGAATGCCAGGTGGTTCTACATGAAGCAAAGCCATCCTGCCATCATATGTGACGTCAACCAGGTTCTGGAGAACTAGAGGAGCTGGTCGGAGAAGCCGGCCAGTGCTAATATGGATCAGGTGAAGAAGCTCCTCGAACTGATGAGGGGCATGAAGATGAACGGAGTGGTGGTTACGGTGAGCTTCATAGTGCGCCACGTCCAGCCCTACAAGGAGAGGGCTCATCTGAGCTTTGACTTCAAGGGAGATACTGATGGCACCTGGGAGAGGATGGAGAGGCTGACGAAGGAGGCCATGCTACACCGGGCCACTGAGCTATTCGCTCCAAACATGCCGTACAGCGTGCCAGGGCAGCCAAAATCCTTCAACTGCATGAACCCACCTCCTTAGGTAAAAGTCTCGACTATTGTACCTGGTGATTTTATCCCATGCCGGTGTCGATCAATGAACTGATTCGCTTGTGTAAAGATCCATTTGTAGGAACAGACAGCGTACTTCTCGGGCGTGCCAAGGAGCGATTGGCCAAAGGCAGTGGACACCAGGCCAACCACTCAGCCAGAGGAAGGTGCCGTCAGCACCTCGTCTGAATTCGAAGATGAAGGTGTTGGTCTAAAGGAGAGTCGCCCCGGTATCAGAGAAAGTTCGGGGGAAAAGGGTGGCGAGAGATGAGCTGACCCGAAAGAAGAGTAAAACGGTGGGTGTAGCTCCCCGCAAGCCGGGTGGCATCTTGCTTGGCAGTGATCAAACCACTCGGACACAGGGTGCGCACGATGTCCGAATGGTCGGACGACGATGGGGCTCCAGTAGCTCCTCCTCCGAGCACTAAGGCACCATCGTGCAACACGCGCGTGGAGGTGCAGTCGAAGGGAGGGGAGGGAGTCCCCGAGGAGCAGGCAGAGGAGAGATCAACAGCAGGGGCCGCAAGACCTCTAGCCTAGGGCACGCGGGTTGACCCTAGAGCCGTGCCTGGGTGCTCGAGGAGGTAGCGCCAGTTCATAACCGTCTACCGAGAAGCCGACGTGTAAGTATCCTTACCTTGAAATCATTTGCTGTCCGATCTTTATAGTTGCGATGATTGATGAGCTAATCTAATGTAGAATGGGCGTATGGAGGATCTAAACCCTTTTGGCTAGACTGGCGAGCAACTAGAGGGTGATCCCCGCGCGGTGACCATGGTGGTGGACTCCATCCCAGAGTCCTCGGGCACTCGGTGGTTTGTGGAGGAGTCAGCCACCACTGCTGATGGAGTTGGCGGTGGAGAACGGTTGGCGACGATGGTGGTTGATGCGATGGAGACGCCAGGAGCGACGGCAAGATCCACCGAATCTTTAGAGGCGGGAGCGGGAGCTGCAGGTAGAGGAGATTGAGCATGAAGAATCATGACCTTAAGCCATTCGGATCCTCCACAAGCGGGGGGATAAAGTGGTGGTCATGGAAGAGGAGGACACCACCAAGGAGGTGAAGAGGCTACGGTCCACTCTTTCCACATCTATGAAGCAGATCAAGGTCAGTATTGCGTATGTGATGTCCATCTTTGGCGTTGGAGACACAGCCATTTATAATCTTGGTGTTGTTGCAGGGCATAGCGCGAAAAATCGCACAACGACAGCAGCTGATCAAGCGGATGGAGCGCCTCACCGAGGAGAACGAGAAGCTAAAGGAGGCGGTGAAGCTGATGGAGAAAAACGTCCAGAGGGCCCAGCGTGAGAGGAATCTTGCCGAATCAAACGCGAGCGACCTGGAGTACGAAAAGGGGCCTTATTCGAGCAGCTGACGACCGTCTCCGAGCAGCTGAGGCACAACTTTGAACGGCCAGAGCGCAACTCTGAGCAGCTAAGAAGCATCTCCGAGCAGAAGAAAGGTATTGTGGATCGGTGAACTTGTTCTGTATTGTTGAAAAAACTAGATGTTGCTGACGATCGTCACTTTTGTAGAGCAAGATGCGGAGTTCGGCCAGTTGCGTCAGGTCATCAGTCAACTCCAAGAGGAGAAGGAGAAAATGTCTGGGCGAGCGGAGAAACTGGCCGAGGAGCTGAAAGGTGAGTGGTTCATGGTCAGAGTTGTTGCTGAAGTGATTTCTTCATTTGATGGATCCTTTTGGTGCCTGTAGAATACCACCGAAGGACCAAGGCGTAGTTCGACGTGCTGGAGCTGGAGGCTAGAACCCAGAGGGGGAAACTTGATGCCGTGTTGGCTGGAGTCAAGCCCGTGCTCGACTGTATCCACATGGAGGTGGCTCCTCAGCCCGACGATAGGCCGTCCTATCCGGACGCCATCGTTGACAGGTGCAAGGCGGTGTGGGAGAACTTCAAAGGGTTCAACCAAGACGTCGTTGTCTCCATCGCGACACATGCCCTAGCGGTGGTTCGGTCCAACTACCCTGCGATCAACCTTCAAGCGATAGGGGCTAGATTCGCTAGAGGGACGGGTGCGATGAAGCAGGAGCAGCTGAAGGATGAGGTGGAGCACGCGGCGAACAAGCTAGCCGGCGATGTCGACCTGTTCGGTGAGGTGGATGGTGAGGGCCAAGCGCAATGACCTGAGCGAAGAGGAACCTGTATGGAACATCTGGAGAGGAGAGTTAGATGCACGAGGGCATAAGCAAACATTTATGTATGTGTATAAATGTTGTATGTAGACATCATATGCGTGTTTATGCGGCTGTCTAGCACTTTTGGTGAAAAAGAAACTTGTTGTTAACCCTAACGCGTTTATACATGGTATAAGTAGCGTCCGAGCAGTTAGTTCATTACTGGGCTCTTGGCCTTGGCTAGCCCATATTCCATAACATCGAGCGCTGGAGCCCGTGCACGTGTAGGAGGAACAGACGTGACCAAAGAACCACAGTCGACCACCCATAACGCAGAGCGCGGAGCCCGTAGCACGTGTAGGGAGAGATCGAAGACTAGGTTTTCTCCAAAGAACACAGAGCGGAACGTGTGCTGCTCGATGGTTGGTGAAATATCTTAGAGATTTTTTATTATGGAGAAACAGGGCGGAACATTTATGGAGATCACGTATAATTGTTGGAGTTTGTTAAGGAGTAGCAAAGAGCTAGCGACCATAAATGGAGATTAAACCGGAGTGGAGAAATAATGGAGACAAATTATGGCGATAAAAACTTTATTCATTATGGAGTGGAGAGTACATATCTAGAGTGTTTCAAGTATAGAAACGTATAAGGTGCTCGTTGTGCCACGAATTGGGGATATCGATTCCATCCAAGTCACATAACCGGTAAGACCCTGGTCGGGTAACCTCTTTGACCATGTAAGGTCCTTCCTAGGGGGAGGAGAGTTTGTGCATCCCTTCGGTTTTCTACTTTCTGTGGAGAACGAGGTCGCCGGCCGCAAATGAACAACCTTTAATGTTGCAATTGTAGTATCTTCGTAAGCCTTCTAGGTATTTGGTTGTGCGGATGCTGGTGATTAGGCGTTCTTCTTTGGCCCTATCGATGTCCTCTGTCCGAACAGCTGTGGCTTGCTCTTTATTATAATGCTCTACTCTAGGTGCTCGGAAGGCAATGTCCGCGGGAAGTACAGCCTCTGAGTCGTAGACTAAAAAATATGGAGACACAGCGGTGTTGCGACTAACTTGAGTGCGTAGTCCCCAGACCACAGCTGGGAGCTCTTTGAGCCATCTGCCCGGATGCTTTTCCTCTTTTTGGTATAGTCTCTTTTTGAGGGCATCGAGGATCATGCTGTTTGCCCGTTCGACCTGGCCGTTGGCTCTAAGATGGGCAACAGAGACGTATTTGATGGAGATGCATCGGTCTTTACAGAAGTCCCAAAAATGATGACCAGTGAATGTAGTTCCGAGGTCGGTGATAATGCTATTCGGGAGATCGAATCTATGGATGATATCTTCGAAGAGCTCGGCTGCCTTCTTTGTAGTGGCCGAAAGAAGCAGCTTGTATTCGAACCACTTGAAGAACTTGTCGATGGCGATGTATATGTACCGAAAACCACCTGGCGTAGGCTTGAAAGGGCCAATCATGCCCAGTCCCCAGCATGCAAAAGGCCAAGAAGCTGGCATGGTCTGTAATTACTACGCCGACACGTGTATTTGCTTAGCGAAAAATTGACATCCTTCACAACATCGGACGAGGTCTTCTGCGTTGGCGATGGCCGTGGGCCAATAAAAACTAGCTTGGAAAGCTTTGGCAACCAGGTTTCTCGAGGCCGCATGATTGCCACAGGAACCAGAGTGAATTTCAAGAAGTAGTTTCACTCCCTCTTCTTGGGTGATGCATTTATGCAGTATCCCTTTCTTGACACTTTTTCTCATCAAGTTCCCGTCCACTAGCACGTAATGCTTGCTATGGCGAATGAGGCGTTCAGTTTCGGTCTTGTCGGTGGGTACGTCATCGTTGGTGAGGTACTTGATGAACTGTTCTCTCCAATCTACAACCAGCGAAGGCACCGCAAGTACCAGCTGTTCGACGGGGGGGATTTCTTGAACTTCCTTCTCTTCCTTAATAAATGGTGTAAAGAGGTCTTGAACGAAGAGCCCAGGTGGAATCATGGCGTGAGAAGAGCCTATCTCGGATAGGTGGTCGGCGAGCTGATTTTGGTCTCGTACCACGTGGTGGTACTCGATACCGTAGAACTTCCCTTCAAGTTTCCTGATCTCGGCGCAGTACGCGACCATCTTCTCACTGGAACAGGACCAATCTTTGTTGACCTGGTTGATGACTAGCGCGGAGTCTCCGTATACTATGAGGCGTTTGATGCCGAGCTCGATGGCTATACAGAGTCCGTGGAGACATGCTTCATATTCCACGGTGTTATTGGAAGGCTGGAAAATGAATTTAGAGGACGTATCAGAGCTTGTCCCTGGTTGGAGTAATGAATAAAATGCCCTCACTAACACCGTTGATGTTGAGGGCGCCATCGAAGTACATCACCCAGTGCTCGGGGCAAGCAGCGGGGATGGGCTCTTGGATCTCGGTCCACTCTGCAACAAAGTCAGCCAATGCCTATGACTTAATGGTAGGCCTGCTTCTGAATTCGATGGAGTAAGTGCCTAGCTCAACAGCCCACTTGATGATGCGGCCATTGGCCTCTTTGTTGCGGAGGATGTCCCCCAAAGGGAACTCGGTGACCACGGTGATCCTGTAGTACTCGAAGTAATGGCAGAGCTTGCGCGACGTGACCATGATGGTGTATAGCAACTTATGAACTTGAGGGTAATGAGTTTTGGACTCATTAAGAACCTCGCTGATGAAGTAGATCGGACGTTGTACCTTATAGGCATGTCCAACTTCCTCGCACTCAACGACGATAGTCGTGCTAACGACACGAGAAGTGGCGGCGATGCAGATCAGTAGGGTTTCGTCTGGTTGAGGCATCGTCATGATCGGAGGCTTCGTTAGAAATAACTTGAGCTGCTCGACAGCTGTGTTAGCCTCCTCCGACCAGGAGAAGCGCTCGGAGGCCTTGAGTAGTTTGAAGAACGATAGTCCCTTTTCGCCGAGGCGCGATATAAAGCGGCTGAGAGTAGCCATGCACCCTATGAGCTTCTGTATATCCTTTACATAGGTTGGCCATTTCATGTTGGTGATGGCGGAGGCCTTGTCGGGGATGGGTTTGATACCGCGGGCGCTGACGATGTAGCCCAGGAGTATGCTAGATAGAACTCCAAAGATGCACTTTGAAGGGTTCAACTTCCATTTGAATCTTTTTAGGTTGGTGAATGTTTCTTCAAGGTCGGCGAAAATATTGTCGGTGGTTTTGGATTTGACGACCACATTGTCGATGTAAGCTTCGACGTTGCGGCCTATCTATTGGTCAAGGCACATCTGGATGGCCCTTTGGTAGGTCGTCCCGGCGTTCTTGAGTGCGAATGACATGGTGGTATAGCAATACGCACCGAAGGGCATGATGAATGACGTCTTGGTCTGGTCGTCCTCTTTGAGGGATATCTAGTGATAGCTGGAGTAATAGTCGAGGAAGGAGAGGAGTTCGCAGCCGGTGGTGGAGTCTACAACCTCATCTATCTGAGGCAGACCGAAGGGGTCTTTAGAGCAGTGTTTGTTGAGATCGGTGTAATCAACGCACATTCTGCATTCTTTATTCTTTTTTTGAACAAGAACAGGGTTTGCTAACCACTTAGGATGATACATTTCTTTAATAAATCTGACAGCTAGGAGCCGTTTTATTTCTACCCTAATAGCCTCCTTCTTTACTAGCGTGAATCATCAGAGTTTCTGCTTGATCGGTTGGGTGGTCAGCGAGACATTCAAGGAGTGCTCGATTTTCTCCCGCGGTACCCTCGGCATGTCTGCAGGTTTCCAAGCAAACATGTCGGCGTTGGCACGTAGGAAGGAGATGAGCGCGCTATGTCGAGGTGAGCCCTAATCTTGACAATCTTGGTGGGGTCATCGAGGCCAAGGCCGACCTCCTTTGTTTCCTTGGACTTGGTGGAGGCACGAGGAGGCTCCAGCGCTGGGATCTCTAGGTCATCGGTGGGCACCGTCTTGGCGTCGGTGACCACACTAGCCATCTAGATGGAGAGGTCGGTGGCTTCGGCAAGGGTGAGACTCTTTGTCTTGCAGGCGTAGGTGATGGAGAGGTTGGCCCACAGGGCCAGAACCCCTGCAGGCGAAGGCATCTTCAACACCAGATAGGCATAGTGCGGTATGGCCATGAACTTGGCTAGAGCTGGCCGACCAAGTATAGCATGGTAGGCGGTGTTGAAGTCAACGACGTAGAAGTTGATGTGCTCGACGTGGAAGTTGCTAGCCGTGCCGAATTGTACCGGGAGGGTGATCTCTCCGAGTGGTTTGGGAGCCCTGCCAGGTACCACACCCTAGAAGGAGGAGTCAGAGGGTGTGAGGTCTTCTATTCCAAGGCCTAGCTGGATGGGAAGATAGTTTGCCATGACGCTGGTATCTCCCCCGGCTGCACGCACAGCAGTGGCATAAGCTTGTAGCCACTGTGTGGGGTTCATCCGTCCCTCATAGGGCTCGACCCCGATGATTTTGAAACCATGGGGCCACCGGAGTGTCCGGAGTGCCCTCGTGAATGCTTAGGGCCCTTTAGGATCATCACCGTCGTGATTTGCAGCGTTGCCGGCGTTGAGTGGCTGGAGGGCTATGTCTGAATTACCAAACTCTTGCTCGTATTCTTGATGAAAGCGTACTTCCTCTTCATGGCGAGAGAAACGGCACCCGTCGATATGACGTCGCGTGTCCCAAAGATTGTTGATGTGTGCTCGAACATCTTGGTCGACTTCCTGATCGTGTTGGCGAGGGTAGTCGATGCGGTTCCCCCTAGCTCCCCCTGGAGGGGTTGTCCATCATCACACTATTGATCGGTGAAACGACTTCTGCTAGGGCGGCGATTGGATCTTGACGCAGCGGATCGGCGAATCGAGCTCGTCGAGTAGGAAGGTCTCTGATCCTGGTGGATCTCATTGACCTAGCAGTGTGCAGCTTTGAGCATTGCGACGACCTTGACGACTTCTGGCATTTACTCGAGCCGGGCGAGCTCATTGGCAGCCACGGCCAAGTTGGCACTTGGGGTCTTGTAGACATCGTGGTCGTCGACACGGACGAATTCATCATCGAGGTTGCGTTGGAGTGGGCGTGGCCTCCCTTGCGAGTCGAACTATTCATTGCGAGCAGCCTCGGCTAGCACAATGGTGGCCTCATTTGCTCGGTGCTGCGCACGGTTGGCGTTTCTATTGACGCGAGCTACGCGGTCCTCCTCGATTTCCTCATCCTGTGGAGGGCTGTCGACGCTGACATTAAAAATCCCACCCCCTCAGAAGGGTGGGAAAGGAGGTTGGATGGCGATGGTTTCGGTGACAGTCTTCGTAGAGCCCTAGGACTCAGAGTCTGGATTTTCCTCTAAGATGGTGTGGAGGGATGCTTCGGGGCGTCGACCGATCTACAGCATATTGACAGTCGCCGAGAGTTGGTCGGCGATCGGATCGGTGAGAGGATAGGTGTCTCCCATCTGGTCGGCGAATCTGCCCCTTAGGACATTCTGATGGATGGCGGCTGCAACCCCTAGAGTTTCCTGAGCATCCTCCGATAGATCGGGATCGAAGGGTGGTCGGCGCTGAACCAGAGCGGTCAAAGCCGATTCCACGATAGAGAGATAGTCGGCGAGCTTCTGGCCAACCTGATCGATGGATGCGATTAGATCGTCGTTGTCGATCCGCTTCCTCGGATAGCGGGGGAGAGGACGACGAATTGTTGGTGAAGACGACCTTGGAGGCGGTTTCGGGATCGAATCTGCTGTTGCAGGTGCTGATGTGGTCGGCGCAGAATCGATCTGCACCGGCTCGATGATCTCTCCATCTCCGTCAGCGTTGATGATCCAGGAGATCGATCCGACCGTAAAGATCTGGCCGAGTTGGGGGAGGGACGAAGAGCCTGCAAAATGTATCATCTTGTTCGTCATGGAAATAGCACGCACACCCCTACCTGGCGCGCCAACTATCGATATAATATCGTCGGCAGTCATCTGAGGGGTATCCCACGAAGGTAGATTGATCGGTAGAGATGCGTGTAATCGAGAACAAGACGGCAACAGAGACACAAGAGTTAGACAGGTTGGGACCGTCAGCGCGACGTAATACCATACTGTTGTGGTCTGTTGGGTTATATTGACTATGATATGATATTGCGTGTGTTTTAAGGGGTCCCTGCCTGCCTTATATAGTCTGGGGGCAGGGTTACAAGTCGATTAGATCTAGGAGATAACCGGAAAGTAATAACAGATTACATGAATCATGGGATCGAACGTATCCTAACAGATCTCGTAGTATCTCAGAATATCGCCCTTAATGTCTTGCGGTGCACGCCGAGCACTGCCGTGCACCGTAGGTCTTCGTTTTGTGGGCTGGACCGCTCCTAGGAGCGCAGCCCATATAGTTTGCCGTGGGTATCCAGGGTCGTACCCTCACCGAAACCCATTCCTAAAGAAAATGAAAACCCAGCATAGAAAATTCAGGCTTAACCATGCATGACTGTATGTAAATATAAATAATAATATACCACATGTATCGTTGCATAATATATATGGATGACAATGCGATGCGAGAGATAATGTGAAGTGATAATGGGTTCAAAGCAAGCTAGCTGATTCAAACAAAAGCTATCTGCGATGTAGATGGGGTAAAGCGTATTTTTGGAGGTGTCACCTGCGCAAAAGAAAAGCTATTATTAGTGTCTTGCGTTATGAGGTGGTGCATTCATCCACGACCACGACCATCACGCGTGCTTTCTCCGCACCAAAAATATTTGACCACTATAGCGATAGAAGAAAAAAAACGCATACAAAAATGACATCACACGCCAAAGCTAATGTCGTGTCGTGGCTTTGTCGTTAAAGCGAAAACAGCAAGGAAAGGATTAAAGGAAAGAGCTGGCAGCAGTAAAAAAAGCAAGGGCATCGACGTAATTTCGGGCAGAGACTCAAAACAGCATAACCATGGTGGAGATCCACCGGTAAACGTGGTGCTCTTTTGGCGCGTCCAGACAGGCTAGCGTCATCCAGCGAGACTGCGGAGTGGTCCGGGAGACGGACGGGGGCGTGTGCGCGGTGCGCCACCGGTCCAGCCCCGGAGACCCGACCCCGACGCGGCCGTCCCCACCGCGTCAGCGACAGCGCAGGCGGTCGACGCTTGTTGCTTTGCTTGGTCTGAGCCCGCTCCCAGCTCCGCTCCGCAGTGGGCGGTCGGCCGAAAGCGACCGCCGACGCGCCAGAGCCGGTAGGCCCGCCCCCAGTCGGAACGGTGGCAGATGTTTCTTGGCGGTTAGCTCACGCTTGCTGACATGTGGACCAGAGATCATGGGCCCGTAGCGTCAGTGGGTGTTTCGGGCCCGTAACTCTCCTGCTGCTCGGCGTCGGCGTGCGAGCAGCGAGGTCCAGGTGCATGCATGGCAATGGACAATGGTCATCGGCCGGCGCAGGCAGGAAGATAGGGTAGGGTCATTGGTCAAAACTCAAAAGGGTAAAGATTCGTTTCCGTTTAGCTCGCCATGAGCCCATGACTGTATGAGCAGTGAAAGAAATGCAGGCAGCAAGGCTGCAGCGTACTGTATGGTCGTTCCGGGAAACATACGAAAGTAAGTCGTAGCTATAGGATAGGACTAACCGTGCTGTTTGAACCGTGCTGTTTGGAACGTAAGAATTTTACAGAAATATCATAGGAATTTCATAGGAATTAGTTTAATTTCATAGAAAAAAATGCAGGAACATGATTTTTTTTCCGCAATCCAAACAAACCCTAAAACTCTAGAAATACCCTGTACTATGTGCTACGTATAGGATATGACTAACCGACCAAAGGTCAAAATTTCACCTCCCTGTACCATGATATAGGAGTAAGGTTAAATTTCTCACCCCAAGAAAAAAAATCTTCCCATGACAGTTTGATGCACATGAAAAAGGCGTGAAGCAACCGGGGTAAAATCCAACACCAGTTTTCTAGGGTACGTGGATAAAAGAATCTGCTTATCATAATCTATTCTTTAAACATGCCTCAGATTTTTTTTTGAGTTGATGTCATCTTATGTACTCTCTCAGTCTCTGTCACCAGAAAGATTATATTATGGCTTGCATGCTAGTTAAAGTGTTTGATGTTTGACCAATATTTTAGTTAAAGCGATTCATGCTTGACTAAGATTATAGTGAATGATATTCATATTTATAGTTTCAAAAGCAATTTATTATGAAAATATTTTATAATTAATCTAGTGATATTTATTCGATATCATAGATAATAAAAAAAAATTATCTATAAGTAGTCAAATTTAAGATACTAAAATATAATATTGTTCTATAATTGCATTCTTTCTTGAACCGGGGGGGTAATTCTCATACTTGGATGAGCTTCGACGCGCAATTATTTGTGCATGGAGTATCTTTAGCGGCTCCCGGATAAGATAGATTGACACTAAGGAAAACCAATAACCCTCGTAAATTACAAAGATGGGTTTTCAACATAATAACCATGTAGCCTCAAATTATAGTCCACTCAGTGGCGGAGACACCGCCCGGCCACCCCGGGCGGTCGGCCGGGCTTGTCGTCGACATTCAAAGAAAATTTTCTTTATATCAAAGTAGAAATATGTAGTTTTCTAGCTATATATTTTTGCATAGTAAGGATTGTCCGGGCTTCTAATAGCTTTTGGCTCCGCTAATGGGTCCACTCCCGTCAACTATTTTAAAAACGGTCTGAAAACATGAATACTTCAGGGGACCAAATTAAAACATAGTGGCGCCTAATTCATTTGATACTTCAGGTCCCATCGATCGACATGCGTGGCTTTCTGCTGGATCGCCCTGTACCAAACTACCAATGCTAGCTGCTGCTACGCCACTCTTTCTATCGATCTTTTTGTGCCGAGAGGCATAATAATGCTACTAGCACACTTGCGAGAAACAAAAAAAGGTATAGTAGCATACAGATCGACCACTTGCTTCATGGATCAATCACGAGGCTCGACGATCTGCTACATGCATCCAGCTCGATCTGCACGTCCATTATGATGGATCACCCGGTTGTACTCGACCCAACCATGAACCGTGCATGTGGCGTCCCGTGCTGTGTCCAATGATGCGTGGAACACAAAGAATGCCCCAATAATGATTTTCTTTTTTTTTTCGTGCCCAATGATTTGCATTGCTTTTGGTTCATCTCATCCTTGGACGACTTGGACAGCGATTATATTAATTGCTCGCTGATTTGCTGTCAATCTGCCATTGCCGTCACTGTGTACTTCACGTACATGCGCATCGAACTGTGTCTTATCGAAAGCCAGTGGTGGTTGTTGCACATGTTTGAACAATTATTATGAAGAACCGTTAGATTTTTGTAAGCATCAAAGTAGTATATATAGGAGTACTTATAGTGAAAGAAAAAGTTCATATATATAATACATACTAGTCGTGAATTCCTTCATACTTTTTCTCCTTTTATTCTATTCGGAATTCTTCGGTATTTAAAAATTTTATAGCTCGATCGATTTATCCAAACAGAATAACATCGGAAGCATTAGAAAGGCCGAGCAAATTGGATCGGCTAGATGATGCATGCTACGGTGGCATGTTATATACTCCCTCTATTCGAAAACAAGTGACGTTTTTTTTACTTTAGACATCGTCTTATTCAAAAATTTTATATAAATATTATCTATTTTGTTATGATTTATTTTTATCATTAGAGATGCTTGAATAATGATTTGTTTATTTTATAATTTATACAGAAACTTTGAATAAGACGAATAATCAAATAAGATGTCTAAAAATAAAAAACATCATTTATTTTGGGACTGATGGATTAGATATATAGATAAGAGCTTCTATATGTAAGATCCATGCTGGTTGTGTGCCAAACTATGCGCTGACCCACATGCACAGATTAATATGCCATCGCTGTTGACGACGGCAGCAGCTGAAGCCTGAAGCGGACGAACAACAACCATACCTAGCTGCGCCTACAGTACATGGCACGGCGGACCGCCGGCGATGGATCGCCCCATCACCATCCACATTCCACCAGCAGCAGCCAGCAACCCCATGGTGTGGATTGGGAAGCAACAGGGACAGCACGTACCGCTGAGCGCACATTGATAACCACCCGTAAAAGGTAACGATCGAGTGCTAATTCCCTTCCCTCCAATCGTCTCGACCTGCGATAGACGACGTGCGTCGTGGCATCTGCCTGATGCCAACACGCAAACCAGCGGATCGATCGGAGCACCACCACCGCTTGCCCGCCTGCGCGCGCCACTCACTCATCATCCCATCCCAACTCAAGTCCACACACGGCACGTTCCGTGCCGTGCTGGGTGTGCTTTTTTTCGCGCAGACGTCGCGGGGAAGGAAGGAAACCAAACCAAAGACGCCTGCCGGCTGCCGCGGACGCGTGACCGATCGAGGCCGAGGGAGGCGCGACCGAGCATGCGTCGTGCGTGCCGCGCGCCGACTCATGCCGGCTCTGCTGGCCGCCTGGCCCCCTCCCCGTGAGGCGTGAGAGAAACAAACTAGCATAAACCCAAACCGGCGAGGCGTGCACGGGAAATGCGTGATGTCTTGTGACGGGCTGGCAGGCATGTTCGCGTGCTCGGGCCGGCCACGCTACCCAACTCATCATGTGCTACTGAGGTTTGGTACCCTGCCGATTGCCAAACTCTTACGTACGGTCGGTCCCCGACACAATTCGATGCACCATGTGCTACTGAAAAAAAAACAAGAGCAACCTAGCTAGGAAAAACAAACGTTTTTTAATTAATAATTAAGAATAAAAGAAGTGCCTAATTCGAGGTGAAGCTTGAACTCTGTGGCACCTTCCATTCAACTACTTGTTGAGATGGGTTCATGTTCATTTCTTACAGTCTACCAAGTGACGAGAAGATGGTGGTGATGCCCACTGCCTACATATAAAGTTCTCTTTAGTTTTCTGCTCAAACAAAAGCGTTTAGGTGATGTTTCGTTCAGGCGAAGCTATAACAAATTAGAATGGGCTCACATACCTTGTGGTTGTGGGTGCATAAACATGTCTTATATAGTACTTAGAATTTTTAATCACGTTCATTGTTTTTTTTTTTTTTGTGGGTGCATTTGCACCCTTAACCACAACTTACCTTCGCCTCTTGTTTGGTTCGACCTTTTTTGTCTGCCATCGGTTCACCATGTGAACGGATAATGTTGCTTCTCCTAGTTCGTAGCCAATCACTACCAGCCCATACAATCTTGACGCCGCTTTCAACCTGGTGTTATATGATTTCACTTCCTTCTTCTCGCTTTCACTCCCTTCAACAACTTCTCCCTCGAGACTCTCGAGCTCCCGAGCTCCCTACAACCGTACCATGGCTTCAGCCCCCTCCAAATTCTTCTTCCCCGCGCCACACACAAGCGGTCTTGTTGTCAGGTCCCTCGAGATTCTCTTTCCCTCCATATTCTTGCTACCATAGAGAAGAGAATGCCCCAACCAGGAGAATAAATTAGGGTAAACTCGGCCTACGGTGGGCAGACAGCCCCCTATAACTTTGTGCTTAAGGAAGAAGACCTTCTCACGCAGGCCGATAAAATCCTCGAACCCCGTGTCCCGCCCTTACACAGGGGCCAAATATCCTGTGAGTGGGCCGGTCTATTAACCTGTGCTTTGGGAAACTCGGGACAGGCGAGGGGATTTTTTTAACTCTGGCAGGCGAACGAGCGCACCCGTGGGGGCTCAAACCCTGCACGCGAGAGTACTGACCGGACATCCTGACCAACCGGTACGAGAAGCCGTTGGCTAAAATAGGGTAAACTAATTGTAGGATATTTATTGATAGACATTGCTCAATATTGTCTTAATCATTATGCCTTGGCTATTATATTACACCCTTAATAGTTATCTAAAAAACTCATTATGCCTTGCCTAACTTATAACCATTTGACAACACTTAATTGTTATCTAAAAAAAAACAAGCAAAACAAGCCAAACTTTAAGACAAGCGAACGGGGCCATAACATCTACATATGAAGTCGAGGACGAAATTTATATCAACATTGTAGAGCTCAATGATATCTACAACTTTATAGTTAACAAGTTTTTTTTATTTAAAATTACTTACGACACCAAAAGTTGTTTTCTAAAAAAATCTCAATTTTTAAAATTCAAATTTAGTGTTTTTAAACGACATCGGATGTCAACACGATTATCAATATGATCCATATCATTGTTGTTGATATTCTTTGATAAAGCCATTTAAAGTCCTAAATGTTTATTTTATTTTTTAGATTTTAAAAATTCAAAATTTTTATTTTTTCAAACAACTTCGGTATAGATTGTGTTAATGTCCGAAGTCATTTGAAGTTTCTTTTTGAAATTTGAAAACTAAACAATAAAACAAATAATTAGGAGCCTAAATAATTTTAGATAAAAAAGTATCAACTAAAAAGTTTTAGATCATACTGATAACAGCTATTTTTGTATGGACCATGTCAACATCCATGGTCGTTTGAAAAATTCAGATTTTGAATTTCATAATCTAAGAATTTGAAAGTATTTTTGGCTCTCTACATAATATAAAATTTTAAACTTATCAACTGCAAAACTGTATATCTCATTGAGCTCGACCCGCCTAATATGCAAAAGTTAAGGTTTTTTAAATAATAATTAAGGTTCGTAGTATAATAGTCCGTAGCATAATGGTCACCCTTAACTTTTTTCCACTTATTTCAAAATATTATTCTAACAATATTGTTTTTCAAAAATAGTATATCAGTAAATATTAATATTAAAAGGTATCTTATAGCAAATTTACCAATAAGTACATGAGCCAGCCAAAGCTCATTCCAACTCGTAAAACTGCTCCTAGTCAACAAAAGCGGATACCCTGCTGACCTGCTCAGTGCTCACACTCTAGCTAGAAAATGGTACTAGGTGCAACAGATTGGTATGGTAGGCCCAGCTGGCATCAAGGAACTGACATTCGCCGCTGGGTCCTCCTAGTCAGCGACGCAACAAGCCCAGCAAGCAACAGGCCAACAGCCAACAACCAGCCAGCGCGCGCCGCCACCGACACGCAGCCCCGTTCGGTCCGCCGCCGCGTTGCCTTTGCCTCCTCCCCGAGGCGAGCCCCACCTCGCGGGAGGAGATGGACTGCTGCCGGCACGTGAACCCGTTCCGCGCTTGCGCGGGGCTGCGCGGGCTGGGCTACCTCATGGTGGCGCTCGTCGCCGCCATCGTCGCCTTGTCCTACTACGCCGTCGTCGTCTACGCATGGGGCCCCATGCTCCTCGCCGAGGGAGCAGCCGCGGCAGTTGCTGCCGCCGTGATCGCCGCCTTCCACATACTCGTAAGCGCCGACGCCCTCGCTCCTCTCCCCTTTCTGTTAAGATCTATGTTCAGTACTACAGCGTGAGACATCTGCAATAAGCTTATAGAGTCTGAAAGATTTTATTTCCCGTCCAAAGTTCTGACTTAAACTAATTATCATTTGATTCCCATCATCGATCAGATTGCACATTTATCACCGTTACTCGTCTGGAACTCTGGATGGATTCTAGGGTTAGTTAAGCTATGCCTGTCAAATGTGCATCCTAGGCATGTACACTGGGTACTACAATTATGATGCACGTACGCATTGCTGATGGTATTCTCTGTTCAGACCCGTACTGTTGTGCAACTGCGAAAATGTATTTGACTTCTGAGGCAACTCAGTCATTTGTGGGACACAGTTCGTTTGGGTTCAGTGGGTGACAATTAATCGCGGTTGACTCGAGGAAACAAAAGGTTGCTCTAATTGAGGTGTTGCTGGACACCAAACTAATTAGTGACATTTTTTTTTGGATGTGGTAACTGGTATGTGTTCTTGGAGGCTAAACTACATAACTACAACCTCTGCTATCCTCAAGCTGCAACTTTGACCTCGCCTTTTTCATATGAATATGGATGCAAGCAGGCGTGCCTGCAGGTAGCCTGCGGCCGCCGCTCCATCCGCTGTGATTATTAGCTGACGATGCAGGGCCAGCTAGCACCTGCATTCCTACCTGCAATAGTCTGCTGGGCTGTGCAGGAACCAAACAAGCAGGATGCGGACACCTGCAGCAGCCTGCATCCTTCATATGACTAGTTACGATTAAATCCTACCTATACGATAATCCATAGTTATCAGTTCTTGGCACAAGAAATTCAGAAACTTCAGGCACAACCCGGCAACCATGAGCAGATCGAACAACGCTAGGAGATCAGATGCCTTGGATCAAACAGCCGCAGGTACTGCGGTCGCGTGTGTCGTCGTCCTCGTGTCCGAGGAGGGTACCAGCAACAGCGAGAGGGCACCGAGATTGCCGGCGGGGGGAGGTGGGGGAGAGAGGGCAGGTGACAGTGGGCTGGAGGCGCCTGCCCGCGACCCTGAGCATAGACAATGGAGAATTGGAGAGGGAACGTGAGCCATCTCTGGTCGTTCGATGCTTGCAGAGGCAGGTCTTGCAGGCAGAGGCAGGCAGATGCAGGTGACCCGTTTCAGTCTGCTAGCTATTGCAGGTTGGGCTGCTTAAGCCCGCATCACAATAAGCAGGATCCTGCAGTGGCCGCTAGGCTTATTTTTGCAGGCGGGCCAAGCAGGCTGGCAGGTAGGCCCGCACCTGCTTGCATCCCTACATATGAATATGTCAGTAAATAGTCGTGAAATCTCTTTTCTTAACAACAAATCTAACTATACCCTTTTGACATAAGTTAGTGGTCCCCAGATGCTTTGTTTTTTCAAATTAGCGGTCATAGCTAGAGATGTTCGACTGCACGTTTCATTTTTCTCGAACATGGACTGGAGGTTTTAACATCATATTTCTGAATGAAACATTAACTACATACGTTCTAGGTTTCTGTGGCATATGAGGCTAACTAAATGATGGCGAATGTCTTGGAGGCATTTCCTTGGAATGTTTGGGATTTATCCAATGAAATACCACCCATACAGATACCCGCTTAAGGATTTAGGTACCACCAAAAAATGTGAAAACTGTGAAGCAGAAGCTTGATAGTGAAGTTGAAGTTTGGAGGCCTTAAAGGAGAAAAACGACGTTAAGTTTTCCATTGGGTTTTAATTAGATGAAGGCACATTTCTATAATTGGGACTGATACGTTGTAGAGTGTCTAGGTTCTAATTTCATATTGTATATTTTAAGTTTTATAAATGCAGCGTGTTGCAATCCTCAATAAAGATTATGGTACCTTTATGACTATCAAGGACCCTTTCTATTGCCGACTTTACAAATTTAAATAGTCGAGTAGATCTCTTAATAAAACCATTATGTACTAAAATTAGATTTGCTAACGGTTTTTCCTTTTAAGGCTTTTTTTTTGGCTAGTTGTGTCATCAAACAATCTGGTAGTTCTTACTTTCATGGCTGGAAGGCAGGCTTTCATGATGAAGTTTAACTTCAATTGTACAGAATGTATTAGAACTGTCTTTTTCTTCTTGGTTGTCTTCTTTGGTTTAGCTGCTTTGGCCGTACCCTTACTGTATAACTCCTTTTTCTTTTCTGTTTGTACAGTTTTCCTTATATATTATTTATATAATACCAGTACCACTGTTGGGTTTCAATTACTGCTTTCTCAAAAAAAAAAAAATCTAGCAGAGAAATCAAGCTGTCAATTGTTTTGTAACCTTATTTGTGTAGTTCACCTTCTTGTGCTTTAGAATTGCTTTTTTTTCTTACATGAATTGGATGTTCCAATTCCTAGATTTCATATAGGGAAAAAAACTTTGATTCTTCCAGGTAGACTGAGAATATCTCGTTTTATAAACAGTACTTTGAATTTTTTTACATTTTTTACTTTTTAACATGGACTTTAAAATTAGAAATACAAACATGATTATATTTGATTCTGTCTTGCTTAAACTTCTTCAGGGATCTTGTTTATTCTGCAGCTTGCAATGATTCTGTGGTGCTATTTGATGGTTGTTTTCACTGATCCTGGTGCTGTACCTGAAAACTGGAGGCATGATGCTGAAGATAGTGGGAATCCTTCATTTTCCTCTTCAGAGGAGCAAGGAAGTGCTCCTAGATATTGTTCTCGCTGTCAAAATGGCAAACCTCCCCGCTGTCATCATTGTTCTGTTTGTAAGTCATCTTTCCTGTGGATAGTAACTAGCCTTTAACTAATGACCACTGTTTGAAAAGTTGCAACACAACCATTGTTCATTAGTGATTCTTTGCCAAAGTCACATGTTACCTACAGTAGTATTTGTGATAGTTATCTCATATTTATGTTAACTTTTTTTTTTGTCACTGTTCAGTTTTTTTGGTTCCTGATCCAGATCTTCCTGTTGATGTTCCTTGCTACGATTGAAAAAAAAGCAAACACTGTCAAATTTCTGCAAAATATCTAGTGGTTATAATGGCATTGAACATTAACCAGTCTTCATATAGCAAATCTACAAGATATACATGCATAGCCAAGAATCTCTTTGATGTTCTTCTGGTTTTATTAGCTTGGCTAAGGATCTGCCATCCTCTTATCTTGTTTCTATTGCATCCATAAAAGTTTGGATGAATAAGTTAGATGTCACCTAGTATTTCTCTGGGTTCTTGTTTTAACCTTTTGTTCTTATGCAGGTAACAGATGTGTGCTTAAAATGGACCATCACTGCATTTGGGTAGTGAATTGTGTTGGAGCAAGGAACTACAAGTATTTTCTCCTTTTTCTGGTACAGCTGAAACATTTAATGTGGCTTCCCTGTTCTTGCTTATTCTACACATTTGTATCACTGAAATATTGCTTGTTCCTCTTCATTTTTTTTTTACATTTTCCTGTTTCACTGACCATGTTGCCACATAGAGTTCTGTTTTTGAAATTTATTGTTTGGTATGTTCTTGCAGAAACTGTCGCTATATTTGTACAGTTCCATAAATCTGACTTTATTTCTTTAAAAATGTGGATAGCTGACGTGGTTTTGACACGGAGCATTACTTTCTTGCCAAACTGTATGTAGAATTGTGTTTATTCATCTCTTTATGCTGAAAAAATATTTGATTCTCCTGCAATAAGGAGCCTGTAAATGCTAAACCAGTAATCAAGGCCTTCTCTTCAAGTTCAACCTTTCTATTGGTTTGGTTCTTGCAAATATGTAATAAAACTTGGCCATAATTCTGTTCCCTAGCTGGCATGCTGACATACCAACAATTGATTACCAGTCATTAGTATGCAGGTGTGCAAGCTCTACTTTCTGCTACTAGATAAGTTTGTCAACCATTAACAAAGAGCCCTAATAGTTGAGGCCAGGCCTGTACTTAGAACAAAAGAAACATGATTGTATTTTTATTTACCTTTTACTTCTCTATAGTGACGTTCTCTGTTTGCCTGTTTAGATACCTTATTTCTTGTTATTTATTTATCTTAAAGTTGATTTTCCTATGTTATATAGGTGTATGCATTTATTGAGACTGTGCTGGATACCTTGGTACTACTCCCAAACTTTATTGAGTTTTTTCAAGATGAAAGTAGGCGTTCCAGCTCTCCTGGGGATATTGCTATTCTATTTCTTGCTTTTGGTAAACCTTTTCCTTTCCTTGGAAGCATCAAACTTACTTACCTCAAAGTTGTGCAAGTTACGTAACAGTTGGTCTTTGTTGCAGTTCTAAATTTAGCATTTGCGCTGAGCCTCCTCTGTTTCATTGGAATGCACACGTCTCTTGTTACACGTAATACGACTTCTATAGAGGTGATTTTGTGACATTAGTTATCTTGCTCTTTTTTTGCACAATTCATAAATAAAGAAATGTCTTGATGACACATCAAACTTCATCTACCTAATTACCTGTTAATATGGAAACTGGATCAAATGTGGCCATCATGCACAAGATTCAAAATGCAGTATTCATCAAATGGAATTGTATAGCGCACACACTGTCCAATCATTTTAATTCTGATTTTGATTGTTTTCTTCTCTTGCTTCGCACTCAATAATTTCAGCACTACATCCTAGTAGATTAATACTCCCTCCATTCCAAATTATAAGACGTTTTGTCTTTTCTAGATACATAGCTTTTGCTATACACTTAGATATACATTATTGCTAGATACATAGTAAAACCAATGTATCTAAAAAAAACCAAAATATTTTATAATTTGGAATGGAGGGAGTAGCTTGTTTCCTTGATGGCATTCCAAAAACATTACAATTTGATTGCTTTGGATCAATCTTGTTCCAGGTCTATGACCGAAAGAAGTCAGTTTCATGGAAATATGACCTAGGATGGAAAAGAAACTTGGAGCAGGTAATCTTTATGGTATAATTCACTGCCTGACCTTTATATCATATACGTCCCGTCCATTTGTAATACAGGTTACTGCAGGTCTTTGGTACCAAAAAGTTGCTCTGGTTTGTTCCTTTGTACTCTACAGAGGATCTGCACAACATCCCTGCGCTTCAAGGCCTTGAGTTCCCTACTCGCTCCGATGCAATTGTCTAATTGCATAGGATAACTAGCAGAGTGGCAGCAGTGTATTCTATGACATAGGGTCGTCTCACATTTACACTATATAGGATTTCTATACGGAGATCTGTTAATTCTTTTGTGTACAGAAATACACATGCAATTCTTTCGTGTACCAGCTGTAAAGACCAAACAGATATTTACATAATCCTGTTAATTCTTTGGTTGATTAAGATTTTAGATAATTTTTGTCGGGTATCGATATTAGGGATACCCAAAGCAAGGAATTTAGCGTCCACGCTGACTTCTCCGGATGGCTCAAGACATATTAAAAGGTCTCGTCCGACCTCGAGGCCGAGGGCTCCGTCTCGCCCGACCCTCTGGGCGTGGGTTCCGTCTTGTCCGACCCTAAGGACGTGGGTTCCGTTTTGCCCAAGGCCGTGAGCTCTGTCTCGCCCGACCTCGAGGCCGTGGGCTCTGTCTCGTCCGATCCTTTGGGTGCGGGCTCCGTCTCGTCCGACCCTAAGGACGCGGTTTTCGTCTTGCCCATGGTCGCGGGCTCCATCTCGCCAACCTCGAGGACGCGGGTTTCGTCTCGTCCGACGGGGACCCATATCGCCGCCAACCACTCCAGGTCCAAGCGTATGGGCTTGGATCAAAACTCTGACGCCAGGGAAGAGGCTGACACGCCTCGATGTAACACGTGGCCATGACGGGTCATATCTGGGGATTTACATCAAGAACAGTGTTGGACGTGCCGATGCTGTTCTGCATAATCCTCGTATGGACGCTGATAGGCGCGTCAGTTCACCACGACGTCCGCCGGGACATAGTGGAACGCCATGACCGGCAGATGACGCCTGCGCATGATGCCAGTGATGAACAAGGCCGCGACATGGAGCCGTCCCTGTTGACATCTACAGGATCGGCGGGACCCGCATAAAGGAGAAGGACCCAGCAACCCTAGAAGCCTTCTTCTCTCTCGTTCTTCTACTTTTCCTCCTTTGTAACATGTGCTTTCCCTTTGTTTATAAAAGGGGAAGCAGGGTACCCCATAAAAGGAGGGATCTTGACACAAGAGCACGACACTAGCACACGGCTGAGCGGCAAGCGAGCTCTCAGCACCTGTTCACTCCTTCCCCCAGAGACTTGGGATCCTCTCCCTCTCTCGCATGTTTGTAACCCCTACTGCAAACCAAGTGCCGGTAAC
The DNA here is from genome assembly GCA_904845875.1 of Miscanthus lutarioriparius. NCBI lineage: Eukaryota > Viridiplantae > Streptophyta > Magnoliopsida > Poales > Poaceae > Miscanthus > Miscanthus lutarioriparius. The sequence continues at coordinate 25,302,966 of CAJGYO010000003.1, forward strand.
ACGAGTAGCAGTGAACTAGACGTAGGGACGTTCCGTCCGAACCAGTATAAACCCTTGTGTCCTCCAAGCACACCATCCGAGTTAGACGCGCAAATACAAATATACTCGTCGGTGGTCTAAAAACACCAACAGCTTGGTGCGCCAGGTAGGGGATTTTTGCCGTCTCGACGTCCACATTAGGCCTCGGATGGCTAGTCACGGCGTTAGCTAGGTCCTGGCACGCATGTGCGCTTCGGGAACCTGGACTTCATCGTTACGACGGAGGGAGAGTTGGCGTAGGTTCTCGCCACCGTCCAGCCTCTCCACTCCGTTGGTCTCGATGCGATCGCCGAGGCGCTTGAGGAGCTGTAGCTGCACGCACTGGAGGCCCGCGCCCCTGGGAGCGACCAGCTCCTCGGCTTCGATTACGGGAGGCAAGAGCGCCAGCTCGGCGTCTTCCTAGGGACCCCGACCGTCCCGGGAGGACCTGCGCTGCCTCACCTTCTTGTTCTCCAACGTCATGACGTAGCTTGCCGAAGGAGAGCCGCTCTCCCTGGAATACCTCATCCGGAGCGCCCCGACAACGCTCCCGTTCGGTTTGCGCAACGCCACAGAGATCGTTGGCCACCTTGTGGCGCAGCGCACGCCCCCTCCCCTATGAAAGACGAGTTCGTGGGGATGACCGAATACATCGCGGAATCTTTCCACGATCTTCTCACGGGAGAATCGGAGTCGCCCTTCGAATCTGACTCCAGCAGGGGGAGCCATCACCCCTCGCGAGAATGTTTCATGGCAGGTACCCCGAGGGATACATCGAAAGCATCCACAAGGGAGGGGCTACCCCAACAGACAACCTTGATGACGAGGTCGAGGGGGATGCAGGGGCCCCACCTCGCCTGCGGGTAGAACAGCTGAGGGTGCGTCACCAAGAGCTCAAAGAAGCATGACTCCAGCTCGTGCAGGAACATGTGGAGCTCGAGCGAGAGATCGAGCGCCAAGGAGACGGTGGGCATTAGCGCGTCGTGGCCCACGACGTGAACCGAAGGATCATCGAGGATGACGAAGCCCTCCCACACTTCACCCGGGCAAGCCAGAACATCGCCGCCACGATGGCCTTGCTTCGGGGGCCTCCGGAGCCCGCGACACCCGAGGATCGTCGGGCCCATCGCGAGATTCACACGCTACTCGAGCATGCAGCGGCGCAGCAGGCCAAGAGCTCGATGCCTCAGAGCGACCCGACAGGGACGTGTCAGTCCACCAGGCGTGCGAGGCGGCAGGCCGCGCGCCGCGTCCTCGGTGCATGAGCATCTCGGCCTCCACCGTGACACGTGCAACACCCTAGATGCCCGTAGGCATTCCCGCGGCGATGAGAGGGAGGAGGCTAGCCGCGGCTACCACCCTCGTCATGGCGAAGCCTCGAGCCTCAACTTGCCGGGACCTTAAGCCTTTGGCCGACACATCCTCAACGCCATCTTCCTACCACGGTACCGACCGTCGACCAACATCCTAAAATACTCTAGGGAAACAAACCCCGAACTGTGGCTCGAGGATTATCGGCTTACTTGCCAAGCCGGTGGAGCGGATAGTGACAATTTTATTATCCGCAACCTTCCATTGTTCCTAGCCGATTCAGCGCTGAACTGTGGCAGAACCACCCGAGATAACACACCTTCGGAGGCGCTCGTCTTCCACTAGACACTAGGCACCCCGAAAGTAAGCTACCTCGGACAGTTCCGTCGAGCACACCCCAAGGAAGAACTCGAACAATCCATGTTTTCATCTAGAATCCAATAATGAGAACAAGTTTACAATACTTAGTCCATTTCATACAACAAGGGTTCTCGGAAATATATTATTACAATACCAAGTTCAGAGTGCGGAATTTAAACAGCGGAATTGAAATAAACATCTAACGATAAGATACAAGGATCCGTCTATGACCACCAGAAGAATCCTCCACATAATAGCCACTATGTAAGGTCAAGATGACGGACTAGAGGGGGGGTGAATAGTCATTTCTAAAAATAATCGCGTCGGCTAACCAAAACAAGTGCGAATTAAAACTATCGGTCTAGCCAAGACTACACCCCTCTATCTATGTTCTTTAGCACCTTCCAAAGATACTAATTAAGCAACAAGGGTGCCGGGCTAGCTAGAGCCCACCTAACCTATTCTAGAAGCAAGGTCATACAAACCTATGCCACTAGTACTTTAAGCAACAAGGGAGCTCCTACACATGCTAGTAAGCAAAAGCACAAAGCCACCTAATGCTCACTAACAATGCTCAATAACAAGGCAACTAATGTCAAATTAGAGAGCACAATTACTTAGCTACACAAACTAAGCAATGTGACTAACAATGTCACACAAACCAAATTAGCCACGCAAGGGAGCTACTTCTATGCTACACAAGCAAGAAGGTAAATAGTAAGCTACACAAGCTAACTAATTACAAGAGCAACTACACAAGCACAATGTATGCAAAAGTAGTTACAAGCTTGTGTAACGAGGATGCAAACCAACGGGAAGAACAAGGTTGACACGGTGATTTTTCTCCCGAGGTTCACGTGTTTGCCAACACGCTAGTCCCCGTTGTGTCGACCGCTCACTTGGTGGTTTGGCGGCTAATTGGCATCACCCGCCAAGCCCGCATGTCGGGCACTGCAAGAACCTACCCCAAAAGTGAGGGTAGCTCAATGACACGCTCAACTAGAGTTGCTCTTCGCGGCTCCCACGGGGCGAGCACAATGCCCCTCACAAAACTCTTCTCCGGAGTACCGCACAAGCTTCTTGCGGGCTTCGACGGAGACCACCACCAAGCCATCTAGGAGGTGGCAACCTCCAAGAGTAACAAGCACCACCGGCTTGCAACTCGATCACCTAGTGCCACTCGATGCAACCTCACGATGCAATCGCACTAGAATCGCTCTCTCACACAATCTGATGATCACTATCAAGCATATGTGAGATGGAGGGCTCCCAAGCACTCTCAAGCATGGACACAAAGTCCCCCGAGGTGCTCAGCACTAGCCATGGCCGAGACACCCTTCTATTTATAGCCCCACGGGCTAAACTAGCCGTTACCCCTTCACTAGGCGTTTTTCGGGTTGACGGGACGCGCCGGTCATATCGACCGGATGCAGGACCTCAGCGTCCGGTCAGCGGATGCTCGCCACATGTCGCCACCATTCAACCTTAGTCGCTTGATCTCAATGGTCAAGTGATGACCGGACGCAGCTGCTCAAAGTGACCGGACACAGCAACCCCAGCGTCCAGTCGTTTCTAGTAAGGCACCAGTCGCGACCGGACACGTCCGGTCGGTCACGATCGGACACAGCATCAATGTCCGGTCCTTCTCCACCTTCTCTGCGTCGCCTATGTCATTGTACGTCAGCCTGACCAGACGCACCCTGCCAGCGTCCGGTCACTTTCAGCGCCAGCGTCCGGTCAAAGACCGACGCCTGCACGCTCTCTGCCGCCACTGACCAGACATAGGACTCCAGCGTTCGGTCACCACGAGACCAGCGTCCGGTCCACTCTGTGAGACCCTGTCTTTTTGATATAGGGCACCGGTGGCATCGTTGGATTGTCTGCACTCTACAGGCGGACACTCCACCGGTGGAGTTCCTAACCCTTCTCGCTTCCATTTCATCGTCGAGTTGATCCACATCAACTCTAACTTCATCTCCTTTATAAAATGTGCCAACACCACCAAGTGTACACCATCATGTGTATGTGTGTTAGCATTTTCACAATCATTTTCCAAAGGATTAGCCACTCAACCTGCCACGCCACTCAATCCTAGCGATGATGTAAAGTTAGATCACTCGAGTGGCACTAGATGACCGATATGCAAACAAGTTTACCCCTCTTGATAGTACGGCCATCTATCCTAAACCCAGTCATAAACTTCTCTACACACCTATGACCGATGAAATGAAATGCCCTAGATTATACATTTGCCTTGTGGATTTCATTCCATCTCCTCCAATGTCGATGCAACACATGCACCAACATGATCAACAAAGATATGATCCACTTCATATCATCACGTGATCATATTGGTTCATCGATCTTGACTTCACTTGCTTTTCACCGTTGCCTTCGTCCATCGGCACCAAGTCTTGCTTAAGCTTCACCGCCACGCGGTCCATCGCTCCAAAGCCTCTAACTTGCCCTTCATGCTTGCAACCGGTCCATCAAGCCAAGTCTTGTCTTGATCTTCTCCACCTTGATCACATGACTCAATGTCATGTCTCATGTGCAATGAGCTCCTTCATTATCATATGTGTGAGCTTTGCAACATCTCCAAGCCATTTTCGCCTTCATGGCATATGTTGCTCACACACATGTACCTGTGGACTAATCACCTGTGTATCTCATATAAACACATTTAGTCCACCTAGGTTGTCACTAAATTACCAAAACCACATAAGGACCTTTCACACTCCTCAAGCTACACCTGCAATAAGGGTAAATAAACCCTGAGTACATATTGTACTCACAAGACTTACCCGACTAGCGGGAATAATTTCCCGACTCCAAAGGATATGATAAGCTTTATGGTTTGTTGGGTTTCCTTTTTGCGAAAAGCATTACTAGTAGTGAATCCTTATGTATGTGTTTTATTAGCTATCATGATTAGTTTATTAGCTAACCATTCTAGGTAAGCACCTGTTCTACTTTCAAGCAAGAGTTGAGCAAATCAGATCCATTCATCCCCTTTTATCTTCTAGTTCTTACTACGCTGCTAGACCATAGCCAAGTCATATTGTATCACATGATGATTCATGAACCAATGTATCCATGCTGGGTACCCCAAAACACACGCCCTGCTTGTACCCTAGGCACAAGCAAGACCAACCCACCACTCTTCTGTCAAGGGGTCCAGGTCCCCGTCCAAACTTGGACTCCAAGCCCCCACTCCTAAGTCCCAGACTCATTGTGGTGCTTAGACCTCCACCATCCCCACCTCCAATCAGTTGGTCTAGAAAGAGCCGGAACCCACGACAAGAGAGCAACGAGCCTTCTCACTCCCATAAGCAAGTATGTGCTTAGGATAATAAGTCTGTGACCTGACTACCATCCACAGCAATGGACGGTCCTTAACCGACACGGATAGGGAAAATAGTGTAACCAAGCTATGCCCCATTGGCCATGGGACACAACCTATTACACCCCCTAATACTCGTACCATATCCCTGCTCGATCTCCATTTCCTTTCACTATTTTATCATGAGAGTAATAATAATAATCACCTATTGTGAGTAATGGCAGGTTAGTCACGCTACCGATAGCCTAAGCATAGCAGCTACTCGACCTATGCTAGTAGGACTTATAGGTAGGTTTATCTATGCATGTAGTTTCAATATAAATCCTATAACATAAATGCACATCACATATTATCTAGTGATTATTCAAAATAAGGGTTATGCACCGGGGCTTACCTTGGGCAGGCGGATTATCAGCTATGTCAGTCGTCGGTGACTGTGAGGCTTCCTTCTGTACGAGAACCTCCTCCTCGTACTCCTCAATCACCTCCTTGCACTCCTGCTCTCCGGTGGTCACGAACTCCATCAACTCGTTCTCAACATGCATGCGATGATGATGCAACACTTAGCATTTATGCAACAACAACTCTTAAAATAAGAATACACATACTAAGCTACTAAGCTTGCTCTAATGACTAAGGCACTAAGCTAACTATCATCTTTACCAAGCAAAATGTTGGGTTCAACTAACAAACACCTAGCTTTACAAATGAAGGATATATATTTATCTCTACTAATGATTTAATGTATATTTAAAACAAAGAGCATTTAACTACTCTTATGTTTAGTCTATTCTAAAGCTACAAAAATTACAGTGAGTACATAATAATACCACGATGCTGCTATAAAAGTTTTAGGGCTAAAGCTATCACCAATTTACCGCAAAAATTCCTACAATAATTAAATTAATAATATTGAGCACTCTCAAATGATTTAATAGCTCCTGGTAGTAGCATGTACATATATGAACTAAATACACTAACAGATAGAGCACAATTTTAGAAACCTAACAAAATTTATTTCACAATTTTTGGACACCTACATGATTTTATATGATTTATCAAAGATCTGCTCAAAAATTATATTAAAAACTATTTCTAATTCCTTATGAAAAAGATAAACGAATTCGCCCGCGTGACCCACGCGACGCTGCGCGCACGCGAGCCCACACAGAGATGGCCCACGACGAGGAAACCTCGCGCACGCGCTGACATTTTTGCAAAATAGACCTTGACTTCTCCCGAATTACAACTAAGTACTAACACTATTTCTCCCTCACTCATAACTTCTCACTTAACCCCCTGGCCTTTCCTTAATTCACCCACGCGCACCCCCGGCAACCCAGCGCACGGCAGCGCGGCGAGCGGCGGCACTGAGCGCTTACGCCGGCCGCCTAGGACCTACGCGGGCCCACCTAACGGGTCGATCACCATCTCTGACCTGAGCAGCTATGCTAAGCGGCGATGAGGAGTGATAGAACTCACTGGGGAAGGCTACAGCGTCATGCGGCCATCCGCGACCTCGGTGCCACTGTTTTGGTGAGCTGGGGTAGCTACAGACCTAATCGGTTAGCGCGTGAGCATCAGGATGCTACCATGGACCAGGCCAAGATGACAGTTGGGGTGGAGGATGATGGAGGAAGGCTGGCCACGTGCGATCGAGCTATGCGGCGGCGCACCGTGGTGACACGGTCGCGTCAGCGATGAAGGGGAGGCGATAGCGGTTCGACTAAGGAGCGCAAGGTGGAGAGGGAGTCAATGTGATGCTAGTGGTGCAGGTGAATTGGTTCGAGAGGGCTGATGGTAGAGCTGCCCACACCCATGGCCAGATGCAGCCTTATCCATACAGCGGTGGGGAAACTCCAAAAATGGAGCTCGACCAGGCGCCATTCAAGGCAGGGTGGGGATAGGTAGCCAGGTAGCTGTGTGATAGAGCCAACAACGCGATGAATCTACTTGAGGTGATCTCTCCCTGATGAATTTAATGGTGTGGCTCAACGGCGACAGCAGAGAGAGAGAGAGAGAGATGGGGCGCGGTAGGTGGGCTCGGCTCATCCTTGCCTTGGTGGGATGCGAGCAGTGCGATCAGGACACCTACACGCAGGCGCTATGGACAAGGCGTGCGCATGTTCGATCGGCGTGGCCCACAGATCGTAGCGCCTTAAATGACAAGGCGACGGCAGCTCAGCCACGTGCGCGCGGCAGTGGTGGCCTTGAACTAGGCCGGCAGCGGCGCAAGGGTATAGTGGACAGGTGCGAATGCCACGATGATGCGACAGTAGCGGCAGCGTCGCAACGCGAGGTGGGTCGATAGTGCGGCGAGGTAGTAGTGGGCGGACGCGACGGTAGCATAGCGCGGCCACAGTGGCACCAATGGCGGCAGCACAAGGCAGGGCAGCAGGGCGCAGGGCCAGTGGCTCGCTGCGGCCGGCCTCAGCCAAGCCTAGGTGGCCCGACTGACCTAGCGTGGCAGCACGGCTGACCGCGCGGGATGCGGCCATGTGCACGGCGTGGAGTGGCCACGCGGTGACCGCGTGCACGGCTACAACCACCCCAAGATTGTGATGTGCACGAATTTTAAAGCGCCCATAAAAACTAAACGGTTGCTTCTGGACCTAAACCATCTTCAACATGCTCAAGATGGCATATGAGACTACCAAATCGAGCTATAACACTACACGACCCCTTAACCCAATCTCTCAAAATAATTTACTAAACATAGCATTGTCTAGCTGTCGACAGACTGAAATTTTCTAAGTTTTGAGCTGAATTTGATTTCAACTTGCGATTTCTAAGCTAGTGGAAATATTAGCTAGTAATATCATTTTTTGACAGCAAGTATTTCACTGTCATCTGCAAAGTTCACATTTCAAACTTCATTTAAGTGTCACATACTTGTTCTATAGCATTTTTGTTCAATAAAAATTAGTTTGCACCCCTACTTGCTAACTGTACGAATCGTGGAACAACTTTCGTTTAACATTTTTAGTCATTTTAAGTTACAATAAATTGATCTACGCACTTTATCATATGCATTAACACATAAACATGATGCTCATAACATATTTTAATAATTGATTTGGGGTGTAATACCGAGGGTGTTACAACTATCCCCCCTTAAACAAAATCTCATCCTGAGATTTCATGTGAGTACCTAGTGTAGGAAAAGAGATAATAATAAATTCTGATTTAAACAATTACCTCGGTGAACTAGAAAGAAGGTGGGGATAATGCTTCAAGATATATCTTTCTTGCTCCCATGTTGCTTCGTCCTCCGAGTGATTTTGCCACTAAACTTTATAAAACTTCACCACATTGTTTCTAGTCACTCTTTCTTTTTCATCTAAGATCTTGATGGGATGCTCAATATAAGACAAGTTGGGCTGGAGGGGAAGTCCTTCAATTTCCACAACTTCATCGGGAACCCACAAACATTTCTTTAACTGAGAAACATGGAAGACATTATGTATTGCTGACAAAATATATGGGAGATGGATACGGTTGGCAATAGAACCACATCGGGCCAAAATCTTGTAAGGTCCAACATAGCGAGGGGCTTGCTTTCCCCGGACACCAAAGCGATGCACCCCCTCATGGGAGACACTTTGAGATACATATGATCACCAACTTCAAATTGCAAGGGCCTTCTTCGCTTGTCCGCATAAGTTTTTTGATGATTCTGAGCTGCCTTCAAATGACTCTGAATAACACTAACTTGCTCTCGAGCTTGTTTGATAAAATCAGGTCCAAAATAACCACGATAACTCACTTTAACCTAGTTAAGAAGTGTTCTACATTTCTTGCCATATAGGGCCTCAAAAGGTGCCATACAAATGCTGTCTTGATAGCTATTATCATAAGAAAACTCAGCTAGAGTCAATCATTCATCCCACCTCTCTGGAAAAGAGCTGACACAAGCCCTCAACATATCCTCAAGTACCTGATTGACTCTTTCTGTCTGACCATCAGTTTGCGGATGATAAGCTAAACTTCTGAGGAGACTAGTACCAAGACATTTATGAAGTTGCTCCCAGAAACGAGAGACATAGACTGACCCTCTATCAGAAACAATGGCAAGAGGAACTCCATGTAGAGTCACAACCCGATCAAAATACAACTTGACATACTTCTTGGTTGAATACCTTGTATCCACCGGAAGAAAATAAGCGAACTTGGTAAGACGATCCACAATGACCCAAATAGAGTCGTAGCCCTTGGATGTGTGGGGTAAACCCACAATAAAATCCATAGAAATATCTTCCCATTTCCAAACAGGAATAGGCAAGGGCTATAGAAATCTAGGCGTATGCATATGGTCCGCCTTAACCCTTCCACAAATGTCACATTCTGAGATGTATTTGGTAATGTCCTGTTTCATATTTGGCCACCAATATAAGTGACACAAATCACGATACATCTTGTTACTTCCCGGATGAATGGATAACTTAGAATTATGAGCTTCATCCAAAATCTTTCTCCTAAGCTCCTCACTTGACGGAACAACTAATCTGTTCTTGAACCTCACTACACCTTGATCATCAATACTAAAATGTGGACCATACTCTCCGGTGATTAACTTCTTAATGTGAGGAATTCCTAAAGTTTCTTGCCTTTGCTCAATAATAATTTGCTCAAGTAGATCCGAGACTAGAGCAATGTGAGTTAGCACCTCAGCATGGTTGAGAGACAAAGGTGCTTCTTCAACTTGATACGACTTCCGGCTCAAAACATCAGCTATCACATTAGCTTTTCTAGGATGGTAATGATCCTCCAAATTATAATCCTTGATTAGCTCCATCCATCTCTGTTGCCTCATGTTTAGCTCGGACTGAGTGAAAATATATTTGAGGCTCTTGTGATCCGTATAAATATGCACTTTATTTTCCAATAAATAATGCCTCCAAATTTTTAGAGCGTGCACTACAACAGCTAGCTCTAAATCGTGGGTAGGATAATTCACCTCGTGCTTTTTCAGCTAGCGTGAAGCATAAGCTATCAGACGTCCATCCTACATAAGTACGCATCACAATCTAGTCCTTGAGGCATCACAATACACATCCAATGGCCTATCAATATGTGGCAGAACCGCTTGAAATAGCGTACTTACGGAGGCGCTCGTCTTCCGCCAGACACTAAGCACCCCGAAAGCAAACTACAGCGAGCGGTGTCCGTCGGGCACACCCCGAGGGAGAACACGAAAGATCCACATTTTTCCCAAGGATCCAATAATGAGAACGAGTTACAACACAAGTCCATTTCATACATTAGGGTCTCTTAAAAAGTACATTATTGTAATACCAAATACCAGAGTGCAGAATGATAAACATCAGGATTTAAAAAGATAACATCTAGCGATAAGGTGGCGAGGAATCCGTCTGAGCCCACCAGAAGGATCCTCCACACAAGGTACTCCTCCAGCATCACCTGCAACAGGGGTAAATAAACCCTGAGTACACAATGTACTCGCAAGACTTATCCAACTAGTGGGAATAATTTCCCGACTCCAAGGGATATGATAGGCTTTATGGTTTACTGGTTTTCTTTAGCAGAAAGCAATACTAATAGTGAGTCCTTATTTATGTATTATTATTATTAGCCATATTAAGTTATCATCTATCCACTCTATATAAGCACCTGTCTACTTTCAAGCAAGGGTTGAGCAATCCGTTATATTTCTTCTTCTTTCTCCACTTTCAGTTCTTACTACGGTGCTAAACCACAGACAAGCCGTACCGGATCGCCCGATGATTTGCGAATCAATGTGCCCAGCTGGGTGCCCCGATAACACACGCCCCGCTTGTACCCCTGGCACAAGCAGGACTAACCCATCACCCTCCTGTCCCGGGTGTCTAGGTCCCCATCCAAACTTGGACTCCAAGCCCCCACATCCTGAGTCCCCGACTCAGTGTGGTGCAAGGACCTCCACCACCTCCTCTTCCCATCAGTCGGTCCAGAAAGAGCCGGATCCACGACAAGAGAGCAACAGGCCTTTCCTGCGCCCATACCCAAGTATGCGCTCGGGACAATAATCTGTGACTTGCCTAGAGTCACATGCAACGACCGGTCCTTAATCGAAACAGACAGGGAAAAAGTGTAACCGAGCTATGCCCTGTTAGCCGTAGGACACAACCCTTTACACCCACCAATACCCAAACCATATCCCTGCCCGGTCACCATTTACCTTTCCATCATTTTATCATGAGTGTTCATATTTTATCACCTATTTGCGAGTAACGGCAGGTTGCTCACGCTACCGATATCCTGAGCATAGCAGCTACTCGACCTATACTAGTAGGACTCATGGGTAGATATATTTATGCATGTAGTTTCCATAAAATGCCTGTAACATAAATGCACATCATATATATATTCAGTGATCATTTGAAAATAGGGGTTATGCACCGGGGCTTGCCTTGGGCAGGTGCCGGGTCAGCAAGGTCAGTACCAATAGGCTCCTGGGCTTCCTCCTATGCGAAGATATCCTCCTCGTATTCCTCGATAACCTCGTCGTACTCTAGCTCACCGGCGGGCACGAAGTCTACCAGTTCGGGATCTACATGAAATGATGATGCAGTGTTTAATAACATAACAACCGCAGCTCTTAAAATAGGAGTACATCGATTTACTACTAAGCTAGGGCTATCGACCACGGTGCTAAATCATCTATCGCTATCGATAACAAGTAGCAAGTAAAGCATTCATCGTTATTCCAGCAACTATCGGTATTTTTACTCCTAACGCCGATTTACGCTATATTCCAATGAACAACGGTAATAGCTACTTTATTTCAACAACACCTCTAATGCTAAAAATTATAGCGAGCACGTAACATCCTCGAGAACCTACTGTAAAATTTTCAAAGCTAACACTATTACTGATTTGCCACAAGAATTCCTACAAATATCCATCTACCTAATACTAAGCTATCTAATTAGAATTTATGAACCCATGATCATAACAGCTAACTGTGAACTAACTATACTAACAGATAGATGGTATTCTTGCGAACCTAACAAAATTAGTTTCACTATTTTTGGACAACTACGCAATTTACTACGAATTATCGAAGTTCAGTTCATAACCAAAATAAATAAACAATTCTAATTTACTGGAATTAAGGAAACCGAATCACCACTTTGGCCCAACTCGCGTAGCCTGGCCCGCGCGCCAGCGCAGCGCGGCCCACGCGTGTGCGGCCCAGCCGGCCAGCAGCCCGCGACGAGAGAGGCCCGTGCTCGATGGCAAAGTGCACGAACGTCCCTGAACTATTCGGTATTTGCTACAAGCTCTACGGTACTATTTTGCTAGTCTATAGTTTTACAGATACGCCCTCCAAACTACTTGTCCTCTCACTGGCGACACCTCTGCGGCCACCTGGGCACACCGGCGCGACAGGGCTGGCACTGGCGACCCACGCCGGCCACCCCAGGCCTCCCCCTCCCAAAATAACGAGCTGAATCTCACCTATGCACTAACGTGAAGTGCAGAGCAGAGACAACACACACCGGGACGTCGCAGCGGGCTCGGACCATGACGGTGGGCACCCTGCAAGCACGGCGATGCCATTCCAGTGAACGTCAGCACGACCAGGGCAAAACAAGTAGCGGATGAGCACCAGCGACTCACCACGGAACCGAAAGACGCGATGACTCGACCGGAGATGGCTCAGGCCGAGTCGGCCACGTGGGAGCGATGTGGTGCGGCGGAGCACGGCAATGGCATGGCTATGCCAGGGGCTACTCTATGGCGGTAGGGCCTATGCTGTGGCGAGCACGGTGACAACTGACTGGAGGAGAGGCTAGTGGCGCGAGGAATTAGACTGAGCTGCCTTGGTTGCTGGGTTAGCCGACGGCGTAGGACACCATGGTCTTATGGACTCGGCGAGTGGGATTCAAAATTGGAGCACAGGACTGAGCTATAGGCGGCGATGTGGGGTCGGTAGGGCTACAAGCTATCTGGCAGAGTCGAACACATGGTCAATTTGAATCTAGACGCTGCTACCTCGGTGAATTTGATAGAAGCGTCTCGGCGGCCATGGAAACATGCGGAGGCAGGGGGTCCTGTCATGGCTTGGCTTGATCCGTCTACGGCGTCAATGCAATGAGCCAACACACCACTATGGTTGATAGCAGGATAGGCGGGACGTGCCCCAGACGGCTGTCCGCATAGCCACAGTGGCAAGACGACGAGGCACGGTATGGCGCCACCACGGCGTGCAGTGCCAGACAATTGACGCAGAGCGATGCGACGCGGACGGGATGGCGGGGCAGGTGGATGTCCTTCGAGCGAGCAGCCAAGGGAAGTCAGCGGTCAGTACCGTGCGTGGCCGTTGGCGACGTGAACGCGGGACCCGGTGCACCTACGGCCAGGCGAGGCAGGGCAAGGTTCGGTAGAGTTGGTCGGCAGCCTAGGAGCAGCGCATCAGCGAGGCAGCCAACAACAAAGGCCATAGCGCAGGGTCAGCGTGCATCACCGTCACGGCGGCATGAGGACGAGGACTGTGCCTCGGCACGTAGTGCGAGCCAGCCGTGCCGATCGGTGAGTAGCAAAGGTGGTAGGCCGGGCAGTGGCGGTGGTCGAGTAGCAGCGGTGGGCGTGGTCGGCAGCGAAGGCAGACGGCCTTGGCGCGTAGCGCTAGAGCCGTACGCGTGCACCGGTGGGACGGTGGGACGTGGTCAGCGTGGCAGTGCGCTGGCAAGCCAGCAGCGTGCCAGGCCAGAGGTGACCGCGCCCAGTGCCAACTCAAGTGACGTGCACGCTTTTTAAAGCAAGTAGAAAACTTGTTTGCAAAGCTCCAAGCGCCAAACTACTTGTTCGATGCGCAAGAGGGTACATCCAGCTATCAATCTAAGCAGTGACATTGTGCTATTTCCTAAGCCAATCGTTCTACAAAACTGGCCAAAGTTAGCTTCGCCGACCTTCTTTCTAGCCTACGCGAATGGGCGTCGTTTCGAATGGTTTCGCGTCGAACCCTAAATCCGGCCTACTCGATGTACTAACCAGCTATCCTTGTCCACGACCGCACCTATTTCATCGCCATTAGCCAAACATCCTATAGCATTTTTATTTCGACAACAATTCGATTAGAACACTAAACAATATTATATGAAACGTAACCTTTGTCTCATGTTTCGTATGAATGTTTCAAGTGCCGAACATCAATTTACAATAATGTTATACACATATGCACATAATCAGGATGCTCATGAAATGTTTAGCAAAACATTGCAATGTAACACCGAGGGTGTTACAAATCTACCCCCCTAAAACAAAATCTCGACCCGAGATTTCATGTGCCTAGTGTGAGAAAGAGACAGGGAATACATTTGTGGCGCAGCAACTAACTATCAGAACCGGAGAGGAGGTGGGGGTAATGCTTTAGTATGTAGCTCTCTTGCTCCTAGGTGGCTTCGTCTTCTGAATGATTTTGCCACTGCACCTTGTAGAATTTTATCACCCTGTTCCTGATCACTCTCTCCTTCTCATCCAAGATTTTTATAGGATGCTCCACATAAGATAGATCTGGTTGGAGCGGAAGTCCTTCAATTTCCACTGCTTCTTCAGGAACCGATAGGCATTTCTTCAATTGTGAGATGTGAAACACATTATGAACTGCTGAGAGAATTTCAGGAAGCTGGAGGTGATAAGCCACGGGGCCACATTACTGCAACACCTTGTATGGACCCACATACCGAGGGGCTAACTTGCCATGGACACCAAACTGATGAACCCCTCTCATAAGAGATACTTTGATATACACAAAATCCCAAGTACAAACTCTAAAGGCCTTCTTCGCTTGTCTGCATAAGCCTTTTGTCGGCTCTGAGCTGCCTTCAAGTGGTCGCGAATAATACTGACTTTCTCTTGAGCCTCTTTTATGAAATCAGGCCTGAAGTACCCACGGTCTCCTACTTTGACCCAGTTCAGTGGCGTTCTACATTTCTGCCCGTATAAAGCTTCAAACGGTGCCATTCGGATACTCTCTTTGTAGCTATTGTTATATGAAAACTCAGCCAACTTCAAACACTTATCCCACTTCTTAGGAAAACAAATGGTACAAGCTCTCAACATATCCTCGAGCACCTGGTTTACCCTTTCAGTTTGACCATTAGTTTGTGGGTGGTATGCCGAGCTTCTGAGGAGATGAGTACCTAGACATTCCTGGAGTTTCTCCCAGAAACGAGAGACAAAAACTGACCCTCTATCAGAGATGATAGTAAGAGGAACTCCATGTAGGGTCACAATCTGATCAAAGTATATCTCCGCATACTTCCTGGCAGTGTATCTAGTATCCACCTTAAGGAAGTGGGCAGACTTGGTGAGACGGTCCACAATGACCCAAATAGAATCAAAGCCTGTGGAGGTGCGGAGTAAACCCCCAATGAAATACAGGGAAATATGCTCCCATTTTCAAACAGGAATGGGCAAAGGCTGTAGATATCCAGGAGGACGCATATGATCTGCCTTGACTCTTCCACAAGTGTCACACTCTACAACAAACTGGGTAATATCTTGCTTCATGTAGGACCACCAGTATAGTTCGCGCAGATCATGGTACATCTTGTTGCTGCCAGGATGGATAGATAGCTTGGAATGATGAGCTTCATGCAAAATCTTTCTTTTCAGCTCTTCATTAGATGAAACCACCAGTCTATTATTGTATCTCATGACACCCTGCTCATCAATGCTAAAATGAGGGCCACGCCCTTCAGCCATCAACTTCCTGATGTGAGGAATCTCTTTGAGATCTTCCTTCTGCTCCCGAATAATCTGCTCCGGCAATTCCGAAGCCAATGCAATATGAGGTAGCACTTCTGTGTGGTTGAGAGACAAAGGTATCTCCTCAACCGGAAGTGACTTACGGCTCAAAGCATCTGCTAGAACATTGGCCTTTCCTGGGTGATAATGGACTTCCAAATTATAATCCTTTATCAACTCTAACCATCTCCTTTGCCTCATGTTTAGCTCAGACTAAGTGAAAATATACTTGAGGCTCTTGTGGTCTATGAAGATATACACTTTGTTGCCCAACAGATAATGCCTCCAAATCTTCAGAGCGTGGACCACAACAGCCAGCTCTAAGTCATGAGTGGGGTACTTCACCTCGTGTTTTTTTAGTTGGCGCGAAGCATAAGCTATCACATGCCCATCTTGCATAAGCACACACCCCAACCCCGTCTTCGAAGCATCACAGTATACATCAAAGGGCCTATCAATATCTGGTTGGGCCAGCACAGGAGCAGTGGTCAGAAAAGTCTTCAGAGATTGAAAAGCTTCTTCAAAAGCTAGACTCCAATCAAACTTAGCTTCTTTCTGGAGCAACTTGGTCATGGGCTGGGCTATCTTGGAGAAATCAGGGATGAAACACCGATAGTATCCAGCTAGACCAAGGAGCTGATGGATTTGGTGTACAAACTTGGGAGACTTCCAATCCAATACATCTCACACCTTGCTAGGATCTACAAAAACGCCTTTAGGTGTCAACACATGCCCCAAAAACTGCACTCGATCTAACCAAAACTCGCACTTGCTGAATTTGGCATACAACTTGTGCTCCCTTAGTCGAGTTAGTACTATCCTGAGGTGTTGGGCATGCTCTTCATCATTCTTGGAATAGATCAGGATGTCATCAATGAAAACCACCACAAACTTATCCAGCTCCGGCATGAAGACTGAATTCATCAGGTACATGAAGAAGGCAGGAGCATTGGTAAGACCAAAAGACATCACCAGGTACTCATATAGCCCATACCTAGTAGAGAAAGCTGTCTTTGGTATATCCTGTGGCCTGATCTTGATATGATGATAGCCCGATCTAAGATCAATCTTCAAGAACACCTTGGCACCAGCTAATTGATCGAACAAAGTATCTATGCGGGGTAAGGGATACTTGTTCTTAACTGTTACCGCATTAAGAGGGTGGTAATGCACACACATCCGCAAGGTACCATCCTTCTTCACAAAAATAGCTGGACAACCCCATGGTGAAGAACTCGGGTCCATCAATTCTTCTAGCTACTTCTTCATTTCTACTAGTTCTCTTGGAGCCATGTGGTACGGATGTCTGGAGATGGGGACCATACCAGGCTCAAGCTCAATGGAGAACTCTACCTCACGGTCTGGCGGCAACCTAGGAAGATCTTCAGGGAAAACATCTGGGAACTCACATACTACCGGAATGGAGGTAAGATCAGGAATGGCTTCAGCATGGGCAGCAACAGGTAAGACTGGTTTCGAGGGTATAATAAGAGACATCCTATCCTCAGAAGAAGGAAGCCGTAACTCCACACTTCTGCTCTTCATATCCAATACTACCCTATACACCCGCAACCAGTTCATTCCAAGAATAGCATCAATGCCTTGCCCCGGCATTATCATGAACTGTAGGCGGTAAGTGTGGGTGGCTAATACCAAACTTACTATATCCATGCGGGTATTGATGAACATTTGTGAACCCGCAGTACGGATCTTATAGGCATACGGTATAGCCATAAGTGATAAGTTGTGTCGCTCTACAAACCCCATGCTCATGAAAGAATGTGATGCACCAGAATCAAACAACACCAAAGCTGGAAGGGAGTCGATGGTAAACATACCAGCCATAACTGTCTCCTGCTGCACAACCTACTGAGCATTTGTGAAGTTCACCTGGCCAGACCTGTTGGGCACTTTCTTCTTAATGATGGTCCTCTTGATAAGCCTGGAATTCGCGGACGGTTGGGCTGACTGAGTGGGCTGGTTCTGGGGACAGACCCGGGCATAGTGGCCATCTTTGCCACATTTGAAACAAGCTTCTAGCCTGTTCCCAAACCCCTAACGAGGTGGGACCTGCTGTCCCTGAGACTGCTATGGCTGCACCTGCTGTGGAGACGCACGGTACTGAGTGGAGGAAGTCTACGACGTCTGCTAAGGTTGCCAGAACGAAGGCCCGCCGGATGGTTGATAGGGCCCCCGCCGAACAACCTGAATCTTCTATGTGTGGGGGTGGCTAGAAGACCCTGCGTCCCCCCGCTTCCTCTTCCAATCAGCTTGAGATGCCCGCTGGAAACCTTCAACGGCAATGGCGGCATTCATCAGAGCCCCAAAGGTCTGATAGTTCCCTAGATACATATTCTCCTGAAGGGCGGGAGTGAGACCACGAAAGAAGCGGTCCCTCTTCTTGTCATTCGTATCCACCTGACTACCACCATATTGAGCCAAGTGATTGAACTTGTTCACATATTCCATCACAACCCTGTTCCCCTGGCGCAGCTCCAGGAACTCGGTCACCTTCTGGTTGATAACACCAGCAGGGATAAAGACCTCTCGGAAGGCGGTGGAGAACTCCTGCCATGTTGCCAGATGATCTGGTAGCTCCGTGGCCTGGAAAGTTTCCCACCAATGACCTACGGACCCCAAAAGCTGCTGGGCCGCAAAGTACACCTTCTGCTCGTCGGTCACTCCGAGCAGCCAAAACTTCTGCTCCATAGTGCGAAGCCAGTGCTCTGCCTCCAACGGCTCGTCTGACGGTGTGAATGTGGGTGGGTGAGTCTTGAGGAAGTCCTGGTAAGAGGACTGTCCCTCAGGACGGTGGGCACCACCCCCGTTCCCACCGTTGCCCCGGAGACCTCCGCGGGCAAGGCCCGCGACGGCCTATGCCATAATCTCCATGGCACGAGCTTGACTCCTGGCGAGTAGCAGCTGACTCTCGGTGAGCAGCCAACAGCTCCACCATTATCTCTATGGGGGTCATCGGCGGAGGCGGTGGCGGCGGCAGAAAAGGATGAGGAACCAGAGGTGGAGCATCCTGACCTCCCCCGATGCCGCGCTCAACGGCCCTGCCACTGTCACCTTAGCCCTCGTTAGCTGCCCCGAACTAGTGCTCCCGCATCCCGATCTTAGGTTCATCTATAAGAGACAGGAACCATCCATCAGAACACCCTTCCGATTAGAACCAAGGGATTAGAGAGATGACAGCACGATTATTAAAGCATTCATTTAGTTAGTCCTACCAGTTTACTAATTCCATTATACGTGAAGGGGGATTTTTAGTTCAAGTAAGATGCTATTATTAGGATGCATGCTTCGACCTATACGTTCACTCAAGCCGGAAATATAGCGGCATTCGTAGAATTTTTGGCACATCGCACACTCACTTTCCATATACTAAGCGATTTCTTACGCAACGTAAGTCAGTGTACCTGCAAAAAACTGATTAGATAAAACTAGTGCCGCTATCCTAGATATACCATATTGCTAGAGCTTATACTTATTTACCTAATATAATCGCATCCTACTTTTTCGCAAAACCTTTTGTTGGTCAAAGTTTTAAAGTTTTGAAAAGAGTGATGAACTCGTAACCATTATTGGCTCTGATACCAACTATGGCAGAACCGCCCGAAATAGCGTACTTACGGAGGCGCTCGTCTTCCACCAGACACTAAGCACCCCGAAAGCAAACTACAGCGAGCGGTGTCCGTCGGGCACACCCCGAGGGAGAACCCGAAAGATCCACATTTTCCCCAAGGATCCAATAATGAGAATGAGTTACAACACAAGTCCATTTCATACATTAGGGTCTCTTAAAAAGTACATTATTGTAATACCAAATACCAGAGTGCGGAATGATAAACATCGGGATTTAAAAAGATAACATCTAGCGATAAGGTGGCGAGGAATCCGTCTGAGCCCACCAGAAGGATCCTCCACACAAGGTACTCCTCAAGCATCACCTGCAACAGGGGTAAATAAACCCTGAGTACATAATGTACGCGCAAGACTTACCCAACTAGTGGGAATAATTTCCCGACTCCAAGGGATATGATAGGCTTTATGGTTTACTGGTTTTCTTTAGCAGAAAGCAATACTAATAGTGAGTCCTTATTTATGTATTATTATTATCAGCCATATTAAGTTATCATCTATCCACTCTATATAAGCACCTGTCTACTTTCAAGCAAGGGTTGAGCAATCCGTTATATTTCTTCTTCTTTCTCCACTTTCAGTTCTTACTATGGTGCTAAACCGCAGACAAGCCGTACCGGATCGCCCGATGATTTGCGAATCAATGTGCCCAGCTGGGTGCCCCGAAAACACATGCCCCGCTTGTACCCCTGGCACAAGCAGGACTAACCCATCACCCTCCTGTCCCGGGTGTTTAGGTCCCCATCCAAACTTGGATTCCAAGCCCCCACATCCTGAGTCCCCGACTCAGTGTGGTGCAAGGACCTCCACCACCTCCTCTTCCCATCAGTCGGTCCAGAAAGAGCCGGATCCGCGACAAGAGAGCAACAGGCCTTTCCTGCGCCCATACCCAAGTATGCGCTCGGGGCAATAATCTGTGACTTGCCTAGAGTCACATGCAACAACCGGTCCTTAATCGAAACAGATAGGGAAAAAGTGTAACCGAGCTATGCCCTGTTAGCCGTAGGACACAACCCTTTACACCCACCAATACCCAAACCATATCCCTGCCCGGCCACCATTTACCTTTCCATCATTTTATCATGAGTGTTCATATTTTATCACCTATTTGCGAGTAACGGCAGGTTGCTCACGCTATCGATATCCTGAGCATAGCAGCTACTCGACCTATACTAGTAGGACTCATGGGTAGATATATTTATGCATGTAGTTTCCATAAAATGCCTATAACGTAAATGCACATCATATATATATTCAGTGATCATTTGAAAATAGGGGTTATACACCGCGGCTTGCCTTGGGCAGGTGCCGGGTCAGCAAGGTCAGTACCAATAGGCTCCTGGGCTTCCTCCTATGCGAAGGTATCCTCCTCGTATTCCTCGATAACCTCGTCGTACTCTGGCTCGCCGGCGGGCACGAAGTCTACCAGTTCGGGATCTACATGAAATGATGATGCAGTGTTTAATAACATAACAACCGCAGCTCTTAAAATAGGAGTACATCGATTTACTACTAAGCTAGGGCTATCGACCACGGTGCTAAATCATCTATCGCTATCGATAACAAGTAGCAAGTAAAGCATTCATCGTTATTCCAGCAACTATCGGTATTTTTACTCCTAACGCCGATTTACGCTATATTCCAATGAACAAGGGTAATAGTTACTTTATTTCAACAACACCTCTAATGCTAAAAATTACAGCGAGCACGTAACATCCTCGGGAACCTACTGTAAAATTTTCAAAGCTAACACTATTACTGATTTGCCACAAGAATTCCTACAAATATCCATCTACCTAATACTAAGCTGTCTAATTAGAATTTATGAACCCATGATCATAACAGCTAACTGTGAACTAACTATACTAACAGCTAGATGGTATTTTTGTGAACCTAACAAAATTAGTTTTACTATTTTTGGACAACTACGCAATTTATTACGAATTATCGAAGTTCAATTCATAACCAAAATAAATAAACAATTCTAATTTACTGGAATTAAGGAAACCGAATCTCCACTTCGGCCCAACTCGCGCAGCGCGGCCGAGCCGGCCAGTAGCCCACGACGGGGGACGCCCGCGCTCAATGGCAAAGTGCACGGACGTCCCTGAACTATTCAGTATTTGCTACAAGCTCTACAGTACTATTTCACTAGTCCATAGTTTTACAGATACGCCCTCCGAACTACTTGTCCTCTCACTGGTAGGGATGAAAACGGTATGGATATTTTTGGACCGTATTCGAAACTGAATCCGTTTAGAGGGGTTGAGATCTGTCCGTATCCGAGTCCGGATATCCAACATCCGATACTGTATTCGTATCCGAATACTCAAATCGCATATTTATGATGTCGATATCCAATCGTATCCTATCCGACATAATTGACACTATCCGTATTCGAATCCGAATCCGGACAGAAATATGAAAACAAATGTAATATCGGTGATATCCATCCGTATCTGATCCGTTTTCATCCCTACTCACTGGCGACACCTCTGCGGCCACCCGTGCACACCGACGCGATAGGGCTGGCACCGGCGACCCACGCCGGCCACCCCAGGCCTCCCCCTCCCAAAATAACGAGCCAAATCTCACCTATGCACAAACACGAAGTGCAGAGCGGAGACAACACGCACCGGGACGTCGCATCGGGCTCGGACCACGACGGTGGGCACCCTGAAGCACGGTGACGCCGTTCTAGTGAACGTTAGCACGGCCAGGGCAAAACAAGTAGTGGATGAGCACCAGCGACTCACCACGGAACCGAAAGACGCGATGACTCGATAGGAGATGGCTCAGGCCGAGCCGGCCACGTGCGCACGATGTGGTGCGGCGAAGCACGATGCTATGCCAGGGGCTGCTCTACGGCGTTAGGGCCTATGCTGTGGTGAGCACAGTGACAACCGACTGGAGGAGAGGCTAGTGGCGCGAGGAATTAGATCGAGCTACCTTGGTTGCTGGGTTAGCCGACGGTGCAGGACACCATGGTCTTATGGACCCGGCGAGCGGGATTCAAAATTGGAGCAGAGGACTGAGCTACAGGCGGTGATGTGGGGTCAGTAGGGCTGCAGGCTATCTGGCAAAGTCGAACACGTGGTCAATTTGAATCCAGACGCTACTACCTCTTTGAATTTGATAGAAGCATCTCGGCGACCATGGAGACAGCGGAGGCAGGGGGGTCCTGTCATGGCTTGGCTTGATCCGTCTACGGCGTCAACGCAACGAGCCAACACACCACTACGGTTGACAGCGGGACAGGCAGGACATGCCCAGATGGCTGTCCGCACAGCCACAACGGCAAGACGACGAGGCGTGGTATGGCGCCACCGTGGTGGGCAGCGCCAGACAATTGATGCAGAGCGATGCGACGCGGAGGGGATGGCGGGGCAGGCGGACGTCCTTCGAGTGAGCAGCCAAGGGAAGTCAGCGGTCAGTACCGTGTGTGGCCGTTGGCGATGTGAACGCGGGACCCAGTGCACCTACAGCCAATCGAGGCAGGGCAAGGTTCGGCAGAGTTGGTCGGTGGCCTAGGCGTAGCGCATCAGCCGGCGGGGTGACCCGCGCGCTAGTGAGGCAGCCAACGGTAAAGGCCATAGCGCAGGGTCAGCGCGTGTTGCCGTCATGGCGGCATGAGGACAAGGACTGTGCCTCGGCACGTAGTGCGAGCCAGCCGTGCCGATCGGCGAGCAGCAACGGCGGCAGGCCGGGCAGTGGGGGTGGTCGAGCAACAGCGGTGGGCGTGGCCGGCAGCGAAGGCAGACGGCCTTGGCGCGTAGCGCCAAAGCCGTACGAGTGCACCGACGGGATGGTGGGACGCGGCTGGCGCGGTAGTGCGCTGGCAAGCCAGCAGCGTGCCAGGCCAGAGGTGACCGCGCCCAGTGCCAACTCAAGTGACGCGCATGCTTTTTAAAGCAAGTAGAAAACTTGTTTGCAAAGCTCCAAGCGCCAAACTACTTGTTCAATGCGCAAGAGGGTACATCCAGCTATCAATCTAAGCAGTGATATTGTGCTATTTCCTAAGCCAATCGTTCTACAAAACTGGCCAAAGTTAGCTTCGTCGACCTTCTTTCAAGCCTACGCGAATGGGTGTCGTTTCGAACGGTTTCGTGTCGAACCCTAAATCCGGCCTACTCGATGTACTAACCAGCTATCCTTGTCCGCGACCGCACCTATTTCATCACCGTTAGCCAAATGTCCTATAGCATTTTTATTTCGATAACAATTCGATTAGAATACTAAACAATATTATATGAAACGTAACCTTTGTCTCATGTTTCGTATGAATGTTTCAAGTGCCGAACATCAATTTACAATCACGTTATACACATATGCACATAATCAGGATGCTCATGAAATGTTTAGCAAAACATTGCAATGTAACACCGAGGGTGTTACACAATATTTGGTTGGGCGAGAACAGGAGCAGTGGTAAGAAAATGCTTCAGAGCTTGGAAAGCTTCTTCACAAGCCAGACTCCATACAAACTTGACATCTTTCTGGAGCAACTTAGTCATTGGTTGGGCTATTTTGGAGAAGTCAGGAATGAAGCACCGATAATAACCAGCAAAACTAAGGAACTGACGGATTTGATGCACTAACTTCGGAGACTTCCAATTTAACACATCTTGCACCTTGCTTGGGTTCACAGAGATACCCTCAGGTGTCAGAACATGTCCCAAAAACTGCACTCGATCTAACCAAAACTCACATTTGCTGAATTTGGCATACAGCTTGTGTTCCCATAATCGAGTCGGTACTATCCGAAGATGTTGTGCATCCTCTTCATTGTTCTTGGAGTATATCAAAATGTCATCAATGAACACCACTACAAACTTATCCAACTCTAGCATGAAGACTGAATTCAAGAGATACTTGAAGAATGTAGGAGCATTGGCGAGACTAAAGGACATGACTAGGTATTCATACAACTCATACCTAGTAGAGAAAGCTATCGTTGGTATATCTTGTGGTCGGATCTTAATTTGATGATACCTAGAACGAAGATCAATCTTTGAGAACACCTTTGCACCAGCCAACTGATCGAACAAAGTATCAATATGAGGTAAAGGATACTTATTCTTAATGGTTACTGCATTGAGAGGGCGATAATCCACACACATCCGAAGAGTGCCATCCTTCTTCTAAACAAAAATAGCTGGATAACCCCATGGTGAAGAACTAGGACGGATGAATCCCATCTCCAACAATTTTTCTAACTGTTTCTTCATTTTTGCTAGTTCTTTAGGAGCCATGTGGTAGGGACGCCATGAAATAGGAGCAGTGCTAGGTTCTAACTCAATAGTAAACTCCATGTCCCTATCTGGTGGCAACCCTAGTAGATCTTCAGTAAAGACATCCGGAAACTCACAGACCATAGGAATAGAAGCAAGATCAAGAGAAGCTTTAACATGAGCAACAACTGGTTAGGCTAGATCTAAGGGCATAAGGAGAGACATCATATCCTTGGAAGAAGGAAGCCATAACTCAACAACTCTCTGCTTAAGGTTCAAGACTACCCCATAAACTCACAACCAGTTCATGCCTAGAATTGCATCTATGCCTTGCCCAGGCAGCACCATGAACTGGAGGCGATAAGTGTGAGTGGCTAACACTAATCTAATTGTGTCTGTCCGAGTATTAACGCACAACTGTGCACCCGGAGTATTGATTCTATAGGCAATAGAAATAGCCATAAGAGATATATTGTGCCTCTGTGCAAACCCCATGCTCATTAATGAATGTGATGCACCAGAATCAAACAACACATATGATGGGTGGGATTCAATGGTAAACATATTAGCCATCACAGGTTCATTCTACAAAATCTACTCAGCCTCAGTGAAGTTGACTTGTCCAGATCGGCTTACAGGCACCTTCTTGATAATCATCCTCTTGACCAGACAGGAGTTGGCTGAAGGCTGGGAAGACTGTGCAGGCTGGTTCTGTGGACACTCCCGAGCATAGTGGCCCTCCTTGCCACACTTGAAACAAGCACCCGACTTGTTCCCCTATCCTGACGAGGCAGAACCTGCTGTCCCTTAGGCTGCTGCCTGCTGAGTAGGTGCACGGTACTAAGTGGGAGGTGCCTGGTGAGTCTGCTGAGTCTGACAGGACGGCTGTCCACCCAGAGAGTGATAGAACATCCTCCTAACAACCTACACCTTCTAAGCCTGTGGGTGACTAGAAGATCTAGTGATCACTCGCTTGCACTTCCACTCTACCTGAGAATCACGCTGAAGTCCCTCCATAGCAATGGCTGCATTCATCAAAGCACCAAAATTCTAATATCCCCCAGTGTACAGCTTCTTTTGTGAGATGCAAGAGAGGCCGCGGTAGAAACAATCCCTCTTCTTCTCATCAGTGTCTACATGGGTCCCAGCATATTGTGCAAGATGGTTGAACTTGATCACATAATCTATCATAGTCATACTCCCTTGCTTCAGATCTAGGAACTCAGTCAACTTCCTGTTCAGAAAACCAGCGGGGATATAGTACTCACGGAAAGCAGTGGTAAATTCCTGCTAAGTCACATGGTGGTCCACCGGCTGCATGGCATTGAAAGTATCCCATCACGCACTGTAGACCCCAGAAGCTTCTGTTTGCATCCATTTCCCCTCCTCCAACAATGTGGCCAAGTATGAGCCACTCATCAATGACCTATGCATCACCATCGAGTTGGGTATCCGATGGCTTGATGTCCGAGGCGACTCCCAGATGGTCATCGACCAAATCATAAAGGAATCAAGCTGCCACAACACCAAGATGGCTGCGTATTGCTGAGAAGTCTGCCAGTTGGAGGACAAGTTCGATGGTCTTGAGCTCAATCACATCCCAAGGCATCTCAACGAGGCGGTCAACACGCTAGTGAAAACGGAGTCTAGCCGAGAGCTAGTGTCGACAGACATCTTCGCCAGCGATCAGTACAAGCCCTTGGTCTGCTACGAGGAGCCGAAATAGATCGGTGATGGGCTGCCCGCCCTAGGCTCAGGGGCTAACCAGCTGGTGGCTCCATTCGACCCCGAAGTCATGGAGCTTGACAAGGATCCAGCGACAGAGCCTGATCCTATGGTAGACTGGAGGACGCCTTACCTCGACTACCTCCTCCGTGAGGCACTATCGATGGACAAAATAGAGGCTCGGTGCCTCATGCATCGTGCCAAGTCCTTTGTCGTTATTGAGAGCAAGCTCTACAGGCAAAGCCACACGGGGATCCTGCAGCGCTGCATCCCCATCGAATAAGGGAAGCAGATACTAAGTGATATCCACAGTGGAGTCTGTCGGCACTATGCCGCACCTAGGACCCTGGTCAGAATTGCGTTCTGATAAGCCTTCTACTGGCCGACCGCAGTAGCCGATGTTGAATAGATTGTGCGCACCTATGAAGGTTGTCAATATTACGCTTGGCAAACCCACCTACCAGCCCAAGCACTCCAAACGATCCCCATCACGTGGCCGTTCATGGTCTAGGGGCTGGATCTAGTCGAACCTCTCAAGAGGGCCCCGGGACTATAAACATTTGCTTGTCTCCGTAGACAAGTTTACAAAGTGGATAGAGGCTCGCCCGATCTCCGCGATCAAGTCCGAGCAAGCCGTGATGTTCTTACTTGATATCGTCCATCGCTTTGGAGTCCCGAACTCCATTATTACGAACAATGGCACGCAGTTCACCGGAAAAAGTTCCTCTGATTCTGCGATGAATACCACATCTGCGTCAATTGGGCCGCCGGCGGCACCCCCGCACGAAAGGGCAGGTCGAGCGCGTGAACGGCATGGTCCTAGAAGGCCTCAAGCCTAAGATGTTTAACCGGTTGAACAAATTTGGCAGATGATGGGTCACGGAGCTTTCTGTAGTGCTCTAGAGCCTCAGGATGACCCCTAGCCGGGCCACCGGCTACACGTCATTCTTCATGGTCTATGGTTTCGAGGCTATCCTCCTGACCGACCTCGATTATGGAGCATCGAGGGTCAGGGCGTATGACCAATAGGGAGCCAGGGCATCCCTCGAGGATGCCATGGACCAGCTAGATGAAGCGCGCGACATTGCCCTCCTCCGCTCGGCGAAGTACCAGCAAGCGTTGCGCAGGTACCACAGCCATCGAGTGTGGGGTCGCTCCTTCAACGTTAGGGACCTGGTGCTCCATCTCATCCAGAGCAACAAGAACCACCAAAAGCTCTCTCCGCCGTGGGAGGGACCGTACATCGTCATGGAGGTGCTTCGACCCGACACCTATAAGCTCAGGACCATCAACGACGAAGTCTTCATCAATGCCTGGAACATCGAATAACTATGTTGTTTTTACCCTTAATCTATGCATGCTTTCTCTTATAGGTTTCGCTATCGACTCCTCGATCTTTAGTGACACCCGACCCCAGCAACAGCAAGGGGCTTAGGACCATCGACGGCGAAGTCTTTGTCAACGCCTGGAACATCGAACACTATGTCGTTTTTACCCTTAAATCTACGCACGCTTTCTCTTATCGGTTTCGCTATCGACTCCTCGATCTTTAGTGACACCCGACCCCAACAACGGCAAGGGGTTGGGCCTCACTCGAGGGCTAATAAGAGCATATTTATCCAGTAGACATTCTCTATACCTGACCCTTTCTCACATTAAGATCTAGAAGCAAGGGTTGCGGAAATAAACGCTGAGTCAAACTGGTCGGACCGCAAGAAACCTATACCCCAGCGGCTATGGCGTTTTTGCTCACCAGCGTGATCAGAGTTTTTTGCCCGCACCCCGAGCTTTTTAGCCTTAACTACTGAAAAGAGTTGGAACGCATTAAAGAGTATATCTATTCGGTAGACATTCTCTATGCTCGACCCTTTCTCACGTTAAGATCTAGAAGCAAGGGTTGCGAAAATGAACGCTGAGTAAAACTGGTCGGACTGCAAGAAACCTACGCCCTAGTGGCTACGGTGTTTTTGCTCACCAGCGTGATTAGAGTTTTTCACCCGCACCCCGAGCTTTACAGCCATAATGACGGAAAGGGTCGGAACGTATTAACCTTTTTATATAAAAAGGGGAGAAGAGCAAAAAAATTTGTTTGGCCATAACGAAATTTTAGAGCTTTTCCACTTATTACAAGTTCACCGCCTGGCTTATCTACCTAACTAATTTCTTGGGGGATGATCTCATCCTCTATCTCGGTAAGTAAGTCCTATGCCAGAGGGGCCACCTCCTTCTTGATGTCATCCAGCTCAGCATCAGCGTAGACAGGCGTGAGAACCATCATAGGTAAGGAGGGATATGGAACTAAAAATGCTCCTACGGCCCATTCAGGCTTAGGAGTTCGAAGGCTGGCCCACCGATGGGTTCACAGCCGCTCTGGGGCACCCTTAGAGTGACGGGTGGAAAGGGATGGGCCCACTAGTGGTCAGTACCTAGGCACATGAGCGCTGCGGGCATCTCGGCCCATGTTCAAGTCTTGGTCGGTTCTCAGTCCATGGTTTTTCCTCGAAGAAAGGCAACGAGCCCTTGGGACCGGTCAAACGGACCCAAGAACTATATGGATTGGCCACTGAGAATCTGGAGTCAATCACCAAGCTAACCCATGCTGGACCCCTATGAATGGGAAGCCAGGGCCCCACTCAGACTAGCCCATTAATAGCTCACTGAGCATCATGTTTCGTCCATCGAGGAAAAACATGGCACGGCTTAACCCCTCCGTTTAATAAAAAACGCTTGAGGGATGACGATCGCAAAGATGAGCTGACCCCTTGACCAGACACCTACAACGTGCGGGGGCTCGAGGGAAGTTGGACTCGTAAGGAGACCGAATGCGTGGTCGTAGGATGATGGCTTGGATCCTAGGGAAGGGTATGTACAAAAACTAAGAATAACATTTCTGAAACAAAAAACGCTTTCTCTTACTACCAGTTTCGCTATCGTCTCCTTGATCTTTAGTGAAACCTGACCTCGACAATGGCAAGGGATCGGGCCTCACTCGGGGGCTAATAATGGTATATATATCCTTTCTGAAACAGTTGTCATGCCCGACCCTTTCTCACGTTAAAAACCTAGAGGCAAGGTTTGTGGAAACGAATGCTGTGTAAAACTGGTCAGACTACAAGAAACCAACACCCCAGCGGCTATGGCACTCTTGCTTACAAGCGTGATCAGAGTTTTTTGCCCACACCTCGAGCTCTACAGTCTTAACAATAGGAAGGGTCAGAATGCATTGACCCTTTTTCTCCTACAACTAAAAAGAACAAAATGTGGACACTTTTTGGTGCGACATTTGTTTTGGCTCTGCCTCACCCTAACGGTGCGATCCCACGTGATCACGGGGGTCGTCGCTCTGCCTCGAGGTGCCATCCCACGGTCAGCCTATGATCACGCAAGCACGCAAAAGGAAAGCTCACGCAAACGCCGCCATCGCAGTTCACTGCGCAATAACCGTAGCCCGGGAGGAAAGGAATCATCGCACCCTCGCCTGCCGCTCACCCACAACGCGCAATCACCGCAACCCACGCTCCTTCCCTACATGAGCTAGCCCACGCCACCACGCCCTCGGGCCTTCACCGGCACCAGAACCTCACCACGCCCCTGCCTAGACACCACCGAGCACCCGTTGTAGATCCCCGAGGAGCCACGCCCGTCGCCGCACCTCGTCTCCACTAGACACCGGGTCTAGCTTGCCTCTCTATCGACAGTGGTGCGATGATCCCAGCCTGACGCTTCATCACACGCAAGCTCGCCTGGCCACCTGGCTGCCCGCCCTATCACTCGCCCTGCCCTGCGCCGCCGCACACACGGCGCAGCCGCCACGCCCCATAGCGGCTAGGCCCACTCGCCCACGACGGCCAAGCCACCGGGTTCCATGGCGACCACGCCACCAAAATCCACGATGACCGTGCCGCCACGACCTCCCCGTCCATCCCCGATCTACGCCGCCATCGCCCATCATTCAACCCAGCCGAGCCGCCGCCATAGGATCATGCCACGCTGTAGCTAGGTGAGGCATTCGTTCATTTGCAGCAGTCGCCCATCCAGCAAATGGAATGCAGTGGTCTCCATCTCTCGCAACAAGGCGGACACACTATACCGAGGTGAGGCGTCCATTCGTTTACTGGATGCACGAGTTCTTGTGATTTCACCCTTATTTGCTGCGCTGATATCTGCAGGACTGTTGTGGCTCCTGGCACCCGAGGATGAGCAGCTGGCGGTTACTTTAATGTGTTGCTGCATCTCTAGCGTGAGAGACTTGAGTAAGTTTAGAACTGAATAATTGTCTGCTAACTGTTTAGAACTAAATTTTAGATATATGGGGTTGAAGACTTAATGTGTTGTGCCAATGACCAATGTACAGTCAACAAGGCAATTATAGGAGTTCTGACCCAAAGGAAATCAATCCAGAAACAATGGACCATGATCAACTCGTTGAAGAACTGAAATGGTGCTTGGGATGAAAAAAAAGTTTATTAGAATTCCTTCATTGCATATCAAGCACAGGTATATTAGATTTATTTCATTACTTGATCCTTCACAGATGCCATTGAAGTGGAATTTCTGTTCAATTTTTGTTATCTCTCTGCGGTTTAGTCAATGATGCCTAGGCAGTAAAATAAATACATGAAACAATCGTTGTAAGATCAACAACACAAGAAAATAGCTGACATTTTTTTATCTGAACAAATAGACATACTAGAGAACCTTGCACATGACATGTTATTTTTTTCAAACTGAACCTATTAAAGTATGCTGAAAGGTGGTAACTATGCACACAAGTGGTTCAAAAAATAGAATAAACGCTCCAATTTGTATTGTATCTCATGACACATGTGATAGGATCATCGTGTGTTACCTGATCAAAGGAAGTAGTTTTGTTTATAGTTTCATGGTCAACCCTGTTTACTTATCTTTTGCTTATATTTTTTCTACCTCTTGCCTTTCTAAAATTCAATTTTGAATACATAGCAAATTGCCTTTCATTATCTCAGTTTTGAAATAACCATTGTCAAACAAATAAGAATGGAGGTAGTACATTAGTACTGTGAAGCCTCGAATCGCTTGATTCTTACTTTGCTTTAGCTTGTATTTTTTTTGAAGTTTCTACTCTCCTTAATGAATACCGTGCTAATGCACGTTCGAGAAAATTAGTACCTTAGGTTTGTTCACACTATTATAAATTTCAATGTTGAGCGAGGCATGTAGCACCGGGTGAGTCATGTTATGCTTTATGCTGTAAATAGCCATGCTTCCACCCACGAGAAATGGATTGGTGGTATCAGCTTAAGCCGCCAGCGTCCCTCAATGTTATTCTGCTTACGATTAGAGATCTTTTTCTAGCATCAATCAAGGTACTCTATCTCAATGTTGGCCCTGATTTTAGTATGTTTGGTTGCATTTGATCTTGAAAAAAAATACAGAAGTGTGCTCTGCTTTTGTGATGGAGAACCTACAAGTATCTATGCACTAAACTGGTAGAATTAAGCATGTCCAATTGGTACAAGTTATGCATGTCCAAGTCCAATTAGTCCGAATTGGTCGAAGCTAAGCATCATTGACAACGGTCGGCATTGAGGCAAGTGTGCAGGTTTGGAGGTGTAGTTAATGTGAATTTCGCTCTATTA
The DNA here is from genome assembly GCA_904845875.1 of Miscanthus lutarioriparius. Lineage (NCBI taxonomy): Eukaryota > Viridiplantae > Streptophyta > Magnoliopsida > Poales > Poaceae > Miscanthus > Miscanthus lutarioriparius. Next base: position 25,334,972 of record CAJGYO010000003.1, read on the forward strand.
TTCAGCCTAACAAAATACTTTTCCATAATATTGTTTATATAGTTGCTTCTCGAGTTGTATGACAATGCAGTAACATGCATAAACCATTGTCGTGTAGTGAACAACTCCTGATGAGAGCACATGATGCATCTCATAATTGTTTGAATCCTTTTCCATTGGGTAATCTCTGCATGCGAGTTATAATCCTATCTATTACCAGTTTGTCTCTACTTCCAGTAGGTGAATACAAGATTAGGGGGGGAATAGAAAATCAATTATGTGTGAGACCTGATGGTGCAAGGAATTGTCAACCCGAGGTGATGAGGATCTCTCCTACCTCCCTCTTCCTCACTCTCACTCTTGTTTAGAGGCTGCCTCTTCCTCACTCCCTCTTGCTGACAGGCTACCCTCTTGCTCATGGGCCAGAGTGTAGGGAGGAAAATTATTGATACACAGTTGTGGGCTTGTGGCATAGGCATCGTGGAGGCAAGGCGTTGATATCCTCGAGGCAGATGTTGGGTCCGAAGTAGCCTTTGGAGTAGGTGTGTGTGTCAGCGTCGTTTGTGCTAGGCTTTGGAGGAATTCTTGATTATTTTAATCCAAAATTTGTTTTTAATTGGTTCTAAACACGCCCTATGGGTGCAGTGGGCTCCAACAGCCTTCGCTGGACTCCCACGGCCAGCTGTGAGCAGCTTGGGAGACGGTATTTGATGGGCTCCAGCCTAGCAGGTATTACCAATTACGTAAGTCGATTGCTTCTGCTTTTATTACTTGTTTCCTATATACTATTCTAATCGCTACCATGTTTGTAGTTTCTTTTATCATGGTTCTCTCCTCGAAAATATATGCTTTATGTTTTCGATCAGCGGGAGAAGATGCTTATCATGATTGACTCTAGACCTGTCGAAGAGTGGTGTAAAGATATACCAGTGCTGATATATGCCAGGCAAACTCTTGTTTTTTTATTAAATGTCACTTTAACGTTGATATTTAATTTTTAAAGTATTGTTATCTTATCATGCGATATGTGTGTTTTTAGTACAAATTGTTAGCTATCCCGTAGCAACGCACGGATACACTACCTAGTACACATAAAAAGGAAGAAAGAACAAATTTGTTCAACCGAAACAAAAGAACAAGCTTGTTTCAACGAAACAAAAAGGTTGGAACTTGTCCGCTTATTACAAATGCGCCGCCTGACCTATCTGACTAAACTAATCCCTCGAGGGGATGATTTCATCTTCTATCTTGGGAGAAAGGTCATGCACTAGGAGGGTCACCTCCTTCTCGATGTCGTCAGCTCGGCATCGGTATAGACGGACGGGAAGCCTTGGCTCATCGTAGCAAGATCAATGTTCTCGAAATGAGAACGGGCGATCGTGAACAATTGGTGAACACCAAAGCGACACACGCCCCTTGCCATATCATGTGCCTGGTCCATGATCTGGGTGGCTCGAACCACGAGCGAGCTTGTCCCCCACTCCGAGGCCAAGTCAAGCTCATCACAGACCAGCTGACGACGACGCATAGGCTGTCGTGTTCATTGCTCTCCATCTAGAGGGTGTCCTTCACCTCGCTGATCTCCTTCTCTAGGCCACGGCTCTTCACCACCTCCGCCCTGAGCTTGTCGTCGAGACCTGCCCAAGTCACGTATCGACCATGTCAAAAGGCTTACCATGAATTCTAGGGAGAAAGACAACAAGGGAAACCGGAGCCTTACCATTCACGTATGCGGCCTCCAGGCGCCAGACCTCTTCTTGGCATAGACCGACCTCCACGGCGAGCCTAGTGGCCATGTCCTCTATTGCAACCTTTAGGTCCCTCTCCCCCTGAAGCTCATCCTCGAGGTGGTCGATCCGCTATTGAGCGTCGGCGCGCTCCTAGCGAGCCAGGTCAATCCCAGTGCGGAACTCCTCTATGGCCCAGAGCAAATCATCCTACTCCTTCCGTAGCCGCTCGGCCTCCACGACATCCATGCGCACCCTCTCGATCAGGGCCGTGAGCTTTTCCTTGGCCTCGTGAGCATCGTTGTGAGCGTCCTTCTCCTTGACTCGGAGGTCAGCCACCTCCCGGGCGGCAGGGGCAAGCTCAGCCACCTCCTGACGGGCAGCAGCAAGCTATGTGGCCAGCCCCTCACTCCACCGTGTGTCCTCAGCAAGGAACTAGGACTTCTCCCAGCAATAGGCCATAAGGATCTACGAAAAAAACAAGACTTAGAGGCGCAGAATGAGAACATGAGGGTCGGAAGCACGGTCATATCATACCTGGCCAGCCGGGGCATCAATGTCATGCATCGAGCTCAGCATGGTGGTCAGGGCATGAACCGAGTCCCCAACCTTCATGTGGATGCTCCCCCATTCCCTCTCCTCTGTTGCATCATCGAGGGCAGCCACCCAGACCAAAGACCGAGATGTCCCCGCGCCGACCTCTCTTGCGGTAGCAGCTCCTCTAGAGCGGCTCCTCTAGCGATAGAGGGGGCGAGTGACATGAACACGGAGGCCAGTCTTGTCGCCACATCCATGAAGGATGCCTCGGGTGTGCCCCCTTTTGTTCGCCTAGCCATGGGCACGGCCACCTGCATGGACGATGGCTCTGGCCGTGCCGCCTCTGCCTACGATGTTGACGACATGACTGGCCGCGCTGGGCCCGCCATGGGCGCCCCGAACACGCCCGCTCCGCCTGCTCTCCCATGGACGCAGCCATCTGCTACGCCTCCCCGGTTGACGCCGTGGCTGCCCCAACTCCACTCATGCTCACCACCGGTGCGGCGCCAGCTCGCTCTTGGCGTGTTTGCCTTAGGAGGATCTTTTTTGGAGCAAGCCGAAGGAGAGTCCCACGTCCTTCGATGCTGCAAGGGACATGGCGGTCAGTTTGTGGCAAAAAATCATTAAGACAAAAGGACGAAAAAACTCTTGACTCATACTGATCGCCATCATGCGAGGATGTTTTGGGGCCGGCTTGCTCGACCCCGGCTACTCCTCATCGGCACGTTGCCGCTTTGAGCCCTCCCTTGGCTCGAATGGCTCGAATGAATTAGAACGGCCGCCTCTCGTTGACTCTGGAGGTGCCGCCGAGGGCTCGAATGAAGCGGGGCGACCTATTTCAGTTGGCTTTGGGGCCACCATAGACAGCCCGGACGAAGCAGGATGGTCTGATTCCATCGGCTTTGGGGCCACCGTCGAAGGCCAAGACAAGGCAAGGTGGCCTCATTGAAAGGTCCTTGTTGGTTTTGGTAATTGAGTGACAACCTAGGTGGACTAATTGTGTTTATGTGAGATACACAGGTGATTAGTCCACAGGTACATGTGTATGAGCAACATATGCCATGGAGGTAAAAATGGCTTGGAGATGTTGCAAAGCTCACACATGTGATGATGAAGGAGCTTATTGCACATGAGACATGACATTGAGTCATGTGATCAAGGTGGAGAAGATCAAGACAAGACTTGGCTTGATGGACCGGTTGCAAGCGTGAAGGGCAAGTCGAAGGCTTTGGAGTGATGGACCGCGTGGCGGTGAAGCTTGAGCAAGACTTGGCGCCGATGGACGATGGCAACGGTGAAGGGCAAGTGAAGTCAAGATCAATAAACCAATATGATCACGTGATGATATGAAGTGGATCATATCATTGTTGATCGTGTTGGTGCATGTGTTGCATCAACATTGGAGCAGATGGAATGGAATGCGCAAGGCAAAGGTATAACCTGGGGCATTTCATTTCACCGGTCATAGGTGTGTAGAGAAGTTTATGACCGGGTTTAGGATAGATGGCCGTACTATCAAGAGGGGCAAACTTGTTTGCATATCGGTCATCTAGTGCCACTCGAGTGATCTAACTTTGCATTGTCGCTAGGATCGAGTGGCGTGGCAAGTTGAGTGGCTAACATCCTTTGGGAAATGATTGTGAAAATGCTAACACACATACACATGGTGGTGTACACTTGGTGGTGTTGGCACATTTACAAAGGAGGTGGTGTTTGCAAGGGGTGAGATGGGTTTGGGTCCCTCTCTCCCCCGCCGAAGCTTGCTTGCGGCGGGATGCGGGCTTCGGGAAAATAGAATGCCTATTTTCCTATTGCGCCGATGCAAGTTCTTGTGGTTAGCACATTGGAGCAAGGGTGAAGAAGTTAGAAGTGAGAACGAGTTGGTCGCGAAGATCTTGGCGTCGGTCAACCGACCGGACCCAGCTGGATCTGAATGCACCGGACGCCGGCAGTACTCGTCGTCAAGGCCGACGTCTGATAGCGATATAAGCCGGAGAGTGACCGGACGCTGGTCTTTGTGTCCGATCGCGTTCGACGGACGCGTCCGGTCATGCTCGAGCTTCTTGAAACGACCGGACGCCGGGTTGCTTTGCGTCCGGTCGATTCATCTTCTGGAGCGTCCGATCGTCGGATGACCGTTGAGATCCAGTGAACAGCGTTTGAAGGAGGGGACACGTGGCGTGCATCGCACGACCAGACGCTGAGGTCTAGCGTCCGGTCGATCGGACCGGAGCGTCCGGTCGGCCCGACCGTTGCCCAGTGAAGGGTAACGGCTAGTTTAGCCCTTGGGGCTATAAATAGAAGTGGCCCTCGGCCATGGTCGGTGCTTGAGCACCACAAGGGACTTAGTGTCCATGCTTGTGAGTGCTTGGGAGCCCTCCATCACACACACTACTTGATAGCGATCATCCGATTGTGTGAGTGAGCGATTCTAGTGCGATTGCATCGTGAGGTTGCATCGAGTGGCACTAGGTGATCGAGTTGCGAGCGGTGGTGCTTGTTACTCTTGGAGGTTGCCACCTCCTAGATGGCTTGGTGGTGGTCTCCGTCGAAGCCGCAAGAAGCTTGTGCGGCGCTCCCGAGAAGTGCTTGTGAGGGGCATTGTGCTCGCCCATGGAGTCGCGAAGAGCAACCTTAGTAAAGCGTGTCATTGAGCTACCCTCACTCAAGGGGTAGGTTCTTGCGGTGCCCGACGTGCGGGCTTAGCGGGTGATGCTAATTAGCCACCCGAACCACCAAGTGAGCGGTCGACACAACGGGGACTAGCGTGTTGGCAAACACGTGAACCTCGGGAGAAAAATCATCGTGTCAACCTTGTTCTTCCCGTTGGTTTGCACCCCATTACACAAGCTTGCAATTACTTATATATATATCTTAAGCTTGTGTAGTTGCTCTTGTAATTAGATAGCTTGTGCTAGCTAGCTAATTATCTTCTTGCTTGTGTAGCATAGAAGTAGCTCCCTTATGCGTGGCTAATTAGGTTTTAGTAACCTTGTTAGTCACATTGCTTAGTTTGTGTAGCTAAGTATTTGCGCTCTCTAATTAGGCATTGGTTGCCTTGTTATTGAGCATTGCTAGTGAGCTTAGTTAGCTTTGTGCTTTTGCTTACTAGCATGTGTAGGAGCTCCCTTGTTACTTAAAGTACTAGTGGCATAGGTTTGTGTGACCTTGCTCCTAGAATTGTTTAGGAGAGCTCTAGCTAGCCCGGCACCTTAGTTGCTTTATTAGTATCTTTGCAAGGTGCTAGTGAACATATATAGAGGGGTGTAGTCTTGGCTAGACCGATTGTTTTAATTCCGCATTTATATCGGTTAGCCGACGCGATTAATTTTAGAAAAGACTATTCACCCCCCCCCCCCTCTAGTCCGCCATCTCGACCCTTCACTCATTCTGCCGGTTCTGAGGTCATCGTCGAAGGTCCGGATAGAGCGGGGCAGTTTGATTCCTCTGGCTCCGGGGGCGCATCCTCCCCCTCCTACCCCATGTCATGCCACAGGAAGGGCCCCTCCTGCGGCGAAGGTGGGTCCTCATCCCCGGCGACCAGATCATCCCATGGGATGGGTGACCCAGAGCCGTCATCCTCCTCCTCCTCCTCTTCTTCCTCCTCTTCTCCCGACGAACCTTGACGCTGCTTCCCTCACTGCATATTTGCTCGCTGCTTTGACCGCCATTTCTTCTCCTCCTCATCCTTCTTCTTCCTTTGTTCATCCACGGCACGGTTCACCGCCCTCATGGCCACGTGATCTGGTAGCAGCGCGACAGAGTCCCAGAAGACTAACCCCGCCGATAGCTCGATGAAGCCCGTGTTCAGCCACATCATGGGATGCCTTGGGATTGGGAACACAGCGTAGGCCTCCCCCATGTCCTCCTTGATGCCCTGCGTGACCTCACTGTCGTGGAGCAACCCCTGGGCGAGCGTCGTCCCAACGAGCTGCGCGGGTGTCATCCCGTAAAGCGGGAGGACGCGCGCCATCAGCGGCGCCACCCTCCTCACGTGATACCCGCCAATGACGCCGGTCCCACAGATGCCATGGGTCTTCAGGAACATGATGGCCTCAAGGAGGTCATGCATCCTCTTCTTCCCCTTGACAGGTGGCCCCCATGGCCATGACGGCGATACCTCTTCGACTAGGCGCCCAAGAAGACCGGCAAGGGAGCGGTAGGGTCATTCTTTAGGTAGAACCAATGCGAGTGCCACCCCTTGTTGGATCTGGAGAGCTGGCAGGGCAAGTACTCGGCTGCCCGCTACCCTCAGAGGTGGATGCCCACGCATCCCATTGGCACTAGGGTCTCCCGGCCTCTCTCCTTCTTCTTGATCAAGGAGATGGAGAAGAAATATCTCCATAGCTAGAAGTAGGGCTCGATTCCCAGGTACCCCTCATACATCGCGATGAAGGCCATGATGTGCTACATACCATTGGGGTTAAAGTGTTGCAGCTCAATCTAATAGTGGTGCAGTAGACCCTGGAAGAACGGGTGGGGAGGAACCGTGAGTCCGCGCTCATGGAAGGGCGCGAAGGATATGATGTAGCCATCGGGCGGCGTCGACGCATCCTCATGGCCGGGCACAAGCCACTTCGTTGCATCGGTCCTCCCATGAAGAAGAACACGCTTGATGAGGCCCTCCATGCACGCATGGGTAACATCAGAGCGGTACCATGAATCCAAGGAGGATGGAGGCGGCTCTGGAGAAGAAAAGGTGGCGATGGAGAAGCGGAAGCTATAGATCTAGGGCTCTGGTGGTAGATTAGCAAGCACGGCAGATCCGAACAGCGACGGTGGAGAAATAGAGAAGGTAAAGCTATGGTTTTGGTGTGCAGAAACGTGAAGGGGGAGGCCACTATTTATAGTACAGAGCGGGGTGAGAAGGCGAACCGTCCACCTAGGTTCACTGTATCGCATCACGTCACCTCCCTCCGAAGATCGTGCGCACGCTATCTCTGTCTGCGCCCTCGAAGGACATGCTAGATGATGGTTTGCCCGGTCGATGGGCTAAGAACCGTGGCAGGTAAGGAGGGATACAGAGCTAAAAATGCTCCTACGGCCCATTCAGGACCAGAAGTTCGAAGGCTGGCCCACCGATGGGTTCACAGTTGCTCCAGGGACACCCTTAGAGCGAGGGGTGGAAAGGGATAGGCCCACTAGCGGCCAGTACCCGGCGCATGAGTGTCGCGGGCATCCCGGCCCACGTTCAAGTCTTGGTCGGTTCCCAGTCCATGGTTTTTCCTCGAAGAAAGGCAACAAGCCCTTAGGACCGGCTGAACAGACCCAAGAACTATATGGATTGGCCACCAAGAGTCTAGAGTCGGTCACCAGCTAACCCATGCCGGACCCTCGTGAACGGGAAGCCGGGGCCCTACTCGGACTAGCCCGTTAATAGCTCAGTGAGCACCATGTTTCATCCATTGAGAAAAAATGTGGCATGGCTCAGCCCCTCTTTTTATCGAAAAAAACGCTCGAGGGATGACAATCACAAAGATGAGCCGACCCTCGACCGGACCCCTGCTACGTGTGGGGGCTCGAGGGAAGTTGGACTCGCAAGGAGACCAAACGCGCGGTCGCAGAACGTGGGTCGTCTCACATTTACACTATATAGGATTTCTATACGGAGACCTATTAATTCTTTTGTGTATAGAAATACACATGCAATTCTTTCGTGTACCAGCTATAAAGAACAAATAGATATTTACACAATCCTGTTAATTCTTTGGGTTGATTTATATTTTAGACAATTTTTGTCGGGTATCAATATTAGGGATACCCAAAGCAAGGAAGTTAGCACCCACGCTGACTTCCCCGGATGGCTCGAGACGTATTAAAAGGTCTCGCCCGACCTTGAGGCCACGGGCACCGTTTTGCTCGACCCCAAGGATGCGGGTTCTATCTTGCCCAAGGCGCAGGGCTCTGTCTTGCCCAACCTTGAGGCCGCAGGCTCCATCTCACCCGACCCCTTGGGTACGGGATCCATTTCACCCAAGGTCGCGGGCTCTGTCTTGCCTGACCTCGAGGACACGGGTTCTGTCTCGTCCGACGGGGACCCATACCGCTGTCAACCACTCCTGATCTAAGCGTATGGGCCTAGGTCAAAACTCTGATGCTAGGGAAGAGGCTGGCATGCCTCGATGTAACCTATAGCCATGATGGGCCATACCTGGGGATTCACATCAAGAACAGTGTCTGGCGTGCTGGTGCTGTTCTGCCTAATCCTTGTATGGACGACTGATAGGCGCGTTAGTTCACCTCGACGTCCGCTGGGATGAAGTGGAACGCCATGACCGGCAGATGATGCTTGCGCATGGCGTTAGTGATGAATAGGGCCACGACATGGAGCCATCTTTGTTGACATCTTAGGATCAGCGGGACCCGCATGAAGGAGAAGAAGGCCCCGGCAACCCTAGAAGCCTTCTTCTCTCTCTCATTCTTTTACTTTTCCTCCTCTGTAACCCACGCTTTCCCTTCATCTATAAAAGGGGAAGTAGGGCGCCCCATGAACGGAGGGATCTTGACACAAGAGCATGACACGAGCACACAGCTGAGCAGCAAATGAGCTCTTAGCACCCATTCACTCCTTCCACCAGAGACTTGGGATCCTCTCCCTCTCTCGCCTGTTTGTAACCCCTACTACAAACCAAGTGCCAATAACACAAGCAACAATGGACTGGATGTAGGGATGTTCTGCCCGAACCAGTATAAATCCTTGTGTCCTCCGAGCACACCATCTAGGCAGACAGAAAGAAAATATAAATTTAGCCGTCGATGGTCTAAAAACACCAACAATTTTATTTTCCTCCCTTGCAAACTTCGCCTATGGTGGGGCACCTCTGGTGTCCCATCATAGCAGGTCCCAAGCCCTGGTAAAGGAGGTGGGTTGTGTTAGGCGCGGTGAGCCAATGTGAAAACTTATCCACTTTAATGGAGATGAAACCCAAAAGAGTCCCGTTGGGGCGTAACCCTCTTAGCAAGGCGCCATGTCGGAACCCAGATATGGTGTTAAATGAGCAAGGGCCGGGTCATCACCCCCATGACACGTCGTGTCATGATCTGGACACGGTATCAAGTGAGGAAGGATCGGGTCATCGCATCCTTAGTGGCGCGCCACATCGGCGCCCGTGTGGTGCAAAATGAGCAAGGGTCTTCACACCTACCTCGGTGGGTGTGAAAGCTAAGGAAGCTAGTCGAACCAACTAGGATCCATTTAGGTAGCTAAAATGTAGGGTCCCTTACAGGTAAGTTAAGAGAGTTAGTGGACACAGCGGTTAGAAGGCGTGTAAATATCTTATGCGTCCAAGAGACTAAATGGAAGGGGCAGAAGGCGAAGGAGGTGGACAATACTGGCTTCAAGCTCTGGTACATAGGGACAACTTCAAATAAAAATGGAGTAGGAGTTTTGATTGATAAGAGCCTCAAGGATGGTGTGGTGGAGGTGAGAAGGCAAGGGGATAGGATCAACTTAGTTAAACTTGTCATTAGTGATATGGTCTTAAACGTAATTAGTGCATATGCCCCCAAGTAGGCCATGATGAGAGTTCTAAGGGGCTTTTTTGGTAAGACTTAGATCGCTTGGTTAGAGCTGTCCCTAGTAGCGAGAAGCTCTTTATAGGAGGTGATCTTAATGGCCATGTAGGTACATCAAGTGCAGGTTTCGAGGGGGTTCATGGGGGTTTCGGAAATGGTAGTAGGAACCAGGAGGGAGAGAAAGTCTTAGACTTCGCCATAGCTTTTGATCTGATGATAGCTAACACTTTCTTCCGTAAGAGATTCTCATTTAGTGACCTTTAGTAGCGGCCAGTACTCTAGTCAAATCGACTTTGTCCTTACAAGAAGGAGGGATAAACGAACATGCGTGGATTGTAAGGTGATACCTGGAGAATGTGTGGTCGCTCAACACAAGCTGGTGGTGGCTGACTTCCACTTTCTGGTGCAAGCTCGTGGGAACAAACAAGTTAGGGTTGCTAGAACGAAGTGATGAAAATTAAAAGGGGAGGCATCAAAGGTCTTTAAGGAAAAGGTCATTGAAGAGGGCCCTTGGAATGGTGAAGGCGATGCAAATAGCATGTGGGAGAAGATGGCAACATGCATTCGAAAGGTTGCTTCAGAGGTGCTTGGAGTGACCAAAGGGAGTGAATGCGACTTAAAAGACACTTGGTGGTGGAATGAAGATGTGCAAAAGGCTATTAAGGAAAAGAAGGAGTGTTATAAGCACTTGTATTATGACAGGTGTGCAAACAACATAGAGAAGTACAAGGTGGCAAAGAAGACTATAAAATGAGCGGTGAGTGAGGCAAAGGGTGGGCCTATGAGGACATTTACCGACATTTGAGTATGAAGGAAGGAGAGAAGGACATTTATAGGATAGCTAGGGCTCGCGATAGGAAGACATGGGACTTCAACCAAGTCAAGTGCATAAAGGATGAGATGGAGCAGCTTTTGGTGAAGGAGGATGAGATCAGACATAGATGGCAAGAGTATTTTGATAAATTGTTCAATGGTGAGAACGAGAACACCACCGTTCAGCTAGATAACTCGTTTGATGACACTAACAGACGCTTTGTGCGGAGGATTCAAGAATCGAAGGTCAGAAAAGCCTTGAAAAGGATGAAAGGGGCAAAGCGATGGGCCCTGATGGTATCCCAATCAAGGTGTGGAGATGTCTCAGGGATATAGCTATAGTGTGGCTAACCAAGATGTTCAACAATATCTTTCGATCGAACAAGATGCCTGAGGAGTGGAGAAGAAGCATATTGATACCAATCTACAATAACATGTAGGATCGGAGAATTAAGTTGATGAGCCACACTATGAAGTTATGGGAGAGAGTCATCGAGCAGCGCCTACGAGGAACGACGTAGATATCAACAAACCAATTTGGTTTCATACTAGGAAGGTCAACCACAGAAGCAATCTTCTTAATAAGACAGGTTATGCAGCGGTTTAGAGAGCAGAAGAAGGACCTCTACTTGGTTTTCATTGACTTAGAGAAGGCTTATGACAAGATACCAAGAAATATTATATGATGATCTTTGGATAAACATAAAGTCCCATCAAAGTACATGACCCTCATCAAGGACATGTACAACAATGTTGTGACTAGTGTTCGAACAAACGATGGTAACATAGATTACTTTCTAATTAAAATTAGACTTCATCAAGGGTCAGCCTTAAGCCCGTATCTCTTTGCCTTGGTAATGAATGAGATTACTAGGAACATACAAGGGGATATCCCTTGGTGTATGTTGTTCGCTGATGATGTAGTGTTAGTGGACGAAAGTCAGGCAAGAGTAAATAGAAAACTAGAGTTATGGCGGCAGACCCTTGAGTCTAAAGGTTTTAGATTGAACAGAACTAAAATCAAATATATGAGATGCGACTTTGGTGGAGTTGTATAGGAGGAGGAAGATGTGAGTTTAGAAGGTCAAGTAGTGCCTAAGAAGGATACCTTTCGGTATCTGGGATCGACGCTACAGAGGGATAGAGATATTGATGCGGACGTTAGCCATAGAATCAAAACAGGGTGGATCAAGTGACGACAATCTTCTGGCATTCTCTGTGACAAGAGGGTACCATAAAAGCTAAAAGGCAAGTTCTACAGAACGGTGATTAGACCGGCTATGTTGTATGGAGCAGAATATTGGCCTACAAAGATTCGACATGTTCAACAACTGAGTATTGCAGAAATGCGTATGTTGCGATGGATTTGCGGTCACACAAGAATGGACCGAGTTCGGAACGATGATATACGTGATCGCCTAGAGGTAGCACCAATTGAAGAAAAGTTTGTCCAATATCGATTGAGGTGGTTTGGCCTTGTCCAAAGGAGACCTCCAGAGGCACCAGTGTATTGTAAAGTCCTAAGCCAAGCTAATAATTTGAGAAGAGGTAGAGGAAGACCGAAATTGACATGGAGGGCAATAAAAAGAGATTTGAAAGCTTGGGATATACCTAGAGATCTATATTTGAATAGGAGTACTTAAAAACAGCTATTAAAATGCTTGAACCGTGACTTGGGGATCTTGGTGGGTTTCAACTCTAGCCTACCCAACTTGCTTAGGACTAAAATGCTATGTTGTTGTTGTTGTATTTTTCTCCCTTGCATCAACCCCAGAAGAAAGTGTTAACCATCAATTGCTAACACGCCTTGCCCCTTGTTTTTTTTGGGTGGGGGTTGGGGGGGGGGTTTGGGTTGTTGAGGTGGTGGGGGTGTGAACTTCCTGTATTTCAAAGTACCCTAAGTAAATGGGATTATTTAGTTTGGACTTTGGAAGTCGAAATGCACTATCCTTTTCGAATTCCATTTTTTTTGCATAGTTAAAATATTTTATGTATCTAGATATACACTATATTCAGAAAAGCTAAAACATCTTATAATTTAGAATATATATAGTTAAAACAATATATTTAAAAAAATTAAAATATCTTATAATTTAGAATAAAATGAGTACAGTTTTTTTGTCCGATACCCCGATGTCCACTCGATTTGTTTTGCAGGAGCTGCATGTGACGCTCATTTCTTGCTGGGCGCAGTATATTATTCAATTAAGTAGACCCCACGCTGCTTTTTAACCTCGAGGCCTCCTGCTGCGACAGAAATTGCAGGCTCAAGCATCGTCAGACGTGGCACTTGATTGACGTTTTGGTAATGCTACGGAACATGCGTCCGGAATTTTTTTTTAAATCGAACGCTCTCCTTCACGCTCGTGTCTAGCACAGCGACTGGCCCAATACACTCATCGCTTCGCTCGTCGCGGCTCACCGCGCCGTCCGTCCGCCCATCCGAAGCTGCCTCGCGGCGGCGCCCCCATCCCGCGTCGTGCTCCATCCTTTGCTGCGTCGAGATGCTGTCGACGCCACCGTTCTCCACTAGGAGGTTGTGGCCGCTGTCGCCGCCGGCGCTGCCGCCGCGATGCTCAACCTCAGCTCGTGACATCACGAGATCCGGAGTGGCTAGACCCGGAGCGGGCTTCTCCGGCTGCACCTCACGCTCCCTTCCTTCCTCGGATGTTATAAGCGTATGTTTCAAGTGTTTCAGGTGTTTCATATGCATGTTGCAAGTGTTTCATGTGGATATTGCAAAAGTAGATCGGGATGTTGCATATGTTGTAATGGTTATACGTATGTTGCAAGTGTCTGTTCCAAATATTTCAGTTGTTTCAGATTGATGTTGCACATGTTTTATCTGAGTGTTGCATATGTGTTCGAACTTATGTTGCAAGTGTTTCATCCGGATGTTGTATATGTTTTCGCACATATGCTGCAAGTATTTCATCTAGATGTTGCATATGTTTTGAAATTGCTACACACGTGTTTCCCTCATGTTTCAGACGTATGGTGCAAGTGTTTCAACGGTTTCGGACGTGTGTTGTAAATGTTTCATCTAGATGTTGCAACAGTAGATCTGCTGTTGTACATGTTGCAATGGACCCCCATTTGCAACAGCCGTCCTGCTATAGCTGCTGGGTCTGTCTGCATGCGCGTGGGTGTGGAGGGGGCACGAGCAGCAGGCGTAGGCACGGAAAAAAATGTGGGCGTAGATCGAGACGGAAGTGGGCGTGGGACACGGAGCGGGCACAAGATACGGAGGGGTGCGGGCGTGCGGACATAGCCTTTCCCGTTTCAAAACTCATCTACGTTGCTGGTACTATGAGGGCAGGGCCAATGGAGGTTAATAGTTTGTGGTATTTCACCCAAAAGAGATGCCATGTTCGCGCTAAAGCATTTGAGGAAAATAATTTTACAACGCAAGCTGCTTCAAAAGAACTGTTCGTGCGTCAGATATTGTTTGTTTTTTGCAGAACTTGATCAGACATTGCCACATAGCAAACATCAGCGTAGCAATTCCTCAATCACCTAACGCATGCTTTGGTGGTAGCTTCAACTTTTGGATTGACAAGACCACTGTTGCTTGGGAAAAAATTGGGTGGTTGATGGGTCCATCTGACTGTTGGTGCGCCCTACACTGGATCATGGACGCGTGGCAGAGAAAAAAAATCTAACGCTCACGGGAGCGTGGCTCCTCCCGACGCATCTCTCGGCTCCTCACGTAGCGGTCAGCGGCTCGGCTTGGCTCCCGAGTGCTTGGCTGATACGGGCAGCGGCGCAACAGATCGAGCTAGGGCACAGAAGTTCTTTGCCGCAAGAGCGTGTCCAGCTTCGAGGCCATGGATGACGTCAGCACGAGCATGAGCTCCTCCGCAAGGGCGTGTCCAGCTTTCCTGCGACGCCATGGACGGCGTCGGCACGAGCTCCTCCGCAAGGGCGCGTACTCTAGCTTCCTACGAGGGCGAGGACACGGACGACGTCGGCACGAGCTCGTCCGCGAGGGTGCGTACTCCTTCCTGCGTTTGGACATCATGGTCGTCTGTGCGCGTTTCCTCCAATGGTGTGAGACAAATCAGCATTAGAGGCCAGGCGCTCGCCGTGCGTCGTGGACTCAATGTGGAGCCGAGCCGTTGACCACTACCCCAGTACGCGAGGAGCCGATAGATGCGTCAGGAGGACTGAGGAGCTACACTCCTATGAGTGTTTGATTTTTTTCTCTGCCACGCGTCGTCGATGATCTAGTGTACGGACGCACTGTGGGTCTAATGGACCCATCGCCCACCCCATTTTTTTCGTGTTGCTTCTTTAAGTCACCAGTGAAGGCCGCGCGCTGGTAGGTGAATAAATTCAGGTTTATAAAGGTAGGGTTCATTTGCATACATATCTGTAGGAATATATTAAGTTTGGACTTACAGGATGCATAAGTATGTAAGTTTGTTGTAGTACCACATGGTTATACTTAGAGGTTCCTAAGTACGTATCGGATACAATAAAAAAGGTACCCTAAGCAAGAACCGTAAGGATTGCTTAGGACCTCGCAAATATCAAAGCGAAAGGACGATCACAGGGTCTCGGCCGATTCTCCGACTCGCCTGAAGCCCGCGTCGCAACGACTCTTCGCCTCGCCGAAGCCCCCTCGCCGAGGCCCCGCTCCGCAAGGCCTCGGACGAGTTACCGATTCTCCGATTCGCCCGAGGCCCCGCCAGTGAAGCCTCGGACGAAGTACCGATTCTCCGACTCGCTCGAGACCGGCTCGGCAACAACCTCGTCGCCTCCGCCTCGACCGACTTCTCTGACAAAACGTCACGCGTCCAACCACTCCCACGACGTCAGCCGCCGCGTGGGCGCGATGCAACGAGGTGGCCGACGGGGCGTGAGACGAGACAAACGAGGTTCTCAGCCACCGTGCTTTCAAGACTACACCCATGCTGGCGCCCGTCTTGCCTTTGTGCTACCTAATTCCTGCTCCAGGGAAGCGACGGGCGTGGGGAAGCGAGTGCAGGTCACTTGTAGCCTCGAATCGGTGCATGAGACCAACTGCTCCCTCCAAGGCCTCGGCAATCCACTTCCGGTCTCGTCGACCTCGAGATTCGCGCCCACCGGCCCCCCCGATGGCTCGGCCTCGGCACAAACCGAGCCTCGGCTCTTTTCACCGTCAACCCATAGCGACCAGCACACCGTCGGCCATACCCTGCGTCAAGCTATCACTGGAGCGCCCACGTCATACGAAATCGGGTGTGACCGGCGCGTTGCTCCAGTACATCAAGGACAAGACCACTCCGTTGACCATGCCGCCACGGTAGTAAGCTACGGAGACTCGGCCGCCACCTCCACGTGCCGCATGGCGAACACATGTATCACCCCTGTCCCTCCTTCAACTATAAAAGGGGAGACCAGGGCCGTTCTTAAGGGAGGGACTCACGAGCTCACGGAGATAGGCTCACGTAGACACACGCTCTCCCAAGCTGCCTGAGAGCAACGTCTCAAGCAGCCCACACCGCTCCACGCCGAGACCTGGGACTAGCTCCCTCTCTCACCCAGCTTGTAACCCCCTACTACAAGCACTTCGGTGCAAGGAATACAAGATCGATCTCTCGGTGGGCGTAGGGCACCAATTGCTGAACCAATTATAAACCTTGTGTCTCTTTGCATCACCATCTGAGATTAGGGGCACGCAGTTCACATTTACTAGTTGGTTGAGGACCCCCCGGTCCGAAACACCGACAGTTGGCACACCAGGTAGGGGCCTCTGCGTGTTAGCTTGATCGTCCCAACAAGTCCTGGATGGCTGACCCCATACGCCCACTACGTCTCGGCACGGTGGTCTG
Source organism: Miscanthus lutarioriparius (assembly GCA_904845875.1). NCBI lineage: Eukaryota > Viridiplantae > Streptophyta > Magnoliopsida > Poales > Poaceae > Miscanthus > Miscanthus lutarioriparius. Next base: position 25,351,359 of record CAJGYO010000003.1, read on the forward strand.
GTTTGGGAGCCTAGAGTTCATGTCTCTAGGATGTGGGTACGATATGGTACTCCTCGCACCTAGAGCCCCACCGGTAAACGATGATGACGCATCACGATCCGCCTGAAGCGCCGGCGCCGCCCGCCGCTCTCGTCGCGCTTCGCCGAGCACGACGCGAGATGGACTGCCTGACACCAAGACGAGCTCGGGCGGCGCACCGCTTCCAGCGGCATCCCATGCCCGGATGTTGGTACAGAGTCCCTGGCTGGGGACCTGTCTAGCTTAAGCCTGGGCAGGGGAAAGACGCTGGTAGTGTGCAGCGACGTCCCGTCGTCAAGCTCTGCCCCGCCACATCCTGAGGAATCAACTCAGGCGGAGCGGACGCCAGCGGTGGCACCATCCCTGTATCCCTTCGGGCTCAACAACATCGCCGCCACCTACGCTTTCGCCTACGCCTCCGCGCACACGGAGCCCTCGGGACGCCACCAACGATTCGCCCTCGACTTCTCCACCACAACCTCGACCCACACCCACACTGACTCCTCGGAGGAGGACGAGGCATGGGCCGAAGCGAACTTCTTCGGGCTTCGTGACCCTAAGGCTATGCACCGCTTCTTGGCCGCAAGCGACTACTGCTTTGGCTACTCCGACTTCGATGACGAAGGCACTTACGATCTCACTCGAGAGTGTTTCCACATCGGGCTCAGAATGCCAAGGGCAAGTAATGAGAGTGAAGGGGCAGGCAACCGCTCCCCGCTCCACCAAGGGGTGGGCGACACCACACCCTCGCTCATCGAGCTTCGGGCGACACGGAACGTGAACGTCGCCCCCGAGGAACTTCGACGCCTGGACCTGGAGCAGCTCCGTGAGCTCTAGGCAAAAGTCAACTAAGACCGACTCCTGCTGCAGCAGCTCCGAGACACTCTCGAGCAGGAGCAGCGAGGTTACGGTGATGGCGGAAGGGCCCGACGGAGGGCCCACGACGTGCACCGCCGCATCAACAACGACGAAGGAAGCGAGCAACCCCCAATCTTCAATCGCGCTAGCCAGAACGTCGCGGCAGCGGCGATGCTAGTCCGAGCGATGCCCGAGCCCTCTACCACAGAGGGGCGACGGGTTCGTGGCGAGCTCCGATACCTTCTCGAGACCGCCGCGGTACAGCAGGCCTACAACGAGCAAAGCAACCGCACTACCCGCGAGGACACCCTCGACCAACTGGAGGAAGCCCGAGACATTGCGCTGCTACACTCGGCCAAGTACCAGCAAGCCCTACGACGCTATCAAGCCCGGCGCATTCGAAGCCGAGACCTAAAGGTGGGCGACCTGGTGCTAAGACTGAGGCAGAGCAACAAGGGCCGCCACAAGTTGACCCCGCCATGGGAAGGGCCGTACATCGTTGCCCAAGTGCTAAAACCCGGGACCTATAAGCTGGCCAACGAGAAGGGCGAAATCTTCACCAACGCTTGGAACATAAAACAGCTACGTTGTTTCTACCCTTAAACTTCCAAGCATTGTATACATTGTTTCTTGAAATATATTAAAGAAGCGCTCTTTAGTTGTTCTAATTTTTCGAGAAAACTCCCTCCCCCCTCGACGAGGGATCGACGTTGAGATAACGTTATAAGGGAGACTCGGCTCTGCCTCTGCAGAACCGAGCCTCCCTCGGGGGCTAAAAGGGGGGGAACCCCCCTAAATCCCAGGCACTATTTTTTAATCGTTTTTTCGAATAAATTTCTACGCCAAACTCTCTCGCGTACTCTGACAGGTCGATTATAAAAAACCTAAGGACCGAAAGCACGCCTCAAGGGCAGAAGGCTGGCCGAGCCACGAGACTGCCTACGCCTCTAGGTTGCGGCAACTCCCTCACCACCTTCCACTAGAGGGGCAGCTTAGGCTCCGAGGAAGTTTTTTGCAAAAGACTTGTATAGAAACGCGATAGAGGGCAGAGGCTCGGAAATATGATAAAAACGATTAAAAAGGTGTACGCACGAGTACTTTATAAAGGCCTCGACAACCACGAACGTCACGCTACGACAATAATCCTAATCTGTTTACATGGCCCCTTTGGCCCAGGTCAAGGCTCAAGATCTCCTGCATCGGTGGCTGGCGCGGGGGGAACCACCACTTCTTCAAACAGACTGGCTAGCGCCGTACCAGGGACCTCAGCCGCCTCCATCACCTTGGTGACCTCCTCATCAGCCTCCTCGTCATCCTCAGGCAAGACATAACCATCGCTGAAGGCCTCAAGGTCGACGCCGGAGTAGTGCGAGGCAACGACAGCCAGGGCACGCTTGACGCCCATGTGCAGCGCTCCCCGGAGTTGCTCGCGCACTTGGCCACTCAACGCAGTCAGGCGGCTCCTGAGGGAGCTACCCAACTGAGCCCCCTCAACAGCCAGGGCCTCGCAGATGGCATGGGCAGCGGCCTGCAGCGCGTCGTGCTCCTCGATCTTGGCCTCGAGCATCGCCTGCACTGCGGTTGAGGCCTCAGCCGCCCGAGAAGCCTCTTTCTCCAGCTCTGTACCACATTGGGGAGTTAGGGGCCGAACGCAAGAAAAAACGAGTAAAATAAAGGGAACAGAACTCACCCTCGTACTTCTCCTTCCAGGCCAAGGCATCGACCCGGGAGGCCTCAGCCGCCTTGAGGGCCTCGTCCAGGGCACCCTTTGTCAGTGCATGCGCCCTGCTCCTCACCTAACTGCGCAGCGATGGCCTTGGCAGAGACCGTCGCCTCCTCAGCCCAGGAAAAGAGGGCGTCCCGCTCGCCGGCCACCCGGGTCAGCTCCTCCTCCAGCTCCTTGACTCGCGCCGCCAAAGGGGCGACCTGCTCCCGAGCCGTGGCCACCTCGGCCTTCATATCAGCACAGCGAAGGCGGAGGTCCTCCGCCTCCGCGCTCCGCGCCGATAGAAGCTTGTTGGCGTTGGCGAGCAGGTCCTTTTGCTGCCTGAGCTGGTCCCAGACGTCCTTTTCCCGACGGAGGAACAACGACTTCTCGAGGGATCGGGCCTCGAGCTCCTGGATAGCCAGAATAGGGGTCATGCACTGCCAAGAAACTAAGAGCAAGACGACGCCGCACGAGAAAAGAGGACACGTACCTGGGTAACGCCGGCAGATCGACATCCATGACGGACTGCGCCGTTCGTAGCGACCGCACCGCCAACTGGCGATATTGCTCGAAGGTGTCCCAGCGCCCCCCCCCCTTGGCCGCATCCTCGAGGGTGAACAGAGGCTCCCCCTCAGGGTCGTCCCTCCTCTGCCACAAGACACGTGGGTGATCCCACCCACGGGACTCAGGTTACACCCACACGAGAGCCACGCTTCCCTCGCCGGAGGTCGGAGCTGGCTGCTCCACGGTGCTGGCCGCCTCGGCATCTGCCGGCCCCTTTTCCCGGGAAGTGCCATCGGAAGGGGTCGCCTAAACCTCCACTTCCCAGGCGCTCTCCAGCGACGGCGGCAGGCCTTGGGCCAGGGGCGGCACCAAAGGTTGCCCCACCTCCATCTCCGTATCCCAGGCCACCGAGCCTGCCGCGCTCGCCTCCACCACCTCGGCCTCGGAAGTCCCAGGGGCCTCGGCTTTGATCCCGGTGGCCTCGGCGACTGGGGGCGCCCCGGCCCCATCTGACTCGTGGGCCTCGACAACGCGCGGCGTAGGCCCTTCCTCCTCCGTCTGCTCTATGGCTACCCTAGGAGCCTCTTCCTGGGCGACCGGCCCCTCCAGGTCGGCCCCGGCCGACACCGCACCACGCTGCACGGCGGCTTGCGCCTCCGCCGCCTGTTGAGCAGTGGAGCTAGCACTCACCTTGAGTGCCTTGCGTGGCGCCAAGGCTGGCACCTCCACCTGACACTTCCGACTGAAGGCAAAACACCCACTTGGTCAGCATATGACCATGAAGCGAGCGGGAGACGATACGAACGTCGCTGAAAAAACACTCACCTCGAGCAGGGTTGCAACCGCTTCGGCACCGCGACTCTCCTATGCAACAGCGGTGGCGGTGGCGGAGGCACGGCCCCGGTATCCACTGGTGCCAGCCGACCCTCATCGGACTCTAGCGCCCCCTCGATCCTCTGCAGGGGCAGTTGCGTCGCCCCCACTGCCGCCTGCTCCACCACTGCCGTTGAGCCCACTGGGCTGATGGCGCGCTTCCCTAAAGCCCGCGTCTCAGGCGTGTCGGCCTCGGACCCGGGGCGGGCGATCGCCGGCCCCGAGGCGTCCTCTCCTCCTCCTCCTAGAGGCACCGGGCTGCTCGCCGACACCCCGGGCGCCGTTCCCCTAACGTCAGGGAGATCGTCATCCTCGCCCAAAGAGTCCGCTGACAGCGACGGCGACGGAGACGGCTCCACCAGGAGACCGTCCTGCCTCTGCTGCCGGTGGTGCTTATCCAACTGTTCGCGCTCAAGGATCTTCCTTGTGCGCTTTGCCGCCTCGGCGTCCTTCTTCTTCTTCTGCGCCTCGGCGTGCGCCCGGTTCGCCGCCCGTCGCCTCGCGTCCTCGGGAACAGGCGGCGGGGAGGCTCGCACATCTCTCATCCCCTACAGGAACGGCGAGCGCAAGTAAGCAAACGGGAAAACGGTGAGGAATGAGGAAGCCTCGGGGGCTACAGCGGCACGTGACTTACCAGGGAGAGATACCCCTGCGACGGGCGCATCACGATGGGGGTCAGACCACCGCTCTTCAGCTTCCCGTCCACCGTCTCCCTCACCCAACGTAGAATTTCCTCATCGGAGAGGGCGGCGGCAGACATCCGGATGCCCTCGATCGGCTCATTCGGTCTCATGTCGAACAGGCGCCGCCACCAAGCCATCAGCAGCAGCACCCTCCGGCGATAGAAGGCCACCACGACCACAGTCGCCGTAAGGCAGCGGCCCCGCAGCCTCTCTAGCCCCTCTAGGAGCGGCTGTAGCTTGGGCTGATCCTCCCTCGGGATGCCATACCCCCACTTCTCTAGACAGTCCTCCACGATCCGCCCAGTGTAGGGGGGAAGTCCGCTGTCATCGTTGCGGAGGTAGAACCAGCTGGTGTACCAGCGGCGATTGGATGACGCGAGCTGGGATGGGATGTAAAGGTGCTACCGGCCTTGGCGCACCTGGAGAGTGCAGCCGCTGGCCCTGGTCGTCTTCCTCGTACCCGCCATACCTGTCGGCTTAGTGGTATGCCCCGCCCGGAAGAGATGGAGCCACAGCTCCCAATGGGGGGCAATGCCCAAGTACCCCTCACAGACGGCGACAAAGATGGTCGCCTGTGCGATGGAGTTGGGGTTGAAGTTATGCAGCTCCACGCCGTAGTAATGCGGGAGCGCTTACATGAATCGGTCCGCCGGTAAGCCGAGACCACGCTCGTGGAAGGACACGAAGCGCACGACGTACCCCGCGGGTGGCCTCGGCTCCGACTCGCCCAACAGAGCAATCCACTCCGGCCTATCGGGGTCGGTGATCGGGCGGAGAAGGCTGTCGTCGACAAGAGACTACAACGTCTCCATGGACACATCGGACGGATCCCAAGGATCCGCTGGGAGGATGACAGGAGGGCCGCCGGCCATTGCGTGATGGAGAATGAGGGCTATGGCGGTAAGTCTCTCTCTCTCTCTCTCTCTCTCTCGCTCGCTCTTCTCCCTTCTTCTCCCCGGCACTCTCTGTTCTTTGCAACGGCTCAAAGGCAGAAAAGGCAAATACGGGCAAGGTAAGGAGGGGAGGGGCGAGACTCGTTTCGTATTTATGCAGGGAAGGGACGAAATGGTCAGGCGACGAAATCGGGGAAGTTTCCTCGAGTCCAGGCACAGTTAATCCAGATCCGATTTCACCGCCCATGCGCCCACCTTTTCCTCATTAATCATGCGCACTGTTATGTCTTGTCCGCTGACACCGCGTCGCATCCAACCACAACAACAGCAAGCCCCGAGAAACCACCTCAAAAGGCGCGCCTGCCGTTGTCAACCAATGGGAGGGGAATATTCCCCCAGCCGATTCCTTCCAGACTAAGGAACTGGGCGCCGAGCCTGTTATGGTCTAGGGGTTCGAAGGCTGGGCCCCCCAAAGGTCTCGATAGCCGCCCCAAGACGAACAGAGTCAGGGACAACTATGGGCGAGCCTGTACATGGCCGAGGCCCGAGCAAGCGATCGCTCGGGATGCCCTAAGTCATGTCCGAGACCGGCAGGGAAGTCTCAGAATGGGATCCCACCGTAGGGAGGCGCCAAGCCCCCGGGGCCAATCGAATGGCCTCGGGACCCACTAGAGAAGCCCTCTGGTACTTTTGGAGTGCGTCTCTGGACCGCAAGCCGACCCCTATTGAATGGGGCACGGGCCTCCACTCGGACTTACCCAATAACAGCTCACCAGAAGTGTCACCGCTCGCGCCCACCGAGGGTAGCCTGACATATTCCACCCCTCCTTCCGAACGAAAAGGATGCGCGAGGGTCGCATAAAAAGCCAGGAGAACTCCTGATCGCCCTCCCGCTCCATGCAGAGGCTCGGGGGCTTTCCCTGCAAACTTGCTGAGACCCAGTGACCTAGGCTCGCACTCGATGGGCTCGGCAAACAACCCCTCCTTCCGAACGAAAAGGATGCGTGAGGGTCACATAAAAAGCCAGGGGAACTCCTGATCACCCTCTCGCTCCGTGCGGAGGCTCAGGGGCTCTTCCTGTAAACTTGCTGAGACCCAGCGACCCAGGCTCGCACTCGATGGGCTCGGCAAACAACCCCTCCTTCCGAACGAAAAGGATGCGCGAGGGTCGCATAAAAAGCCAGGGGAACTCCTGATCGCCCTCTCGCTCTATGTGGAGGCTCGGGGGCTCTCCCTGCAAACTTGCTGAGACCCAGCGACCCAGGCTCACACTCGATGGGCTCGGCAAACAACCCCTCCTTCCGAACGAAAAGGATGCGCGAGGGTCGCATAAAAAAGTCGGGAGAACTCTGATCGCCCTCTCGCTCTCCGTGTGGAGGCTCGGGGGCTCTCCCTGCAAACTTGCTGAGGCCCAGTGACCCAGGCTCGCACTCGATGGGCTCGGCAAACAACCCCTCCTTCCGAATGAAAAGGATGCGCAAGGGTCGCCTAAAAAGCCAGGGGAACTCCTGATCGTCCTCTCGCTCCGTGTGGAGGCTCGGGGGCTCTTGCTGCACCCAAAACGAAAGCAAGCCACCCAAGCTCGCACTCGGAGATTCGAAAAAAATGCGACAAAAAGGTCATCGAGCCCGTTACGGTCTAGGGGTTCGAAAGCTGGGCCCCCAAAGGTTTCGACAGCCGCCCTAGGACAACAGAGTCAGGGATGATTGTGGGCAAGCCCGAACATGGCCAAAAGCCTAAGCAAGCAAATGCTCGGGATGCCCTAAGTCGTGTCCGAGACCGGCAGGGAAGTCTCCGAATGGGATCCCACCATAGGTAGGCGCCGAGCCCCCGAGGCCAATCGAACGGCCCTAGGACCCACTAGAGAAGCCCTATGGTACTTTTGGAGTGCGTCTCTGGACCGCAAGCCGACCCCTATCGAATGGGGCACGGGCCTCCACTTGGACTACCCGATAACAGCTCACCGGAGATGTCATCGCTCGCGCCACCAAGGGTAGCTCGACATGTTCCACCCTCCTTCCGAACGAAAAGGATGCGCGAGGGCCGCCAAAAAGACAAGGAAACCACCGATCGCCTTTCCGCTCCGTCTGCAGGCAGGCTCTCGGGCTCTTCACAATTAGGCCAAGTCCTAGCAACTCGAACTTCGCCCTCATGGGCACAGCAAATGTGATAAAATTCCTCGCTCAGCAGGGACAAAGCCCTGGAGGGGTAAATCCACTCCTCCGGGGCCTCGGGGCTACACCACGGCCCGGGCCACGCTCAGCGCACCACACCGGAACCTCAAAAACAAAACACAATACCGACGGAGGCAATTTGCAAATAAGTCTCGACAAACCCTCGGGAAAGTGCTCGACTCCCACGAGGCTCGGGAACTACTTGTCGGATACAATAAAAAGGGTACCCTAAGCAAGAACCGTAAGGATTGCTTAGGACCTCGCAAATATCAAAGTCAAAGGACGATCACAGGGTCTCGGCCAATTCTTCGACTCGCCTGAAGCCCGCGTCGCAACGACTCTCTGCCTCGCCGAGGCCCCCTCGTCGGGGCCCTCTCGTGCCGAGGCCCCGCTCCGCAAGGCCTCGGACGAGTTACCGATTCTCCGATTCGCCCGAGGCCCCGCGAGTGAAGCCTCGGCAACAACCTCGTCGCCTCTGCCTCGACCGACTTCTCTGACAAAACGTCACGCGTCCAACCACTCCCACGATGTCAGCCGCATGTGGGCGCAGTACAGCAGGGTGGCCGACGGGACGTGAGACAAGACGAAACAGGGGTTCTTGGGCACTTGTGCTCATGCCGTCGCACCCATGCTGCCGTTCAATCTTGCCTTTGTGCTACCTAATTCACGCTCCGAGGGAGCGGCCACGACGTGGGGAAGCAGGTACGGGTCACTGTAGCCTCGGAATTGGTGCATGAGACCAACTGCTCCCTCCAAGGCCTCGGCAATCCACTTCCAAGTCTCGACAGCCTCGAGATTCGCGCCCACCGAGCCCCCCCACGATGGCTCGGCCTCGGCTCCAAGCGAGCCTCGGCTCTTTTCACAAAATCAACCCATAGCGACCAAAGACACCGTCGGCCATACCTGCGTCAAAGTCATCCTTTGGGCGCCCGTCGCCATACAAAATCGGGTGTGGCCGTGGCGTTGCTCCAAAGTACATCAAGGACAATACCACTCCGTTGACCATGCCGCTACAGTCGTAAGCTACAGGACTCTGGCACGCCACCTCCGCGCGCCGCATGGCGAACACATGTATCACCCCTGTCCCTCCTTCAACTATAAAAAGGGGAGACCAAGGCCGTTCTTAAGGGAGGGACTCACGAGCTCACGGAGATAGGCTCACGTAGACACACGCTCTCCCAAGCTGCCTGAGAGCAACATCTCAAGCAGCCCGCACCGCTGCACGCCGAGACCTGGGACTAGCTCCCTCTCTCACCCAGCTTGTAACCCCCTACTACAAGCACTTCGGTGCAAGGAATACAAGATCGATCTCTCAGACTGGACGTAGGGCACCAATTACCTGAACCAGTATAAACCTTGTGTCTCTTTGCATCACCATCTGGGATTAGGGGCACGCAGTTCACATTTACTAGTCCGTTGAGGACCCCCGGTCCGAAACACCGACAGTACGGCTGAAGGTACCATGGCCTGGCTAATTTACAGGTAACAGGTCCAGAAACACGTCATACAAGATGTTCATAGCACTAAGTGTTTGTGCTAATAAGGGTGTGTTTGGTTTCTCCTCCTAAATTTTAGTCGCTGTCCCATCGGATGTTTGGACACATGTATGGAGTATTAAATATAGACTAATTACGAAACTAATTGCACAGCTTGCGACTAATTTGCGAGACAAATCTTTTAAGCCTAATTAGTCCATGATTTGACAATGTAGTGCTACAGTAAGCATGTGCTAGTGACGGATTAATTAGGCTTAATAAATTCGTCTCATGGAGTACTGACGGATTCTGTAATTTGTTTTTTTATTAATATCCGAACACTCCATGCGACACCTCATATGACACCTCCTCAATTTTAATCACCGGATACAAACATCCCTAACTAAGGAACAACGCTGAAGGTAGCCTGGGCTGATTAATGTACAGATAGCAGGCACTAAGTATCTAGGTACGTAGTAGTAGCACGTGATTACACTTCCAGGTACATAACGGTTTAAGGTAGCATGGCCTGGATAATTGCTCTTTGGTTGTCTGCGATGACCTGATTCGACAGAGAAAACATTGAGTTTATAATAGTTTCATCTCTAAATGACAAAGCTTTTATGAAAAAAAAATTCAACATTTATTTTCTTAATATTGTAACTGTGCAGGTAGTAAGAGCCTACGCTAGCGAACTCTTGGCTGCATATGTTTTACAAATTTTCAAGGAAGGCCAGGAGCAAACATTGGCAAGGCGATGCTATACACAGATTATTTGTGATATGTTTACCTATTTTGGGGTCTCAGGCATTGGAGCCTTCTGATCAGTTTCCTTTGGCTGATGGTTGTGGCCAGTACATTTAGCCCTGCAATTGACATGGATATGTTAATGACAGGTTATATACATCTAGGTGAACTGTAATGCATGCCTGGCCTTGTAAGTGTACCTTTTTGCTTTGTGATGTAACAAATTTTCAGTTGGAATGTTCTGGTCATCTTGTGTAGCTGCCATCTCATGTACACCTATATCTTTCATCTTGTACGCATGGATTTTGTAATAGGAAAATTGTTACTGTTAGAGTAATAAACAAAAGTGACAATAATGCAAAGGTATATCATATAATTGTGTCATATACATGGGAAGCGAACTCATGTGGACCAATGCTATAATGTTGTGTAGGCAGAGTGACGAAGCCAGAAAAAAATTTAGGAGGGGCTTAACAAAAGAATAGAGGCTTTTTTATTTTCTCTTAACCTTAGCCCCTCCTACCTAATACATATATGCATAAAATTTTAAGAAAGGGCTTAGGGAGGCTCCACGTGCCCAGAATCGGTAGGGGGGGCTAGAGCCCCCCAGCCCCACCGCTGGCTTCGTCGCTGTGTGTAGGTATTATTACCTTGAGTAAAATGTCTGAGCTTCTCTGATGTTTGGATTCAAGTAATAGTGAAAAGCAGTGCCAGCACTAACATAAGGTTTATCTGCAATGCAGTGCTTTATAACAGAAACAGTTTTTCCTTTAGAGGGAAGACATTCAGAGATCTAGAGAAGAGATTCAGAGATACCTAAGATACCTGAGGTCTCCATTGTCACTGCTTCTTGTTTCTCTGCAAAACAGAGTGTACCGCCGTGTTATCAAATTGCTGGAAGTGAGATGCAAGGATAGTTTATATAAACCAAAAGTGTTAGGTGCTCAGAAGAGGCAGTTTTAAAATAGCAGGTCAACCAGATAAAGCAATACTTTGTACAATAAACCGACAATATGCAGCTAAATAATGACATGAACATGGAGGTTCAAATCTAACTGTGAGTAAGCACAGGGAAAACAATATTTCAGTGAATATAGAAAGCATCATAGATTTTTTTCTTTTGATCTCGAGTTTGCAATGAATAAATTTCTTGGTAATGTGGTAGACAAATCTACAACTACTGATGGAAATTGGAGACTTGTACTATGAACTTCTAATATGTGTACAGTAGAACTTTGAAATAAGCACAAGATTGATAAATTACATTTATTTGTATGTATAAAAGCAGTAAACAATGGATTCCAGATGCAATGAGACTGCTATATAGCTTATGAGATCTGCAGTACCACAATAGCAAAGCTAACCAAGGACCAGAAAAAATTCACTTAATGAACTTTTTTTGCAAGGTAAAAGAAAAAAGATATTCACAAAATAGCAAGACCGAATATAAGATAGCTTTGTTTCAAAAAAATAATATAAGATAGCTGTTTTTTAAATCAAAGGGGCTATAGCTTTCTCTTAGTTTGTGTTGCTAGCAACCAAAGTCTAAAAATACATGAATACTACAACACTGAACCATTCGTCACTGTGTGGAGTGAAAAACAACAGGGCAGGCGTGCAATTAATCCCAGAGCAAGAATGAAACCAAATATGGGAAAAAGGAAAAGGGTATGCAATAGCAGATAACAATACAATTGACTGAAAGTAAAGTTACTTCTAGAAGAGCATAGCTGCACATAAAAGCAATGTCCACAGCAGCAATTGACATTGTGCATTTGTGTAACAGCAGAATATCCATATTTTCACTTTCAACAAGGAGAGCAATAATTAGCATATCTCTAGCCTCATCATACACCTGGAAGCAGAATCGTACATAAATAAATAGCAAATACAAATCAGCAATAGGATAATAGCCATGTCCTGTTCTAGGTGATCAGACATGCTGATTTCAATAGAGGTATGTAAAAATAGTTTGGAAATCAGCGTATCCACCCTGTAAGCTACTATCTCCATTCCAAACTGTAAGACATTCTAGCTTTTTAGATACATAGATAGTAGATACATGACAAAAGTAATGTATGTACAAAAGGCAAAATGTCGGCATATTTGTAACTCGAATACATTAACATGATGCTGGCCACATCACAAACAGACAGGTTGCAATGCAGTGTTTTATAACAGAAACATCTTTTCCTTTAGTGATAAAGAATTAACCTTCTGAAAAAAAAACGTGGTAAAGAACTCGATAAATAAGCTATGAATTTTGGCAGGCCATTCTACCAATTTGGGATAGCCTTCATAACGCCTGCTCAACCGGCTAAGTGGTGGATAAGGAGCAGATGACATGTATATACACATACAGATAAATAAATAAATAAATGTGTGTGTGGTTTTAGTTTCCCTCTCACAGAGAGAACTACTCAAATATTTTAGTACAGAGGCGGTAGTATGTTCGCTAACGAGCTAAGCTGAAGCTAGCTGTCTGTGAGGGCTGGCGAAGAGAGAGGAAGAAAGGGGGAGAAGCCGGGAAGGGGAATCGAAAACCGCTGTATATATTTGGTGGGCTGACTCCGGATTAGAAGCCGAGACAACAGGAAGGGAAGCACGAGAAAGAGAAGCAGGGCCAGAATCCGCTCCCGGCGAAATCTGCTCCATCCGATGGAAGATCGGACGGCGAGGAAAATTGAGGGCGGCATGGCGGTTTGTTCTGGCCGAGAATCAGACTCATTTTGTAGAGAAGAACAGATAGAACTACTCAAATATTTTAGAACAGAGGGGGTAATACGTGTGCGAACGAGCTAAGCCGAAGCCGGCTCATCTGCCACAGATCACCTGATCCACCACTGCGGTCAAGCAGGCTTCGACGGGAAGCGCATTAGGATCTCCATTCTTTGTGCGAACAATGCTAATCATCAGGCTGGTGGATTAGAATAATCACCATAAAAAATAAATCAATCATCTAGATGTAGTTAAAACCAAAATAACAGGATCGAACTCGAATACCCGAAAACCAAAGGGGAAAAGGGATAGAGGTTGGAAGAGGATGAGGAGAGGGAGAGGAATGGAGGCTCACCCTGACCACATCACAAGCAGCCCAAGTTGCAATGCAGTGCTTTATAACAGGAGCAATTTTCCCTTCGGAGGGAAGACATTCAGAGATGTAGAGAAGAGATTCAGAGATACCTAAGGTACCTGAGGTCTCCATCAGCTTCCTTACCGCTTCCTGTTTCTCTGCAGAACAGAGTGTAATACCGTGTTATCAAATTACTGGAAGCGAGACGCAAGGATATCTTATATAAACCCAAAATGTTACCAGCTTAGAAGAAACACTATTAAAATAGCAGATCAACCAGATAAAGCAATACTCTGTACAATAAACCGACAATATGCAGTTAAACAATGTCTTGAACAGGGAGGTGCAAATCTAAGTGTGAGTAGGCACAGGAAACACAATATTTCAGTGAATATAGAAAGCATCATAGATTTTTTTTTTTTTTGATCTCAAGTTTGCAATGAATAAATTGCATGGTAATGTGGTAGACGAATCCACAACTACTGATGGAAACTCAAGATTTGTACTATCAAATCCTAATATACGTACAGTAGAACTCTGAAACAAGCAGAAGATAGAAAACATTGCATTTATTTGTATGTATAAAAATAGAAAGCAATGACTGTAGATGCGATGAGACTGCTATATAGCTTATGGCATGTGCAGCAAATGGGCTATAGCTTTCTCTTAGTTTGTGTTGCTAGGAACAAATTCCAAAAACACATTGATACTACAACACTGAGCCATTCTTCACTGTCAAGTTTGTAGAGGAAAACACAACAGGGCCGGCGATTAATCCCAGAGAAAGAAGGAAACCAAATATGGGAAAAAGGAAAAGGGTATGAAGTAGGAGATAACAATACAATTGACTGAAAGTAAAGTCACTTCTAGAAGAGCATAGCCGCCCATAAAAGCCATGTTGACAGCAACAATTGACATTGTATATCTATGGAACAACAAACTATCCATACTGTCGCTTTCAATAAGGAGAGCAATAATTAGCATACTATCGGGGACAAATATTAGGGTACCCGAAGAGGAGGAGCTAATGACCATCAACGATTAATCAAGAGCGCAACTACGCCCGAGGACTGGCTCCGCCTCGCCCGACCCCCGAGGGTTGGCTCGGCTGGATCCGCCTCGCCCGATGTCTGAGGGCCGGCTCCGCCTCGCCCGATATTTGGGGGCTGGCTCCACCTCGCCCGATGTTTGGGGGCTGGCTCCACCTCGCCCGAGAGCTGAGGGCTGGCTCCGCCTCGTCCGACGTATGAGGGCTGGCTCCGCCTCGCCCGAGGTCTAAGGGCTGGCTCCGCCTCGCCCGACGTCTGAGGACTGGCTCGCCCTGCGCACGACTCCTTTACGACAACGCGTGGAGCAGATAAGGCAAGGCACTCAAAGTCAACTTCAATATCGAGAACCGTACCCTGCACACCTGCAGGACAGTACTCTCAGGCCATGCCAGAAGAGTGTTTTGCAACCTTCCAGGCATGTCAGAGCCCCAACAGTGTTATAGGCGCCGACATTTGCCTCATAGTGTTGTGGGCGCTGTCATTTACCCTAGGGCACGAATCTTTACAGAAGCTAACGACAACCACTACGGTCCAGAAGGAAACTCGCATCACCCACAGTAACGGACGTGCGGTCACTGTGCTGCCCGCTCTATGGCCATTGATCAGCACCACAGTCACCACAGTCGCCATTGCCGCCTGCCAGGATGGGGATGGGACTTGACAACCCACCCGACAATATCGGGGGCGTAGCGTTGTGAATGGACGAGCGCCAGTAGCCCCTGTCGAGATCGGCGGACAGCGCCCAGTGTGGGGTTGTTCCTGCCGCCGCCTACCATGTCAACAGGGTCCGCGCAGAGGAAAAGGAAGACCCGGCGTCCTTGGCGGACTTCCTTGGCCTCTGGTTTTTCTCTTTTCTCCCATCTGTAATCTCTGCTCTCCCTTGGCCTATAAAAGGGAAAGCATGACATCCCACTAAAGGGATCGATTGATCACATCGAGAAATCACGCCACATAGTTGAGCAGCAACTAAGCTCTCAGCACCTATTCGACTTTTTCATCAGAGACTTGGGACTTGTCCCTCTCTCGTCCGTTTGTAACCCCTACTACGATTTTTTCAGTGCTAATAACACGAGCAGCAGTTATGAACTGGACGTAGGGACATTCTGTCCGAACCAGTATAAACATTGTGTCTTTTAGTACACTATCCGGGTCAGACGCGCAATAACACATACCTTTAGCCGCATCATACACCTTAAAAGATTAGTGTTTTCTACTTTTGTAATATTTTTTTTCTGAAAGGATTCCTTTTTACCTTTGCAGCAATTTCCTAGTTTGTGCCCAAAAACGAAAATAGAAGTGATAGTTAGCTATGTTGAAGATAGGCTAAAATCATATAACACAGGAAGCAAAATCACAACTAATAGGCAGTGTCCATATAGTACGTATTACCTAACCAATGCAAATCAGATTATCCCAAACTTGTGGATCCAAGGAATACTGAATTTCTACATTGCCTATGTCCCCTGGCGGTGACCTGGACATCGATGAACGCACAGATCCTATGAACGCGTTGAAATGTGATAGCCGAGCTAAAATATCAAAGTTATAAACTGAACAAGAACAGATTAGGGAGGAGCTTACCAAGATAGCACAACATTATCAGCTTATCTTTGTTCCATATGTGCATAGAACAGTGAATCTGATGCTGGTTCAGCAGGTCTGAAAAAAACAGTATATAGTTCAATTATAAATCGAGGAATGTAAAACTTGTGATCAATATTTGTGTATAGTCGTAGGAAGAAGCGTAGGCACTGCTTCTTTTTTTTAGAAAGGAAAAATCCACAACATCAAGAGCCCTGGGCACTGAGGAAGATTCCTTTTTTTAAATGTGTCTCATAATAGCTCATAATAGCAGGCAACGCTAGAAAAAAAAAAAAAAGGAAGGGCTTAGTCCTTTTTAGCAAATGTAACTCATAATAGCTCATAATAGCAGGCAGTGCTACATGCATAGAAATAGATGGTTGAAACAATATACATGTTATAGAATATGAAGCTAATTTAGGCATTTGGTTGCATGTTTCATTATTTGAGTGAGTACCTGATTGTATTATAGAGGGACCATTTGAGCGTATCTACTTTAACATGTCCCAAAATTAGCTTCAAGATGGGCTAACCGGCTGAGTGAATTTGGATAGAGCACTTGCTTCATCATGAACTTCTATTTGCAATTACGGACTACCTTGATCAGTAGTCTACAGCAAGCAGCACATCATCTTAACATCTTCTCCTAAACGAAGAGAGGCCCATTGCAACTTCTATTTGCAACATGATGACCGAATCAGCACCTGTCACACCACCACCAGAAGGCATGGATACACAAGATGCGACAGGAATAAGACTTGAACAACTTTTTTCCCCCTGAGATCAAGTCTAGTGAACATTTAGAAGTTGCTAGATTCCATAAACCTCATAGGACATAGTAGGTGATAAGATCATAATTAAAAGTTGCCCATGTATCATCGATAATTTGTAGAAGCCGCAGTGGTCGATATATAATTAAATGTACTGCTCTGTGTTTTTGGATCTACGACGACTTTGTGTAGTACATAATAATTAGGAACAAATGAAGGAGAAAAGGAAGCTTGGAAAATGTGCTGGTGAAGCAAACTCCTGAAATCGAGTTGGATTGTTGGGACTCAGGAAACTGACCTGGCGACATGGATGACAAAGACGGTGCACTGGATCCGTCTCGCTTGGTCGCGCTGGCGTCGTCTCACAAAACCCAAATCGATTATCAATTGCATCAAATTGACGAACCAATAAGATGAGCACAACGGCACACATCTGTTCCACCTGCATCAATTTGAAGAACCAGTAAGATGAGCACATCGACACACATATGTTCCAAGTCACCACTCGGCTGCAGCACAGACCCGCTTTGTGCCATTCTAGAAAGGCAATAGCAATATTAATAATGGCCATAGCGGTGTGTATAACCCATATGCATACAGAGAAATGGCTAGGAAAATATTCGCATAAGTACATTGAAATAAAAAGCAAGGAGCATGCAGAAGCAGCGGATATGGTCATAATACTAATCTTAATTTAAGGTTTGGCCCACGCAAAAGGAATGGGTTCACCAAAATCAATTTAACTTATGCAACAAGAAGCAAACCCGTCAATCCGGATTTAAGTTAAGCAACAAGAAGTAAACGCTGGAGTCATGATAATGTAGAAATAGTAAAGCCAGTCTTGTAGCATGGTTCCGATGAACTCACTAAGTTATTTTTCCTAGAACAATAGAACCATAAAAAGCAGTGTGAGAAATTTCAATTCTACCAGGCTAGAATTACGCTAATATGTCATGGAACCAACGACACAAACCTGATTTAGAGCAACTATGCACCCAAAAAACAAGGGTAGAAAAATACACTTCTTTGAGCAGCATAGTCAAGATTGGAAGGAAATCTTTGAGTATGCGATAGATGAATTCATCTAAGTTGTGTATGGCCTCAAAATTCTTGGAAACATGAGCAGAAGATGGGAAGCCACATATTGAACCGAAATTTGTTGCGCTAGCTGTTATAATAGTTAGAGGACCATTTTGGACATGCAACTACGAACATAAAACAAAGAGAGTAGAATATACGCCACCTAGATAGAAATTTATCTAGCCTCAAATATTTTGGACCTCTAGGTACCACTATACAAATGGAAACACTATATATAAGGGTGCACATAAATCAAGAGGCACCTAGAACTAAGATGCAGCTGGTAGAAATGTTTTGCTGGTCCATAACCGCACTATAGTTCGAGCATTAAACGTAGCATCCACCATTTATCACCATAGTGTCTGTGCGAGGAAGAAACAAATATTGAATGTACCAACCGTTGTAAATAGGTCTTGAAGAGGTAAAATTGTTTTAGAAATTTAACTAAATTATGTCATCCTATACCCCACATTGATGTAGAGATTTTTTTTTGTTTACCCCCAACTGCCTGATGGCAACCAGATTAAGGTCTACAGCCATCTCCCCATGAATGAGTCCCCTATTGGTCATTTTATGCGGAACTAATTCCAATTAGGCAATTGTACTATCTATTTTATAAATTTATATTTTCTAAGTAAATTTGAGAACATCACAGTAATCACCAAATCTCTAAAATTGAGTGTAATTTGTGCATAAGATGTCCCTCAACCTAATTGTTGTATAAATTTACATTTCCTAAGTAAAGTTGAGGACATCACAGTAATTATCAAATCTCTGAAATTCACTGTAATTTCTGCATAAGACGTACCTCAACCTAACTGTGGAATAGCATAAGACGTACCTCAACCTAACTGTGGAATCAGCCACGGCAACTAACGACGCCCAGCAGTACAAACTACAGGGTCCGGCTAAATAAAATAAAATAAAATCTGGCTCTGCCACGGCAACCAACGATTCCCGCTCTCAGCGATAGCGAAATACCGGGTTCCCGCTCACGACTCACGAGCACTTCGTCAGATAAACTGCAAAAACCGAGCAAACCAGATCTCGTCAACGCTGGCGGGCGATCGAAAGAAGGCGAAGCCCGAATCGGGTGAGGGCGATGCCGGCGTACGATCCCAAAGACGACGTCGACCGCCTCTTCGCCTGCTTCAAATGCGGCGTCTCCCCTCCCAGTACGCTGCTCCCTCTCCCCAAGATCTGCTCTTTTCATTTTTCCACATTGCGATGTGTCCCCATTCTCACCGTCCGTCGATAATTCGCTCCGCTTTTTTCTGTGGCGCCCAGAATCGGCGTTCAGGGAGAGGCCGCTCCCGCAGGCCAAGAAGTCGCGGGGCTCGCCCGTGTCGGTGATTGCCAGTAGCGGTGGCGGGACCTCCTCCGATTATTCCACTGCGTCTTGTGATTCCACGCCGGATGCCGCAGCGGACAAGGTGAGGCCGAGGCATGTCTCTTTTCTTAATTTCCAGACCAAAACAAAACTGAAGATTGTTTCGGCCAATCCTTGTGTTTGATAGCATGCGGCGCCATCGTCGTCGGCGAGCAAATTTACAGGCCGCAAGCAGGTGTCCCCAGTCGTGTTCTACGGTACCCCGCAAGGCGTCCAAGTGAAACAGCCGCAGAGCTTCTTGAAGCTGCTGCACGTGATCCGCATTGATCTGAAGAAGCAAACGGACTTTATCCCCAGGTGTGGCATTTAGTCCACGCCGCATTGTGTGCTCTGCTTGATAGCACATAACGCTCGTTTTAGTCTGACTTACTGTTTGTTGTTGGCTATGGTTATTGGTTAATTGCTATACAGGGATGTTGTCTGGGCTACATTTCCTAGGCAAGATGGGGCAATCAGGTTCTCTAAGGCACACACGCATACCAACGTCTTTAGCTATCAAGATCATAGGTCCGGGACAAGAAGGTTCCTTGTGTCTACATACGAGGAGTTCTGGAAAAGGTTGGGTCCTTAGCAAACTGCATGTTTTGTACCCCATTTCACTTCCATGATTGTGCGTGCATAGCAGCATTCTTGCAATTGAAAATGGGTCTGTTGCTCCTTGGCTAATGTCAAGTTCTGTTTCTTTTTTTTTCCCCTAAATGGTCAACCACTCCTTATTGGTGTATTCTTGTAGGTACAATGATATGGATTCCAAAATTCGCCACCATTATGAGGTTATCCAGGAGGTAAGCCATCGTTTGTTGATTCCATGCAGAAATGGTTTGCACGGTGTCTTGCAAGCAAGTATTTTTCAAACATTGGTTTCATGTTCTATTCCTGGATTTGATGTGGAGTAAGAAAATCAGTTGGTAAAGCACATGAATGTCCTCGACCTTCCGGTATAGTGCATATACTCATTGGGCTCGCAAATTGTTTCAAAAGGATTCTTGCCTTAATCTTAGGTAATTCAAGGGTTATTTGTGCCTTTTTATTCACCAGGGACAGGGTTGCATTTTTCATGAAATTATATTGTTATATTTAAGAGTATATTTTGCAAAATGACTAATGATTGTCCAAACTATAGCAAAACTACAGATTTAAGGAATTTTAACTATATATTTACCCATTTTTCCCCATACATATTAAGGATTTTTGGGTAAAAAGAACATATTTAACAAATTTTGTTGTGAAAGTACAGATTTAAGCGTCCAGCATTTTCAATAGATTACTGCTTCGGACATGTTCCTTGACTCACCAGCCTGTCAGTCCATGTAGTGTTGTGCCCCAAGTGATTTGCCCAATTTATATAACTGGAAAAAGCGACTACTTTTGAACTTTTCTACTCCAATGGGGCCTCAAATCAGCAATTGGCTATAATTCTTTTGTTAAATCTGTACTTCCTAATATAATCCCTTAAATCTCTAGTTTCATAAAATTTATTTTTTCTTTAAAGTTACATGAATCAGTTCACTCACACTCACGCCATTGATTTTTTTTCACAAATCGTAACTTGGCTTCACTGCAATGCCCAATATAACATCTTGATTACAGGGTTCGCCTTGCCACATTTACTTTGATCTTGAGTTTGATACAAGATTAAACAAGAAGAGAGATACAGATGAAATGGTGGATATATTGATCGCTGTTGTATTCAGTGCCTTGCGTGATAAATATTCTATTGAAGGACATGAAGAGTGGATCACAGAGTTAGACTCATCCACTGAAGGTGGCTCAATTCTCTCTACTTGGTTCAAATAATTGAGTTTGATTTTATTCTAAGAAGTTGCTATTGAAACTACAAGCAGAATTTGACAATATGTGACATGTGTTTTGTCAATTCTTACTGGTCGAAGTGATTTATTTCTATAACTTTTTTAGTAAAATTGTCACGCTGATATTTAATGGAACCATACCTTTTAATAGGGATTAAACATGTAACTGTGCACCACTTTAGATGAACAATAATAGAGTGCAGAGACTAGAGATATTGCGTCACCTAGAAGCCACGGAGGCCCGGGTTCGAACCCTAGATGCTCCCCAACTCTCTAGCAAGGGGGCTACCAACTGATTTTCCTTCTTTTGAGGAAACCAGGCTTGAGGATTGAATTCTAATTTCAGCCTTTGGGATGTTTTACTAGAAATCCTTCAAAATCTACCATTGAGAGAACAACTAAGAAAAAAAATATGGAATAATTTTACATTCTAATGCTACCTGGAACAGTGGCATTACAATGAATCTATACAACATGTTGAAATTCAGACATAGAGAAATAGTTTTAGTAAAGTTACAGCTAAGTTCCATGCACTTATTTGCTAGGAGGTCAATATTGCTCAAGTCAACGTTTTTCATGCACTTTCATGCATTTTTTCATTCATCTAGCATTTCAAAGTGGCAGGGAAGTAGAAAAACCTTCCATTATTACAAATTGTTTCTATTAGTTCCAACTCCATAGTATTTTACATTTTAGGCCAGTCCTTCGCCACAGTGATCTTCTATACTGCTTAATGGTAGTCACATGACAACTGCTATCATTTTCTATTTGTAGAAAAGTTTTCACGCCATCTAATCATTCGTATACCCAAGATTGCATTTAAAGACAACTCCAATGTTGGTGCGTTTGTCTGTGAGGTATTATTCAATCTCCATCTTCATTTTTTCCATTATCAGTATTTTTCTTAGTTTTAGTGGTATTATTTTAGTTTTAATTGCCACTACTGTTGTGCTACTGGTTATGTGCAAGCATGCTTTTTTTTTAAAAAAAATCGAGAAATATTTTGTATAGAGTGTAGCAATGGAAATAAAATGTTTTAGTGGATAGTGTGTTGCATTATTAATAATATTTGGAATTGTATGCACTTAATTCATAGGCTCTAGAGTAGGATATCCTAGATGCATAAGGCAATATCACCACATCTTAGATATAAAATAAAATAACATAAAAAAATATAATGGTATTTTCTGTAATCTCTAACCAGTCTTGACCCACCAATGAAGATGAACTTTTTCTCCCTCTTTTGGTTAATGCAGGGTAGAAAACCTGTAACTTCTTTTCTTTTTATCCTCCTTTTTTTCTCCCCTCGAACACACAGGAGAGCTGCATATCATTGTATTAAAGAAGAGTCAAAACTCAAAACCTTGAGTACACATACACTCAGACCAAAGGCCAAAAGCTGAAACCCTGAGAACACACGCGCACTCACTTCCTTTATCTCTTAATGTACATGCGTGTTTGTGCTATGAAAAATACACAACCACACAGAGGGCAACGAAGAAAGACAGTCCTCGAGTGGCAGTCAAACACCACATTCTACCCTCCTCAGCAAGTAACAAGGTGACTGCCGGACTTGGTACAACAATACAGCAACATAAAAAACACAGTTTCCAGAGGGTCGAGTCACCAAGGATGATGAGAGTTGATGGCTTGCTGTATTGGACCACTCAATGATCAGCAAGCGAAGGTGGCCACTGTCTGGAGGCCAAACTGCTGCAGAAGGCTGAACCAAAACTGTCTCACAAAAACACAAATGGGTGAACAGGTGAGATAACCTGTGCACATTCCAGAATCTTGAAGAATGGATTCAAAATGGAAGGCATCTAGATTATGCCATATCGTTCATATGAAAATAGAAATCTATTTGTATTGATGAGCTGATACCTGCTATACACAGTACTGTTGTCTATGGATGTGTTTGGTTGCGTTTCTCCAGCAAGCCTGGCTAAGAAAATAACCCAGGCTTGAGATAGCCTGTCCAAGTTAATGCAACCTGGCAGTGTTTGGTTGCCATGTGCTAGCTAAGCCTGATAAGCTAGTTTTTGTTTGGTTGCCTGGATTATTTGGTGTTGTTACCTCTTCTCTACAATGGTGACCTTACCTCCATCACCCCATCTTCTCTGTTCATCTCGTCGCAAAATTCATCCATCAGAACAAGAGAAGGACAAGCAGAGAAGAACAAGCAAAGGAGTAAATCTCGACAGTGGCGGCCACTGATTCGCCGTGAGGTGCCCGCCGACGAGGCCGCGAAGGAGGATGACCAGATGCGGGCCCCCGCCAACGCCGGCTCCCAAGCCTACAGATCCGCCCCCTGCAGATCTGTTAGCGAGGTCGAAGGCGAGGCGGGTTACGAGGTCGTCGGAGGCGAGGTGGATGCCGCCGGCCGGTGGCACCTCCTCAGAGGCGGCGGCGGGATGCAAGGTCGCAGAGGCGGGTTGCAAGGTCAGAGAGGCGGGTTGCGAGGTCAGAGGCGAGGTGTACGGCGCCGCACCTCCTCACCCCACGCGGCCGTCCTTGCCCCACGCGGCCGGCGGGGAGCGGCTCGAGCACGGAGAAGATGGAGGGGCCGCAGCGTTCGTCTGCGCGAGAGCGAGCAGGAAGTGGAGCGGCGGCGTCGGATGAGCGAGATCGAGGAGGAGCGGCTTCCGTGCGAGAGGTGAGCGGAGGCGAGGGGAGCGCTGGGCCGCTGGCTCAAGCCTGGCCAGGCGGAAACGCCCACTCCCACCGTTTCCAGCAAGCCTGGCTAAGTGCCCATGGGTGGTTTGCCAGGGCCTGGCTTGGAGGCCTGTTCAGGCAACCAAACAGGCCCAAGTTGGCTCTGTGGAGCCTGGCTAGGGGGTAAACCAGGGAACCAAACACTCCCTATATGGTGTAGTGTGCTTCTAATATAATGCTATTTGGAGAAACTGTGTACAACCACTGTAACTTTAGGGTGATTGCTTGACTCAGTAAAATTGCCATATCACAAAATCGTCCATTTTTCCTTTCGTCTGACCTTGATAGGTTTCTCTTGTCTTGAAAAAGAACCAAGAATGACTCCTAACTTGTCTGCACTGTTGTGGAGCTGATAATAGGATTCATGCTATATCTGTGTTTAAGCTTTAAAGAGGTTTTGGTGAATTATGGGTTCTGCAGTAGTGTTTCTGTTTCCTCATATCCACTGTCCATATCAATTTTTCTCTCTCGAAAGGACGGTAAAAGCTTTGCCGCAAGTTTTATTAGAAGGATATAGCCTAGGAAGGTCGTGATTGAGTACTGCAACAGAAGTGTCAAGTAATGCCAAGAGAAGTCTCAATTTGTTGAAAGAAAAGTTTGGCTCTTCTATGCTAACTTGCTTTCTATGCCAAGTGAACTAGTCTACTGGTGACCTCTCCTTGTTTTTTGTATTAATTGTTTTGACAAGTGGATCAGCTATGTGGCTCCTAATAGCCATTAATTAGTGTGTGTTGCTGTGCTTCATCATAGACTTCCTTTTGTCTTCTTGTCTAAGCACTGTCCATATCAAAATTGTAAGTAAATTATTTTTTGCGTAAATCTTAGTTTTTATCGCACATCTGGACTAGTGGTCAAACATTTCTACCTTAATTACAATGATGCGCAAATCTTTTGTGTATTTGAGAAAAAAAAGAAAAAGAAAAGTAAATTATCTTAGTTTTTATTGCACATCTGGACTAGTATTTCGATATATGTTATCTTGGAATACAAACAAAATATTGTTTTGATTTACAAATGACATTTTATTCTTACCCGCAGGTCTGTTCACAAATCGCAGCTCAGCGTGCAGCCAATCCTGACCTTGATAAACTATATATTACAAAAGAAAGCAGCTCAGGTCCTGTTGATCAGCTCTTTATGGATACTGCAGTTTACTCTCGTAATCGTTGTTTCCGTTTAGTTTTCTCATCAAAGTCTGGGAAGAAATCATTTCTTGTGCCAACCAAACGTTTCAAATGCCAGGAAATGGTTAGCCCTTGATCAAACGGTCTATTTTTTTATACTAAGTGAATATGTTTTCTAGTGCCAAAGATAAAATTCATCATGTTTAGAAACAATTAACTTCGGATTGATCTGCTATAATATTTTGTTATAATGTTCTAAATGCTTTTGAGGTATTTTATCTTAATTCTGGATTGTAATAGACAATTTAAGTAGAAGTCCACACTTTTGTTTCTGCTGCTTGCAGGAATGTAAAATCTGCTCAATAGATGCAATACTATATATGATCTCCAGTTTCATGTATCTGTTACAAAATCTCTGTCGTGGCATCATCAAATAGTTGTTTGCATATGTCATTCTATTGAAAAGCTTATGAACTTTTGATATCGATATCACCTATTACATGTGACATCATATTCTTATTATTACAGAATGATAAAGATGTCTTTATGGAGTCACTTATTTGTAGACTGGATGATAACTGTGAAAAACTGTTGATATGCAAACTAGACTTGGAATGCAAGAAAACATTGCATTTTGACTCTGAAATCAGCATGCCTCAAGTAAGTGTTTGCAATTTGGACCACAGCATTACTTTTTCCTGCTAGTGTACTTTTCTGAAAATTACCTGAAACTTAGTATATTTCCTTGCTTTCATACTCCCTCCATTTCTTTTCTACAAGGCATATTAGCATGTGGAAACACCTCCATTTCTTTTTTACAAGGTGTATTAGCATGTGGAAAAATTGAAGCGTGCTTTGACATCGATCTCTTACAACATGTCATGAGTTGCTACAAAATCAATGTTGTATCAAAAGATTTCTGAAATACGGATGTATTGATATATTTTTCATACACTAAGCATGCAATTGTTAGTCAAATTTTTTGAAGTTTGACTTCCTCAAATCCTAATACGTCCTATAAAAGGAAACGGAGGGAGTATTACAAATCATTCTGCACCGGCAAGCAATTATTGATACTTTGGAATTCTTGGCAGTTTTTTTTTGAAGGAAAATGGCAGGAGCTCTGCTTTTCAATTAAGAGAGGAAGGAGATTGTAACATACTCCCTCTGTTCCAAATTATAAGTCGCTTTGACTTTTTTGGTATATCCATTTTGCTATGTATCTAGATAAATAATATGTAGATACATAGCAAAATGGATGAACCAAAAAAATCAAAGTGACTTATAATTTGGAACGGAGGGAGTAGTTTTTAAATTCGCAAGTGCAGCATTTCAAAAAACAGTACATAACCTTTTCTGTTGTAGTTAACCAGAGATTATAAATCCTTACTTGAAGTGGCAACATTTAATTTCTTTTCATAATCTTTTGTACCTCAGTAGCCTTGGCTTGGACATGTAAGCTGCACGTATTGCGAGCATGGTGGCCTGAAAGCCCTGAGATGTCTGTGTCGCTACTCATAAGTTGCATTCAGTAGATGGGGCATTTATGTCCAACTGAATACAAACCACCTAAACCTCAAAACTAACTCATGGAGGAGCTCACCTTTCGCTTGGAAATGTGTGGCCCCTCCTATTCCGGCTTGCCATCTGATTCTGCCTCTTCACTACCAGTCACCTGAATTCATTGACTCATTGTGCAAGGAACCATGGGGCCTTTGCTGCTTGGACTTGTCACTCTCTTGGTTTGTGGGGAAAGTATAAACTAATGGCAATAATCTTGAACACTCTGCTGAAAACTTGTGTGTATTCAAGTTTGGGAGCTTGAAAAATGTGCTTGTGCCTAAATGTTGTTATGCAGTAAGCTTTTTTATTGTCCTTGAGAGGTACTGAAAGGGTGCTTGTCTGCCTTTCTCTCCTTTAGAAAATCAATTTAAATTTAGTATAGGCTGATTTTGTGTATATATTTTTGTATTTTGCCATGACCAGATTCAAGGAAGGAGCTATAGCGACCGCATTGCTACATATCGAAGTGATTTTTCTCATGCATATACTTATGGAAAATCTCCTTTTCCAGCTTTGGATGGCTTTATAGAATCCATCGCTTCTTTTGGAAATGTTTCAGGTTCAGTCTTCCTCATGATTATGCCTTTCAATTTGTTCTGATAGTCATTTATTTGTTTGACTAATATATGTTTATGTATATTCCACAAGATGATGTTTGCCATGTTTATTGCATTAGACTTTTCCAAATGTTGGAATGGATGTTCATGCCATGTGCAGTCATGTTATGGCAGTTAATTCTATATGATGTCTATTTTTTCCCAAAGTGGAATGGTAGGCTTGATTGATCCCTAGCTCCCTGTTGGTTTCTTTCTTTCTTTTTTATTTTATTTGTAATGGCCGTGTGTACCGCTTTGTTACAGACTGGAATTTTATTTTAAATAAATAAAGCCTATTTATCGAAAAACATGGCTGAGAAACTGTTGTGCATTCACCTCAAACAGTTTTGCAGAGTACCTGAATCCAAGTTGATTCCGCTTACATGTATCCATGTCCAAGAGACATCTTGTCCAATATTTTTCTTTTCTTTTTCCAACAAAACAGACAACTGCCTGTGTGTCACTGTCACCAAATATAGATACTTCCCCTAGAGCTGGCTTATTATCCACTACCTCTTTTTTTTTAGGAAATATCCACTACCTCATTGTCTATACCTAAGGGGACAACAACATCTAAAACTCTGCTTGACTCCGTAGAGGAGAGCACATTGTTGGCATTCTGTGGGATACAGAAGCTAATCTTAGAGTAGATTAAGAGCACATTATATCGG
This sequence comes from Miscanthus lutarioriparius, assembly GCA_904845875.1. NCBI lineage: Eukaryota > Viridiplantae > Streptophyta > Magnoliopsida > Poales > Poaceae > Miscanthus > Miscanthus lutarioriparius. The sequence continues at coordinate 25,378,715 of CAJGYO010000003.1, forward strand.
CATAATTTATGTTACCATATTTTCTTAGTTAATGTTGAAGGCAAATAAATGTTTTGTTCTATGATGTTAGTATTGGTACAGCTAGATATATATTATTAGCTGAGACATATTTTTTTTTGAAGAATCAGGCAGGGGAGCTGCTGATTATATTAATTAGAAGAAACCCAAACTGGGCATTACAACAGAGTAGGACCCCAAAAGAGCCATGCAACAACAAAAAGCAACAAACAACAAGATAGCAACTGAAATTTGATAATCTGTTGTATTGCAGGGAAAATTCGATCTTGGTTCTGGTTTTCTCAGGAGAGTTTGATAATCTATAACACGTTAAAGAGCAGATACTGTGAGAATATTGGAAGAGAGCATAAGAGCAATCATGGTAACAATAACATTTTAACATCTAGAAGAACAACATATAACTTTTCCTGCAGCATCAGCTGTCTCAAATACCCTGATAGTTTTTCCCAGTACCCTATCACTAATTGTGTCATGAAATGCACCAGTGTTTTACATTGTTGATTTCCAAAGAGCAGCATACTACCAAAAGTGTCATGACCCTGATTGTCAAGGTAAACGAGGGCCATTATTGCAGCGGTTAACAGTTCGCAGATTATCCTTAGTCATGACATGAATGTCTTGGAGTAGGTTACCGTTCTCCCTTGCGTCCTGTACCTTGGGATGTGATTCCTGAGCTGATGGAATCAGACCAGACAGAATATCAGGGCAATGTCGTGGAAAGCAACATTGAAAACGGCAACATGAACGGTAAATCCATCATTGAGGCTGGTGCGGAGGATCCTGAATGGTGGGAAGAAGTGGTGAAATTTGCGGACAGCATCGAGAACATGGATCGTGCTCTGTGTACCTTGGTTTGTAGTCCTTGTTGCTTCTGCTGGTCTTAAATTGTCGAGTTGTGCTAGCATACTGATCCGTTTCTGCACAGGAAGTGAAATCTGATGTCAGCATGGAGAACATGGATCATGCTCCTAGCACTTGTACCTTGGTTTGTACTCACTGTTGTTTATTTTTGCTGGTCTTGAATTGTCGAACTGTGCTAGTATACTGATCCATTTATGCGCAGGAAGTGAAGTCTGACGCTAGCATCGAGAACATGGATCATGCTCCTAGCTCGTGTACCTCGGTTTGTACTCACTGTTGTTTATTTTTGCTGGTCTTGAATAGTCGAACTGTGCTTGTATACTGATCCATTTATGCATAGGAAGTGATATCTGACGCCAGCATCGAGAACATGGATCATGCTCCCAGCTCGTGTACCCTGGTTTGTAGTCTTTGTTCTTGCTTCAGCTAGTATTGAGTTATCGAATTATGCTAGTATACTGTTCCATTTCTGTACAGGAAGAAAACGGTTATTTTGATGCTGACCCTGAGTGGTTGATACACGCGGAAAGTGCCATGGACCAGTATGAGGAACAAAGCGCGTGATCACAATCACACGCAACTTCCCAAGTGTTTGATCTCGAGGGCGTGTATATTGGGGTGACATCAGCTGTCTAGAAGAAGTATCAGGTACGAATTTATTTGACATGAAAGGGAGACAAAGATGCTATCTATTCCCTCTGCTCTAAATTGTAAGTCCTTTTTTCAAATGCATAACTTTGATTATATCTAGGTGCGTATAAAAAGCTGTGTACTTAGAAAAATCAGGACGACTTACAGTTTAGAATGATGAGTAGTTAACAGACGGTCTGTGAGCATGAGAGAAAAATCTCTTATTGACAATGTTTTATCTACTGTAGAGTTATCATCCCTCCATCCAAAAGTCTAAAACGCATAAGCCTCATGGTGAACAGTGACCAAAGAGGACTCTAAGCGTGCTATTTTTATTTGATCACCGTGTTCCTGTTAATGTCTTAGTGTCCTTTTGTTTTCCCATGTAAACAGATATACTTGTGCCGTTGCATGCGGAGATGCAGGCAGAGGTTCTGGATGAAAAAAAGACCTGACGGAGAGCACCCGTGCATTCATTCAGCCTGGAACCCGACTTGTGAGTGCCGGAAATAAAGTAAAATGGCAGAGAGAAGCTTAGATGATTTAGATTTTTGAAAAACTCAATTTTGCTAAGATGGTTTAGACTATTGGATGGAGTATTATATATGACCACATGTCATTTAATAATGGATGCTATTTAGAATGTTCTAAATAATTTATACAATGACTTATCTATTGTACTATATATGTGACTGATATGTAATCATCTTTCGAACAAATACACGTGTCTAGTCTCCTTATTTTAATGTATGAAACAGACAATCATGTTGCGGAAGTGTTTAGCTACTAGTCATTGTACTTAGGCCAGCCTCAATACGAGTTTTATATCCTAATTTTCAGGACTCGTGCTGAAAACAGTGTAGATTATCCAAACTTATTTCATCCCATGAAATTTTCAAGATCTCTCTTCATTTATACTATATCATATCCACTAAAACCTTAATAATCTAATAACTGTGGCGTTGAACTGTTATCCATATTGTCTTGCATCTCGTTTTTCTGGGAACATGCCACGCTAAACTTAAGTGTGGCTGCACCTTAATTATTTTACGCATGCACTTGTTCAACAAAGTGAAACATTTAATGCTATAGGCTTGTTTGATCCATAGATCTAATAACGAGCAGTTTTGTATCAAACGGATCTAGCTAATAAACTAACTAATTATTAGCTAGGCATCTAGCTAACAAGTATCTTATTAGTTAGGCAACCTAGCTAATAGCTAGCAAATTGTCTGAAATACTCTTCCACCATCTAACCTTGCTCCTTCTCTTCTTACGCCTTGTTTGGCACGATTCATCACTGGAAAAAGTGAATCTGGATCTGGGATTCAACGTGGATTAGCTCCACCGTGGATCTGAGATCCAGCCTAGATCTACCAGGGAACTGTTTGGCTAAGGTAGCAGCTCCAGATCCACGCAAGGGCATTTTCATTAGAATGACTAGAATTGCCCTTGGAATTTAGTGTTCTCTCTATCTCACTACCAACCTGGGCCCACGCATAAGCTCTTCTTTATCCTCCTATCGAGCAGAGCACATCGCACGACGGGCAAGCGCAAGGTGGGCGGGCGCGGGCGGCCTCGCCGGGCGTGGCCATGGCGGACAGACATGAGGTCGGCGACCCCGTGGCCTCATCGGAGCTGGGCGATGCGGATCGACGGTGCGGGGTGGACGGTGCTCCAGCGGTGTGGGGCGAAGGGGCGCGGCCACGGCCGTGGCGCGGGGTCGGCGGAGGGTGAGGGCGAGGGCACGGTTGCGGTTGGGGCTCTGGTGGGGCACAGGTTGGGGCTCCAGTGGTGCTGGCATCGGGTGCGGCCACGCGAAGAAGAAAGGAAAGAAAGGAAACACAACAAAGCGTTATTTGTGTAACCAGTGGCATTGGTGAGTAATTTTTCCCAACTCCACTAAACTTGAGTTGGTGGAGCACCCCCTGAGGAGCTCCACCAATTTGGTGAATCTGCCTCTAGATCCACCATTTTGGTGGATCCAAATTTAGTGAATCTGGAGTGTTTGGGAAATTTTGGGTGGAGTGGAGCTGAAAATGGTAAATCTGGAGCTGGTGAATCTCTGCCAAACAGGCCCTTAGCTGTAGGTACTGGCACATCGTTGGCCCTAATTTGGTCTAGAGATGGCAAGGGGATTTGATCCCCGATTTCCAGCAGGGAATTTACATATTAGGGGACAGGGACGGTGCTGAGCCTTCGTGAGGATTGAAATGGGGAGAAAGTAGTCCCCGATGGATTTCGCGTCTCGTGCTCACATTCTTATGGCTATGCAATCTGGTGATGTTGGAATATTATTTTTATAAGTGAAATCTTTGTACCAGTCTACTATTTCATAAATCTGTAGTGTACCAGATATATGGAGATCTATCGATAATTTGATATCTTTTTTTATGATGAGTTGATGACCATGTTGATTTGTTGGTTGTTGATACATTGTTGATTTTGTGAGAAATTTATGCAGGGACGGAAATCCTCATGGGGATTATTTCTCGTCGGGGATAGGGATGAGGAAGAAATGATCCTAGATGACATTCATGGGGATAGGGACGGAGAAAATTCTCACCCACGAGGACGGGGATGGAAATCTAACCTTCAACGGGGAATTCCCGTTGACATCTCTAATTCGACCATACAAGAGAGAAAGGAGAGAGACGAGGCCAAGAGAGAGGGGAGGGACATTATGGGCAAATCAATCAATTTTGGCCACTTGTTAGCTAATGGATCAAAATAAACTTGAGCTAATAGTTACTCTCAGTCTTAAAAAAATGACACAATTTTACATTTAACTAAATACATAAAACTATTAATATTTAGGATATATAATAAGTATCTAGTAATAAAATATAATATTATAATAAAATTATTTAGAGTTACAAATATTGATACTATTTTTTTTATAAACGCAGGATTGGTATTCTTTATCAGAACGACTAGCGCTCGGACATCCGCACCCACCCCGCCTGCTGCGGCCGTCCCGCTCGCCCCGCCTGCCCCGCATGCAACTGCTGCTTGTGTGCAACTTTGCGCCTCCACGGTCTCGCATGCAACTACTGTGCTTGCAAACCCGCCCCTGCATGCTAGTGCGCCTACGCATGGCCTCGTGTCTGCTGATGCCCGCCTCGTGCCTGCTGATGCGTATGTAGGTGGGGACCGCTACCCACGCGGGGGCCGTAGTTGCATGCGCCCGCTTCCTACGCCTACTAATGTTGCAATATGATAGCACTTATGCAACATACGTCTGAAATAGGTGAAACATTTACAAATATACGTTTGCAACATATGTGTATAGCAACTGCAAACATCTAGATAAACACATTTGCAACGTACGTCAGAAACAGATGAAACATTTTGAATAGACGATTGCAACATATGTATGAAACATATGCAACATCAAGATGAAATTCTTGCAACATAGGTCTGAAACAGGTGAAACATTTAGAACATACACTTGCAACGTACATGTATAGCCACTATAACATATGCAATATCTATATAAAACACTTGCAACATACGTTTGAAACATTTGAAACATACACTTGCAACATACGTATATAGCTATTGCAACATATGCAACATCAGATCTACTTTTGTAACATCCAGATGAAACATCTGCAATATACATCTGAAACACATAAAACATACGGTTGCCACATGTGCTCATCTACTTGCTGTCGTCCAACTGAGGCTAGTTGACGCGGTGCGGGGGACTGGGGGAGCGTAGCGCGAGGCGCGGGCGGCGCACGGCACAAGGCACGAGCGGATGGTGCGAGGCACAAGCGGGGTGCGCGGCACGAGGTGCGAGCACGCGGGGCACATGCGACGCGAAGTGGGTCTGGTGCGACCGTGCGAGGCACGAGGTGCAGGGGCACATGACGCGAGACGGAGGCGCTGGGGCACGAGGCGTGGGACGCACGCGACGCAAGGTGGGGTCCATGCGAGGTGCGAGTTTTTTTTTAGAAAAGTGCGAGTCACGAGGTGCATAGGCGCAAGGCGTAATGTGCAGGGGCGCGCGAGGCAGGTCAGTCCCATCCGGACTGATGGACGTCGTGACAGGAGCATTACGGATTCTTTATAGGACAAATTTTTCGTCTGCTAACTATTAGTTGGTTGTTAGTGAATCAAAGTTATTAGTCTGCTAACTATTAGTTGCTAGTGAACCTAAGCAGGAAACATATACGAAGGACAGTCATCCATCCATCAATAACTTGGAAAAGGAAAACTTGGCTGCTGCAGAGTGCCGGTTCGCCATCCGTGATCTTCCGCTCCAGCAACCGAAGTTAAGCTCGCGCTCTTCTTCTGCTCTGCCAAGTCAATGCCACACGCCGTCTCAAGTAGGAACGGTTGGATGGGAAAGGAAGGGGCTCTTTTATTAGTGGGGCTAAATAATCTCGGTATCCGCACGGCAGCAAGCCAAGCCTATCATCTCCTCTAGCTGCTCCTGCAGCTCCTCCAGACCTCCACCTCCATGGCGCGCCTGCTCCTCTTCCCATCCCAAGCGTGCGTCGATCCTGGCCGTCACCTCCTCCTCCACCCGCCGGTCTCCAGGCCCCGTGCTGTCCGGTCGGGGCCTCCTCCCGCCGAGCCACACCGCGCCGCCGGGGTCGCCTCTCCTCCCGGCCGTTGCTCACCGCCCCTTTGCTGGACCCACCACCCATTTCTTCCTTGTAAGTTGCCCTGCATATTTGGCTATCTTCTGAGAACTAGCCCCTGAGTCTAGAAGCGGGCTATACATATCCCCTGCTGCTTTTCTTAATTTTTAACCAATTAGTAATTAAGTAATGCGTGCTATGTATTATTATTTCCTTTCTTCGTTCATTAACTACAAGTCTAGAAGTACCATTATCTCACCACTTTTTACTTATTTGGATTCTCTTCGTTGTTGCTAAGGAAGGCAGATCATCAAAGAGAGTAGGGGTCGTTTTTGCTGCAGAAAATGCACAAGGTCAGTCATTTCATATCAAAATGTTCATGCTCCTATGGAATGAAATTTCTTCCTATAAAGGCACATATGACACATTAGGCTTATCATGCCAGGCATATTAGACTTTTTTAATTAAAATTATTCATGTTTTACACTTTTACTCTTCTGTAGTGTGCAAATAAGGTGTAGCAATGTCGTCGTCTGTTCTATTCCTTGTCCTGTTCGTAGTGGCTACCTGTTTAACAGCATATTCACCAAAATGTCACCTTTTTCAACCTGGCCCGTGCAGGCTATTTTGTTTTTTGTAAACCTTTCTATCTTCCTTAATGAAAGGCAGTGCTCCTGTCATGTTGCCTCAAAGAAAAACAAAACTTATAATTACTGCCTGTCAACAAATATCTCTGGTAAACAGAGAAAAATAACAAAAGACACATGTAACCGATATGACACCTCCATTTAATGAATATACGATGTTCTGGGTAGTATAAATGGTCTCCCTTTGCGGTTGCTAATCTACCTAAGTTAAAATGCCAGCTGCTGTAAATGCAATTTACCATGTATCATACACTTCTTTTTTGAAACATGCCATCTTTTGTAGTTCAAATGAATGGAAACAGGAGAGTTGTTATATATTATAGTAGTATTCAAGTCAGGAATCACTTTTGTACAATTGTTTCCCTGATATATGATGTATGAATTGTCTTTACATACCAGAAATTTCTTCTCAACCTCCTGGCAAGGATGAAAGGAGAGGTGGGAATTTGCTTCTGCAATTCGGTGCACTCCCATGTTGCATTATGGCATGGTTGAGCACTGCTCAATTAGCACACTCTAGTGTCGGAGGAAAGCTAAATATGGTTTATGAGGTCGGGGAGCTGTTTGAACTGGGAATTCAGCTGTCTTATCTGCTCATACTTCTTGGTCTGCTTGGAGCTGGTACATTTTTTGTTATCCGTCAGGTTCTTGTTCGTAGGGAGCTTGATCTTTCTGCCAAAGAGTTGCAAGTAAGCCACTCGAACTTTTGTTTATGGTTTGATTACAAGAGACCAATCTTATATTCAAAATGCTACTAAATTGACTCTGATTCTGAAGTGTAAAAAATTTGTTTAATGTACATACTGAATACTGTATAAACTAGTGAGAACATCAATTGGGACATAATATCAACCTTTTGTCCTGTACCATAGAGTTCTTTTTCTGTGGTAAACCTTAATACTCCATCCTCCCTTTTTGTTTGGTGTATTAATAGGTATGGAGTTCTTAGGCAGGAGGGATGAGACATAGATGAAAGGAACTGTAGTACTTCAGATATTAACATTATAAGGACATTTTTTTTTTGCGAACATACAAGGACAAAAATTGTATGATTTATAAAATAGAGTAGAATGATTCCCCAAACCATGTCAAATTAAGTTTCATAGTTATTGAGTACCTAGGCAGGAGGGATGAGACATAGATGAAAGGAACTGCAGTACTTCAGATATTAACATTATAAGGACAAAAAAATGTATGACTTATAAAATAGAGTAGAACTATTCCCCGAAACCATGTCGAATTAGGTTCCTCCCAGGTGCTCCCAGGTGCTCACAGGTTCACACTCCCTGAAGGGTAGCTCTCCTAAGACGAATTGAAGTTAGGGGTACGCCTTCTCCCTGCGGTCAAATATGTCACAGTCAGGTTTTGCAACTTCTAGTTTATTGTCTGAGCAAGCAGTTAGTTGCCTTGTATTGTCGTGTCATACTAACGAACGTCGGGTACTCGTTCTATCAGAAGTGTTTGTAGTGATGATCCTCACATCACAATCGGATTTGTTTACCAATTTCCAATGTTGATCTGTAATTTTCATTATTTGCTAATTGCTAAAGCCCACCAATCTACTAGGAACAAGTGAGAAGTGGTGATGCAAGTGCTACTGAGTATTTTGAGCTTGGAGCAGTCATGTTACGGAGAAAATTTTATCCAGCTGCTATCAAATATCTGCAGCAAGCAATTGACAAATGGGACAGAGACGAGCAAGATCTTGCACAGGTTAGTTATCATCAACTGTTTGATAATATTTTGGAGTCTAGCCGACAACTTTATTTTCTTTTGTTGAGTTAATCACTATAAGCTGTAGAATCACCTTCTTATGGCACCTCAGAAGAACCAGTGCTCTGTGGTAGCCATTTTATTTTCATGTTACTCATTTAAAAGGATAATCTAGGATATCTTCAATAATATATACAGGCAGATACTGCTATGGAAACACATGTGTTCTGTGATCAAAGACAAATGTTTAGGGGAATAGTCTTAGAGGAAGTACACTAAATAATTGTTTGTACAGAATATGCAGCTCTTTTAGACTCAGATTGACACTTAATGTTGAAATCAGTGTATGTCCTGTCGTTGTAACTTGAGTTGAAATTACCTTGTACATACATAATTTATGCTTTATGAATTCAAAACTGTAAAATCATGTCCACGAGATATCTCATTGCACGAGCTCTTTCTCAAGATACTGTTGCTTTGTTGGTCAGGTCTACAATGCCCTGGGGGTCAGCTACAAGCGAGACAACAAACTTGACAAGGCAATCCAGCAGTTGCAGAAGGCCGTGGAGCTCCAGCCAGGCTATGTGACAGCTTGGAACAACCTGGGTGACGCGTATGAGCAGAAGAAGGACCTGAAATTGGCCCTCAAGGCCTTTGAGGAGGTCCTACTCTTTGATCCCAACAACAAGGTTGCAAGGCCACGCGTGGATGACCTCAGGCCGCGTGTAAGCATGTACAAGGGCGTGCCTGTAAAATCCGAAAAGCGATAGGGTAAATCATGCATCTGTCTAGTCCCCGTGCAGAATAGCAGTTGTTTATTTTTTGAACGGTAGCATTTGTAAACATGATGAGCTTTGTAGTAGCATTGGAAAGGTCCCTGAAAAAAGGCGGATGTAATACGATTGTGTTGATGGAGCAAAAATTGGAGAATTTGTTGTAGGAGCCACTTTGCTCGTCTGCTGTGAGAGATGGAGGGAGGTTAACTGCTAAACGCTGGTGACAGAGAGAGAGATTGCCGATTATGGTCTTAAAAAAGGCTAGGATGGGGCCAGTGGTTTTGCGAGGTACGGAGTATCCGCCGGGGCATATTTCTCTTTTTGTTTTTTCATTCATCCATGCTCCCTCTTATCACAAATAATAAGTGACACTTTGGGGTGGTTTAAAGCCAACCATTTCAAACTTGACTATAATTTATCGTTATGTGTTGAGTACAATGTTTGGAAGCTATATTTATAGACGTTAAAGAAAAAAAAAGTAACAGTCAAAGTTTAGAATGGCTGACCTCAGACAAGTTCAAAACATCATTTATTTGCGACTCGAGGGAGAGTCTGTTCTCTCTCTTCTTTTTTTATTTTATCTTTGGCGTATTTTGTTTTCTTTATTTTTTCACATAACTGAACAAAGATTTTATTTTGTTTATGTAAATCCGGTATACGATGCAACCTCTGTCCAGACGAGTTAGCCCGGGGGCACTGGATTAGAAATGGATGTGGGTGTACAATACTAGGTAGTAGTACGCGATGCAGCCGTTATCCACCCAGCACCAGTCTGGTGTTGTTTTCTCTCGAACTCATTGTCTGTTGTCTGTTAGACACTATCCGTAGGCGGATTCCCGTCTCCACAACGTGTGGTGCGCGCACCGCCCAAAATCCACCACCCCGGCGCTCCACCACATCGCAGCCCGCCGTCGCGCTCGCGCCTCTCCCACTGTGGCGCTGTCCCCTCCCTCCCCTCACAAAGCATCGGCCTCTCCGAGCGGACGCGAGCCGCCCACCACGCGAGACGCGACCTCAGGGTGCCTCTCTGCCTGCTCCCGCTGTTCGTTCCTTCCCCATGGCCACCGCCTGCCGCCTCGCCGCGCCGCTCGGCCTCGCCCCGTTGCCTCGCGGCCGCGCCTCTGCCGGCGTCGTGGCCGTCGCCCCGTGCGGTGAGATCGAACACCTTTGCCTCCCGCTGTCTCGCCGCATCCCGCTCTTCTACGCTTCTCCTCCTTCTCCTAGTGCTTACGCCAGCTGCTGACCATTAGCGACTTTGCTTGTTGGCTCGGTCGTCAGGCTCCAAGATCCCGAGAGGCGTTGCTGTCAGGGCGACGTCCGGCGGCGAGGGCGCCACGGAAGAGGTGCCGGAGATCGTCAAGGCTGCGCAGGACGCGGTCGGCATTCCCACATTTCCTTGTTATGTTACCTCACATCTTTAATTAATTTCCTTGCGAGTTGAGTTGCTGCTGCCGTAATTTGCTGCGCAATGTGCATTACCGTGAGCGTTGTTTCTAGGCAGTGGGACAAAGTTGAGGACAAGTACGCCGTGGCCACCATCGGTGTTGCCGCCATCGTCGCGCTCTGGACGGTAGTAGGTGCCATCAAGGTACATGATCAAGACAAAGCACATACCACATGTTTGTTTACCTTTGTTCTACGCTTGAGTTCAATGTTCAAATACATAAAGTTACAAGCATCCTCTTTTCTGCGCGCTCAGGCCATTGACAAGCTTCCACTTCTGCCTGGTGTTCTTGAGATAGTTGGAATTGGCTATACAGGGGTAAGTTCTCAAGCATTTCTACTTGCAGAGACTCTGTTGTATGTTGCTGATGAACTTCTCTTATCATTTATCAACGTGTGGAATGTGTTGGTGATGCAGTGGTTCACATACCGTAACCTCATCTTCCAGCCAGACAGGTGAGGCACACTGTTCTTGGCGATCCATTTATATGTTATAATTTGGTCCTGTAAGCCATGGCTGAAAGTACCGTTGGCTGGTTTGGTGTGAGAGAAAAATATTATTCGTTGATAAGCCATGGCTTATAAGCCAAATATGACCAAGCCAACGGGCTGCTTATCTTTCTTCTTGTACCAAAGATCACATGGTTCCTTTCTTTTTCCTGAAACATAAAAATAATCACAAGAACCAAGTAAACTGTGGGATTATTGAGTTTCTTTTCATGACCTGGTGTCAAATAGCTCATCTTCTGAATCAGTACACTTTTCAGTTATGCAAGATATGTCTTGTCTTGCATTGGACAGATATGGCTTTACGTTATGTCATGACACAAGAAAGATGTAATGATTTATGCTTCATTCTACTGAAAATAACCTCTTCAGGAATATTGTTTCCTAGGTATTCTTGTACCGATTTCTTTGTTATAAACTTCTACCTAACCAAATTATATCTTCTTAACGCAGAGACAGACAGCTCTTCCCCTGTGTACCTAGAAATAAAAAAATGAATGTCGATACTATGCCTGCATAAAAGAGGAACTAGCTATAGTTTGGTTGATTTTCATATCCTTATCAAGTTCTGTGCACTGATGGATTATATATTTACAGGGAAGCTCTGATTGGCAAAATCAAGAGCACTTACAAAGAAATCACCGGGAGCAGCAGCTGATCAAACATCATTTACAAGATGGGTTCTTAAGCAGATGGTAGAATTTGCATCCGTAAGCACTGAGCTGCTATGCAAGTGAAAGTGCTAACATTCGAGACTGGAGCCTCAGCTGCTTCTGGTCCTCTGACCAAAGTCAGAGAAAAACTCTGCAGTTGAGCAAGCCATTTTACTTGTTTCAATGTAATATTTACGACATATTTCCAGTTCGTTTTCCAGACTACTGCTTACTATGAAGCACAATCTGGGATTTTAGAGAGCATGCGATTGGCTCTTTGTTTTTTGGACAATCTCAGACTTACGTTCATTTGGTTGAATGTTCTTGTGCCAACGTGCATTGCTATTTCTTCTCTCAAGAAAGGGCATTGTTTTTTTTTCCTTTCCTGGGAAACAAATATGACTAGAAATTGAACTTGAGATGAAGCTTAGCAGTATGAGAGTATGCTGACTTGTTAAAGGCAACCCCAACAAATTCAAAAGAAAATACAAATTGTCCAATCTTTATGATGTCCGTACTAGTCTTTGGTCAAATTTTGTGGTACAAACAAACTACAGATCATGAAGGTTTCAAAATAAGCCCTGTAGAAAGGACGTGTAGTATACTTTTCCGAGAGAGAACTCATGTGGTAAAATGCCACAATCAAATGAGTGTTTTTTCCTTCACCGTGCGATCGATCTTCTCTTATATCTTCCCCTTCTCTTTGATGTATTTCGTTGCTTTCACAACCATAGATCGTATATCCTGTATGAGTGGATGCAGGCTGAGCGGATGTATTGGTATGGAAAGAATACTATTTGATTGGTTGTATGGGTAGATACAGTAATCCTATGTCAAGACGTTTGGTTGCATGTACGACGGATACGGGGACTCTTCACCAGAGGATGACATGTGGGCCAATACAAATTGCACCGCATCCACCTAGTCAGGATGGCTGGTGAAGCTTATTTTGATTTCCAAATCCACCTCGACAAGAATATGGCTACCGGTTTTTTGCAAAAAAGACCTCTATCGAAAATCAACTCATGTTTTATACACTCATTTTAACACATCCTCAATTTATTCAAATCAAAATGACCTCCGTCATATCTTTTTTTCCTCCGATCTCCACATATGACAGATTACAATTTTTTTTCCAATGGACAAATCACAAACTAGTACTATTTGATTGGTTGTATGGGTAGATACGGTAATCCTATGTCAAGGCGTTTGGTTGCATGTACAGGTCGATACGGGACTCTTCACCACAGGATGACATGTGGGCTGGGCGATTGCACCGCATCCACCTAGTCAGGATGGCTGGTGAAGCTTATTTTGAGTGTATCCACCCGACGAGAATAAGGGTATTTTTAAATCGTCTCATGGCACAACCATGTGCCTTATACACGCCGGCACACAAACAGGATTAAAATTGGGCCTCCACCAACTAGGGGTGGTCCACATATGCTGGTGGTGGTTTTTTCAATAAAAGGACAAATCACATATCTCGCCGCGGCCGGCCATGGTGCTCGGCGCCTTTGCTCCGGATGCGGAGCGAGGAAGGGATGGGGAGAGAGAGAGGGCGCGCTTCGGCGTCCACTTCACGCGTGCGTGCTGCAGAGTGGTGAGGTGTCCAGCTTGCAGACGGGGGTGAGGCCATGCGGCAGCGGCTCCTGTGTGCAGTCATAAAAAAATATATACATGTGTTTCTTTGCACTAAAATATATATGTGTTGTATAATATTTCTGTTTTTTTCATTCACTCGTGTAGGTTGCATCCACTCAATAACCAACCAAACAAGCATCTTTCTCAAACTATATATTTCCACTCAGCCAGGACGACGAAGATGCAGACAATCAAACACACCCTCATGTAGGTTGCATCCACTCAATAACCAACCAAACAAGCATCTTTCTCAAACTATATATTTCCACTCAGCCAGGACGACGAAGATGCAGACAATCAAACACACCCTTGTGTCTCCATTGGTTTTGAGCTCTACATGTGTGAATTGTGTTTGGCAGCCACGTTGCTTTTGCCCATACGTGTTATGGTAAAAATGATGAGCAGTGTATTCATAGATCATCACCCGTTTGTTCCTCGTCAAATTAGCATGTAAAATGCCGCCGATTTTCTGGTCCGATGGGTCGGACTGAAGTCGTGCGAGGACCACCTCTGTAGTTTACTGTTGCCTTGTTGGGCCGAGAATCAAACGCACAAGGCCCATATGGCAATATCACCTACGCGTTTGCTCGATCGAAACAGCCGATGCAAATTGTGTTTTTTTTTTGAGAAAAAATGTTTCTTTTGTGTGTGCTTGTGCTGTGTGTAACATATGATCGGCCTGCGTTAGATTTTTTGTTATAAATAAATATATAATAAGAAAGAAAACTAGACTAGAAAGGCATTTAACTTTTTTTTATTTTTGAAATGGGAGAGCTTAATTATAGACGGTGAACATGATTACAATCACACGGGCTAAAGCCACCGACACGCAGGTCGGGATGTCATTAGCAACAAAAACATATGAAGGCTCTCTCCTACCAAACTGACACAGCTCATGGGCTACCTCATTTGCACTCCGATGACACTTGGAGATTCTGACTTCCTGAAAGTTCTTGAGGATTTCCTTCGCTTCTTCTATGGTATGGCATAATATAGATCGGTTTTTGCACTTGTCTTCTAGATGATGCACTGTTGCGAGGCAGTCCGATTCCAACCAGAGGCACCCTTTCCACAAAGGTAGTGTGTGTTTTAGACCCATCCACGCAGCTAGACATTCCGCTTCTTCAGCCGACTTGCATAGTTGATCGCTTGGCCATCCAAAGAACAAAACCTCGCCCATATGGTTCCTTGCAATGAAACCAAGGCCGGCATGACCGGAGGGGGGGGTTTGAAACCTGCATCCACATTTAGTTTTATCCAATCGGGGGGAGGCGACGACCAAGGAACTTTGTCTTTTATGTCATACTGAGGAGCAGAGTAGTGTTGTATAGGCCCTGGATTACTGATTTCTTTACCCTTTCCAAGTGCTGGCAGATTGTTGTTTGGTTTCATCGGAGCGATATAATTATGAAGGAATTCTACTGAAGCAGATATAGGACTTTCTCCTTTCCGGAATATGATATCATTTCTGAGGTGCCAGGTTCTCCATAAAAGGAACATCAATTTAGCTCTTGCCTCTTTGTTGACAGTATTTAAAAGGACTAGCATCCATTCTGGTCCTGTGTAATTAAACAGAGTCTCCTCAGGAGGTCCCAAAACTAGACTAGAAAGGCATTTAACTTTTTTATATAACCATCGGCCCCGTTCGCTTGTCTTAAAAATGGCTTGTTCGGCTTCTTTTTTCAAATTTTGTTTTCTCACAACAATTCAAATTTTAACAGTGTTTTCGGCCGAGTTTAAATTAATTCGCATCAAATGACGGGGCCATCATCAGAAATGTAAGGAATTTTCTCTCAAGAGCCGCACCATAAAAATGATAGGAAAAGCTCACGTGCTGCCCCACACGTCAGGTCCCGTAACCGACCGGGACCCCACCCTCCGCATGATATTTGCAAGAGACTTTTCCCTGTGTGCCATTATAAAAGATCAGAATCCCAGTGTGGCCCTCGAAAAAATCAAGAGCCGCACCCATAAATCATGATAGGAAAAGCTCACGTGCTACCCCACACGTCAGGTCCAACTTTTTTATGAATTAAAAAAAATAAAAATTATAGATCTCGGGATCCCCATTTAATTCCCTAATCATATTTGAATATATTTTTTTTTTTAACAAATAACCTTATAACCGCTCTCCATCAGACTCCGCATACCTTTAAGATCCGAAAACACGCTGAAAAAGATATCCTTAATTTTTTAAACCAGAATTTTCAGAGGCAGATGAAAAAAAATCTCTATTTGCAAACAACCGCTCTCCAATTTCGCACCGACCGACAGAGCCCCTCCGTCCCCACACCAACCAAGCCCGCACGAGCCGCCACGAGCCGAGAGCCGAGACCGAGACGTCTCGCCCTCGCCTTCTTCCTCCCCTCCCTGACCGCTGCCGCCCGCAACTTCTCGCCGAAACCCTAACCTACCTTAGACCCCGACGCGCCGCCGCCCGCCACCGCCCAAGGGAGGGAGGGAGAGGGAGACTCACACATCGAAGGGCGTCCGATGGGGAAGAAGAAGAAGCGCGTCGACAAGGTCTTCTGCTACTACTGCGACCGCGAGTTCGACGACGAGAAGATCCTCGTCCAGCACCAGAAGGCCAAGCACTTCAAGTGCCACGTCTGCCACAAGAAGCTCTCCACCGCCTCGGGCATGTCCATACATGTCCTCCAGGTCCACAAGGAGTCCGTGACCAAGTGAGAACTGCCTCCCCGTCCCCCTCTTCTGCTCTTCCCCTCCTCGATCTGCGCCCGCCTCGATCCGGCGCGGCTGATTAGATAGGGGAGCTAGCTCTGCTAATCCCCAGCACGCCGCCCCATAACGGTGCTGTGTAGCTTGTTTTGATCTATTGGTATCCCCTTGTTGTTGGCGGGGTGTAGTGTAGTGGATGGATTGCACGTGCGCCTTACTGACAGTTGAATTTTGAAAAAAAAACGTCTGTGCATCCAGAAATTCCTAGTATTATTACGATATTAATGCTTGTCAGCTATCCCTTTTAACTTTTATTATGGCCTGAGAGGCTTCTTACCGAGAAAGGTAGAGTGTGATTCTGGAACCTGGATGATATGCTTGTGTTAGGATCCCATCATGCTCATGGTTTTCATGATTGAGTACTTGTGAGCATAGGGTGTTATACTTTGATGTTTTGCTTGTTTTATTGATTAATGTCATATTTCATTCTAGCGTGTTGTTATTTATGAATATGCTAGTGTGTTGGTATATATCGATTAATTGCTACTCTGACAACAGTGCAGTTCTATTTTCAAGTACAACCTTTGCACTGGTAACAATTCTAACCTGTTACTTATTTTTGGCTACAGGGTTCCTAATGCAAAGCCTGATAGGGAATCTACAGAGATAGAGATATTTGGAATGCAGGGAATTCCTGCACATGTATTGGCTGCTCATTACGGAGAGGGTATGGTGATTTCTCTGCTGTAAAATGTTTCCTTACGTTTTTGGATGACCGGAGAGTGCTGAAAACTGTGATGAATCTAGAAGGGCACCGTTTCTGTAGTTTTTTTTTTTTTCATAGTAGCAGTTGTTTTGTTCTCCTTACCACTATGAAATCACTACAAATTGTATGTTTCTGGACTACCCTAGCTGCATATAAGGCTCAGATAGAGAAAATATAATTAAATTATACATGCACGTGAAATAAATTGAATTTAAGAGCTGAACTTGCTATTATGTATCATTCCAGAAAGAGCATTATAAATTTTCCCCTTCACCTGACATCTGTTTCACATGCAGAGGAGGATCCTTCAGCAAAGGTAGCCAAAGTAGAAGTGCCACAGGTAAGGCCTGTTATTATGCCTAATTCGCTAGGCATGGCATTTCCTCCGCGACCAGCTTATGGTGTGGCACCGCCAATGTATGTTCTCTATTTCCTCCTGCCTACTTGCACCAATTTAATGTTTCTGTTCCCCATTCTGTATGTAACCAGTGTGTGCACTCACTTTGGAAATGTTCTAAATCTTTCACATTTGCTGGCAGCTATAATCCTGCACTTAATCCTTTGATGGCTCGGCCTCCAATTTGGCCTGGTCCACCAGCACAAGCTTGGTATCCGCAACAACCAGCATATCCACAACAACCAGCAGTTTCAGTTGCTCCAGTGGTTGCTGGGCTCCCGCCACAGCAGCCACTATTTCCTATTCAGAATGTGCCTACTCCTATGACATCAGCACCTGTTAATGTACTTCAAACATCGTTTCCTATGGCCCCTCCAGGAGTACCTTCACCTGTTGCTCCTCAGGTTTCCCAGCCTTTGTTTCCTGTTAACACTTCAGCTGTCAATGGAGCTGCAAATTCCCCATTTTTAGCATCTGTGGCACCTGGAACCATCCCGACAAGTTCTCCAGCAGCAGTTGGTGCTGCAGGAATTGGATATGGAGCCAACAACCAAGGTATGTTGATCTTAAAACCATTCCTATGTCAATGCACTGCAATGTGGTATATTTTCATTTGTTGTCTGCAAATATTGTGACTTCCACACAGGGATTGTTGAATTTGTGCAGAAGAAATAAAAAATGAACATAAATATGTTCTTATGTTATCTTAAAATGCCTTTGATTTTTCTGTTCCTGAAAGAAAAATTAGTTCATAAAGGCTTTGTTGTTGTTGTTGTAAAGAAAAATTAGTTCAACAGCAAATGTACTTTATGTTGTCCTTGTTACTTTATAATTTCGATATTGTCATTTGAGACTTAAGGTGAACGATGCTTGTCTATCTCGTATGTGTTTTTGCCCATGGTGCAAGGTATGCTCTCAGTGAACTTACATGTGCATCCATCTGCTCAGGCACTGGAGGTCCAGCAGTTGGATCTGCACCTGCAGTGTCCAACAATAAGGCGTCCGGTGCCCAACCAGCTACGAATGAGGTCTATCTGGTGTGGGATGATGAAGCAATGTCAATGGTATGCTTCTAACTGGTATCTCTTGGTCTTTTAGGTTACTTGTGCTTTTGGTGCATTATAGTGATATATGACTGAAATGTGAATAATCTCAAATGCTTCTGTAGGAGGAAAGAAGGTTGGCGTTACCCAAGTATCAGGTGCATGATGAAACTAGCCAGGTAAGTTGTGTTTTTTATGTTTCTACTATTATTGTAGTTTCTCAAACAGAAGGGGGTTCAATCGCTCAATCTGCAGTTGCTGAGCAATAGTGAGATGATATTTTGACGCGTCCAACCAATTCTTACCTATGCATGATTGTATCTTCTTTGGTGCTGTACTCATATGGGCAGTTCATTGTAGGGGTAGTAGGATGATTTCTAATATTAGGTTGTTGCAGAATTCAAAGGCATTTTTGTTATCCTGAACATGGGCTTTGAGCGGCTGCCTTCATTGTTTGTTTTGGCCCAACATGCTTGGGACCATAGATTTTGTGTTCTGGAGTGGTGGTGGCTCACCTCAGTTTGTTGCATTTAGACATTTAGTGATGCTATGAACCATGCATTTTGCGTTATATACTTGTGCATAAGGAGTGAGCAAACATCTTGGAAGGTTTTTGCTACTCTTGACTTGTTTGTGATATATGAACTTGCCCATTTCTTTTCATTGGTATCTGCTATGGACATAATTGATGCATTTGATAATATAAACAATTCTTTTTAGCCAATTACTTAAATGCAAATTAAAACAGTACCTCACAACCAATTCTCTTGTGTTCCATACTTCCATGTATACAATTGCCCCTTTCATTTTTCACTTTAATTTTTTAGCACGCTCACAATGTACTGAATTGTGAACTTGTCAATGACTCGAGGGCATGTAATTCTTGAATGTTTTAGGGGAAATATGAAATAGTCTCATCCAGTCATAGCATATGTGAGTCTGAGACGGTTCATATTCTATGCCACTTTTTTCCATTTTCACAATGTCTCTGTTGTGTCGATTGGTCACCTATATCCTGCTGATTTCGCGCACATCAGGAATTCCAAGTAGGTATTTACATCGTTCTTCCTAGTAAGTTTTCTATAATCTGACTAATTTCGTGGTGCTATGCTAATGGCTTGAGGGTTATCGACCAAGCCCTGGACAGCTGGCAAATATGTATGTATTTAATTTCAATTGAAGCATTAATTTTATTCATTGCCAATTCACTGCATGCAAATATGGGTTTGTAGCAAAACTAGGTGGCTGAGGTTCTGCCAATACGGTAGCATTTATTGTAGCTTAAGTTTGGTCGAGAATGTGGCAAGAGTTTTGCTCCAGGTCAGCTTTCATTTGGCCAGTGAGCCTGAGATGCTCTGCTTGAATCTTTGTTCCAGAGGCACCAACCATATCTAACACCAAGTTTGTTGTTTCACAATTTCTATGAACAGATGAACTCTGTTGACGCAGCAATTGATCGAAGAATATCAGAGAGTCGGCTGGCAGGACGCATGGCCCTATGAAGAAGCTGGGCTTTGTTGGTAGATTACCCCCCTTGCAGTTCACCAAAGGACTCGTCTGTGCTTGTATCGCTGTGCAGCAGTCGGTCCTGTTCATTTAGTTAGCGAATGGAGTTGCTGCAGTTAAAAGCAATGTGTTGTTTCTGACTTGGAGTGTCCAGCCTTTGTTCTTCTATGTTTCCAACAGCGAGAAGAAAATGAATTTGTAGCCCTTAGGAGTTATTTTTGTCCAATTGTCACCTCATTGGGAATCTGCTGATGAACACAGCAATTTCTGCACGATTGCAACCTGGTGATGTGTTATTGCCAATTGAACCCTAACGGTGTGCATTGTCAGGAAAGCAAACTTAAAAATGTTACCGGATTTAATATTTTTGTCCCTACAGTATTGAGTATGATGCAATCTTGGAATATCCTTCCAATGCTTTGGTTATTCGTTCTTCAACCGTTAACATGGCGGAACAATTCCCCCAGTGGTGGTGTATGCTAGTTATTTATTTGATTGATTAATGGCTCCAGGTACCTTTCAAGAATGTTGAAAGTTATACATCCTAGAGACTCGCAAGTCACAACGTGTACACCCAGCATGCTGTGCTCAGTTCTGAGTGGGGCCTATCTTGAGTGAGACCCAAGCAAATGGAAAGGGGTAGCAAGGCCTCCCAATCTGCAGTTCTCTGGGCACGAGCACGAAGCAAGCATCTGTGCCAAGATTGCCAAAGGAGAAAAGGGCGACCGGCCGGCAGTCGAATCCAAAACCTCAGCATCGCCAACGGATCCCAATCATTTCCATGCTGCTTCACTCCTTTAGGACGACGCTTTTACCCAGCCCTCGCCGAGCTACGCTTGCTCCAAAGCTCACACACGCCTCAGTCTCCGGTCACTGTTTCACTGCTCGCTTCACTCGCATCTTGCTCTGCTTTACGCTTTTTTTGTCGCCGCTGTTTAACCGGGTCTGGGGCATGGCCACTATAACAACTCCGGAGCTACGGCCTGCACGGCCGCCATGCGTCCATCCGTTGAGAGCCCCATGTACGCCATGGAGGAGAGCACCGCGTACCTGCTGCCCCCGCTGCGGCTGCTCTTCGTCTTCTTCGCCGCCTTCGCCTTCCTCGCGCAATGCGGTGGTATGTAGGCTCCATCTTCTTCTTCTTCCATGCTACTGTATCTTGTTGCACTGCCTACTGTGACATGACCGTTAAAGGATTCGTTCGTTAGTATCACTCCTTGAGTAAGCAAGCTTCAGCCATTGCTTGCTCGTTCCATATGTTTTCTTCTCTCTGATTTGGTGACAAGGAGTATGGATTATCAGATGACCAGGTGACTAACAGTAAATTTGATTGGGCAGGTGCACGAGTGCTGAGGCCAGAGAAGATGCTGCTTGGCCACTACTCTTACTACAGCACGCCGGTCATGCCTCCCTACGCCGAGGTGTTCACACCATCAAAGCCCCCTCCTCCTCCTCCCGGCTCTCCCAAATGTGTCCTCACTCCGGACGCGCCGCCGCCTCCTCCGAAGGCGACCACCGTCCCGGCGCCGGCCTTCGTCTACTCATCCCCGCCGCCACCGGAGATGGAATACCCTCCGCCATACATCAGCCCAAGCCCGCCGCCCACGGTTGCGCCGCTCCCGCCCGTCGTTTACCCAAGCCCACCAGAAGTCACTCCTAGCCCACCAGAGGTCGCGCCGTATCCCAGTCCCAGCCCACCCGAAATCTCACCGAGCCCGCCAGAGATATCACCGAGCCCGCCCGAAATCTCACCTAGCCCACCAGAGATATCACCGAGCCCACCCCAGTTCGCCGCTCCACCCCCGTCGTTTACCCAAGCCCACCAGTCACTCCTAGCCCACCGGAGGTCGCGCCAGTATCCCGATCCCCACCACCCGAAATCTCACCGAGCCCGCCAGAGATATCACCGAGCCCGCCCGAAATCTCACCTAGCCCACCAGAGATATCACCGAGCCCACCAGAGATCGCGCCGAGCCCACCGCCCATGGTTACGCCGCTCCCGCCCATCATTTACCCAAGCCCACCAGAAGTCACGCCCAGCCCACCAGAGGTCGCTCCATATCCTAGCCCACCTGAAATCTCGCCGAGCCCACCAGAGATCGCGCCGAGCCCACCGGAGATCTCACCGAGCCCGCCGGAAATCGCACCGAGTCCACCGGAGATCTCACCGAACCCAACGCCGCCGAGCATCGTGTGCCGAGCCCACCGGAGTACGCGCCAGAGCCACCAACCTACGTCCCAGGCCCGCCGGAGTACGCGCCAGAGCCACCAACCTACGTCCCAAGCCCACCGGAGTACGCACCGGAGCCACCAACCTACGTCCCAAGCCCGCCGGAGTACGCACCGGAGCCACCGACCTACGTGCCGAGCCCACCAGCGTACTACGCGCCGGAGCCGCCGACGTACGTGCCGAGCCCGCCAATCATCCCCAGCCCTCCGGAGTACGCGCCAGAACCGCCTGGGATCGTCCCGAGCCCGCCGGAGTACGCGCCGGAACCACCTGGGTCCATCCCGAGCCCGCCGGAGTACGCGCCGGAGCCGCCGGCGGTCGTGCCTGGCCCGCCCCCGGCCGTCCCCTCCCCGGGAGGCGGCTTCCTGCCGCCGGTGGTGTTCCCGCCCCCGTTCGCGACGCCGTCGCCGGGGACGACGGGCTCGGAGTGGTGCGTGGCGAAGCCGTCGGTGCCGGGCCCCATCGTGCAGCAGGCCATGGACTACGCCTGCGGCTCGGGGGTGGACTGCGACTCGATCCTGCCGTCGGGCCTGTGCTTCCGGCCGAACACCATGCTGGCGCATGCCTCCTTCGCCTTCAACAGCCACTGGCAGCGCACCAAGGCCAACGGCGCCACCTGCGACTTCGGCGGCACCGCCATGCTCATCACCAAGGACCCCAGTAAGTCATCTCCTACTCCAACGTTGTTCAGTAATCAGTAGTACTCCGTACTAGATAATTACTTCTACTTGCAATGCATATGTGCGTCTAAATTCAATAACAAATTCACAAATTCTTCAGCTCAATGCATGTAATGTAAAACATGTATGCATTCTCCTTTTCAGGCTATGGTGGCTGCCACTACATTTTGATGTGATCAGGCCAGTCCCACCTACAGGGCAGCGACTGCACTGTTCCTGTGACAATTTCTTTAGCTATCAACTGTGGCCTAAAGCCCTGAAAAGCTTTCGAAGTAGGATAAAACATTTACTGAAGATCCGACGAACTAGAGGCACATGCTGTTCTGATGTTACTGAAGGAACTTGCAGTGGATCACTGATTTTGTATAGGGTATAAAAGACTCCATCATCAGCCATCCATTCCATCCTATTTAGACAGAGTCTTCTAACTCCCTTTTTTTGGTACTTCTTATTGTTTTGTATTATTCTGATGAATAAGGTATGTAATATCATAGTGGTAAATAAGTCCTTGATAAAGGTACAGCTAATTATAACTAGTGTGCAGCGGGAAGTGTTTTATTGTCTCATCTGATAGTTTTAACAGCCTACTGATTTTGTTTCTCCAGGGCACATAACAAACTCACTTCTCTTGAACACACTGTCACTAGTTTTAGCCCTGAATCAGGCTGGGGCTTCATTAGAAGAAGCGAACGCCTGCAGAACATAAACTGGATCGCCAACCTTGATGATCTTTCCTTTGCCCTTTCCTGATAGAGATTCCTTGCAGACTAAATTCTGCCCAAAGTACACCTAGAAAAATCAATTAAAACGTTCCGTTGTCAGTGATCCTGCACCTTAGCAACTTCCAAGGCCACAGACAATTCCTTAACAGACTAAGCAGATAATATGAGGATGGGCTGCATAAGACAAATACCTGTCGTTTATTTTTGTGGCTTGGACGAAGCACTTGGTCGGACCGAAATGTCAGTAGAGTTTCAGTTGGTTCAGTGCCAGGTATTCCATTCTCTTGATTAATGGTTGGCACCTGAATTAGCCAACACAATAGCTAAGCAAATGATAATTTTGTATGTATTGGCTTGCTGAAGTAAACAAGCACATCACTGTATGATTGTATCCATTTTGTCAATTCTATGTTCCAGGAAAAAAAACATCACTGCAACAAATTATTTTTCATCTTTACAATGGTCACTTCAAGTCCACAAATAATAAATAAACTAATAACCGTACTAAAGTCTACAGCTAGGATAAATCGACTTACAGGACAAGTACTTAATAGACAATGATGAGACATTAAAGTTGATCAGTATTAGATTATAACACAAGTAAGTAGTTAAACATCAAACCATACAGCCAGCTTGTTGAACAACTAATTTATTTTCATCAGCTATCATGTTCCCTTTCAGACATAAACTGCACGATCACCTTTGAAGCTAGAAGAGTAACAATCCGAGGGGGTATCTTACCTTGCAGCGGTTGCATAACTTCACACCTAGGAATGTTAGGTTGTTTATCTTTATGGTTTTCCACAGGTCCTCTGAGTATGGGTGGCATCCATCCACTAAAATACTGTCAAAAGGAATCAGCTTAGTAAGAAGGTAAGGACACAAGTAGTAAGCAACTAACTGTAGAAAAAAAAAATCTACTCAGGAAACATAACTACAGGTGCACAATCGTGATGCTTACTTTGGTCTGAAGCGGTTCATTGGTACAGGTTCTTTAAGAATCTCATTTAGTGCATCCAGTGAGCCCTGCAGTACAACGAAATGTGCATTATGAGGTGCAAGTTTTGTGTTTGGCAACATTCACACAGGGCATTTGTCACAAAACCGAATAGAAGTATGAAGTGACCTGAGAGGCTATCAGAAATGGGAAGCAATCGGTAAACGTGATCTTGTAACCTTGGGCGAAATCTGGATCGGTTGGTCTAGTTTCCGATGCTGTAACAAACGCAGCAAAACAAGCGTTGTCCATAAGCAACAGAGAAGATCATGTAACCGTGCAAACCTATTCCAGGGGAAATGACGAAATGTATGTCTGAACCTTCTTTGAAGCGCACTAGTCGACTTGGCTTCCCAAAGTAAGTTGAGAACCATTCGGCCGCTTCAGCCCCTTCGTCATATGCAGAGCCAGACCACTCCCACACAGAGACGTGGTCGATTGTGGTGTGTTCCGCTGCTAGAGGTATCTTCAGCGTGTCCATTCCGGGTGCTCTGATAACTGCAAGATTTTGAGAAGTGGGAATAAGAATTGTCTTTCGGAGTGTCCTCTGAAACAGAAACATGGAAACCAAAGTGCAAATCGTGCACATCCTGAGGCTGTGCTTGCCATGTCCATGAGCGGATGAGCCGATAAATTCTTGGGAAGCATGTAACAGAGCAAGAACCTTTTCCAGCACATGAATGTTAACAATTGCTGATCGATCAGCATGAATTACCAATGAAGAGTGAGAGGCACTGAAATTGGTACATGAACAAATGGCAAGGGAAAGTAGCTGCAGAATCTGCTCTCCCTTTTGCATCAATAATCAATTGGTTCCATTCAGGTTGTACAGTTAATTCCATTACAGGTAGCAAAATGGCGCGGAGAGAATACAAATGAATCCAACGAACAATACCCATGTGGTCGTCGGGCGTGAGCTGCCAGTCCTCGGCGAAGGCCTCCAGCGGCAGCTCCACCTGGACCAGAGCGAGCTTGGGCTCCACCCTCTGGGTGTATGCTCTCCCTTTGGCGTTCACCACCACCCACTGCCGATCCCACCGGAACCCTGCCGACGGAACATCAGATTAGACACACGGGCATCGTCCCACGGAGGAAGAGAACGCCAGTGATGGAGGATGGAGAAGAGCAGGTCGCGGAGCGGAGGCACGGTATGGCACCAGTGGAGGCGATGGGCGCCTGTGGCACGGCGAGGCCCCTGCAGGACTTGATGGGGTATATGAAGATAGACTTGACAGTCGCCGCCGGCTCCCCGCCGCCGCCGCCGCCGCCTAGGAGGGAGGAGAGGAAGGAGGCGGCCTTCTCCATGGCCATGGCTTGGAGCTGCCTCGGTGGAGTGGAAGATGGCGTGAGTACTGAGTAGTACTCGTGGAGTGTACTGACTGGCTGGTAGTGAAGCAGTGCTGCGGCAGCGGCAGATGACGAGGGAGCTGATGAAACCTACCCCTGCGTGGCCGAATTTTTTATTTTTTAGCTTTTTTTTTATAATTTTTTTCACAAATATACCCCTAGAAAAAAGATTTTAAAATCTGGACTTTTAGCTCGGCGCCATCGTTGCTGGCGCCGAGCTAACATGTCTCGGCGATGTCTTACGTATGGGCTCCAATCTTTCTCTCTTCCCTCGCGACTTCCCCATGCCGCTTGCCCCTCTCTCTCAAGCCGCCGCCACCATACCGCATGCCTCTCTCCTCGCCAGCGCCTGTGCGGTCCCTTGCCGTTCCCACGCCGCCGCCACAGGCACACCACCACCACCGCGCTACACGGGACCACCGCCCCCGCGCCCAGCCGATCACCCGTACCATACCCGTGGCCTGGTCCCAGCTTCAAGGCTCGCTTCGATGTGCGTCATTCCATGCCTTGCCGCCTTAACCCGCGCCCACCAGCCAAATCTTTGTGATGTGTGACCGTGCCCCGCCACACCATGCGGCCTAGGCCTACGCCCGCGCCCCGCTCTCTGCTGCATGTGTGGCCTTGAACTTCTTCAGCTGCCACAGCCGCCACGCCACTGCCCCAAGCCTGCCCCCCGCCGGCCCACACACGCCCGCAGCCAGCCCGCCGGCCTAGCTCGTCACCGACCCACCTCGCCGGCGTCATGCGACTCCGTCGACGTCCGCGTCTCCGTTGTCGGACATATAAAAATTATGAATTTGCAATGTGCGTACTTAGTTAGCTTTGATTGTAGTGTAGTAGTTTGGACATTTGTTATTTACTAGTTAATGTGATGATTCGGGTAGTTGATTTAGTTAGTGATCTAGTGAGATAGATATGTAGATAGATAGAAACATAGATACATAGATATAGTTAGATAGCTACTTAGATAGGTAGTTACATATTTAGTTAACTAAATATGATCTAGCTATTTAGTTAGTACACTATATCTATGTATGTAGTTATTATCTTATTTACTTAGTTTGTAGTTATAAAGTACTTGTTAGGTACTATCTATCGTCTAATTTGAACTAAAGGACATGTGTTTCGTTATGTGTTTGAACTAGATGGACAACCTAGTGATCATATATCATGGAGGCACCATTGAATACGATCGCTATCGATATATTGAGTTTGTTGACATGCAAAGCGTGCCTGTGCTATTCAATGATAGGTCTTCATTTAGTGAGATGGTTGCAAGGGCTCGGGAGGAGCTGCATTGCCTTGGAGATGATGGCATTGCAGTTGAGGGTGTACTGCACCTAGATTCTCCTCCCAACATCCTCAGGTGAATAATCCCAATTGGGTGTACGGATCAGTGGGAGAACTATGTGAGATCGGCTATGAAGAGTCAGTTACAATGTTTAGATGTGGTTGTGCGTCAGGTGTTAGTTGATCCCATCCCTCATGGGTTTTCCCCACCAATGGATCAGCAGGCACACATCGACCCTCCCGTCCCGGAACCTGATATGGATGTGGAGGTTGCACCTACGGTTCCCAATGCTCAATCTGCCCCAATGCGGTAGTTGGAGATGCTTGTCAGACTCATGTTGTTATGGCAGATCCTCCTCATGAGATCCCTTTGACACAGAATCATCCGAGTAAGTGTCTTAACCGCATGGTTATTGGGAGCTTACCCCCTTCCTTACATCCATTTCTTTCATTCTTTCTTCATTTCTCTTCTTATGTTGCAGGAGACATTCCTGAGAATGTGGATGTGCCCCCTGTTGCTGCGCAAGTTCACTGTAGAGATGGATTTCGTGTCTCCAATAGTGTTGAAATTATGAATGATTCGGAGCCATATGAGATGGCAAGGGTACTTGATTCTGATGATGATCGCCCTGTTGGAGAGCTGATAGAGAGTGATGTTGAGATGCTGAGGCGTATCTTTCCTGGCTGCCGTGATCCAAGAGTTCACGAGTTCAGCGATCTTGCTCATTTCGATCAGACATGTGCAGAAGGACGTGATGATGAGCTCCTAGAAGCTCCTAAGGCCGGCCCTAACATGGTAATTGAGAGTGGGAGGGTGTTCAGGGACCTCCCAGCATTGAAGAGGTGGTTGCAGGCATTTGCAGTGATACGAAAGAGACCTTATAAGGTCTTGCATTCATATGCGGAGCGTCGTTACACAGTTGTGTGTGACAAGGAACGCTGCCCATGGAGGGTTTGTGCAAGGAAGCAAAAGGTCACCGAAAAGTGGAAGATTACAAAAGTTGTCGGGCCACACAATTGTGCTGACCATGAGCTGACACTGAGGCATCGGCAGTTGACATCTACCCTCATTACCAAGCGGTTGATAGGAATATTACAGGGAGAACCCAACATGAAGGTGAGGACAATTATTAGGACCGTTGATGCGTTGTATGGAGGTTATGTGATAACTTATGGTAAAGCTTGGAGGGCTAAGCAGCGAGCGTGGAAGATGATATATGGGGACTGGAAGGATGGGTACGAGCAGCTGCCAGTACTTTTCAATGCAATCAAAGCGGTGAATCCAGGCATGCATTATGAGTACATCCCAAAACCAAATGCATGGAAGGATGGGAGGTAGATATTCTTCCGTGCTTTCTGGTGCTTCCCTCAGTGTGTCGAGGCCTTTAGGCACTGTCGTCCCGTCTTCTCCATTGATGGTACGTTCTTGATTGGCAAATACCAGGGCACACTTCTTATAGCCATATCCTATGACGCGAACAACAAGTTGGTTCCTTTGGCATTTGCTTTGGTTGAGAAGGAGAACAATGACAGTTGGGGATGGTTCTTGAGGCTAGTCTGGATTCACGTGGTTAAGCCTGGTAGGGAGGTTGGCGTCATATCTGATAGGCATCAGGGCATACTTAATGCCGTGCGAGAGCAGATAGAGGGGTATGCACCTTTGCACCATCATTGGTGTACTCGGCACCTTGCCGAGAATCTACTCCGAAAGGATGGTGTCAAGGGTAACTTTGATCTGTTCTAGGAGGCTGCTCGATGGCTTGAGGACAAGTACTTTCAAAAAAAATTGGAGCAGGTCAGAACCGCATCAAATGCAGAAGGTAGACAATGGCTCATAGGTTTGATGAGGGATTTGGAGAAATGGACGAGAGCTCACGACACCAGTGGATGGAGGTACGAGTTTTAGTGCAGCAACATGGCGGAGTCATTTAATAAGTTGCTATTGGGGATACGTGGTATGCCCGTGAATGCAATCGTTCAATTCACCTTCTATAAGCTTGTTGCCTGGTTCAACGATAGACACGCCCATGCATTGAAGTTGTGGAGTGATGGAGAGATATGGGCGCCGAAACCAAAGGCACACCTAGAGAAGAAATGAAAGGGCTGACACACATGAGGTTACATGCTTTGACCACGCCACAGGGACTTATCAGGTCGAGCATAGGGGCGTACAACGTCCAGATGGCGAGGTCCGAGAGTCGAGGATGCATGTGGTTGTCCTCTAAGATTTCAAATGCACTTGTGGTAAACCAAGACAGTACCACTTTCTATGTTCCAATTTGGTGGCAGCAGCTAGGCATCGCAACTATAATATCGAGAGTAGAATACCTCATGAGTTCAGTGTCAACACGCTTGTGCACACATGGAGCCCCTGCTTCGTGCCTTTCCGGGACCCTGGAGGGTGGCCTCCATATGATGGGCCGAAGTACATTGCGGATCCAGCTTACCGTTGGAACAAGCGTGGAGTAAGAAAGAGGACGAGGCACATGATGGTTATGGATCAGATACCTAGAAGAACGAGGCATGGGAGAGGAACCCCATTTGTTACTGACCCCGAGCAGTACGAGTGCGGCAAGCGTGGTAGACTTGGCCATAATTCACGAAGTTGTCATTGACAGATTAGTGAGGTGCGACTATTGGTTGATTTTATTATTTCATATTTGTCGTAATCATTTAATTAATTATGCATGCCTCAATTTATGCTTGTAATTGTGTCAATTACCTGTACATTTCTAAGCTCATGTTTCATTGTATATTGAATTTCTAATACATTGACTTTTTTGTAGGATGGCGCAATTTCACCTGCTCGACCCGACGTACGAGGCGACCCACCGAGGATGTCTCATAGCGTAGGGGCAGGTAATAATCTATACGTTTTGTTCAAATTTTGGTGAGCGTACATGTGTTCGTGAAGTAACAGGAGACTATGTTTTATTCCATGCAGGACCTTCTGCTCCTTCGTCCTAGAACCC
The DNA here is from genome assembly GCA_904845875.1 of Miscanthus lutarioriparius. Lineage (NCBI taxonomy): Eukaryota > Viridiplantae > Streptophyta > Magnoliopsida > Poales > Poaceae > Miscanthus > Miscanthus lutarioriparius. The sequence continues at coordinate 25,408,828 of CAJGYO010000003.1, forward strand.
ACAATGGGTTCTTGGACATGCGGTACGATGACAGGTACACTCCTTTCCTGCAAAGAGCTGACCTAGATGTCATCTCTTTTCAGGTTCGTTGTGGGTTGCCCAAGTTCAACTCAGTGGTCATAACTGCGTTGGTTGATAAGTATTATATTCAATCATTGCCTCCATTCATGGCCATTTGTTCATGCGCTTGCCTTTTTGATATGTAATCTTGCTTTGTCTAAAATATAGGTGGCGGCTGGAGACTCACAGCTTCCACCTACCTTTCAGGGAGATGACAGTCACACTCTAGGACTGTCAGAAGATGCTAGGCTTGAGGATTCACGGCAACCCAGTCACCGGCAGTGCAGGTCAGAAGGCTGGAGAGCACGAGTGGAGGCCTTCCTTGGGCGTGAGCTTGGCGAGCAAGGGGCTCACACTTCTGGAGTTCTCATCTCCTAGCTCTGGCAAGAGTTTGCACAGTGCCATGAGGAAGCAGATGAGGAGATAGTTGGGTACTACTAGCCTACTGTAGGGCATGGATCCTACACCTGTTTGCCTATGTTCTCTTCCCCGACGCCACGGGTGACACTACGTCTTAAATGTGGGTCCACTGCCTCAGTGACTGAGACTAGGCGGGTCACTATAGCTGGGGCTCTGCAGTCTTGGGTTTTCTATACCGACAGCTGTGCGAGGGGTGTCGTCGGACTTTGTCCAATGCATCACTTGGTGGATGCGTGTACCTGCTCCAGCTGTGGATGTGGGCTCATCTTCTAGTTGGTTGTCCAGAGGTTCTCGCTCGTCGTGAGTGGTTCTAAGGCCAGCCTCCAAGTCGGCAGCCGACGTGGGCATACCTTTGGGACCAGGTCAGGGTTCCATACGCGAGGTTAGAGCGGGCGTACATTGAGTTCATGAACAAGCTAGACACGCTGACGACGTCTAGTGTAAGTAAATTTTATTTCCCATGCTGGTTTAAAATGCATTAGTATACCATCTAACATCTTGTTTGGACATGTTGCAGGTGGAGTGGGAGCCGTACGATGGAGAGGGGGCACTTCCTTTTCAGTTGAGCAATGTTTGTGGGTTCGATGACGACTTCTATAGGATGAGGTGCCCTCTGATATGCTTCTATGCTGTCGAGTTCCACCTGCCAGATAGAGTTGCACGCTAATTTGGAGTGAGACAGCTTTGGCCTAAGGCTCCGTTCTCGACTGGAATTGACTTACACAAGTAAGTGTTTTGCTATTTCAAATGTCTCGTGATGGTCCATTTCTATTAATATGGTGACATGTACATGGATTCAAATAACGATGACATACATGCAGGTTGGATCGTCAGAAGAATAGAAAGATTTTTGACTGGGAGAAACACCACCAGTTCTATATTGAGCAATGGGAGGAGATGCACGACAACGTGGATGAGAACAATGAGCCGCACATGAACCGTGAGTTTAGGTGGTACTAGGCTTGGTACCAGTGTGCGACATGTTGTAGGCTGAGGGTACAGTGGACAGAAGATGACTACGCCGACATCAAGTCCTCCGACGATGAAGACACGGCGTATGACAAATCTACTCATGCAGGAAGGCAGGTAGAGACAGGACCGATCTTGGACAGAGTGGTAAGTCAATTGCCTTATTTTTCTACGTTAAGTTGCATACCAATACATTATTGCTATCTGTTCAGAAGTACAACTCCACTCCATATCCACCATCTCCACCATCCATCTTTTGACATAGTACTGGCATGCAAGGAAGCACAACTCCACTCCATCTCCACCATCCATCTTTTGACTGTTTGATCGAAGGGCTGAGGTGAAGAGGCACACGGATCGCTGGCATGACACATTGAGAGGCCTCCATTCCTCCTCTCAACCTATAAATAACCCCTCACTCCCTCTCATTCGCACACACAACAGGAAGAAGAGCACTCCTCAGTATTTTCTTTTGTTGCAGTACCGATGTCTGGAGGGTCGTCCAGAGGGAGAGGAAAGGGAAAGGGAACTACAATTGTGTGGGAGGGTTCTCTTGGTCCCGATTTCTTTGAGGAAGCTCTTTATGAGAGGTTCCCAGTTGAGAGCAAAAGTGATTTCATCAAAGAGGCACCACTGAGAGGATACGATGAACGGAAAGAAGAGTGGCCAAAATGCATGCATGATGAGGACTGCCTAGTGCAGATGTTCACCGAGGGAATAGATGGAGGTCATCGTTTCTTCAAATGCCCGCGAATATGGGTAATTGTTATTACTATTTATTTCTTCAATATGTTCCTCGTTTATACAACTTACATGACATACTTATTGCAGTCTTCCTTGGCCGAAGAAAACTGTGGGTTCACTAGGTGGGTCGATCCTCGACTTATTTATCCGCATGCGGAGTACATCTACTACCTGTAGGACCGTATCTTCGATCTAGAAAAGGAAGTTAGCAGCGGTTACAAGGACGACGGATAGGACGACAACAACAATGGTGTCGATTCATAGGAGGCACTCTGCAATGATCCATATTGCACCTGCCTTAACCACAAGAATAAGGGGCCTCCGCCGTCACCCCCGCCACCACCACCACCAACAATGGGAGGCTACCGTGGAGAAGGTGCAACACAATTTGCTATGTGGCTACACTATTAGAATGACTTTATCTTATTCACATGGCACATCTATGTGTTTGTTGTTTGGTTTAATTACCTAAGGCATGTTAGGTTTAGTCGAAGGAACTCTGTACCCTAGTTCGGTACATGATCTCACATGCCATTTCATGTTTTTTGTGTGTTGAAAAGGCACAAATCTAGTACACAGATTAAATATAAATTCATTAGAATGTGTATAGTGCAATCGTATCGTATAGACTTGGGTCGGGACTCCCGACTTGAGTCGGGACTTCCGACGGCCACAATCACTGCGCAGGCTAAGTGACTGGGCGTCAAGACTTCCGGCATGAGTCGTGACTTCTGACTATCGGAAGTTCCGGCTTACGTCGGGACTTCCGACACCAACAGTCACTGAAAAATATTCTACGTGCTCGTGGAGTGCTAGAGTATCTCTCTTTTGATTTTATTTTTATGCTTGAGCACTCTATCTTCCTTAGACCAACTAAGTTTGCATCCCTCTTTATAGTGCGGCGGATCCTAAACTCAAAAATAAAAATAAAACCATTGGAGAGCGCATACTGAGTAATAGCTGCGACATATCTCATTAAGACCATATTAGTCCCTAATTTGGATGTCATCAATACACTAAAACCCACATAGGGGGCAAATGCACTTTCAAATCCTCAGTCTAAAATATACTGAGTAAGCAACTCATTATTCGAGTACCAGTCCTCTACCACAACCTTGTTGCTGTGGCTAGGCTCACCTGCATTGCTCTGACCTACGTGTTGCCTGTAGTAAGCAGCCTCCGCTTCATCTGCGGCCTCTGCGGCCTGAGTGAAGAACGCGTCGTCATCCTCCTCCGCCTGCAAGCCCGCCTCTGCTAGAGCGATAAGCTCACTCAGTCTGCCAGTATCGTCCTCAGCCTCCTCCGCCTACAAGACCGCCTCTGCTAGAGCGATGAGCTCGCTCATTCTGCCAGTGTCATCCTCAGCCTCCTCCGCCTGTAAGCCCACATCTGCTAGAGCGATGAGCTCACTCAGTCTGCCAGTGTTGTCCTCATCCTCGTCCCCCTCATCAAACAACATAATCGATGATTGAACGATGCGACCAGCTCGCGATTTGTGCTCATCTAACTTCTTTTCCTCATACCTTGCATGAGCCACCTCTGCGACATGTTCCTCACTGCATCCAATCCCTACATGTATAAAATATAATCAGTTAACAACACGATTATATTACATTTAAAATCAGGCAACAAAAAAAATGCTTTCAAGCACTCACTGGCACATAATGCAACAACATGCTCATTCAAGACCTACATCTGTACTCTTATCTCCTCCCTTGCCTCCTTCCTTGCCCTCTCCTCCTCTAACGTCATTCGTCTCTCCAATCCCTATTTATCAAGCCCAACATCGATCGAGTTACAAATACCGCGCTGTCTAGAAAACTCACGTATCTTTTCTTTATGATGTTTAACGAATAGGTTGACGTAGTTAGGTCCATATCCCCTCTTTCATATAATTACTTGCCTCCCCTTAAGTTCATCCAAGAACTTAGCTTGATCATCATAATATTTCCACCTGCATTTCCTAGTGCTCTGTTCAATAAAAAATTATATCATATATGTCTTAGCAAAACAAACAAAATATGATTTCATGTTTACCGCAAAAATAACGAACCTCATCATAGTCAACCATATGGCCGCAATAATGTCCTATTCCAAGCTCCGAAGGGACTAGGCCATAGTTGGATTTAACACCACATTCGCACATGGCAGGAGGTACTTTATAAATTACCATTTCTTTCTTCTTTTCCTTAACCTTTCGTGGTTCTTCCGGCCATTGGTTCTTAGGACCATACAACCACTCCTTGAAACGACACTTCATCATTGAAAACACCTAAATAAGATGACATTAGTGCACGCACACATAGAGCTAAACATTTAAACAGATACACTTTCCACTTACTTCGTGTTTGTTCGGACACACAAACTCTAAAGTATTCTCAGGGTTTATTATGGCTCGATCTCCGCATTCGCACAAACTCCAAAGTATTCTCAGGGTCCAAATTTTGAAATCTTTCCTCCAAGGACATATTTGTGAAATTTTTTCAAAAAAGGGCTAAAAATAAAAAAATTCGACCTGCCTGGTTGCCTGACATGCATGGGCGTGGCAGCATTTGTTTTGCTCGGCTACTAAACGATAAAAATGTGTAGCATTTTTTTAAAACGCTAAACAACAACTTAGTGTTTTACCTGGATTTCACACGCGATTTTACAGCCGCTGGATCTGAGCGCGGAGGGGCGCGGACGGCTAGATCAACCCCTGCCGCCGTTGCCTTCTTCCTCCCCCACACCCGTGCCCGCCGTCTTCTTCCCCAGCTTCGGCGTGGCGGCTAGGGTTCCGACAAGCTCTTCCCCTCTTTCTTCTCTAACTCTAGTGTGTATAGAAGGGGCCGGCCGAGGGAGGTAGGTAGGCCAGGCGGTGGGGATGGTGGCCGGGCGGTCTAGGGTGCTGGCGGTGGTAGCGGCGGCCGGGCTAGGTCGAAGCGGGAGAGGCTCACCGGAGCTGGAGAAGATGGCGACAGTGGGAGAGGGGAAGGAGCCACACACGCCATGCATGGCGCTTAGGGTTCTTGGAGCAAAGGTGTTCGCACGGGCGACGAGGAGAAGAAGGCGGGTGCTCGGCACGGGAGGAGAGCGCGGAGGAGGGGCGCGGACGGCTGGATCCGCGAGGAGGAGGAGGAGGCTGCCCGATCCGCCATGGCTGCCGCCGGAGCTCAGCAAGGGTGGGGGGCACAGGCGCGGGGGAGGGGGGCGAGCGTGTGGGGATGAAGTCGAGTGTGGGAGAGGAGAGAAACACTTGGTTTTTGTATAGACAAACTCTCTTTTTTTTATGAAAAAGGTAAATAAAGGAGTACCCTGAGTCGCCGGCCGAGAATACGCTCGGTCGGACAAGGAGTGTCTATCTTTTTTTTTGCGAATCTATATTTTAAATTATTGACGAGTCAATCATTTTTAAATTTAATCAAATATATGTAAAAAATTATTAATATTTATGGTATATAATAAGTATTAATTGTTAATTATGAAATATGTTTTAATATTAAAATTATAGATATAATTATTACTAATATTTTTTATTTTTATAAATTTAATTAAATTTGAAGTTTGATCTACACAAAATCCTAGATGATACGAGTATCAGTTAAATAAGATAAGATGGTGTGGTCAGTCATCAATGTCACTGATGAGTCGACATTCCTTAGGGCACCTCTAATGTGGTTTCCAATTTTACTAAAGAAAAAACATTATTATTTGATAAAGACCTAGAGCAAGTTTTATACACACTTTAAGATCACGTAAGGCTGTTATACTGTGCTATCCATTTTATAATTTATATGCTACTAAAGAAGTTTGCCCGACCTACGCATCAATAGGCTGTCCACATCCTCGGCTACACCGCTTATATGACACAAGGGGTGGGTAGATGTAGTGGTGGATCTAGAAAAAAATTTAGGAAGGCCAAAAAAAATGTGATAGCGACATATTTTCGACACTGCTCGATCTTAAATCTCAGCTCCACGCTACACAATAGAACTTTACATTAAAAAATTATGGGACTCCGGTATCGATACGGGGGTCTCTAGGCCCCGCGGTTGAATCCGCCGCTGGGTAGATGACAACACCAATAACATTCAGAGAAAAAAAAATAGCGGGCTTGTGTCTTGATGCGTCAAAATGCTTTTGAGTGGGTGACGCCTGGCTGGGCAGCATCCCACGCGCCCAGGACAAAAGGGCACTATTTTTTTTTGTTGAAGTTCAGATTTTAGGGCCTCTTTTGGCATGGATTCGACCGGCTCCGGCTCTCATCTGCAAACACTGTTGAGCACTGTTCAATGAAGTCAGATTTCTCAATCTCCTTCCTCTCCCTATCACAGGTGAAGCAAAAAAAAATTTAGCTCCTACCGGGCTGTGTGAGAGGGAGGAGGGAGAAATCTGGCGTGAGTGAACAGTGATCAACAGTAGATCGCAGGTAGGAGCTGGATCCGGTAGGATCCGTGCCAAAGAGACCCTTATTCATAGAGGTCACCTCTACTCTAAAATTAATGATTTTAGAAAACGATTTTAGCGACGGCCTAGCCCAAAGACTAGAAACTAATGATTTTAGAAATCAATTTCGAATGGACCTGCACGCCGCGAGCTCAGACGCTGTCCAGCACAAACACAGTGATTTCTCTCTTTTGTTTGTCACAATACTCCTATTGAGTTACCGCCGATATCTCGTGTTTTGCTCGACTCCATAAAAGGTAATCATCTGAACTTCTTTGAGTAGTACATCAGTATGATCCGTATTGGGTAAGCACAGCTGTTGATACCAACAATTCCCCCAACCAGTTCATGGTCTCTGCACGCTCAACATAGAACAAGTGGCTGTTACATAGCCGGCCCTGATTCAGTCACTCAGGCTGGCACTTCATCAGACGAAGAGAACGACTGTGTAACATAAACCGGATCACCGATCTTGACGATCCTTCCTTTGCTATTCAGTGACAGATTCCCTGCAGACTGCATTTTGCCCAAAGTACACCTAGAAAAATGGAGAAAAGCATGAGTTCCAATGATTTAGGCGGGCCCGTTCGCGTGCCCTTAAACCTGGCTTGATCCGCTTATTTTTTTATCCGGAACAGTGTTTTCCTCTCATAAATTCATCCAGCATTCCTCCAAATCATCCAAATTCTTCCAGAATTCAGACAAGCGAACAGGCCCATATATGAATCTATTTCGCCACCATTTGGAGTACCAAGTTCCACAGATAAGATACAGGCAACAGTCACCTGCCGTTTGTTTTTGTGGCTAGGAAGCAGCACTTCACCAGACCGATATGTCTGCAGAGTCTCAGTTGGATCAGTAGGGCTAGGTATTCCAGTGTCTTGATTAATTGTAGGCACCTGAATCGGCCAGCACAAAGTGAATAGTTAAGATTTTTTTTCCTATCCATACTGGCTTGCTGAAGTTAACAGTGCACATCATAGTACTGAATTTATTTGGTTTCAATGTCCCTGGAAATTATAGTTTCCATGAATTATATGACAATTTATGAAGATTACTTCATGAGCAGAACTAAGCCGACTAACCATTGTAAACTACCAATTAACTTTATTATCAGTTTATCACATAAATCTAACCACACAGCAAAGAACATATTTGAAATCAGATCCTGGGACCCTGGCCTTGTATTTTACCTTGCAACGGCCACATAACTTCACACCTTGAAATGTTAACTTGTTTATCTTCACTGATTTCCACAGATCCTCTGCATATGGGTGGCACCCCTCCACTAAAATACTGTCGAAAGAAATTACTCTTGTAAGAACTAAAGCAAGCACAACAATTACACTATTGGCAGGTGAAAGCTCCCGCTAAGCAACTGTAGTTGTTATTATCAACCACAAGTCCACGACCACAATAACCAACCCAAAATAAGTCATTCAAAAAGTAGTCAAACACAAGCGCACAGTATGCGCAGCTCACTTTGGTCTGAAGCGGTTAATTGGTATAGGCTCTTTGAGTATCTCATTTAGTGCATCCAATGAGCCCTGAAAACAGCTGTGCATTAGGTAAAGATTTTTGTTTAGCAACATTTGCAGATAGCATTTATCTGAAAACCATGGAATATACGCAAGACAACACCTGAGAGACTATCAGATAAGGGAAGCCATCAGAAAACATGGTTTTGTAACCCCGTGCGTAGTCAGGGTCAGTCAGCCTAGTTTCTGAATCTGTTAAAACATATAGTAAAATCAATGTTCTCCACAAGTAATGTTCTCCACAAGTAATGCAGAAGATCTCATCTAGCAATATATTCCAGGTAAATGGAAAGGCCTGTAAGAAACAAAAGGTGTGCACCTTCGTTAAAGCGCACCAGTCGAGTTGGGCACCCCAAAAAAGTGGAAAACCCATTCAGCTGCTTCAGGTCCTTCATCATAAGCAGAGCCAGCCCACTCCCACACAGAGACATCATTGATTGTGGCACATTCCACAGAAAGAGGGATCTTCAGTGGTTCCATTCCAGGTGCTCTGATAACTGCACCATGTAGTGGGTTGAACATAAATCGCAACTTTAGAACAGTTCTCTGAAAACAAATAAAATGGCTCATTGGCTCACACTGCTTGACCAATAACCAATTAACTGGCAACAAGAGGAATACTTGAATTATTAGAAAGGTAACAGGACATCTCACAAGTAAAATTAGCCATAGTTTCTGTCCTCATTTTTTTGCATAGACGTTTCAATTTCAGGCAGCAAGGTCGTAGTACAATTTCTTCTACTAATGTTGTGCAGTGATTTCTTTAAAAAATATTTGTTGTTACAATTGGCAGAATAATTGCAGTCACACAGAGAGAATCAGAGAAATGAGCAGCAATCCAACGAACAATACCCATGTGGTCGTCGGGCGTGGGCTGCCAGTCCTCGTCAAAGGTCTCCGGCGGCAACTGGACCTCAACCAGAGCAAGCCTGGGCTCCACCCTCTGCGTGTATGCTCTCCCTTTGGAGTTGACGAGCATCCACTGGCGATCCCACCTGAACCCTGCTTGCCAAGATTTTAGATTTCAACCCGAGTCAGGGAAAAGCGCATCTTTTCGAGCGAGGGAGCGAAGAGGGCGCGACGGATGGAACAGGAGCAGCTAGCAGAGGCGAGGTACCAGTGGCGGTGATGGGGGCTTGGGGCACGGAGATCCCCCTGCAGGACTTGATGGGGTACACGAGGACGGACTTCACCGTTGCTACCGGTGCCCCGGAGCCGCCGCCGCCGCCGAGGAGCGAGGAGAGGAATGAGGCGGCCCTCTCCATTGGGCTGCGCGGAACGGCAGGCGCAGCAGAGTGCTGCAGGCAAGTGCAGTTGCAGTGGAGGTCAAAGAGATCAGCTCCGCTGTCGTAGACGAGAAGATTTCTTTGCAGTCGCAATCGCAACACGTCAACGTCAAGGCTTGAGCGGTTGCGGTTCACCCTTGTGCTGCGCATTGCGTCTTATTCGCCTCGTGCATTTGTTAGTTTATATTTACTAGTTCATCACTCGAGTCATCGCGCGCCGACAAATCATCCGGTTAAGGCGTAGAAAAAAATAAGTTTAATATTTGAACGGAAACAATATTAGGAGTCTAATGTAGATACGTCATGCACAAAAACCTAAAGAGTGGAGCTCTTTTTATATTTAATACGGTAAGACTATTAAAAAATGAAGAGTGATCTATGCTTGGATCAGTAGAATGACAGTGCTTGGATCAGTAGAATGACAGTACTGTATCTCGGTGATATAATAACCAATCTTAAATCTTTAGCTTTGGTGTCCACATATTTCGCCCAACATGCATAGTTTTCAAGGTTTTCTACTTTGTATTTTGGAATCAATAAACAGCAGACATATCTGACCTTGCAGAGTTTGGTGTTCCATTGCACGCAGAGGCGATAAACGCGTGGTTACATATATGTTCGGGATGTACAGGATTATAGAATGATTTTGGCATAATGTAACTTCTGAGTTGACTCAATTCATATAGCTCAGGCTACAGAACAATGTGATGATGCAAACCTGAAACATAACATGCAACAAACAGAATCACCTTGTAAAACCATTTTGGGTACTGAACAAATTACAGTGATGCTAAGCAGGGAGCTCAATGGAGAGCCAAATACTGGGCTCTAAATGTTTACTGTGTTCCTCATAGATCATGGGCGATCATGTAGATGCTAATCATGTTAGTAGTAAAAAACAAAAATGATGGCGAGTTACCAACAAAACCATGGCAACATTTAATCACGAAATTGGTAAGCATGCCTATCAAGATATAATGCAAAGTAATATCGGCGTTGGAAATCCGTGTTTTTTTTTGTAAACCACATATTTATATATTGTATCACCTAAAATACACATTACATAGAAATTAATAAAGGAAATTAAATTTAGGTAAATCAAGATTCTTGAATGAATAGCAAGCAATGAATTAGTGGCGATTGCATGATGCCTAAGAAATAAAGGATAATGTCACATGGCAAAGACAACAGAAAAAGCTGGAGCAAATAGCTCGAGCAAGGAAAAATAAGAAGGCAATCTTTGTGCAAATTAATGTTGGGTACGTAGAAAATTAGCAAAACAAAAGTGCTAGCATTCATTACTGAAATACAATACTAATCGCAGCAGAATAGGCTGCACAGTTTATGCCTGGCCCTAGGAAGGATCGAAGCCATATCTTATTTGTCCGAGCATGTAACACACCGAATTGCTGGAACAAGGAAATCTAGAATGAGCGTATATACATGGCAGTTTAAAATATTCCATTTCTATTTAATGGGAATGGCATAATATAGTTTGCTTCATTGGTGGAGCAGTAGGTCTGTATAGAGTCTTGATGCAACTATATAAAGTAGAACTATATTGAAAAAGCAGTGGACATATTTACTGGTTTAACAGAACATAAAATGGGCCTGTGGATGTATAATGAGATGTAAAGAAACAAGGAATTCTATAATCGGTAATATGGAGTTATTAGCAACCATGATATTTCATACTGAACAAATTACCATTATGGTTGACGAGCGGACTCTAATAAATTATCGAAAAATGATGATTTCTCTTAATCATAATTTACACACACCGTAAATGTACACATTTTTAGGCATCATCTACATCACTGTTGGACAAAGTCACAAACTGTAGCAAGAAGTATTTGAAAAGACCAAATGGATTAAATCGGATGGAGGAGAGATACCGGATAAATGGAGACGTACGCAACCTGCCTTGATCACACACATTCGACATGGTGCATTGTATAAGGAAAATCAACAACAAATGGTGGGTGTTCAGCCGAACCTGTGAGCAAATGAGTAGTAGAGTGATCAGGCCACAGCAGTTGCTCTATACGATCACACCAAGGATACAAAGAAATTGCAAATCCCTTAACTCTGCGCAATAATGCTGCGGAGCATTGAGCCGACACAAGGTGGAAAATTAAATAAAGCATGGCAGAAACAACAATCTTAGAACCCAGGTTTTAACAAAACACTACAAAGGTAACCTAGCAAAATGGAAAAAATTGCAATCAGGAGGGTCTTTGGAGCAGGAATATTTTGCTAAAAGCGGTTAACTTGAACCTGTAAACATTTTGATAGCATGACTGCATGAGTAGCAGCAGAGGGAGTTTAGTGCAGCAAAGTATATTACATCATAATCATAATTATGCAGTATGAATGGGCAGGAAAACGTAAATGCATTGAATGGGGCACTGCTTGGGGCCAACCGTGTATGAACAAATCAAATTATTAAGTTTCATCGGGCTTTGTTCTATCATCAGAATCAAACACATACATGATATGAAGGCCATTATTTTTTAAGCTAAGAAATAGTTGTTGTAATAAAAAGATATGTAACCTCTGAAACATCACTGATCAATGGAAGGTATACAAAAAAAGGTCATATTCATATCCCATAAATAGATACCAGAAAGGAACAAGGAAAAAATGGATGAACATACCATGGTCTTGTGACTAGCCAGCTGCCAATTGCATTTATGGCAAAAACAACTTACATGGGAAAAATCAGCTTAAATGAGAGGAGCAACCTAATGTACCTTGAAGAAGAGGGTGAAGAGATTAATCCAAGAAGCACCTAAAAGTAGTAGGTATTGACTGGGTTATCAAAGGGAAAAATAGTGGAGCGATTAATCCTACTGAATTGACGAAGCCCAACCAACACAGTAATGATCCTGTGAAGAGATGCAGTTGTAAAAAATCAGTAAGATGAAATGAGCTGGGGAAAACATTAGAATACAGAGACCAAATCATTTCATCTGGTCTCTATATTCATAATGATCCGTAATGCTCGAATCACTGTATTCTAATGATCATCTGGTCATTATCAAGGTACACTTTGTCATTATCAAGGCACAGGCCAAAGATCAGAAAGCATTACAGATCCGGCTCAGTACGGGCCACCCTGCCACAGGGAAAGAATATAGCTTGACAAAGTGTACCTTGATAATGACTCAACCAGCGTCAACACACAATCACTGCAAATGACATGAGCCTATAGCAAGGACTCTCATCATGGATCTATATTGAGTCAAACATCTTTTTTTGGTTGCATCTAATGCTAGCCAGCCAGATTAGGCGTACAAAGAAGCGATTATTTCACAGTAAAATATAGGCGATGAATCTGCGGGGATAAATTGATAAGGTGTTCACTTCGCTAAAAGGCACCATAGGCAGCAAGGCATAAGCCTATATCGCTAAGCTGAACGCTTTTTAGAAGCTATTATTAGAAAGTAAAGCAAACCATGAGGCACTACATTGCTGCTGCAACTTATATACATACAAATGGCATAGCAACTGATATTAGCTTAGTGGTACTCCAAAAAAATATAGAGGTAATTCTTGATGGTGCTATAATGTTATCTGACGAGTTGATCTACCACTTATCTTTTCATAAATCACATGATCCACATATGAACACACTTATGAGAGATAGAACTCAGCTATGCAGCACATGATCCACATATGAACACACAAGAAGTTCAGGCCGGCACCAGCTCTTATATGAGAAGGTGGTGCTAAAAGCACAGGCTTTGGAAACACCTCCTATTGGTGGCGGCATATAATTAAACGCACACAATAGGATCAGTCTAGGATTGAATTTAGACATGTGAAACTAACAGAGATCATTATCCATGTAAATAGGACAAGGTTCTATTTTAGGGCTGAGCAAATTCAGCAGCGCGGGAAGGGGGTTGAGCAAAAAATCTCCTTTATCTCCTTTCCTACCTTGCCGGCCATCGGTGGAGGCCATGCAGCCGAATCTAGTGGAGACAGGGAGGACTCACGCTGGATCCGCCTGCTGGCCGCAGATCCACCGCCTCCATTGCCTGCGCGAGCTGGACGCCGTGCTCCAGCTTAAGATCCGCCGCCGGGATGGGCCCCGCGGGCGGTCGCTCTTCAGATCCATCACCGAGGTTGCTGACGTGACCTCTCCGTCGTCATCCACGGCTAGCACGGAGGTTCCTCTGCCGCTAGAGCCCTTCGGCACGTCAAGGCCTCCGCTGGCTGGCCACGTGGGCGTGGGGACGACCGGTGATGCAGGAGCGAAACCCTAGGCCACGCGACCTGCTGCCCTGCGTCGCGACAAGGAAGTGGCGTGGGGGAGGAGGAGGAGGGAGGCTGCCACCGCGCGGTGGCCTAGCTACCACCGATGATGTCCCGCGTCGTCACCTGAGCCACGCCGCGCGTGGGGAGTGGCGAGCGTCGCGGAGAGGTGAAGGGAGGCAGGGTTCGGTTCCTTTCTTCTGACGGTACGCCAGGAGGCTTCGAGAGGCAGCGGACGTGGTGGGAGCAGATATTCCAAGGAGGGAACTGTAAACGCCGGTGGGAGCAGCTAAGAGCATCGATCGAAGAATCCAACGGCTGAAGTGATTTGGGTGACGTGGATGGCCTGAGGAGCGACCAAACTTCCCTGCTTTGATAATAAGAGATGGGATTTGCTAACGCTGAGGCGTCTAATTTTTCTCCACCTTTCATGTGATGATTCACAGCCGTCAGATCTTCACCGTGTGGCTGGAGTAGCTTGCGCACTATTCTTCTTCTTCGTGTTGTGTCCGCACGCTTTCTTCGTCCTCCGCGTTTGCGCCAGCCGCCCCCACCACCCCGTTGCGGCGCGAACGAGACCCTACCATGCCCGCGCGGCCACCTTCTTCCCCTCTCCCCTCTCGTCGCCACTATCTTCTCTAACTCCAGCGAGCATGGCCGCGACGCCAACGCCTCGACCTAGCCCCGCTGCCTCCACCGCAGCCATGACCTGAAGCCGTCTGCCCCGGTCCCCACCGCCTGCCCTGCCCACTAGATTTAGAGAGGAAAGAGGGGGAGAGGCCGGAGAGGGAGGCCGTCGTTGTCTTCGTCTCTGGTGGGGTGCGGCTATGCACGTGCGTGGGGTTGTGGTGGTAGTGCGAGCGCGATCGGGCGTAGGCCGTGGGCGTCGCTGGCGCGGGAGCCGACACCTGGAGTGTAGGAAACATGTTTATTTATTCTCGTTTCCTTTTTATTAAAATGGAGGCACTAGCACCCGAACCCCAGCAGCGCGTCCGGACGCAGCTACCCACCCATAGAGCCTGTTCAAAATGAGCTAACTCACCTCGGCCTTTCCATAGCGCCCGCCCGTCCACAAGCGTAGCGCGTGTTGGCCCTCAGCTCGCTCCGTCTGCAGCCCTCGGTACGCCGCGCGCCACATCTTTCGGCCCCAGCGCCCCTTCCGCAGCCCCCCAGCTCGTCACGCCCCATCCCCTGGTGCCTGGGCCGTGCCTCCATGATTCTCTAAATGTATCTCTAAAACGTGAAACACTTGCAACATGAAAACACTTGATGCAGCATACGTCTAAAAAAGATAAAACATTTGGAACATACACATGCAACATATGTGTGAAACATATGCAACATTCAAATTAAACACTCATGAAAACACTTACTGCAACATAAAACTAAAACATTTGGAATATATTATTGCAACATATGTGTAAAACATACGCAACATTCAGATCAGAACGCTTGCAACATACGTCTGGAACAGATGAATCGTTATGAACAAATACTTGCAACATGCCTCTAAAACAATTGCAATATATGCAACATGTGCAAACATCCCCAATCTACTTTTGCAACATCCATATAAAATAATTGCAACATGTAACACAATTGGTGTTACGCCTTACACCAACTACTAAAACATATGAAGAGCACCATGTTTATGTGATAATGCATGTGATAGAATGTGTAGATAAATTTCTTATAACTTAAAATGATCAATAAAAATGTTAAATAAAAGTTGATTCAATAGCTCATGTATATCAAGTAGGGTTGAAAACCAATTTTTATTAAACAAAAATACTATAAAACATGTGTGTGATACTTAAATAAAGTTTGAAGTACAAACTTTGTAGATGACAATGCAACTTTTGTTGTAGAGAAATAACATTGCTAGCTAGTAATTCTAGTAGCTTGGAAATGGAACTTGAAATTGAATTCAGCCAAGACTTAGAAGATTCTTTAAGTTTATTGACAGCTAGACAATGCCAGGTTTGGGGATTTATTTTTTGAAATTGAGTTAAGAGGTGGTGTCGTGTTTTAGCTTGGATCGGTAGCCTAATAGACCCCTTTAGCATAGTGAATGCGGTTTAGTGTCAACCTCAACCGTTTAGTTGCTATCGATGCTTTAAAATTCATACACGGCACGTTCTCGGGCTGGCTCACCGGGTGGACGCGGTCACCAAGCTTGGGCGCCCCACGTCACCGCGTTGGTTGCGTGTGCGCGCGCTGCCACGCATAGCCAGCCGTGGCTTCCTCTGGCCTGGCTGTGGCCCGACCACCGTTGGCCCCGCTGCCGCCTGCCCCTCCCCGCTTCGCGACGGTGCCGCTACTAACGCCATCACCTTGTCATCACGTCTGTACTGCTGCCCTGCCTCATGTTGCCGCTACCGACGCCACTGCGACACTATGCTGCGCTGCCGCTCGCCTTGTCCCCACGCGCACGTAGGCTGTCTCGGCTGCCTCACGCCGTCGCCTCGCCATAATGGCGCTGCGGCCACGCATGCCGCTCCCCCACCTGCCTCCGCGTGCACGCACGCGGTCTGGCCGCGTTGTCGCATAGCGGGTGCACAGATGCTGCCTCGAGTCCGGCCGACCTCTTACCACTAAGGCGAGGATGAGCCGAGCCAGACTAGCTACTCTCTCTGCCACCGCGACCGGTCGACCCTGCTCGCCTAATTCAGCATGGTTGAGTCACCATCGTCCGATTCATCACATCCCTGACTTCTCCATTAAGCCACCTGACCCTCCTGACCCCACCCAGCCTTGAAGCGAGCATAGCCAAGCTCCAATTTGGAGTTTTCCCCACCACCGTGCCATTAAGGCTGCGCTCGGCCATGGTTGAGGGCAGCCATCCTACCGTCCCTCCCGAGCCAATTCGCCTGCACCACTAGCTTCGCCTTGCCTCCCTCTCCATCTTGCGCACGCTAGTGGAACCGCTGCCGCCTCCCTGTGGCCGTTGACGTGACCGTGCCACCGCGGTACGCTGCCGCACGGCTCGGCCGCACGTGGCCAGCCCTCCTCCATCATCCTCCACCCCAACTGTCTCCTCGCCCTCATCCATGGTAGCCTCCTAATGTTCGCGCGCTAACCAATTAGGTCTGTAGCTATCCTAGCTCACCGGAACAGTGGTGCCACCGTCGTGGATGGCCACGCGTCGTTGTAGCCTTCCCCATCAAGTCGTGTCACCCCACACCGCCACTTAGCGTAGCCGCTCGGGTTAGAGATGGTGCCCGTGAGCCGCTCGGGATAGGTTAACTTCACCGAGGCTGAGGAGATCCCATAGGGAGAGCCTGTGATGGCTGGTATGTTCACCATTGATTCCCACCCATCATATGTATTATTTGATTCTGGTGCAGCACATTCATTCATGAGTGTGGGGTTTGCACAAAGGCACAATATATCTACTATGGCTATTCCTATTGCCTATAGAATCAGAACCCCGGGTGCGCAGTTGTGCATTAAAACTCGGGCAGACATAGTGAGGCTTGTGCTAGCCACTCACTCTTATTGTCTCCAATTCATGGTGCTACCTACGCAAGGCATAGATGCAATTCTGAAATGAATTGGTTGAGAAACTATGGGGTAGTCTTGAACCTTAGGCAAAGAATTGTTGAGTTGAAGCTTTCTTCTTCTGAGGATAGAATGTCTCTCCTTATGCCTTTAGTTTCTGCCCTACTAGTTATTGCTCATACTGAAGCTTCTCCTGATCTTGCATCTATTCCTTTGATTTGTGAGTTTCTGGATGTCTTTCCTGAAGATCTAACTGGGTTACCACCGGATAGGGATGTGGAGTTTTCCATTGAGTTAGAACCTAGAACTGCTCCTATTTCACGACGTCCTTACCACATGGCTCCAAAAGAATTGGCTGAGATAAACAAAAAGTTAGAGGAATTGTTGGAAAAGGGATTCATCTGTTCAAGTTCTTCACCATGGGGTTACCCAGCTATTTTCGTGAAGAAGAAGGACAACACTCTTCGGATGTGTGTGGATTATCGCCCTCTCAATGCGGTAACCATTAAGAACAAGTATCCTTTACCTCATATTGATATTTTGTTCGATCAGTTGGCTGGTGCCAAGGTGTTTTTAAAGATTGATCTTCGTTCTGGGTATCACCAAATTAAGATCCAACCACAAAATATACAAAATATAGCTTTCTCTACTAGGTATGGTCTCAATGAATACCTAGTTATGTCTTTTGGTCTCACCAATGCTCCTGCATTCTTCATGTATCTCATGAATTCGGTCTTCATGCTGGAGTTAGACAAGTTTGTAGTGGTGTTCATTCATGACATATTGATATATTCTAAGAACAATGAAGAGCATGCACAACATCTTCGCATAGTCCTAACTCGATTGCGGGAACACAAGCTGTATGCCAAATTCAACAAGTGTGAGTTTTGGTTGGATTGAGTGCAGTTTTTGGGACATGTCCTAACACCTGAAGGCATCTCTGTGGATCCTGGCAAGGTGCAGGATGTGTTAAATTGAAAATCTCCAAAGTCAGTGCATCAGATTCGTCAGTTCCTTGGTCTTGCTGGTTATTATCGATGCTTTATCCCTGAGTTTTCTAAGGTAGCTCAACCGATGACCAAGTTGCTCCAGAAGGATGTCAAGTTTGTATGGAGTCAGGCTTATGAAGAAGCTTTCCAAGCCCTAAAGAAGTTTCTTACCTCTGCTCCTATTCTTGCCCAACCAGATATTGATAGGCCGTTTGATGTGTATTATGATGCCTCTAGGACTGGACTGGGATGTGTGCTTATGTAAGATGGATGTGTGATCACTTATGCTTCACATCAGCTGAAAAATCATGAGTGGAATTATCCCACTCATGATTTAGAGCTGGCTGTAGTTATGCATGCTCTAAAAATTTGGAGACATTACCTGTTGGGAAATAAAGTGCATATCTACACAGATCACAAAAGTCGCAAATATATTTTTACTCAATACGAGTTGAATATGAGGCAACGGAGGTGGCTCGAGTTAATCAAGAATTACAATTTTGAAGTTCATTGTCACCCTAGAAAAGCTAACGTGGTAGCTGATGCCTTAAGTCGGAAGTCACATCAAGTTGAAGAAGAATCTTTGTCTCTCAACCATGCTGAGGTGTTAGCCCATATTGCTCTAGTCTCGGATCTACTTGAGCAAATTATTATAGAGCAAAGGAAGGATGTTTCAAAAATTCCGTATATCAAGAGGCTAATCGCCGAAGGGCATGGTCCTCATTTCAGTATTGATGATCAAGGTGTGGTGAAGTTCAAGAACCGATTGGTGGTTCCCTCAAGTGATGAGCTTAGGAGAAAATTTTTGGATGAAGCTCACAACTCCAAATTATCCATTCATCCAGGAAGTAACAAGATGTATCATGATTTGTGTCACTTGTATTGGTGGCCAAATATGAAACGGGATGTTACCAAATACATCTCAGAATATGACATTTGTGGAAGGGTTAAGGTGGACCATATGCGTACACTTGGATGTCTACAGCCCTTGCCTATCCCTGTTTGGAAATGGGAGGATATTTCCATAGACTTTGTTGTTGGTTTGCCCCGCACAACAAAGGGGTATGACTCTATTTGGGTCATTGTGGATCGCCTTACCAAGTCTGCTTATGTCCTCCTGGTGGATATAAGGTATTCAGCCAAGAAGTATACCAAGTTGTATTTTGATCGGGTTGTGATCCTACATGGAGTTCCTCTTACCATTGTTTCTGATAGAGGGTCAGTCTTTGTCTCTCGTTTCTAGGAGCAACTCTAGAAATGTCTTGGTACTCCTCTCCTTAGAAGTTCAGCTTATCACCCGCAAATTTATGATCGGACAGAAAGGGTAAACCAAGTACTTGAAGACATGTTGAGAGCTTGTGCCATTTCTTATCCAGAAAAGTGGGACGAATGCTTGACTCTAGCTGAGTTTTCTTATAACAATAGCTATCAAGAGAGCATTCGAATGTCACCTTTTGAGGCCCTGTATGGTAAGAAATGTGGAACACCTCTTAACTAGGTGGAAGTGGGTGACCGTGGTTACTTTGGACCTGATTTTATCAAAGAAGCAAGAGAATAGGTCAGTGTTATTCAGAGTCACTTAAAAGTGGCTCAGAATCATCAAAAAGCTTATGCGGATAAGAGAAGACCTTTGCAGTTTGAAGTTGGTGACCATGTGTACCTAAAGGTATCCCTGATGAGAGGAGTGCATCAGTTCGAAGTCCAACGAAAATTAGCTCCTCGTTATGTGAGACCTTATAAAGTTTTGGAATGGTGTGGTACTGTTGCTTATCGTCTCCAACTTCTGGATATTTTGCCAGCAGTACATAATGTCTTTCATGTTTCCTAATTAAAGAAGTGTTTATGAGTTCCTGAGGAAGTGGTGGAAATTGAAGGAGACTCCAACCTGATCTTTCTTATATTGAGCATCTCATCAAAATCTTGGATGAAAAAGAGAGTCACAAGGAACAAAGTGGTGAAATTTTATAAAGTCCAGTGGCAAAACCATTCGGAGGATGAAGCAACTTGGGAACAAAAGAGTTATATTCTAGAGCATTATCCCCATCTTCTCCCCAAAGTATCGAGGTAATGGGTTAAGTAAAAGTTTATTCTTATCCCTTTTCCCACACTAGGCACACACATGAAATCTTGGATGAGATTTTGTTTAAGGGGGAAGAGCTGTAACACCCTCGGTGTTACGCCTTAAACCAACTACTAAAACATGTCAAGAGCATCATGTTTATGTGATAATGCATGTGATAGAATGTGTAGATAAATTTCTTATAACTTAAAATGATCAATAAAAATGTTAAATGAAAGTTGATTCAATAGCTCATGTATATCAAGTAGGGTTGAAAACCAATTTTTATTAAGCAAAAATACTATAGAACGGTGTGTGATACTTAAATAAAGTTTGAAGTACAAACTTTGTAGATGACAATGTAGCTTTTGCTGTAGAGAAACAACAATGCTAGCTAGTAATTCTAGTAGCTTGGAAATGGAACTTGAAATTGAATTCAACCAAGACTTAGAAGATTCTTTAAGTTTATTGATAGCTAGACAATGCCAGGTTTGGGGATTTATTTTGTGAAATTGAGTTAAGAGGTGGTGTTGTGTTTTAGCTCAGATTGGTAGCCAAATAGACCCTCTTTAGCATAGTGAATGCGGTTTAGTGTCAACCTCAACCGTTTAGTTGCTATCGATGCTTTAAAATTCGTGCACGACACGTTCTCGGGCTGGCCCGCTGGG
Organism: Miscanthus lutarioriparius; assembly: GCA_904845875.1. NCBI lineage: Eukaryota > Viridiplantae > Streptophyta > Magnoliopsida > Poales > Poaceae > Miscanthus > Miscanthus lutarioriparius. Next base: position 25,429,747 of record CAJGYO010000003.1, read on the forward strand.
TGGACGTGGTCACCAAGCTCGGGCGCTCGGTAACACCGCGCTGGTCACACGTGTGTGTGCTGCCACGCATGGCTAGTCGTGGCTGCCTCTGGCCTGGCTACGGACCGGCCGTCACTGGCCCCGCCGCGCAGAGCCGCCGCTGCTGCCGCCTACCTCGCCCCATGCCAGGACGGAGCCACTGTTGGTGCCATCACCTTGTCGTCACATCCGCACTGCTGCCCTGCCTCACGTTGCCACTACCGACACCACTACGACGCTGTGCTGCGCTGCCGCTCACCTTATCCTGGCTGCCCCGCGCCATCGCCTCGCCTTAATGGCGCTATAGCCGCGCATGCCGCACCCCCACCTGCCTCCACGCACGCGCATGTGGTCTGGTCGCATTGTTGTGTAGCGGTTTCATAGATGCTACCTCGGGTCTGGCCGATCGCTTGCCGCTAAGGCAAGGACGAGCCGAGCCAGACCTGCTCCTCTCTCTCTGCCACCGTGACCGATCGACCCCGCTCGCTTAATTTGGCATGGTTGAGTCACCATCGCCCGATTCATCACATCCCTGACTTCTCCATTAAGCCACCTGACACCCCTGACCCCACCCAGCCTTGAAGCGAGCACGGCCAAGCTCCAATTTGGAGTTTTTCCCGCCACTGTGCCATTAAGGCTACGCTCGGCCATGGTCAAGGGCAGCCCTCCTACCATCCCTCCTGAGCCAATTTGCCTGCACCACTAGCTTCGCCTTGCCTCCCTCTCCACCTTGCACACGCCAGTGGAACCGCTACCGGCTCCCCATCATCGCTGACGTGACCGTGCCGCCGTGGTGCTCCTCCACATGGCTCGGCCGCACATGGCCAGCCCTCCTCTATCATCCTCTACCCCAACCGTCACCTCAGCCTGATCCATGGTAGCCTCCTGATGCTCACGCGCTAACCAATTAGGTATGTAGCTACTTTAGCTCACCGGAATAGTGGTGCCACCGTCGTGGATGGCCGCATGTCATTGCAACCTTCCCCAGCAAGTCGTGTCACCCCACAGCGCCGCTTAGCGTAGCCGCTCGGGTTGGAGATGGTGACCGGCCCGTTAGGTGGTCTACCATAGGTCTTAGGTGGTCGGTGCAGCTGAAAGGTCCTAATGGCTAGAGGGGGGGTGAATAGCCTATTAAAATTTTTTATAACAACACTTAACAAACGGGTTAGACAATTATGAGGTGAAGCAAGCATTGCGCTAGCCTACTAAAAATACAAGCCACCTACCACACTTCTAGTTTATATAATTTTTATCCACACAATAGCTATGTCACTACACTAAGTTAATGTGCTCTCAAAGGCTAACTAAAGAGTCACACTAACCAAACTAACAAGCTCTCACAACTAGCTACACTAAAGAGCTTGACAACTAGTTTGCGGTAATGTAAAGAGAGAGAACAAGATAGTTATACCGTCGTGTCGAGGAATGAACCAATCAATCACAAGAATCAATATCAATGAAGACCAATCACCTCGGAATCAAATGATGACACAATGATTTTTTATCGAGGTTCACTTGCTTGCCGGCAAGCTAGTCCTCGTTGTCGCGATTCACTCACTTGGAGGTTCACGCGTTAATTGGCATCACACGCCAAACCCTCAATAGGGTGCCACACAACCAACACAAGATAAGGATCACACAAGCCACAAGCAATTCACTAGAGTACCTTTTGGCTCTCCACCGGGGAAAGGTCAAGAACCCCTCACAATCACCATGATCGGAGCCGGAGACAATCACCAACCTCCAATCGATGATCCTCGCTGCTCTAAGCCATCTAGGTGTCGGCAATCACCAAGAGTAACAAGCGAATCCCGCAGCGAAACACGAACACCAAGTACCTCTAGATGCAAACACTCAAGCAATGCACTTGGATTCACTCTCAATCTCACAAAGATGTTGAATCAATGATGGGGATGAGTGGGAGGGCTTTGGCTAAGCTCACAAGGTTGTTATGTCAATGTAAATGGCCAAGAGGGTGAGCTTGTGCCAGTCATGGGGCTTAAATAGAAGCCCCCATGAAATAGAGCCGTTGAACCCCTTCACTGGGCACTCCTCGGGGTGACCGGATGCTCCGGTCATATCGACCGGACGCAGGACCCCAGCGTTCGGTCGCCCGATGCTTGCCATGTGTCATCGGCTTCAAATGCTGATCGCCCGATCTCAACGGTCATCAATACATTTAAGTAGTGACCGAACGAGCTGCTCAAAGTGACTGGACGCAGGACCCTAGCGTCCGGTCGTTTCCAGTAAGGTTTCACTCGTGATCGGATGCGTCCGGGCACGCCTGACCAGAGGCAGGACCCTAGCGTCCGGTCACTTCTAGTAAGCTTCCTGAGGTGAAAATTCGCGACCGGATGCGTCCGGTCACCCCTGACCGGACTCACCTAGCGTCTGATCAGTCATCCTCTTCTCTGTGCGCTGCCACATCAGCAGGACCGGACGCACCCCATCAACGTCTGGTCATGAAGTGACCCAGCGTCCGGTCGAAGACCGACGCCTGCGTCTTTACTGCTTCCACTGACCGGATGCACCGGTCCAGTTGAGGGCAGTGTCTGGTGCACTATGTGAAATCCTATCTTTTCTATACACTCCACCAATGAAGTTTCCTACCCTTGCTCAAATGTGCCAACCACCAAGTGTATCACCTTGTGCACATGTGTGTTAGCATATTTTCACAAACATTTTCAAAGGTGTTAGCATTCCACTAGATCCTAAATGCATATGCAATGAGTTAGAGCATTTAGTGGCACTTTGATAACCATATTTTGATATGAGTTTCACCCCTCTTAATAGTATGGCTATCGAACCTAAATGTGATCACACTCGCTAAGTGTCTTGATCACCGAAACAAAATGGCTCCTACCACTTATACCTTTGCCTTGAGCCTTTTATTTTTCTCTTTCTTCTTTTCAAGTCCAAGACTTGATCATCACCATGGCATCACCATCATCATGTTATGATCTTTATTTGCTTCGTCACTTGGAATGTGCTACCTATCTCATGAACACTTTGATAAACTAGGTAGCACTTAGGGTTTCATCAATTCACCAAAACTAAACTAGAGCTTTCAGCAGCCGCACTGTGTCACCGGGGGTGTGCGCGAGGGAATTCCAGGAAAGCCAGGGGGTTAAGTGAAAAGGTTTGATAGAGGGGAAAATAGTGTTAGTACTTAGTTGTAATTCGGGAGAAGTTCGAGGTCTCTTTTGCAAAATCACCATCGTGCGCGGGATCCCCCCGTCGCGGGCCGTCTCGCGCTGCAGGCCGGCCGCTCGTGGGCCACACCACGAGCCGCCGCACACTCTCGTGCGCGCTGCGTCGCGTGGGCCGTGCATGTGGGCCATGCGGGAGAATTCGTTTTCCTTTTTCATAAGGAATTAGAAATAGTTTTCTAATTTAATTTCTGAGCTGATCTTTGGCAATTAATATAAAATCATATAGGTGTCCAAAAATTATGAAACAAATTTTGTTAGGTTCATAAAATTGTGCTCTATCTGTTGGTGTATTTAGTTCATATCTATACATGTTGATACTAGGAGCAATTAAATCATTTGAGAATGCTTCATATTATTAAATTAATCATTGTAGGAATTTTTGTGGTAAATTGGTGCTAGCTTTGGTTCTAAAATTTTTATAGTAGCTTCATGGTATTATTACGTGCTCACTGTAATTTTTGTAGCCTTAGGGTAGACTAAGCATTAGGGTAGTTAAATGCTCTTTATTTAAATATACATTAAATCACTAGAAGAAATAAAGATATATCTTTAATTTGCCAAGCTAAGGGTTTGTTAGTTCAATCCAACACCTTGCATGATGAAGATGATAGTTAGCTTAGTATCTTAGTCATTAGAGCTAGCTTAGTAGCTTAGTATGCGTATTCTTATTTTAAGAGTTGTTGTTGCCTAAATGCTAAGTGTTGCATCATCATCGCATGCATGTAGAGAACGAGTTGGTGGAGATAGTGACCACCGACGATCACGAGTTTGAGGGATCATCGAGGAGTACGAGGAGGAGATCCTCATGAGGGAGAAAGTCCTGGAGCCACCGACGACTGACTCAGCTGACACCGCACCTACCCAAGGTAAGCCCCGGTGCACAACCCTTATTTTTCATAATCACTGAATATATATATGTGATGTGCATTTACGTTACAGGAATTTTTATGAAAACCACATGCATAGATATATCTGTTCTATGAGTCTTACTAGTGCAGGTTTGAGTAGATGCTATGCTTAGGTTTTCGATAGCGTGAGTAACCTGCCGTTACTCACAATAAGTGATTATTATATCTACGCTCATGATAAAACAATAAAAGGAAAGAAAATGGAGACCGGACAGGGATATGGTATGGGTATTGGTGGGTGTGATGAGTTGTGTCCCGTGGCCACGGGGCTTAGCTTGGTTACACTATTTTCCCTATTCGTATCGATTAAGGACTGTCCGTTAATGTGGATGATAGTCAGGTCATAGACTTATTATCCTAAGCACATACTTGCTTATGGGAGCGGGAAGGCTCGTTACGCTCTTATCGTGGGTTCCAGCTCTTTCTAGACCGACTGATTGGAGGCAGGGAAAGGTGGAGGTCTAAGCACCATATTGAGACCGGGTCTCAAGTGTGGGGGCTTGGAGTCTAAGTTTGGACGGAGATCTGGACCCCTTGACAGGAGTGGAATGGGTTGGTCTTATTTGTGCCTGGGGTACAAACGAGGCGTGTGTTTCGAGGTACCCAGCTAGGATACATTGGTTCGTGAATCGCCGTTTCCATGAGACGGTACGACTTGGCTATGGTCTAGCACCGTAGTAAGAACTGGAAGATGAAAGATGGTAAAATAGTTCTGATTGCTCAACCCTTGCTTGAAAGTAGAGCAGGTGCTTACCTAGAATGGTTAGCTAATGAAGTAATCATGATTGCTAATTAAACTTGATCTTAAGGACGTACTTCTAGTAATGCTTTTCGCAAACAAAAAGAAAACATCAAACCCAATTTACCTACCATATCCTTGAGAGTCGGGAAAGTCTTGGTTCACAAGTACATTGTGTACTTAGGGTTTATTTTACCCCTGTTGCAGGTGCAGCTTGAGGAGTAGCTCTTATGTGGAGGATTTTTCTAGTGGGTACAAACGGATCCTTGTATCGTTTTCGCTAGATGTTTATTTTCATTCCGCTGTTTAATTATCGCACTCTGAACTCTGGTATTGTAATAAATAATTTCCAAGAATTCTTGTTGTATGAAATGGACTAAGTATTGTAAGCTCGTACTCATTATTGGATTCTGGATGTAAAACGTGAATTGTTTCGAGTTCTCCCGTGGGGTTTGCTTGACGGAACTGTTCAGTGTAGCTAACTTTTAGGGTGCTTAGTGTCTAGTGGAAGACGAGCGCATCTGAAAGCGTGTTATTTCGGGCGGTTCTGCCACACAACATACCTCTAAAATGTTTGAAATACTTGAAACATGCATTTGCAACATAGAGGAGGGGAGGCCTAGGCCGGTCGATTCTAGCCGTCGGGCGGCGAGCGGCGGCGCACACAACCACCACCAGCATTTAACCACGCTCGTGGGTGCCCTAGGCTCGGCAAGGGATGACCCAAGGCGCCCCAACACGTGCGCCCAGCGACCATCAGTCAGGGGCGGCGGCAGCGAGGCATCTCGACAGCGTTGGGGGTTGGGGAAGAGGCTAAGGAGGCACACTGCTATCAGCGGATGCGAGATAGAAAGTGAGAGATGGGTAGATCAGAGGCAGCGCACGCGGGATGGGTCGCGGCGAGGGATGGCCACGGCGGGCGGGCCATGCGACGCACGACACTTAGGTCGAATCTGCGCAGACTGGGCGCGCGATGGGCGAGGCGAGCGACGGGAGGGAGCAACAGTCACGAATGAGGAGCGCGTCGCAGGTGGGAGTGAGCAGCACGGGCAGAAGCAGCGAGGCGAAGTGTGCCGCGTGGCGTCGAGACGGACAAACACCCACGTGGAAGCATTATCATATTAAAAAATACAAGGACCTTTGCAAAAAAATAGAGTTAAATGCACAAGAGACCCTCGAACTTGTAAGTGTGTGTCATATAGGTCCATGAACTTTGAAAATGCATTTCTGGATCTCTAAACTTGTTAAGTGGTGTAGCGCAGGTCCATACTAGCCATTTGGACATTTTTTTTGGCGACGTGGCGTGCTAACATGGCATATATTTTACATTTAACACCTCGCATTAATTTTTCAAATAAAAAATAAAACCTTCCTTCTCTATCATCTCCCATGGCTGGCTCGGCTCGCGCGTCTCGCTGGCTCCATCGCCGTCGTCCGGACACGACAAGAAGGACGTATTGCTGATGGAGGCGGAACAGGGGCTGAACGACCACAAGGTGATCGTGTGCACCATCGAGGGGACGCCGCCAATCCTGCCATTCTCCTGGCGCGCTTTCATATATTCCAGCGGCAACGTGTGCCACGTCTTGAGATCGGGTACATAAACAACTAAGGCAGCCTCTTCGGCTTCGACTGGCCTGCCTGGACCTGCGAGCGGCATTTCTCGACATTAGCCGACGAGGCACTCGCGTGGGCCATCAGCGCCATTTGAACACCTTGGTGGGTGGCCAGCACCAAAGAAGCAAGTTGCCGCTGCAACGCGATGCCGCCGCCGCTTCTTCCATCATCCCATCCTCCTCCTCCCCTAGCTGCGGCGGTGGCTCTCTCCTCCTCGGCTCATCTCATCCTCCACCGGCGACCTCTCCGAGGAGGAGCACATCAAGGTCAACCACGCCACCTGCACTGTATAAAAGTACGACAACGCCACCAGCACGAACGAGAGCGCGCGTCCACGGCCTGCACGTGGTGTGCCCTCGACCACTCTGCATCGATGCCGACGCCGACATAAAAGCCACCGCGTCCTCCGGACACCACGTCTTCAGGCCCCGTTCGGCTTACCCTATATTTGGCTTGTTCGACTTCTTTTTCCAGCCGAAACCGTGTTTTTCTCTCACAACAATTCAGTCAAAACAGTGTTTTACAGCCAGTTTCTGATGAGGACATCGCCACGCTGGACACACCGACGTCATGGTCTTCCCCAAGTTGCAATTCGTTCCCAACTCAGCTACCACGTCACCCTCGGATTCAGCAGACACGTCACACTGCTTCGGTCCATAACTTCCTCATACGACGCCGAAACGGGCCGTTCTTGGATGCGTTGGAAAGGGACGACGACGCCGTCGTTTTGGATCTGGTCCCAGCTCCAGAAGGTCCGTGGATCATTCTGTGTGACCACGGCAAGGTGCTGCGTCACCTATTTGGGCCAACTTGGCCATGTATCGTGTCGGGCCTTAAGCCCAAGTTGTGGGCGCCCAACCCCTGGCCGTCCCCAACCCTAGGTCAAGTCTTAGACTATAAACACAGCCGCCGCCGCTGCTACACAATTGGGTTTTGTTTAGAGTTTAGTTTTCCATCGAGAAACCGAATCGCTCATTGTAACTGGTGACAAATCCTTTTACAAAGTGATCCAGGGGCCCCGTTCTTGATCTCCTCCATCGTGGTCGATTAGTCCTTTGGAACCGAAGTTCTTGAACCTTCTATTGATATTCGCGTCATTCATATTTGCAATATCGATTAAGTGTTTTACCTTCTTGCTTGTGCTCTTCGATTCGCTGCGGAAAAAGCCTTCTTGGCGAGGTCAATCAAGTTGTGCTTGGTTGATAACCAACGGAGCAATGGTGTAACGCTGCAGGGGTCGAATCGCGTCGATTTGAAGCCGGATCGCCAACGCCGAGATCTCCACATATCGAACTTACCGGCTACCTCTCGGAAGATCGGGCCTGTACTCATCAATTGGTACGTGTTCTCACTATCATTGATGGCGGGAGTTGCAACAACTTGGTGAGTTCAGATTTGGTTGACAAGCTTGGCTTGACCACACGACAACATTCGTATCCATATAAACTTCAATGGTTCAATAATAGTGGTAAGACTAAGATAACTAAATCAAAGCACGCATTAGCTTTTTCACGCTCTTATCATGATATCTGCTGATTTTGATGTTGTCCCTATGCAAGCTTGTTCCATTTTGTTAGGTCGACCATGGAATTTGATAATGATGCTTTACACCATGGTAGAACTAATACATACACTATCATACATAAGGACAAGAAAATTACATTGTTGTCTTTGTCTCCTACGGATATTATTAAACATGCTAATGAGATCAAAATAAACCTCCAAATGTACATTGCTAAAAATAATGGGATTAAGTTAAAAGGAGGTGCTTTTCTTGCTACAACTCCTGCTCTTCTTTTGAGTTATGTCATAACTCTGATGCACCATGTTATACTATGTTTTGTCAACCTTTTATGTCCGGTGCATTGCTGCTCACTAATCTTTTGCAGGAGTTCGGCGATGATGGGATGGAGTCGAGGACGACTCCAATTCTACAAGGAGGGATGATGAGGACATCGCCAAGATGGAGTCGAGGGCGACTCCAATTCGAAGGGGAGGATGATGAGGACATCGCCACGCTGGACACACCGACGTCATGGTCTTCCCCAAGTTGCAATTCGTTCCCAACTCAGCTACCACGTCACCCTCGGATTCAGCAGACACGTCGTCACCTGCTTTGGGTCATAACTTCCTCATACGACGTCCGAAACGGGCCGTTCTTGGATGCGTTGAAAGGGGGACGACGACGCCGTTTTGGATCTGGTCCCAGCTTGGGAAGGTCCGTGGATCATTCTGTGTGACCACGGCAAGGTGCTGCGTCACCTATTTGGGCCAACTTGGCCATGTATCGTGTCGGGCCTTAAGCCCAAGTTGTGGGCGTTAAGCCGTCCCCAACCCTAGGTCAAGTCTTAGACTATAAACACAGCCGCCGCCGCTACACACAATTGGGTTTTGTTTATTTAGTTTTCCATCGAGAAAAATAGAAATGTGATCCAGGCCCCCGCTTCTTGATTAAATTAGTCCTTTGGAAAATTCTTGAACCTTCTATTGATATTCGCCATATTTGCAATATCAGATTAAGTGTTTTACCTTCTTGCTTGTGCTCTTCGATTCGCTTGCGGAAAAGCCTTCTTGGCGAGGTCAATCAAGTTGTGCTTGGTTGATAACCATGAGCAAAGGTGTAACGGTTGCCATGGATTTGAAGCCGGATCCAAACGCCGAGATCTCCACATATCGAACTTACCGGCTACCTCTCGGAAGAAGAGCCTGTACTGTACTCATGGTTTAAAATTCGCCAAATTTAACGGAACCTATGTAGAGCTCACACACATGGACTACAAGGAGAAAATCTGAAGACGACGGCTTAGCGTGGTGATCAAAGCACGTCATGGCTGGAAAAGCGTATGCATTTTTAAATTCTATTTTATGAGAAAAATAGATGTGATGGGTTAAATAAAAAATATATGCCATGTTAGCACGCCACGTCAGCAAATAAATGTGCACATGGTTGCCATGGACCTGTTGTGCACCTCTTAACAAGTTTAGGGACAAAAAAATACATTTTCAAAATTCATGGACCTATGTGACACGCTATATATATATATATATATATATATATATATATATATATATATATATATATATATATATATATATATATATATATATATATATATATATATATATATATAAGAGGAAGTTCATTCTTTCGAGAGAAATCGTGCGCCACGACATCACCGGTTGTGACTTCCATAATATCCAACAGAAGTCTTTGTAAAAAATATAAATATATCCAACAGAACACGCGCAAGAGCACATTTATTTGAAATTTACACTAGCAAGCATATTATCTATTTGATTTGAAGCCAAACAACTGGAACTGACAGCAGGTTACAGCTTAACTGGCACAGCAAAAGGATGACCCGCGAGTGGTTGTTGATACATGTACATGTGTGCAACCACTAGAAATTGACACGAACAGAACATCTATATATCTGTATCTCAATGTAGCACATACATATATATACGATTGGATTGGATCATTGGAATCATCATCTTGCAGTTGCAGCCCCGGGCGAAGGAGATTCCACTTTGCTGCGAGCAAAACCAACAGGAAAACTGCAAGTCTGCAACCTAGTCAGACGGAAGAATCTGAAACTCTGATGGAGCAACAGGTTGAGGTGAGAACAAGGTTGGTGGCCTTGCACTGCAGCGACGCCTGACTTTCTACGACGCGGGCGCTCGCACCGGGAGGAGAAAGAGCAGCGTGAGAAGCAGCGCCAGGGCGAGGCAGGCTATGCCGCCGGCCAGGTATGCGCGGCCGAGGAAGCTGCTCCTGCCGCCCAGCACGCCGGCGGTGGACAGCACCAGCGCCTTCTTCCCGCCGAAGCTGTACGTGTTGTAGTTGTTCTGAACCATCACCGCGATCTGGTCGCCGGCGTAGAGGTCCACCTCGATCCTCCCGTACAGCTTCCGGAACGCCGGCAGCGCCGCCGTTCGCATCCACACCATCAGATCCTCCTGCTCACTCAGCTGTCGCAAATTTGCATATATTGCAATGCCCAAGGTAAAGCAAAACCCAAACCGAAGAAATCTCATAAAGCATTTGGTACGTATCACCGATCTTTCCAGGAAATTAAAAAAGTGCGTACGGATTTGTTCGGATCAAGCGTCCCGCCGCCAACCAGAGCGCCGATCTGGAAGTTCCTTGGGTACACACGGTTGCCGAACAGGTGGCCTCTGTCACTCCTCCACGAGATGCCCTGCCTGTTCACCGCCAGCGTCTCGTTTCCACGGGCGAAGCAGTAGGTGTCGTTGAACAGGCTCCATGCGACGAGCCCGCAGGGGACGATGGGGCCTCCTCCGTTCGCGGTGGCTTCAGGGCTGCAGGTCTTTGTGTCCTTGGCCATCTTCGGGGACCCCAGCTGGCTGATGCTACGGCTCCTTGCATACCTGTGAAGTGAACAGCCGTAGTTTAGCTTCCATATATGGAAGTTCGTCAGCAGAAGTGACTTTATTTACCTCCTATGGTTCTGGTAGAATTTGTCGAGTTTATAATATACGTAAATTGGCGCCTTCATGTGCGCATGAACCTGCAAAGAGAAGAACATATATAGCCAAATCTTATGGAAACTTTCACCGCCAACTGAAAACAGGACAAGACATTCGTAAACAACTGTTTTACTACCTTGAGCAACCTTGGGCAGGACTTGTCCGTTGAAGGATTCTGGATATAAGCAACTTTGTTGTCACGCATATTCTCCGGTATGCATGCGGTTTCATATTGATCCACCACTTCAACAACCTGTATATTTCATATCAGAAATGAAGTCACTCCAAACTTCGATTTTTGGAACTGGATCTCTGCTACAGATTTATGTAACTCACATCACAGCGCAAACATACCTTGTTTGAGGCTGCCATGCAGGCAAGACCTATCGGAATAAAAACTATGCCCACCAACGCAATTGCAGCAATCGCCTGATCACCCGCAAACACAAGTTACAGATGGTCATCACATACTGAATTACTAAACCATATCTGTGCTGTGATAGAACAAAAAAGTAATGAAATCTATACGAATAAGAAATTGAACTCACAGTCGGAGGTTTAAGTATACATTGGCATGCTGGAAGCTGCTGCTGAGTAAATGGATGGTCTTAACATCAACAGAAAAGATAGCAGTAAGTACTTTTCAAAATGTATACCACAAAGTTAAGGCAACACCAAAGTATCCCATTGAATAGATTACTTTATGCTAGCTTTGTGAATCACACTCCTCTAATTTGGAAAATAGGAAAGATATATTTTTTAAATTTAATCTGCAGCACATCAAGTCATATATTTAATATTATTGATAATCTATAACAGAACAAGGTATGCTTCTACAGTCTGTTAAGCAGAGAATGGGAGCGAACATTCCAGTCCATTAAAAAAGTTGGTGAGCCTAGCAGCATTGAGCTAAGATGTTCTCCCAAATTCTGCAAGCCTTTGCAAACAGAAAAATTGCAAAAGCTATAAAAGAGATCATTCATATACAATGCTACTAGAATCAAGTAACTGCAGTTGCTGCTGATCAGAAAAATACAAGCTGGAGAAAGAAATACAAAATTTTGCTTCTTTATTTGAGGAGAAATTACACCGAGGCTTGTTGCGCTTATCCGTGGTGGCTGCTAGAGCAGCCTGCTGTGAAGAGCTTGATACGGCCGCATCAACATTCATCGGCAGCATAGCTGTCGGTGGTGAAGAAAGCTGTGTCTCGATGAACCAGTCCTACAGACTTGAAGAACTGAACCCACCCCCAAAAACGTTAGACCTAAACAAATGGTTATGTATTAGTTTCAGAAAAGCTTCACAGGACAGGAGAGTTCAAAAGGAGGGAAAGCATCAAGCAGGTTTAGGAGCAGCCAAGCAGAGATGAAGCAAGGAATATATATAAAGGGATAGAGAGACAACCTGTCGTCCTGTCCTTCTGAGCCTTGGGAAACTGGCCTGGTAAGGTAAGGATCAATCTGCATAAAGGGGACTGCTTTGCAAAAAAAATATTTGGGTGTTCTATGTAAATATTTTGTTAAAGAAACATGTTTGAACTTTGAAGAGGGTAGAGAGAGCTCTTTCTATTTCACTCAAGAAGAAAAGAGTTGAAACGGTTTATAAGTAAAACTGGTCCTGAAAATCTAATAACTACACAATTTATTAGAGAGAAACCGACGACAAGCCAGAGCATAATATCCCGTATGACAAACCTAGAGCATCCTGCTAGTACATACATACAGTCTGTTCGCTTGTTGGTTTCAGCCAGGGCTTATCAGCCAACCAACAATGTTTTCCTCTCACAACAAACCAGCACCAGCCGGACTTATCAGCCCAGAAAACAACCAGCGAACATGCTCATAGTGGCAACCTAAAAATGATGGAGCCGGCCGTGTGCATCCGCAAGGCAACCTAACAACCTAGAATATCTGAATTTCTCTGAGCAGCCAACATTTCTGAATGTTGGACAGACAACAGCACACATGCACGTTATTATGGTCTCTGTTAAAGGCAGAGCTCCCGCCATTATTTCAAAAAAATATATATATGGTCTCTATTTGGAATAAGCAGTACATAGCTGTTACTAACACCAATAATCCATCTAGTTGGTAGTCCGTTCCACACACAGTATGAGTGTATGTCAGGAAGTAGGAAACAAGTTGTTACATATACTCCTAGTCCTAGCTATTACATAGCCATGACTCAGGCTGGAGCTTCATCATGAGAAGAGAATGACTGCACAACATAAACCGGATCGCCAACCTTGATGGCCTTTCCTTTGCCTTCAGCTGACAGGGACTCTTTGCAGACAAGATTTTGCCCAAAGTACACCTACAAAAATCGATAAAGTGATATGGTGGCTGGGTGAGTCTTCAGTGAGTTTGGCTGTTATGAACCTTACTACTTATAGTACGGAACATCTTGAAGTAGGAAGGCCGCTGAGAAGAAAGACACTTTGCAAGTTACCTGCCGTTTATTTTTGTGGCTTGGACGCAGCACTTCACCAGACCGAAATGTGCGTAGAGTTTCATTTGGTTCAGTGCCAGGGATTGCCTTTTCTTGATCAATGTTAGGAATCTGAAACAACCGGTGCAGGAGCTGAGAAATGGGATCTCATACGTTGTTGCTTTCAAAGTAAAGGGTGCACACTTTATAACGTTGATCGGCGGACTAGGAAAGTAAATAGAGATCTATCGCGTCCTATCGCCTCTCACCGCCTCCGCAAAATAGCCATTTTTGTTGATTTTATTCATCGAAGGGCAATATCGTCATTGCGCACGGCCCTCTCACTCCCCACCGGCCCACCCCCCGCCCCCGCCCTCGCCCCAGGACCCCACACCGAACTCGCCAGTCTCCCCCAATCGCACGCACCTCGCTCGCGGGGATTTTTAACCTTTTGCCATCCTTACGGATGACACTCCTTCGTTTCCCACTTTTATACGTGCTCCTACATAATTGACATCGCAAACAGTGAACCTCCTACGTTTTTATCATTTTTGCTGACATGGCACGCCAGGTGGGCACGCCAGCATGGCAGTGAGCCTGAAAAGGCCTACAGAGCATGTGAAATGACTTATTTACCCCTGTTGCTTCTCTCCCTCTACTCGTTGACGTGTGGGCCCCACACGTTAGCTTTGTCTTCAACCTCCAGCCATCACCCGAAGCTGAGCGGCTCAACGGTGAGCGGTCTCTGGCGGTGGAGGGAGGAGGAGCGGCGCGCTGGCACCTAGGCCGTGCTGCTACAGAGCTGCTGCCTCATAAAAGCTCCCTGCGCTTGCTCCTGTTTGCAGCTTCCACGGAGGCGGGGTAGAAGACTGGAGCTTGCACGGAGCTGCGGCCATGACTGGAGCTCCATCGTCACCATCGATCTACCCCATCCAGCCGTCTCTGCTACTCCCAACAGGCTCTGCGAGTTCGCAGTGGCATGACGACTTCACCCCGCTACTCGTCTTTTGGCAACCCCCGCTGATGAGGACATGACCTCCATACATATGACCATGCTTGGAGAACCATATGGAGACCAAGGAGATCAGCGAGGGTGTCCTAAGCGAGAAGGAGGCCCGAAGCTCATCCGGTTCGAGTCACCAAGGTGGAGGCCCAAATCAAGTTCGAGTCCATCTCGGTCTCCAGGACCAGTCTACCTTAAACTGGTCACCCAGGACGCATCCGGACTCCGTTTTCGATGATCCATATATGGATGGAAAGCTAATTTGATAAGGAAGGCAATCTAAGTGGTCTCACATCAAAAGCTCTTCGGAATCAATGAGAATCATCGAAACAAGTCAGCGTCCAGAATCTATTAGGGTGCTGCGACACCATATTTTGGTCCATTGGACCGTGTATCGTGTTTTGGCCCATTAGGGGGTGCGTCCAGGGGGGTGACGCCCAAGACACTATAAATAGCAGCCATCGCTCTCCTTAGGGTTCGGTTTTTGTTTAGTTCTTGATTTCCTCGTGAAATAGACATCGTTTTGCTGCAACTGTGCCGCCAAGGCTGTTTGCTGTGAACCAGGGCCCCAGTTCTTGATCTTGTTCGCCTGTGGCGATTAGTCCTTTCGAATAAAGACTTGAACTCCTTCTCGTTATCATAAGCCTCATAGTTATTTGCAATTTCAGATTGCGTTCATCCCGTTCTTGCTTGTGTTCTCGATTCGCTTGCAGGAAAGCCTTCTGGGCGAGGTCAATCGCGTTCGCGTGGTTGATAACCAACGGAGCAGTGGTGTAATGGTTGCGGGGGTCCAAATCAGTCTTGGTTCGAAGCCTAGATCGTGAACGTCGAGTCTCCACCAATCGACGCTATCATACATTTCGGAAGATCGGGCCTAGTCTACATCACCCGTCCCATCGCCGTGAACCACCGCCGTCGCCGCCATTGTCGTCCAGAGGTCGAGCTCACCGATCTCTGCATACACAGCAGCTCTCGCCTCCCCATCTCCTTCGTTGGCGCTGCAAGGACCCACCGCGGCCATCTATCCACATCTCAGCGTCAATCCATGGCCACAATGGCGTCTTTCACCTCAACCGAAGCACTCTGCCAGAGAGCCTCACTTCTACCCGTCTTGGCTGCCACCAGCCCCTCTTTGCCACAAGAACTCCATCGACTTCACGCGCGGTGCCTTGCTCGTCATCCTCGGCTGCTCGGCAGCCATGGAGGGATGACGAAGCTGGAGGTGCCTGGCTCCCATCTAGGTGCTGGAGGTGTGAGATGAAGCTAGAGGTGCCTGGCTCCCATCCATTGCTGGAGGTTGAAGACAAAGCTAACGTGTGGGGCCCACGCGTCAGTGAGTATAGGGAGAGAAGCAACAGGGGTAAATAGGTCATTTTGCATGCTCTGTAGGCCATCTTAGGCTCACTGCCACGCTGGCGTGCCATGTCAGCAAAAATGACAAAAACGATAGGAGGTTCACTATTTGCGATGACAATTGTGTAGGAGCGCGTATAAAAGTGGCAAACGAATGAGTGTCGGCAAAAAGTTAAAAATCCCTGGCTCACGTGCTTGCCCTAGCCACCGCCGCCCTACTCTCTCCCTCGCTGTAGCCGCCACCCCCGCCCCCGCACAGCGTCGCGCAGGCGGCCTTGCCCTCTCACTCGCTCATCGCGGCGGTCGCTGTGCCCTCGGCCCCGCTGCCAGACGCCGACGCCCTGCCCCCATGACACCGCCCTCCGTGCTGGCGCCCCTTAGCAGGAAGCACCACTGTCTGCCGCTGCTGCAGGCGTTGTCGGTGCCCACGTCGCCTAGATCTTGCAGCAGGAGGCATCGCTTCTACCATTCAAGCTCCGTGCTGCTCTGCTATTATGTTTCGTTGCATTTTTGTAGCATTGTAGCATTGGATGTTCCTTCACGTGGCACCTGGGTTGCTGAGACTGTGTTGGTCGAACTAGCTGTTCTTCTGTATCTGTATGAGATTAACTAAAAGCCGGTGTCCATCATTTGCAAATTTTGTAGATCAGAAGCATGCATATACATGAGAACCCGTTGCCTTTTTCTCTATCTAGATGCTAACAAAGAAATTGACAAGAAATTCATGTATTCCAAACGTGGCTAGAGTGGGTAGAAACTACCAGAATCTTGTTTACACAATTATATCTTGTGGTAGAATACCACAACGAAATGATCTACAACTCACTGTTATCTAGCTCTATGTTCCAAAATTACCTGCCGGCAGTAGCCCTATCAGGTTAGTATTCAGTTGTACTACAAGATTGGAATGATACATGGCTGAATAGAAAAGGAATTGCTAGCTAGCTATAATAGAGGATCAGAGAGAAGGCACAATAAGCTGCTATCTTATGGCCGGCCCATGACCAACTTCATTTCAGATCACCGATTAGCAAATCTCCTAAGGCCTCCTTTGGATATATGGAACAACAACTTTCACTTTGTCAGGTTTCATATGTTAGCTCACTTTGTCAGGTTTCATATATAGAACAGCAACATTCATTGTGATCCGAACATGTAGTAATATCCAGGGGGCACCTGATATCCTGATGCCACATCCTGCTACAACTGTTGCTAAAGAAGGTTCAAACATGGATGGACATTTAATTTTGGCTAGAAAGATTAGAAGAGTGTCTAGATTTCATATTTGAATCTTGTTCCAATTATTTGATGGGTTTGCTAGATAGTAGATTCTGTTGTTTCAAACCAGTGTTCACTGTGAGCTATAGGGATTGATAGACCACAAGGAAAGCCTCATGGTTAAATTGTTATAATGCGTGATTTTGGTAACCATAGTTGGTGAACTCACCATGCGTGCGGTCACCTCGTGCCGCCATCTTTGGGTCAGTCAAACCCTTTGGGCATGTCCAAGGTCGTCAACCCACGTGAGCAGCCACCCCCCACGCCGCCTCGCCATTGCCGCCATTGGTGTTTGCACGGCCATTGTGTCTTCTTGCCGTCGCCTCACCATCGCATCAGCACTCCCTACGGCTCTCACACACCGTCCGCCTACTGTCGTTAGCCTGCCGTTGTTGTCAAGCAATGCTTGGCGTATCCACGGCATCGGCACATGGTCGTACCTACTATCACCTCGCCCATAAAGGCGTGGCAGTCACTCGTGCCATGTCGGTCACGGAGGCGCGCACGCCTTGTCCATAGCGCCTGCACGTGTCCGTCCTGATCGCGCCACTCGCATCCTACCAAGGCGAGGACGAGCTGAAGCTCTGACCTACCCCCTCCCCTCTCTCTTCGCTGCTGCCATGGTGGACTGAGCCACGCCATTAAAACAAGCAGGGAGAAGTCACCATCGCTCGATTTGTCGCGTCACTGGCTCCGTCACCCAGCTGCCTAGCTACCCGCCCCCACCCTACCTTGAATGGTGCCCGATCGAGATTCAATTTTGGAGCTTTTCCCCACCACCATGCCGATAAGGCCGAGTCCGCCCATCACCGAGGGCAGCTTCCATCTGACCACCTCGGGCCAAATTGGCTGTACCGCTAGACTCGTCTCGAACCCCTCCTCGCCATGCACACCTAAACCGTACCCCTACCATTGTTTCAACGCTATTGACGCGGCTGTGTCCGCCGTGGCTCGTCACCGAGCTCACCGCGTGTAAGCGGCTAGCCTTGCTTGGGTCATCTCTTGCCGAACCATTGCCTTGGCCAGGTCCTTGGTGAGTCGCTGATGCTCACCCGCTACCTCTACTGCTCCCTTAGCGTCATGGCTCACCAGAACGTTGTTGTCACCACCGCAGGTTGCCCGCCGATGTGGAGAAGTCGCCCTACTTTGTCTCCGATCTCCGAATCGCTGCCCATTGTTGCGCGTTGGCCCGTAGGTGAGCATCGGTCCTCTAGATGGGTCAAGGGAGTCCCGAATTGGCGGGCATAGCGGCCCAGTGCCGGTCAATGCCGCGCTAGTGAGCGTGGAGGCGTCGGGGAACTCCCCAATGTGAAGACGGGTTAATACGAGGGCCTTCTTACATAAACGCTATCTATAGAAATAGTGCGCATAGTCATCGTGTTAATAGAGGATAGCGCGGGGGTGTTTCTGCAAAAGCGCCAGCGCGCGCGGGCTTCTCCACTGTGGGCCGGCCTCGCGTGGGCCGCGAAAGTGGGTCGCTGTGTGCGCGCGAGCCGTGTCACGTGGGTCGCGCGGGAGATTGGTTTTTCTTTTTCTTGGAATATGTGAATGGTTTTCTAATTTAATTTCTGAACTGATCTTTGGTAATTAATATAAAATTATGTAGGTGTCCAAAAATTGTGAAACAAATTTTGTTAAGTTTCTAAAATTGTGATCTATCTATTAGCGTATTTAGTTTATATATATACATGTTGATACTAGGAGCTATTAAATCGTTTAAAAGTGCTTCATATTATTAAAATGAATCATTGTAGGAATTTTCATGGTAAATTGGTGATAGGTTTAGTCCTAAAATTTTTGTGGTAGCATCATTGTATTATTATGTGCTCACTGTAAATTTTACAGCTTTAGAATGGACTAAGCATTAGGGTAGTTAAATGCTCTTTGTTTCAATATACATTAAATCATTAGTAGAAATAAAGATATATCCTTCATTTGTAAAGCTAGGTGTTTGTTAGTTGAACTCAACACTTTGCTTGGTAAAGATGATAGTTAGCTTAGTACCTTAGTAGCTTGGTATGCGTATTCTTAGTTTAAGAGTTGTTGTTGCCTAAATGCTGAGTGTTGCATCATCATCGTATGCATGTAGAGAACTAAAAGGTCCTAATGGCTAGAGGGGGGTTGAATAGCCTATAAAAATTTCTACAACAACACTTAGCAAATCGGTTAGACAAATATGAGGCGAAGCGAGTGTTGTGCTAGCCTACTAAAAATGCAAGCCACCTACCACAATTCTAGTCTATATAGTCTCTATCCACACAATGGCTATGTCACTACACTAAGTTAGTGTGCTCTCAAAGGCTAACTAAAGAGCCACACTAACCAAACTAATAAGCTCTCACGACTAGCTACACTAAAGAGCTTGACAACTAGTTTGTGGTAATGTAAAGAGAGAGCAAGATGGTTATACCGCAGAGTCAAGGAATGAACCAATCAATCACAACAATGAATATCAATGAAGATCAATCACCTTGGAATCAAATGATGACACAATGATTTTTTACCGAGGTTTACTTGCTCGCCGGCAAGCTAGTCCTCATTGTGGCGATTCACTCACTTGGAGGTTCACGTGCTAATTGGCATCACACGCCAAACCCTCAATAGGGTGTCGCACAACCAACACAAGATGAGGATCACACAAGCCACGAGCAATTTACTAGAGTACCTTTTGGCTCTCTGCTAGGGAAAGGTCAAGAACACCTCACAATCACCACGATCAGAGCCGAAGACAATTACCAACCTCCGCTCGATGATCCTCGCTGCTCCAAGCCATCTAGGTGGCGGCAACCACCCAGAGTAACAAGAGAATCCCACTGCGAAACATGAACACCAAGTGCCTCTAGATGCAAACACTAAAGCAATGCACTTGGATTCACCCACAATCTCACAATGATGATGAATCTATGATGGAGATGAGTGGGAGGGCTTTGACTAAGCTCACAAGGTTGCTATGTCAATGCAAATGGCCAAGAGAGTGAGCTAGAGCCAGCAATGGGGCTTAAATAGAGAGACCCCATGAATAGAGCCGTTGACTCTCTATACCCTGAAAAGTCGGGGCGACCGGACGCGCCGGTTAGATCAACCAGACATAGGACCCCAGCGTCTGGTCGTGGGAAGCATGCCATGTGGCCCCTGCTTCAAATGTTGATCGCCCGATCTCAATGGTCATCAGTGCACTTAAGTTGTAATCGGATGCTCTACAGTGTAGGACCGGACATAGGACCCCAGCGTCCGGTCACTTCCAGTAAGGTTCTAGTCGTGATCGAACGCGTCAGTTCAATCACGACCGGATGCAGGAATGGCAGCGTCTAGTCGAGTCTAGAGAGCTCCCAGAGCTACTCAACTATGACTAGACGCGTCCGGTCGGTCACGATCGGACGTAGCAACAGCGTTCGGTCCTTCTCCTCTTCTTTGCATCACCACATCAGCGGGACCGGACGCACCCACTCTACGTCCGGTCATGAAGTGACCCAGCGTCCGGTCGAAGACCGACGCCAGTGTCTTCACTGCTTCCACTAACCGGACGCACCGGTCCAGTTGAGGCCAACGTCCGGTCCACTCTGTGAAACCCTATCTTTTTTGTACGGGCGGACACTCCGCCGGTGAAGTTTCGAACCCTTGCTCCCAAGTGCTAAACACAATATGTATCACGTTTGTGCATGTGTGTTAGCATATTTTCACAAACATTTTCAAGGGTGTTAGCACTCCACTATATCCTAAATGCATATGCAATGAGTTAGAGCATCTAATGGCACTTTGATTACCGTATTTCGATACGAGTTTCACCCCTCTTAATAGTACGGCTATCAAACCTAAATATGATCACACTCGCTAAGTGTCTTGATCACCGAAATAAAATGGCTCCTACCACTTATACCTTTACCTTGAGCCTTTTATTTTTCTCTTTCTTCTTTTCAAGTCCAAGCACTTGATCATCACCATGGCATTGCCATCATCATGTCATGATCTTCATTTGCTCCACCACTTGGAATGTGCCACCTATCTCATAATCACTTTGATAAACTAGGTTAGCACTTAGGGTTTCATCAATTCACCAAAACCAAACTAGAGCTTTCAAGAATGAGTTGGCGGAGATCATGACCACCGGTGATCAAGCGTTTGAGGAGATCATCGAGGAGTGCGAGGAGGAGATTCTCGTGCAGGAGGAGGTCCTGGAGCCGCCACTGACTGACTCAGCTGACACCATGCCTGCCCAAGGCAAGCCCCGGTGCATAACCTCTATTTTATAATTCACCATATATATATGTGTGTTATGCATTTATGTTACAGGAATTCTATCAAAATCACATGCATTTACGTTATAGGAATTCTATGCAAGCCCCGATGCAGGTTCGAGTAGCTGCTATGCTTAGGTTTTCGGTAGTGTGAGTAACCTGCCGTTACTCATAATAGGGGATTATTATTACTCTCATAATAAAATGATGAAAGAAAAAATGGAGACAGGACAGGGATATGGTATGGGTATTGGTGGGTGTAACATGTTGTGTCCTGCAGCAAACAGGGCTTAGCTTGGTTACACTGTTTTTCCTATTCGTGTCGATTAAGGACCGTTCGTTGCTGTAGATGGTAGTCAGGTCATAGACTTATGATCCTGAGCACATAGTTGCTTATGGAAGTGGGAAGGCTCATTACGCTCTTGTCGTGGGTTCTGGCTCTTTCTAGACCGATTGGTTGGAGGCGGGGAAAGGTGGAGGTCTAAGCACCATACTGAGACCGAGTCTCAAGTGTGGGGGCTTAGAGTCCAAGTTTGGACGGGGACCTGAACCTCGTGATAGGAGTGGAATGGGTTGGTCTTGTTTGTGCCTGGGGTACAAACGGGGCGTGTGTTTTGGGGTACCCAGCTAGGATACATTGGTTTATGAATCGCCGTTTCGGTGAGACGGTACAACTTTGCTATGGTCTTGCACCGTAGTAAGAATTGGAAGATGAAAGATGGTGAAATGGTTCTGATTGTTTAACCCTTGCTTAAAAGTAGAATAGGTGCTTACCTAGAATGGTTAGCTAATGAAGTAATCATGACTGCTAATTAAACTTGATCTTAAGGACGTACTTCTAGTAATGCCTTTCGCAAACAAAAAGAAAACAGCAAACCCACATTGCCTATTATATCCTTGAGAGTCGGGAAACTATTCCCACTAGTCGGGTAAGTCTTGCAAGTATATTGTGTACTCAGGATTTATTTTACCCCTATTGCAGGTGTAGCTTGAGGAGTAACTCTTGTGTGGAGGATTCTTCTGGTGGGCATAGATGGATCCTTGTATCGTTTTCGCTAGATGTTTATTTTCATTCCGCTATTTAATTATCGCACTCTAAACCCTGGTATTGTAATAAATAATTTCCAAGAACTCTTATTGTATGAAATGGACTAAGTATTATAAGCTCGTACTCATTATTGGATTCTAGAGGTAAAACGTGGATTGATTCGAGTTCTCCCGTGGGGTGTACTCGATGGAACTATCCGATGTAGCTAACTTTTGGGGTGCTTAGTGTCTAGTGGAAGACGAGCGTCTCCGAAAGCATGTTATTTCGGGCGGTTCTGCCACCGGTGGTATCAAAGCCAATAATGAGTCTACGAGTTTAAAAACTCTTTTCAAAACCTAAAATTTGACCAACAAAAGCTTTGCAAAAAGTAGGATGCGATAAATTTATGTAAATAAGTATAAGCCCTAGTAATATGGTCTATCTAGGGTAGTGGCACTGGTTTTATCTAATCAATCTTCTACAGGTACACTAACTTACGCTGCGTAAGAATCGTTTAGCGTACGGGAAGTGAGTGTGCGCTGTGTCAAAAATTATATACGAATGCCGCTATATTCTGGCTTGAGTGAACGAATAGGTCGATCCATGCATCATGAAAAGAGAATCTTGCTTAAACTAAACTCCCCCACACGTATAATTTTGGGTAGTAAATTGATAGGATAATAAATAAAGAGGAATGCTTTAACTCTTAAGGAAAAGTTCTCGCTTGTAACCATTTATTGGGCCTTATCATCTCTTTAGCCGTTTGTTTCTTAGTATGGAGGCTTGGTCCATAACGGTGGGTTCCTATCTGTTTATAGATGAACCTAACGTCTGGTCGTGGGAGCACCAGTGCTAGGACGGGCCATGGTCTTGGTGAAGACCAGGGCGAAAATGCTCGTGGCGATGATCATGGCAATGCCAATGGGGAGAGCCACGTGGCCCCACTCCTTGGTCCTCTTCCTCCGCCACCACCACTGCTTTCGATGACCCATGCCAAGATGATGGCTGAGATATTGGCTACTCGTCGCGAGTCGGACCATGCCCTAGAGATGCTGGCATAGGCTATTGGTGGCTTCACCCGTGGAGGCCCCGGTGGCAATGGCGGGAACGGGGGTGGTGCCCGTGGTCCCAAGAGGCCCTGTTCCTATCAGGACTTTTTGGGGACACACCCGCCCATGTTCACGCCGACTGCTGAGCCTATGGACACGGAGCATTGGCTTCGTATTCTGAAGTAGAAGTTTTAGTTGCTCAATGTGACGGATGAGCAGAAGGTGCACTTTGCCGCACAATAGCTTCTGGGATCTGCTAGTGCTTGGTGGGACACTTTCAACGCCATGCAGCTTGTGGACCACCATGTGACTTGGTGGGAGTTTACCACTGCTTTCTGTCAGTACTATATTCCTGCTAGTTTGCTGAACAAGAAGCTGTCCGAGTTTCTAGAGCTGAAGCAAGGAAACATGACTGTGATGGAGTATGTGAACAAGTTCAACCATCTTGCACAGTATGTTGGGACTCATGTGGATACTGACAATAAGAATATGGACCGTTTAAATCTTGGTCTCTCTTGCATCTTGCAAGAGAAGTTATATACAGGGGGCTATCAGACCTTTGGTGCTTGGATGAATGCTGCTATTGCTATTGAGGGACTTCAGTGTGACTCTCAAGCTGAGTGGAAGTGCAAGAGGGTGATCACTGGGTCTTCTAGTGACCCATGGTCTCAGAAAGTATAGGTTGTGAGGAGGGTGTCCTATCACTCTCTGGGTGGACAGTCATCTCGCCAGACTCAGCAGATTCACCAGGCACCTCCCACTCAGTACCGTGCACCTACTCAGCAGGTGCAGCAGCCTCAGGGACAATAGGTTCCGCCTCATCAGGGATAGGGGAACAAGCCGAGTGCTTGTTTCAAGTGTGGCAAGGAAGGTCACTATGCCCAAGAGTGCCCTCAGAATTAGCCTCCCCAGTCTTCTCAGCCTTCAGCCAACTCTCATTTGGTCAAGAGGACTATCATCAGAAAGAAGGTGCCTGTGAGCCGCTCGGAATAGGTTAACTTCACTGAGGCTGAGGAGATTCCGCAAGGAGAGCCTGTGATAGATGGTATGTTCACCATTGATTCCCACCCAACATATGTATTATTTGGTTCTGGTGCATCACATTCATTCATGAGTATGGGGTTTGCACAAAGGTACAATATATCTACTATGGCTATTCCTATTGGCTATAGAATCAGAACACCGGGTGCGTAGTTGTGCAGTAAAACTCGGACGGACATAGTGAGACTAGTACTAGCAACTCATTCTTATCGTCTCTAGTACATGGTGCTACCTGGGCAAGGCATAGATGTAATTCTGGGAATGAACTGGTTGAGAAACTATGGCATAGTCTTGAACCTTAGGCAAATAATTGTTGAGTTGAAGCTTCCTTCTTCTAAGGATAGAATGTCTCCCCTTATGTCTTTAGTTTCCACCCTACCAGTTGTTGTTCATGCTGAAGCCTCTCCTGACCTTGCCTCTATTCCTATGGTCTGTGAGTTTCTGGATATCTTTTCCAAAGATCTACCTGGGTTACCATCGGACCGGGATGTGGAGTTTGCCATTGAGTTAGAACCTAGTACAGCTCCTATTTCATGGTGTCCTTACCACATGGCTCCAAAGGAACTAGCTGAGATAAAGAAACAATTAGAAGAATTGTTGGAGAAGGGATTCTTCCATCCTAGTCCTTCACCATGGGGTTGTCTAGCTATTTTTGTGAAGAAGAAGGATGGCACTCTTCGGATGTGTGTGGATCATCACCCTCTCAACACGGTAACCATTAAGAACAAGTATTCTTTACCTCGTATTAATACTTTGTTCAATCAGTTGGCTGGTGCCAAGGTATTTTCAAAGATTGATCTTCTTCAGGGTATCACCAAATTAAGATCCGGCCATAAGATATACCAAAGATAGCTTTCTCTACTAGGTATGAGCTCTATGAGTACCTAGTCATGTCTTTTGGTCTCAACAATGCTCCTGCATTCTTCATGTATCTCATGAATTCAGTCTTCATGCTGGAGTTAGACAAGTTTGTAGTGGTGTTCATGATGACATATTGATATATTATAAGAACAACGAGGAGCATGAACAACATCTTTGCATAGTCCTGATCCGATTGCGAGAACAAAAGCTGTATGCCAAATTCAGCAAGTGTGAGTTTTGGTTGGATCGAGTGTAATTTTTGGGACATGTCCTAACACCTGAAGGCATCTCTGTGGATCCTGACAAGGTGCAGGATATGTTAAATTGGAAATCTCCAAAGTCAGTGCATCAGATTCGTCAGTTCCTTGGCCTTGATGGTTATTTTCGGTGCTTCATCCATGAGTTCTCCAAAATAGCTTAACTGATGACCAAGTTGCTCTAGAAGGATGTCAAGTTTGTTTAGAGTCTGGCTTATGAAGAAGCTTTCTAAGCCCTGAAGAAGTTTCTTACCTCTGCTCCTGTTCTTGCCCAACCAGATATCGATAGGCCATTTGATGTGTATTGTGATGCCTCTAGGACTGGACTGGGATGTGTGCTTATGCAAGGCAGACATGTGATCGCTTATGCTTCACGTCACCTGAAAAAGCTCGAGTTGAATTATCCCACCCATGATTTAGAGCTGGCCGCAGTTATGCACGCTCTAAAAATTTGGAGACATTACCTATTGGGAAATAAAGTACACATTTTTGTGGATCACAAGAGTCTCAAATATATTTTCACTCAATCCGAGTTTTATATGAGGCAATGGAGGTGGCTTGAGTTAATCAAAGATTATAACTTAGAAGTTCATTATCACCCTGGACAAGCTAATGTGGTGGTTGATGCCTTAAGTCGGAAGTCGCATCAAGTTGAAGAAGAATCTTTGTCTCTCAACCATTCCAAGGTGTTAGCCCATATTGCTTTAGTCTTGGATTTACTTGAGCAAATTATTATAGAACAAAGGCAAGATGCTTTGGAAATTCTGCATATCAAGAAGTTAATTGCTGAAGGGCATGGTCCTCATTTCAGTATTGATGATCAAGGTGTGGTGAAGTTCAAGAACCGATTTGTGGTTCCCTCAAGTGATGAGCTTAGGTGAAAATTTTTGGATGAAGCTCACAACTCTAAATTATCCATTCATCTGGGAAGTAACAAGATGTATCATGATTTGCATCACTTGTATTGGTGGTCAAATATGAAACATGATATTACCAAATACATCTCAGAATGTGACATTTGTGGAAGGGTTAAGGCAGACCATATGCGTACGCCTAGATTTCTATAGCGCTTGCCTATCCCTGTTTGGAATTGGGAGGATATTTCTATGGACTTTGTTGTGGGTTTGCCCCACACAGCAAAGGGGTATGACTCTATTTGGGTCATTGTGGATCACCTTACCAAGTCCGCTCATTTCTTTCTGGTGGATACAAGGTATTCAGCCAAGAAGTATGCCAAGTTGTATTTTGATCGGGTTGTGACCCTACATGGAGTTCCTCTTACCATTGTTTCCAATAGAGGGTCAGTCTTTGTCTCTCTCTTCTGGGAGCAAGTCTAGAAATGTCTTAGTACTTGTCTCCTCAGAAGTTCATATTATCACCCGCAAACTGACGGTCAGACAGAAAGGTTCAATCAAGTACTTGAAGACATGTTGAGAGCTTGTGCCATTTCTTATCCTAAAAAATGGGACGAATGCTTGACTTTAGCTGAGTTTTCCTATAACAATAGCTATCAAGAGAGCATTCGAATGGCACTGTTCGAGGCCCTATATGGTAAGAAATATAGAACACCTCTTAACTGGGTTAAAGTGGGTGACCATGGGTACATTGGACCTAATTTTATCAAAGAGGCAAGAGAACAAGTCAGTGTTATTCAGAGTCATTTGAAAACAGCTCAGAACCGTCAGAAAGCTTATGCGGACAAGAGGAGAAGGCCCTTGCAGTTTGAAGTTGGTGACCATGTGTACCTAAAGGTATCCCCAATGAGAGGTGTGCATTGGTTTGGAGTTCATGGAAAGTTGGCTCCTCGTTATGTTGGACCTTATAAAATTTTGGAGCGGTGTGGTTCTGTTGCTTGTTGTCTCCAACTCTCGGATATTTTATCAGTAGTCCATAATGTTTTCCATGTCTCCCAGCTAAAAAAGTATTTGCGAGTTCCTGATGAAGTATTGGAAATTGAAGGACTCCCTCTCCAACCTGATTTTTCTTATATTGAGCATCCCGTCAAAATCTTGGATGAAAAAGAGAGTCGCTAGGAACAAAGTGGTAAAATTCTATAAAGTCCAATGGCAAAATCATTCGGGGGACGAAGGAACTTGAGAACAGGAGAGTTATATTCTAGAGCATTATTCTCATCTTCTCCCCAGTATCGAGGTAATGGGTTAAGTAAAAGTTTATTTCTTATCTCTTTCCCACACTAGGCACACACATGAAATCTCAGGACGAGATTTTGTTTAAGGAGGGTAGAGCTATAACACCCTCGGTGTTACACCCTAAACAAACCACTAAACCCTATCATGAGCATCATGTCTATGTGATAGTGCATGTGATGGAATATGTAGATAAATTTCTTGTAACTTAAAATGATCAATAAAAATGTTAAACGAGAAGCTATTTCGCAACTCATGTATATCAAGTAGGGTTTAAAACCAAGTTTTATTGAACAAAAATACTATAGAACATATATGTGGCACTTAAATAAAGTTTGGAGTATGAACTTTGTAGATGACAATGAAATAGTTGCTTTAGAAAAATAACATTGCTAGCTAGTGTTTCCAATAGCTTAGAAATGGGACTTGAAATCAAAACTAGCTTAAAGATAGAAAATTCTTGAGTTTAAAAATAGTTTGACAGCACCGGGTTTGCAAAATTATTCTGAGAAATCTAGTTAAAGATTAGTACTATGTTTTAGTTCTTAGGGGTAGCCTAATATGCTTTCTTAAGCATGGTGAAGGTGGCTTGGTTCCAAGATCATTCGTTTAGTTTGTACGGGTGCTTTAAAATTCATGCACGACACAACATCGGGATGGTTGGCGTCGTGCGCGCGGTCACCGTGTGGCCACCCCATGCCGTGCACATGGCCACATCCCTTGCGTTCACCCCATGCCGCCATGCTAGGTCGGTCGAGCCCGCCTGGGCATGGCCGAGGTCGGCCGCAGCGAGCCGCTGGCCCCGCACCGTGCTGCTCTGCCTCACGCTGCCACCATTAGTGCCGCCACGGCCGCGCTGCGCTGCCATCGCCTCACCGTTGCATCCGCACCACCCCTGCGGCTCTGCACCGCTGTCCACCGTACCATTAGCCCTGTCACTGCTGCGCGCGCACTTGGCGTTTCCATGGCATCAGCACATAGCCGTACCTACTATCGCCTCGCCCATAAAGGCACGACAGTCGCTCGTGCCGTGTCGGTGATGGACGTGTGCATGCCTTGTCCGTAGCACCTGCACGTGAGCGTCCTGATCACGCCGCTCGCGTCCCGCCAAGGTGAGGACGAGTTGAGCTCTGACCTACCCTCGCCCCTCTCTCTTCGCTACTGCCATGGTGGACTGAGCCGTGCCATTAAAACAAGCAGGGAGAAGTCACCATCGCCGAATTTGTTGCGTCGCTGGCTCCATCACCCAGCTGCCTAGCTACCCGACCTCACCCTGCCTTGAATGGCGCCCGGTCGAGCTTCAGTTTTTGAGCTTTTCCCTACCACCGTGCTGATAAGGCCGAGTCCACCCATCACCGAGGGCAGCTTCCATCTGACCACCTCGGGCCAAATTGGTTTCACCGCTAGACTCATCTCGAACCCCTCCTCGGCATGCTCACCTGAGCCATAACCCTATCGATGTTCCCACGCTGCTGACGCGGTCGTGTCTACTATGGCTCGTCACCGAGCTCACCGCGTGTACACGGCCAGCCTTGCTCGAGGCATCTTCAGTAGAACCATCACCTTGGCCGGGTCCTTGGTGAGTCGCTGATGCTCACGTGCTACCTCTACTGCTCCCTTAGCGTCGTGGCTCATTGGAACGTTGTCATCTCCACCACAGGTTGCCCGGTGATGTGGAAAAGTCGCCCTACTTCGTCTCCGGTCTCCCAATCACTGCCCATTGTTGCGCGTTGGCCCGTAGGTGAGCATCGGTCCTCTAGATGGGTCGAGGGAGTCCCTAGTTGGACGGTGTAGCGGCCTAGTGTCGGTCAATGCCGTGCTGGCAAGCATAGAGGCATCGGGGACCTCCCCGATGTGAAGACGGGATAACATGAGGGCCTTCTTGCATAAACGCTATCTATAGAAATAGTGTGCATAGTCGTCGTGTTAATAGAGGATAGCGTGGGGGTGTTTCTCCAAAAGCGCCAGCGCGCGCGGGCTTCTCCGCCGTGGACCGGCCTCGCATGGGCCGCGAAAGTGGGCCGCTGTGCGCACGCGTGCCGCGTCACTTGGGCCACGCGTGTGGGCCACGCTGGAGATTGGCTATTCTTTTTCTAGGAATATGTGAATTGTTTTCTAATTTAATTTCTGAACTGATCTTTAGTAATTAATATAAAATCATGTAGGTGTCCAAAAATTGTGAAACAAATTTTGTTAAGTTTCTAAAATTGTGATCTATCTGTTAGTGTATTTAGTTTATATATATACATGTTGATACCAGGAGCTATTAAATCATTTGAAAGTGCTTCATATTATTAAAATGAATCATTGTAGGAATTTTCATGGTAAATTGGTGATAGCTTTAGTCCTGAAATTTTTATGGTAGCTTCATTGTATTATTATGTGCTCACTATAATTTTTGTAGCATTAGAATGGACTAAGCATTAGGGTAGTTAAATGCTCTTTGTTTCAATATACATTGAATTATTAGTAGAAATAAAGATATATCCTTCATTTGTAAAGCTAGGTGTTTTTTAGTTGAACTCAACACTTTGCTTGGTAAAGATGATAGTTGTCGGGGACCTAAAACCGGGGTACCCAAGGAGGTGGAACTAATAACCATTGAACGTTAAAAACTCCCGGACGGACAAGAGCACTACTGCGCTTCTTGCCCAAACGGCGGGAGTTTAGTTCCACATGCCCGACGCCCGTGGGCTAGCTCTGCCTGACCCGACGGCTGAGGGCCGGCTCCGCCTCGCCTCGACGCCCGTGAGGCTAGCTCCGCCTCACCCGACGGCAGAGGGCCCGGCTCCGCCTCGCCCGAGGGCTGAGGGCTAGTCTCGTCTCCTCCTGAGGGCTGAGGGCGGGCCTCGCCTCACCCGACGTATGGGGCCACGCTTCGCCTCGCCTGATGGCTAAAAGCAAGACTCCACCTTGCCCGACGCCTCGGGGCGGGTTCGACCTCACTCGACAACTAAGGGCTAGCTCCGCCTTGCCCCGCGACTGCACTCGGATCCTTCCTAAAGATGAAACACGGGGTACGACAGGACATATGAGTCAACCACGATGTGGAGGGCCACGCCTTGTGCGACTGTAGGAAGGTATCGTCAGTACACGATGGGACGGGCGCTTTAAAGCCCTTTTCCTCATAACAGTGCCCAAATAGTTTTGAGGGCGTCGGCTTTTGTCCCATAGTGTAGTAGGCGCCGCCTTCAGTCCTCGGGCGCAAATACTAACATCGGCATACGACGACCGCTATGGTCCAAGACAGAACTCACATCATCTACAGTAACAGACGTATGGTCGCTTCCCCGATTACTCCCAGAGGGGTCACTGCTTCGGCTCTCCGGCACACCACACCGTCCGCCGGCATGGGATGGGATGCACCCACTTGCTAAATAGGGCGAGGGCATGGCCTATGAAGATCAACAAACACGCCATTTCTGACACGGTCTGCCATGTTAAGCAGGGCAGGCAGCGGGAAAAAAGGAAGACCTGGATCCTTCGAAGGACCTTCTATACCCTTGGTATTTCCCTTTCTCCCATCTATAACCCCTGCTCCTCCCTTGGTCTATAAAAGGGAGGGCAGGGCTCCCCACTAAAGGGACCGACTTTTGACGGATGACTCACACAAAGACCAGTTCGACACAGGCACAACACATCATGCACGTAGCCGAGCAACGACCAAGCTCTTGGCATCCTTTCAATCTTTTCCATCAGAGACTTGGGACCAGTCCCTCTCTCGACCGTTTGTACCCCCTACTATGAACCTTTTTGGTGCTAATAACACGAGCAACAATAGACTGGGCATGGAGATATTTAGCCCGAACCAGTGTAAATCTTGTGTCCTTTAGTGCACCATCCGGGCCTAACGCGCATCAATTATAAATTTACTAGCCGATGTTTGTTCGAAACACCGACAGTTGGCGCACCGGGTAGGGGCCTTTGCGCATTCCAAACTAGGCCACGGATGGCTAACCACAACGTCAGCTGGGTCCCAGGCGCACACGTGCGTTTCGGGAGCCTAGATTTCATCATCATGGTGGGAGGAGAGTTGGTACGGGCACACACCAACATCCAGTCTCTCCCCTCCATCGGCCTCGACCATGAGAGGCTTGGGCGCCAGCTCGGCGTCTCCCTTGGACCCCAGCAGTCCAGGGAGAACCAGCGTCACCTCGCCCTTTCCGATGACAATGACGTGGCACAACCTTCTACAGAGGGGCTCCTCTCTCCGGAACACCCCGTGCGGAGCGCCCCGATAGCGTTTCTATTTGGTCTCCGCAACACTGCAGCGACCGCTGGCCACCTTGTGGCACTATGCATGGCTCAGCCGCCCATGGACAGCCACTTCGTGGGGGTAATTGAACATGACACGGAGTCTCTCCACAAGCTCCTCACTAAGGAGCTAGGATCATCCTCTAGCTCTGACTCCAGTAGGGGGAGTCATCACCCTTCCCAGGAATGCTTTATGGCAAAAACCCCCGAAGGGCACGTCGAAAGCACCTCCGGGGAGGAAGCTACCCTGGCAGGCAACCCCGATGGTAGGATCGGAGGAGAGGCAGCCGCCCCATCTTGCGTAAGGATGGAGCAGCTGAGAGCCCGAAAGCAGGAGATCGATGAGGCTGGGCAAGGGCTCGTGCGGGAATACGCGGAGATCGATCGCGAGATTGAACGCCGCGAAAACGGTGGGCGTGCACGCAAAATGGCTCATGATGTACACCAACAATGGGACCCTCCATCACTTTGCTTGGGCAAGCCAGAACATCGCTGCTATGACGGCCTTGCTTCATGGCCTTCTAGAGGCCGCGACGTTCGAGGATCGCCGGGCCCGCCGAGAAATTCGCATGTTGCTCGAGCGTGCGGCGGTGCAGCAGGCGGAAAGCTCGTTATCTCGACGACGCGAGCTCGACACCAGCCAGCGCACGCCCTCGGTGTGCCCTGCCAATGACGCGTCGGTTCACCAGACACCGCCAGGCGGCAGACAGCACACCGCTGTCACGGTACATCAATGTCTCGGCCACAACAGCAACGCACGCAACACCATCGATGCCCGTAGACGTGCCTACAATGACTCAAGAGAAGGAGCCAAACACGGCTACCACCCTCAGTGCAGCGGACGCTACGACAGCGGCGAGGACCGGAGCCCGAGCCCCGGCCTACCGAGTCCTTAGGCCTTCGGCTGACACATCCTCAACACTACTTTCCCGCTAAGGTATCGACCACCTACCAACATCCCTAAGTACTTCGGGGAGACAAACCCCGGGCTTTGGCTTGAAGACTATCGGCTTGCCTGTCAAGCCGGTGGTGCGGATAATGACGACTTCATTATCCGCAACCTTCCACTATTCCTCGCCGATTCAGCACGAGCGTGGTTGGAGCACCTTCCGTCCGATGCCATCCAAGGTTGGGCGGAGCTGAGGGAGATCTTTGTGGGGAACTTCCAGGGCACGTACAAGCGTCCTAGGAACCCCCGAGACCTCAAGAACTATCGCCAGAAGGCCGGCGAAACCCTCCGCGGGTACATCCGGTGTTTCTCCCGACAGTGCAATGAGCTCCCTAACGTCGCCAATGCTGACGTGATAGGAGCCTTCCTGTCCAGGACAACCTGTGAGTCTTTGGTTCACAAGCTGGGGTGCAAGGGCCCACGGGCCACCAAGGAACTCCTAGACATCGCCACCAGACACCGCCAGGTGGCAGGCAGCACACCGCTATCCCGGTACATCAACGTCTCAGCCACAACCATGACGCACGCAACACCATCAACGCCCGCAGACGTGCCTACAATGACTCAAGAGAAGGAGCCAAATGCGGCTACCACCCTCGGCACGGCAGACGCTATGACAGCGACGAGGACCGGAGCCCGAGCCCCAGCCTGCTAGGTCCTTAGGCCTTTGGCCGGCACATCCTCAACGTTGCTTTCCCGCCAAGGTATCGACCACCTACCAACATCCCTAAGTACTCCAGGAAGACAAACCCTGGGCTTTGGCTTGAAGACTATCAGCTTCCCTGTCAAGCCGGTGGTGTGGATAATGACGACTTCATTATCCGCAACCTTCCACTGTTCCTCACCGATTCGACACGAGCGTGGTTGGAGCACCTTCCGTCTGACGCCATCCAAGGTTGGGCGGACCTAAGGGAGATCTTTGTGGGGAACTTCCAGGGCACGTACAAGCATCCTGGGAACCCCTAAGACCTCAAGAACTGCCGCAGGAAGGCCGGCGAAACCCTCCACGGGTACATCCGGTGCTTCTCCTGACAGTGCAATGAGCTCCCTAATGTCGCCGACATCGACGTGATAGGAGCCTTCCTGTCCGGGACAACCTGCGAGTCTTTGGTTCACAAACTGGGGAGAGGAGGCAGTCAGAGCAATCTTTGACCGTTCCGACGGCAAGGCGAGGCGGGACAAGGGCGCCGGTGAAGGTGCCTCCAACCGTTCCGCCAAAAGGAAGAATAAGAAGCAACGGCGCGACGACTCGCTCGTGGCCGCTGCCGACCGCAAGGGTGGCGGAAGCCCATGGAGGGCACTCCGAACCACTTCGAAAAAATGCTCGAGGGGCCATGCCCAAACCATGCTTTCCCAGCCAAGCATCTGTACAAGGATTGTGGCCTCATGTGCAAATTCTTGTCCAAAAGCTCCAACAAAGGGGAGCAGGGGAAGGATCCGCCCCCCTCTACAGACAACTCCGAGGAGAAAGACGACGCCTTCCCGACGCCGAACAGTGCCCTTATGATCTTCAAAGGATCAACGGCCTACGACTCTAAACACCGCTAGAAGGTTGCGCGCCGTGAGGTCTATACGACCAGACCGGCCACGCCTGCCTTCCTCTGGTGGTTAGAATCCGCCATAACCTTCGACCGGGCCGACCATCCAGATACTGTCCCGCACCCAGGGAGGTATCCGCTTGTATTCGACCCGATCGTTGGCCCAAAGCGACTCATGAAAGTACTGATGGGCGGAGGCAACGGCCTCAACACCATGTACGCCAAGACGCTTGACGAGATGGGCGTCGACTTGACGAACCTCCGCCCGATCCGAGCACCTTTCCATGGCATCATGCCCGGTAACCAGGCCGTGCCACTGGTGCAGATCGATTTGCCCATCACCTTCGGGGATCAGTTCAATTACAGGACTGAGACCCTCACCTTCGACATGGTGGGGTTCCTCGAAACCTTCCACGCCACCCTAGGACGTCCATGTTATGCGAAGTTCATGGCCGTCCCCAACTACACATACCTCAAGCTGAAGATGTCGGGCCCACACGGGGTCATCACCATCGGCACCTCCTTCCAGTGGGCCTACGAGTGCGAGGTCGATTGCTGCGGCCACAGCACTACAATCGTCGCCTCCGGGGAACTCGCCGCCCTCAAGGAGAAGGTCACCGAAGAAGCGCCCGACGCGAAGAAATCAACCGGGTCGTTCGAATCGGCAGAGGTTCCAAGGAGGTCCTCATAGACCCCAACAGCTCCGAGGGTAAAACGGTACACATTGGTACCGCACTCTCCTCTGAATAGGAAAGAGCGCTCATCAACTTCCTCCGCGACAGCAAAGACATCTTTGCGTGGAAACCCTCGGATATGCTAGGCATCCCGAGGGAGGTCGCCAAGCATACCTTGAAAATCCACCCAGGCTCCAAGCCGATGAAGCAACACCTACGCCGCTTCGACAAGGAAAAGCGCAGGGCCATCGGTGAAGAGATAGCAAAACTGTTGGCCGCCGGATTCATCAGGGAAGTACACCACCCAGAGTGGTTAGCAAATCTCGTTCTTGTACGGAAAAAGAGCGGGAAATGGAGGATGTGTGTCGACTACATGGGTCTCAACAAGGCATGCCCAAAGGACCCATTTCCTTTGCCATGCATAGACCAAATAGTCGATTCTACCTCAGGGTGTGAAACCCTCTACTTCCTTGACACGTACTCCGGCTACCACCAAATCACGATGAGAGAGTCTGACCAGCTCACGACGTCTTTTATCACCCCCTTTGGATTGTTCTGCTATATCTCAATGCCATTTGGTCTGAAGAACGCTGGGGAAACTTACCAGCGCTGTATGCTCAACTGCTTCAGAGACCTGATCGTGCGGACCGTTGAGGCCTACGTCGACGACATCGTAGTTAAGTCTAAACGGGCTGGCCACCTTGTCGCCGATCTTGAACAAACCTTTGCTAGACTCTGGGAAAATGGCATCAAACTCAATCCCGAGAAGTGTGTTTTCAGGGTCCCGAGGGGCATGCTGCTCGGCTTCATCATCTCCGAGCACGGCATCGAAGCCAACCCGGAGAAAATCTCAGCCATCACAATGATGGGCCTGATCCAGAACATAAAGGGGGTTCAGCGGATCGCAGGGTGCCTCGCCGCCCTTAGCCGATTCATCTCGCGCTTCGGCGAACGAGGACTCCTCCTTTATCAACTCCTGAAGAAAGCCGACCGCTTCGAGTGGATAGCCGAGGCCCAGGAGGTGCTTGACATGGTTAAGCTACTTCTAACAAAACCCCCAGTCCTAGTTCCTCCAAGCGACGGAGAATCCCTCCTGCTATACATAGCGGACACCACGCAAGTGGTCAGTGCCGCCTTGGTAGTAGAGCGAGAAGAAGAGGGGCACGCCTTCAAGATGCAGCGCCCTATGTACTTCTTCAGTGAGGTACTGTCCGACTCCAAAACCCGCTACTCCCAAATCTAGAAACTCCTATACGCCATCCTCATCACCAAGAGGAAGCTATGCCACTACTTCGAGTCACACCCCGTGACAGTCGTGACGTCGTTCCCCCTCGGCGAGGTCGTCCATAGCCAGGACGCCACGAGAAGAATCACAAAGTGGGCACTCGAGCTGATGGATCAAGGCATCGCGTACGCACCTCGAATGACGATCAAGTACCAGGTGTTGGCTGACTTCATCGCGGAATGGACCGAGGTCCAGATGCCACCGGTGATCATCGATCAAGAGTACTAGATGATGTACTTCGATGGGTCGCTGATGAAAAAGGGCACCGGCGTGGGGCTGGTCTTCGTATCACCCCTCAGGGTCCGCATGAGGTACATGGTTCGGCTCCATTTCCCCTCATCAAATAGTGTCGCCGAATACGAAGCGCTCATCAACGGCCTACGAATCGCCATCGAGTTGGGCATCCGATGCCTCGACATCAGGGGCAACTCCCAGCTGGTCGTCTACCAAGTCATGAAGTAGTCGAGCGGCCACGATGCCAAGATGGCGGCGTACTGCCAAGAAGTCCGACGGCTAGAGGACAGATTTGACGGCCTCGAACTGAACCACATCCCAAGGCGCCTCAATGAAGTGGCCAACGCGCTCGTGAAAGTAGCGTCCGGTCGAGAGCCAGTGTCGACGATGGCCCATCTGATCCGGCCCCGAGGGCTGACCCGCCGACTGCTCCATCCGACCCCGAGGTCATGGAGCTTGAAGAGGATCCAGCAGCAGAGCCTGACCCTCTGGACGACTGGAGAATGCTTTACCTCGACTACCTCCTCCTCGACACACTGCCGACAGACAAGACAGAAGCTCGATGGCTCGCACGTCACGCCAAGTCCTTCGTTCTTGTAGAGGGCGAACTCTACAAACGGAGCCACACCGGGATCCTGTAGCTCTGTATCCCCAGCGAATAGGGAAGACTTCTGCTGAGCGACATCCATGGTGGGGTCTGCGGTCACCATGCCACGCCAAGGACCTTGGTTGGAAACGCATTCCGACAGGGCTTCTACTGGCCCACTGCAGTAGCCGACGCCGAGCAAATCGTACGCACCTACGAAGGGTGTCAGTACTATGCTCGGCAAACTCACCTCCCGGCCCAGGCACTCCAGATGATCCCCATCACGTGGCCCTTCACGGTCTGGGGGCTCGACCTGGTTGGGCCACTCAAGAAGGCACCGGGGGCTTCACCCACCTGCTTGTCACCATAGACAAATTTACGAAATGGATCGAAGCTCGACCGATCTCCATGATCAAATCCGAGCAAGCCATGCTG
The DNA here is from genome assembly GCA_904845875.1 of Miscanthus lutarioriparius. Lineage (NCBI taxonomy): Eukaryota > Viridiplantae > Streptophyta > Magnoliopsida > Poales > Poaceae > Miscanthus > Miscanthus lutarioriparius. Next base: position 25,467,365 of record CAJGYO010000003.1, read on the forward strand.
TTCTTCCTCGACATCATCCATCGCTTTGGAGTACCAAACTCCATCATCACAAATAACGGCACAAAGCTCACCGGTAGGAACTTCATTCGATTCTGCGATGAACAACACATCCGGGTCGATTGGGCCACCGCCGCGCACCCCCGAACGAACGGGCAGGTCGAGCGCACAAACAACATGCTCCTACAGGGCCTCAAGCCTAGGATCTTCAACCGGTTGAACAAGTTCGGCACACGCTGGGTCGCTGAGCTCCCCGCAGTGCTCTGGAGTTTGAGAACAACTCCCAGCCGGGCCACCGTCTACACGCCTTTCTTCATGGTCTACGGCGCCGAGGCCGTCCTCCCAATAGACCTCGACTATGGAGCGCCAAGAATCAGAGCATATGACGAATAGGGAGCCGAGGCATCCCACCAAGATGCCATGGACCAACTAGACGAAGCCCGCGACATCGTCCTCTTCCATTCGGCCAAGTACCAGCAGGCGCTACGGTGATACCACGGTCGACGGGTGTGGGACCGAGCCTTCAACGTTGAGGACCTTGTTCTCCACCTCGTACAGAGCAACAAGGACCGCCACAAGCTCTCCCCACCCTAGGAGGGGTCATACGTCGTCACGGAAGTACTCCATCTAGGTGCCTACAAGTTGAAAACCATCGACGGCAAGGTCTTCACTAACGCCTGGAACATCGAACAGCTACGTCGTTTTTACCCTTAAATAAACGCATACTTTTCCTTATCAGTTTTTATCTTTACAAATCCCCGATCTTTAGTGACATCCGACCCCTACAAATTATGAGGGGTCAGATCTCACTCAGGGGCTGATACAAATGATATAAGTACATTTATCTTGCAAACACTTCCTGTGTTATCTTTGCAAATATTCTCTAAGTTTTTCGTTCTTCTCATAACAAGTCCTAAGGACTAAGATTTCAGGAACAAATTCTGAGTACAACTGGTAGGACTGCGGGAGACCCACACCCCAGCGGCTACGACCTCTTTGCTCACCAGCGTAATCAGAATTAATTCGCCCGCACTCCTAGTTTTTTGCAACTTGAACCATGGGAAGGGTCGGAGGGCACCGAAACCTCTTCTACAAAAAAGAGGAAGCTGAAAAGCTGTTTACCGTAACAAAAAATGAAAATTTGTTCATTTTTACACAAATTCACCACTTACAAAGTGATTTCATCATGAAAAGGACTAATGTACTCTTAAATTCAAAGGATTGTTCACTCAGGGGATCCCCCACGAACTTATTCAATTATAGTCTCTACCTAACCTTACTACGAGTACTGCTGCGGTCGGGGCGCCACGCTCTCCATCGACAACGTTCGGGAATGTACACGGGCCAATTTGTCTACTGTGGCCGCTGCGCCACGCTCTCCATCGGCGACGTCCCACCGCTCCGCAGGATCCTCGAAGGTGCCGTCATCTGCAACGTCGAGCACCACGCCGACGACTGTGGTGCCCCTCCGCTGGGGCATCCGGGGACTACGCCATCGTCATCAGCCGCAACCCTGACAATGGCACCTCCACCGGGGCATCCAGGGACTACGCCATCGTCATCAGCCACAACCCCGACAACGGCGTCTGGGCGGGGGGCACCTCCCACCGAAGGAAGGCTGCAACGCACAACGGCGAGGCCAACGACGCTCGGCACCCTCCAGTGCTCCTCCTCCTTCGGTAGTGGCGGCCCCTCCTAAGCACAGGCGGCCCGCACCATCTCATCTACGTTGGATGACCTCTAGCTCAACATCACGCTCTGGATTCATGAGCGGATATGTGAGTTCTTCTCTCCCTAGCATTACCCTCTCTTACTTAGGAACCACTGCATTCGGTGGAAAGGAAGGAGAAGAGGTGGCGGCTCAGAGGCTGGCGAGGAGGTGGGACGAGAACTCCTCTCCCCCCCTATTTAAAGAAGGGGCTCAGCAGCTGAGGAAAGGTGAAAGGTTGGAAAGAAAAACTCTCTGCCTTCCCTATTCAATGCAAATGCGAAATCAATCCTGACAGAAATCCGAGGGGACATGCCAGAGCCAGCGGGACGCGCTCTGATCGACAAGATAGCACCTGGTCAAATGGAACGTTGCCTGGGCGTGGCTCGCCACTAATGCACCCCGGGCACGAGAACCGAGGCACACTCGCATGCAGCGACTCTCCGCTTCCCCAGGCAGGACCGTGGAACGACCCAACGATGGAACCCCCATCTAGGGGGAGCCTGTGGCAGAACCTCCTAAATTATAGGGCCCACATGCACCTGTCACTGTCCAATGACTTCTGACGACTATGCATATGTTCTCGGTAACTTAAGAAGACTGTCAAGTGTCCTCAAGGAACCCCGAATCATCCACAATTTTCCAAGCAGGATCTATTACAGAGTCATTGCAGTATTACAACAGTTTATTCAATAAATACATTAGAGAAATATAACGGAAGTCTTACAATAACTTAGTTTACAAAATAGTTGTTTCAAACCTTACAAAATGAGTACGATTAATATTACAAACCATAGTAGTGGAGTGGCATTAGTAACATAATACAAAACACACAATTAAAGTGCCCTACCCAAGGGCCACACATTTACTTGTCATCATCGATTTGAAAAACAGTCATGCAGCATGGTCCAAAGCAGACCTGCTCATGAGGCTCACCTGCAACAAGGGTTAACAAACCCTGAGTACAAAGGTACTCAACAAGACTTAACCGAAATAAAAACTGAGAAGACTCAGGAGTGCAGGCTCAGGGATTCAAGGTAAGGCTTTAGCAATAAACAAAGTTCTTTTGCGTAAAAGCTCTCTAACAAGATTCTATATTTCCAACATATAAAACTTCATCAAGATCATATATAAAGCTGACATGATCCATAATGAGATCATGAAACTCCATATCAAACTCTTTCTCAAATCTTACTCAAGTTCCATTTATTAACTACGATGATGAATAGTGAGTTGAGTCTCCATAACCGAGGAGCAACGACGATTCGAACCGATAATAACCTAGCTGGGGATTCCCAACCACACGACATATGCAGGTCCCTGATCGACATATACCAACCTACACTCAGATCCTCTAAAACAAGAACGGGTCCGTGCCACCTGAGAGCATAGTACTCCACCAATCCAGCCCATTGCCACGTGGGTACATGCTACTCCCGCCATCTCTCCACTCCTAGTGCGCGAGTAGCCATTCTCGTAATAGAATAGCCGAGTTAAGGCTTACCGGAGTATGTGGCTAGTACTACAAAGTCTCACCTCATGCAATTCAACAACGGACGGTTCTTAATCGACACAGGCGGAAAGAACCCGCTCACAAGACATCCATGTCTTGTGGCTCTTATACACCGAGTCTGCCTGGTCTAGATTTATTACTCCACATGCTCATATCTCATGATAACATAAATAACCGATCGTATCCAAAAACCCTTTTATATCTCGCAGGTGACAGGTAATCACCCGACTTTTATTGGTCTAAGCATGGCTAAGCATAACTAGGCATAACTTGAATTAAAACTGGTAACAAGGTTGATATGGAAAAACAAGGTTGGTAATGCACCAATTAGGTTTTCACTCAACTCCTAATCACTTAATGCAGTATATGAAAGCAAAAGCGATATAAATTTGTAAAACACAAGGTAAGTTTAAATGCATCCAGGGCTTGCCTTGATTGTCGGAAAAGTCAGGTTCCGAAGTCGTTCCACAGATATCAAACCCAACCTCAACAGATGGATTAACTTCATCAACAACTTGATTGACTACCACATTCTCACTTTCGATCACTACACGAAGTAACAATGTCATGTTTAATATGATGCGAGATATAAAACATGATGCTTGACGATGGATGTAAAAGTTAGTAACTTGAATACAACTTTCCTTCGCGGTACAACTACAAGCCGAAAACTAACTAAACCTTTTTCATAAATCCCAACACTTACATTAAGTACCAAGGATTATTTTATACAAATGACCCAAGGTCATCACTCAATCCAAAAATTCAAACAAAACCTAAGTCATTAAGGTTTACTATTTGTTTTATGAATTAATTATTTAATTCAAAATTATGAAATAAATCAACTTTCTCCAAATGAGCTCAAATTTTTTGTGAAGGCTCATCACATGACAACTAAGTGGAAAAACAATTTTCATAATTTTTGGATAAATATTTAAGCCTAGAAAAATCATGGAAACTCATTTATTAATTAATTTGAGTAATTTTTATCACAGTCAAAATGTACCGAAAAGTAACATTTAATATTTTTCCTAAATATTTTACATCTCAAAGAGGTCACACAAAAATTTTCATAATTTTTGGAGCTATATTTAAATCTACACAAAAATAACAAAAACTAACACTATTCATTCATTCTGAAAAAGAAAAATTCCATATTCAAACAAACCGTCACTGACATCGGGTCCCACTGTCAGCCCGCGCTGACCACGGCGGCGATGCTCGCTGACCGGTGATTTCTCGTCGACGGCGAGGTCTCCGGCCATGGCAACGGTACCATCATGCTCCCCACATCACAACGCATCGGTTGGAGGTACAAGCTAGACCAATTACGGCGGGGTCCGAGCTCAACGCCGGCCATGGCGGCCACGACGGCGCGGCTGCACTACGCCGGCGAAACTAGGCCGGTAGCGGTTAAACAAAATGCTTGGGAGGACTCAGGAGCTCACCCAAAACACGCTCGAGCTGATGACTGAACCGGAGGAGCAACAAAGGAGCACGTCGTCGATCAAGGCAGACACGGAGGCTCCGCAGGTGTCGACGGCGGCGTTCCGGCGGCTGCGGTGGACGAATGGATCAATCAAAGGGCCACCGAGCACCAGAGAAACATGGTGAAGCTGAAGGTATGCTTAGCAAGGGCAGGGACAGACCGTAGAGCGCTGGCCACGGCGAATTGAGGTCGACGGCGATACGGCCGGCCGCGAGGAAGAACGACGGCGTGCAGCAAAACTCGGCGAAGTCAGGCGCCTAGGACCGGTCCGCTGGGTTCGCAAGGAGTAGGCAGAGCTGTGACAAGCTTTGCTGAGACTAGAAAGGCGCTAAGACGACGGCACGAGCTCGATGGAGCAGCGACGGCTCGACGGGAAAAACAGAGGAGATGAAAACAGAGGAGGATGGCGATGGCTCAGGCTTTATAGCGCGGCCAGGGACACGGAGATGACGCACAGCTCTCCATGCCAGCGCGAAGCCGGAGGTGGCCACGGGCGCGACTGGAACGCAGTGGAAGCTCACCGACGGTGAGGTGTCGCCTGATGACACTGTTCACAATATTTACCGGAATGCCACTCGTCTAATTTCTCAGATTACTCCCAAAATTTCATGGTAACTCAAAAATCTCCAAAAATAAAAGTTGTTCCAAATTCAAATTTCTACAACTTTGCTTTAATAACCATACTGTAATTCGGTCTACATTTTGAAATGCAAGTTTAAAATCAAAGGGGACACTTTAAAAATTTACCCCTTTTCAATTTACTTCAAATTTTATATAACAACTTTGAAAACTCTAAAAACCAACTTTGTACACATTGACAAGCTCTACAATTTTTCTTTTAGGCTCAACCCCAAAATGTGCTTAGATTTTGAATTAGGTTATCCAGGGTAAAAATTAAATGCTGGAAATTCGAGTTTTTGAAATCCAATTCAAAACAAAGGTTATGAACTCGATTCATCCATACAATTCAACACATATAAGCATAAAAATAAACTTGTTTTAGTGAATGCATATCAAAGTTTTCACTAACAGAAGAATGATGTGCAATGCATTTGATGACATGGCATGTTTTAGGGTTTAAAACACCAGAGGTGTTATAGAGCCCAATGGGCCTCCTAGGTCGATTGGGCGGCCCAGGCAAAACAATGAACGAACGACCACTAAAAGATAAGAACCTCTATTTAATTACTTTGCGTGTTCATTTCATTACCGAGTTTTTGACCCCAGCAACGGCAGGGGCACGGACATCCCTCGGGGGCTGCCGAGAGTGTCTACCTGTTTAGACATCCTCTTCGCCCGACCCCTCCTTACGTTTAAAAAGCCGGAAGCACGGCGTGTGGGTAGAAAATGTTGAATACAACTAGACGAACCACCAGACCCTATGCCCCGACGGCTATGGTGTTCTTGTTTGCCAGCATAATCGCATTCACAGTTCCCCACATCACAAGCCTTAGCTCCTGCCTTCCCAAAAGGAGTTTGGAGGGGTCCGCCTACAGAACCCCCTTCGGGGGGAAGCTGCCAGATCGCTTAAAAGTCAATTGTACGGCTCGAATCGCCACCGAGAGACGGAAACGAAAAATCGTGATGCTCATGCAGGTCACGCCGCCCCGTCGTAAACGTCGGACTCGAACCCCGCACGGACATGTCCAATAAGAGCTTCCCATCGCTCATACCACCGAGGTAACATAGCCGACCCCTGCTTTCATTTCAATTAAATCGTACATTAAACTTATGCAGATGATGCATCCCAAACGCTTCATGTCGCCGTCACGAAGTGGCAGTCGCCTCATTCGATACAAAATGACAAGTGACCGAGGTTCGAAGGTCGTCCCGCGAAGGGCTCGAGGCCGCCTCGCGTCAAACAGAGCCATGGAGAAATAATTGAGACGAGCCCCAGCAGCCCTGCCCGACCCCGCTCAGAAGCGGACATGGACATCTCGATCTTTTCTCGTTCGATTCTAACCCCAAGCCAAACCATAGAGTCTCCACCGAGGAGAGGCCAGCGGGCCACCTGAGCCTATCGAACGGCCCGGGCATCTGCCGGGAGGTGGGTTAAGAAGTAGTGGAGTGCCACATGATGGCTCTGCTGACCCTGTCAACAAATGATGGACCTAGATTCCACATGAACGTACCCGTTAGCGAGCTCATTGAGCGCGACACTCGAGCCGTCGAGGCAAGTGTTGTCAACTCAGCCCCTCTGGTTGCGAAAACTAAGGATGGGGTAACGCGCGAAACACGGTCGACCCCTATCAGACCCTAATAGGGCTCGGGGGCTCGAGCTGCTCGATCCGAGATCGAGAGACCGAGGTTCGAAGGTTGACCCGCAAAAGGTTTGAGGCCGCCTCGCGTCAAACCAGAGCCAGGGAGAAATAACTGAGACGAGCACCAGTGGCCCTGCCCGACCCTGCTCAGAAGCGGACAGGGACATCTCGACCTTTTCTCATTCGATTCTAACCCTGAGCCAAACCCATAGAGTCTCCACCGAGGAGAGGCCAGCGGGCCACCTGAGCCTATCGAACGGCTCGGGCATCTGCCGGGAGGCGGGTTAAGAAGTAGTGGAGTGCCACATGAGGGCTCTGTCAATCCCGTCAGCAAATGATGGACCCGGATTCCACACGAACATACCCGTTAGCGAGCTCATTGAGTGTGACACTCGAGCCGTCGAGGCAAGTGTCGCCAACTTAGCCCCTCTAGTTGTGAAAACCGAGGATGGGGTAGGCGCGAAACACGGCCGACCCCTATCAGACCCTAATAGGGCTTGGGGGCTCGAGCCGCTCGATCCAAGATCGAGAGACCGAGGTTCGAAGGCTGACCCACAAAAGGTCCGAGGCCGCCTCGCATCAAACAAGAGCTAGGGAGAAAACGTAGATGAGCCTCAGCGGCCTTCGCCCATCCCGCATTAAGGCGGACAGGGTCATCTCAACCTTCTAAGTTCAATCCGGCCTCCTACCGAGCCCATAGAATCCCCATTGAGGGGGAATATGTTGGAAGGCAGGTCAAGGAGTAATGAAACCCCACCCGAGGGCTTTTGCCGACCCTATTGCAAAGCAGCGGGATCAGGTTTCGCCCGAACACCTCCGTTAGCGAGCTCATCAGGCACGTCATTCGAGCCACCGAGGCAAGTGACACCACCCCAATCCCTCCCATTGTGAAGAATTATGGACGGGATGAATGTTACGAAACAAGCCGGCCCTCGACCAAATCCCCACCACGCGCGGGGTCTCGGGGAAGGCTGAGCCAGCAGTAAAGACCAAACACACAGTCACGCAGCGATCGCCATAATCTTAAGTAAGAGTAAGCCCGTCCAAAGTAACATCCGGCTCCAGCAACCATAGGGGGTCGATCCCACTCAGGGGCTGATAAAGGTATGAATACCTCCTTTCTTTTTTCATAATGGTCATTACAACAGACCTTTCCTCGCATCAAGACTGATGGCAAGGTTCGGGGGAATAGATAGGTAAGACTGCAAAAAACCCACGCCCAGACAGCTACGGTAATTTTTGCTCACTAGCACAATCAAAACTTCCCCTACACACCTTAGGCCTTACGGTCTAAACGAGCGGAAGAGTCTGATCACATAAACTTCTTTTCATCACAAAAAGGAAGAAGATAAGACTGAACAAATGAAACGAAAATTACGAAACGAATTCACGAAACCGTTTCCAGAACACAAAAGCACCGATCAGTTCAGCCAGGCTGACCCTAGACAAAATCCTCGTGAATGGGACACCAGGGTTCCCTTAAAAATATCCAGTTGATGAAAAACCAAGTCTTATGGCCTTACCCACGTAGGGACCGATACTACCCCCCGGGTGATTCTACTCGAATCACCCGGGGGCTCGGGGGCTACACCCACCGGGTGCGCGCGCGGCACCCTCTGGTGAATTAACTCCGACGAAATCGAAACACCCCCGGCAATTCTACTTGAATCACCCAGGGGCTTGGGGGCTACACCCACCGGATGCGCTCGTGCGCACCCTCTAGCGAATTAACTCCGATGAAATCGAAACACCCCCCGGGCGATTCTGTCCGAATCACCCGGGGGGCTCGGGGGCTACTGTCGGGGACCTAATACCGGGGTACCCAAGGAGGTGGAACTAATAACCATCGAACGTTAAAAACTCCCGGACAGACAAGAGCACTACTGCGCTTCTTGCCCAAATGACGGGAGTTCGGTTCTGCCTCGCCCGATGCCCGTGGGCCAGCTCCGCCTCACCCGACGGCTGAGGGCTGGCTCTGCCTCGTCCGACGCCCGTGGGCCAGCTCCGCCTCACCCGACGGCTGAGGGCCGGCTCCGCCTCACCCGACGGGGCTGAGGGCTAGTCTCCGCCTCGCCCGAGGGCTGAGGGCAGGGTCCGCCTCGCCCGAGGGCTAAGGGCGACCCCGCCTCACCCGACGTACGGGGCCAGGCTTTGCCTCGCCCGACGGCTAAAAGCAAGACTCCGCCTCACCCGACGGCCGAGGGCGGGTTCGACGTCACTCGACAACTAAGGGCTAGCTCCTCCTTGCCCCGCGACTGCACTCGGATCCTTCCTAAAGATGAAACACGGGGTACGACAGGACGTACGAGTCAACCACGATGTCGAGGGCCATGCCCTGTGCGACTGTAGGAAGGTACCATCAGTACACGATGGGACGGGCGCTTTAAAGCCCTTTTCCTCATAACAGTGCCCGAATAGTGTTGAGGGCGCTGGCTTTTGTCCCACATTGTAGTAGGCGCCGCCTTCAGTCCTCGAGCGCGGATACTAACACCGGCATATGACGACCGCTATGGTCCAAGATAAAACTCACATCATGTACAGTAACGGACGTATGGTCATTTCCCCGATTACTCCCCGAGGGGTCACTGCTCGGCTCTCCGACACGCCGCACCGTCCACCGGCATGGGATGGGACGCACCCACTTGCTAAATAGGACCTGGGCATGGCCTATGAAGATCAATAAACATGCCACTTCTGACACGGTCTGCCATGTTAAGCAGGGCAGGCGCGGGAAAAAGGAAGACCCAGATCCTTCGAAGGACCTTCTATACCCTTAGTATTTTCCCCTTTCTCCCATCTGTAACCCCTGCTCCTCCCTTGGTCTATAAAAGGGAGGGCATGGCTCCCCACTGAAGGGACCAACTTTTAATGGACGACTCACACAAAGACCAGTTCGACACAGGCACAACACATCACGCATGCAGCCGAGCAGCGACCAAGCTCTTGGCATCCTTTCGATCTTTTCCATCAGAGACTTGGGACCAGTCCCTCTCTCGACTGTTTGTACCCCCTACTACGAACCTTTTTCAGTGCTAATAACACGAGCAGCAACAGACTGGACGTAGGGACATTTAGCCCGAACCAGTATAAACCTTGTGTCCTTTAGCACACCATCTGGGCCTAACACGCATCAATTATAAATTTACTAGCCGGTGTTTGTTCAAAACACCGACAATAGTTAGCTTAGTACCTTAGTCATTAGAGCTAGCTTAGTAGTTTAGTATGCGTATTCTTAGTTTAAGAGTTGTTGTTGCCTAAATGCTAAGTGTTGCATCATCATCGCAAGCACGTAAAGAACGAGTTGGCGGAGATCGTGACCACCGGCGATCATGAGTTCAAGGAGATCATCGAGGAGTACGAGGAGGAGATTCTCGTGCAGGAGGAGGTCCCGGAGCCACCACTGATTGACTCAGTTGACACCGTGCCTGCCCAAGGCAAGCCTCGGTGCATAACCTCTATTTTATAATTCATCGTATATATATGTGTTGTGCATTTATGTTACAGGAATTCTATGGAAACCACATGCATAGATATATATGTCCTATGAGTCTTACGAGTGTAGGTTCAAGTAGCTGCTATGCTTAGGTTTTCGGTAGCGTGAGTAACCTGCCGTTACTCACAATAGGGGATTATTATTACTCTCATAATAAAATGATGAAAGGAAAAATAGAGACAGGATAGGGATATGGTATGGGTATTGGTGGGTGTAATAGGTTATGTCCCACGGCCAACAGGGCTTAGCTTGATTACACTGATTGGAGGCGAGGAAAGATGGAGGTCTAAGTACCATACTGAGATCGGGTCTCAAGTGTGGGGGCTTGGAGTCCAAGTTTGGACGGGGACTTGAACCCCGTGATATGAGTGGAATGGGTTGATCTTGTTTGTGCCTGGGGTACAAACAGGGTATGTGTTTTGAGGTACCCAACTAGGATATATTGGTTCATGAATCACCGTTTCTATGAGACGGTATGACTTGGCTATGGTCTAGCACCGTAGTAAGAACTGAAAGATGAAAGATGGTGAAATGGTTCTGATTGCTTAACCCTTGATTGAAAGGAGAACAGGTGCTTACCTAGAATGGTTAGCTAATGAAGTAACCATGACTGCTAATTAAACTTGATCTTAAGGACGCACTTCTAGTAATGCCTTTTGCAAACAAAAAGAAAACAACAAACTCACATTGTCTATCATATCTTTGAGAGTCGGAAAACTATTCCCACTAGTCGGGTAAGTCTTGTGAGTACATTATGTACTCAGGGTTTATTTTACCCTTGTTGCAGGTGCAGCTTGAGGAGTAACTCTTATGAGGAGGATTCTTCTAGTGGGCACAGATAGATCCTTGTATCATTTCTGCTAGATGTTTATTTTCATTCCGCTATTTAATTATCGCACTCTGAACCCTCGTATTGTAATAAATAATTTCCAAGAACTCTTATTATATGAAATGGACTAAGTATTGTAAGCTCGTACTCATTATTAGATTCTAGAGGTAAAACATGGATTGATTCGAGTTCTTCTGTGGGGTGTGCTCGACGGAACTGTCCGATGTAGCTAACTTTTTGGGTGCTTAGTGTCTAGTAGAAGACGAGCGCCTCCAAAAGCATGTTATTTTGGGCGGTTCTGCCACAGCGGGCCTTTAACGGGCCTGTGGCATTTTTCAAGCCATGCCGTGCCACCCGTTGTGCCTGGGGAGCGGCCCAGGCATGGCCCTATGCATCGGGCTGTGCCGTGCTTGTGATGGGCCAAAATGCCATGCTTTGGGCCAGGTTGTCGTGTCTCGGGCTGCATGGACATATATAGCGACCAGTGATACGAGTTTAGTTAATAAAAAATGTGTCAACTTTACTGTCACTGACTATGACCTTGAGGAATGGTGTGATTGGTGCCCGAGAATCTACTACTTATCTACTCCCTCCATTTAAAATTATAAGTCGCTTTGATTTTTGCATAGATTTTGTTATGTATCTAAACATACGTTATATCTAAATACATTACAAAGTTTATGTACCAAAAGAGTTAAAGCAACTTATAATTTGAAATAGAGGAAGAATATACCTAATATGCATTAGAAATTCTTACCCAATTTTTTGCCCTTCACTCTTATCTCACTCCGCTTACCGCTCAACTTTTCCGAACATATATAAGGGTTCCTAAGATTAAAGAGGGGGCCAAGAAGGACAAGTGGAGGGCTCCCCTAGGTAGAGAGTGTGCCTAAAGAGCGGGTACGCGTTGACACAAAAATGTGGTGATGTGATCAACACACTGTAAGCGGAAGATCTGAGTGGAACGAGACCAGAGATCTGCTTGGCTTCAACATAGAACCAGCCAATTCTGAAAAACCCGACGACGTGCCAGTCAATATGACCTGCAATTGACAAGGAGAGAAAATCTTATCAGTAATTTAAGGTGGAACATGTCGGTGTTGCACCAAATAGTTCCAAATGTACGGCTAAATAGCCGATTCAATGAGGCTATCGACTAAATAGTCGATATCCGGCGTATCCATAAGAAACGATACAAGAAAGCATCATTGGCTAAATGAAACATGATCGATATAAAGTGTTGAGCCGATAAGTTTGATGAAAAGAGTATAGCATGCGAACAAGTCGACTGTCTAATATAAATGAATCTACAAACATTTTGAATCTAATCTATTATCATCAACAGTGAGGCTCGATCGGATTGATACAGCTATGATAATGATGATAAACTAAAGCCAAAGAATCTATAAAACCATCTACATGTCGACAGATTTATGAAAAACATGCTATATGCGTGAGAGTATAGGCAAATAGACTAAAATAGCCGATGCGGCCGTAGCAAACAAACAAAGTACATATCCTGATCATGAACAAGACCACTAATCGATAATTTCTAATCTAAAGTCTTACCAGTGAGGTTCAATCGGATCGATGCAGCTATGGTAGTGTCATTAGATTAGATCTTATTAACTAGTAAGTTTATTCAAAATTGAAACATATCTTTGAATGCATACTATGTTTGATTGGAATAGAAATAGAACAGTCGATCTAGCGGAATCAAGCCATCAATCATAAAATTTAAAGCGTGACCAGACTAGAAGATGACCAATTAAGATGATATGATGCCGATCTATCTCTATCTCAATCAGCTGATTTGTTATAATTAATAAAACATTAATTATAACAAGATTGATAACTGATGAAACAACCAAAAGTAGCAAGGAAATTTTTCTAATCTCAGCAGATTCGATAATATGTGATATTGTGTTAAACAACAAATTATCTAACAAAAAATCGATAACTTTGATCTATATTATGATTCGTAAGAGATCAATCAACTGATGTAGCCTTATAAACTACGATACAGATCGATAACTAACTTATATTATGGCTCATAAAAGATCAATCAGCTGATGCAGCTTTACAAGCACAATACAAGTCATGACGGTACTCACAAGCAAGCTGGAAGTCGATCAGTCGATGCAGCCCTGTTTGCTAAAGAACTCACCGAGATCTACAGTACTCCTACTTCTAATGCGATGGCAAAAGCCGGAAAGATTGTATTGATTGTGTGTTCGTCCCTTTTTACAATAACCAGGGTCTAATATTTATACCCAGAACTTAAACATAGATCCCACTCAAATACGACTCACTACAATTCTTGGAATAAAAGAAAACTTCCTAACTTAATAATAACTTGGACTCCAATTTTCCTTATTCGTAGAGTCCGACACGTCTCCCTGGCGCCACTCAAATATAGCCCATTGACGCCATCTGCTGACGTCATCCATACAATAGTCGATTATGACATTACATCTAAATCAGCTGATACCGATTCTCATCCAATCAATTCCTTGATGACACAATCCTAGAAGCTTCGAGTTTCCGCATTCTTCTTCCCAAATTTTGGTGTAAACAGTGCGTAACCATGTGAGGGGTATCCCACCTCGCCTTACAGAGCTAGGAAGAAGCAAGGTTTAAAAAAGGCACCAAAGTCCCACATGTCGATCAAAGGCGGTGGGTCCCTCTTTCTAGCGTTGGTCATCCTCCCCTTAGTCGGCATCGCCCTTGCGCTATGTAAAGGAGTGGCAGAAGAGACAGGTCCATACCCCATCAGATCCGCTAACGGTAATGCTCCTCATAGGCCACGCATTCATCCATTTGGACGGACCACGACCGTGTTGCCCTTTTGCTCTGCACTCTGCGCGCCCTCTCTCACGGGACAGACCCCGCCCTCGCCTGCGCCGCCCCCGTTCATGGCGCGTGCCCCCGCCCGGACTCGCTCGCACCACCCATCGCGGCCGCGCTCCATTCGCCTGCCGCAGCCCCTGCTGAGGTCCATGCCACCGATGAGCTCCACACCAGCGACCTCCGCATCACTTTCGTGGCATCGAGCTCCACGCCAGCGTCGAGCTTCGCGTTGACAAGGCTCCATTTTTGTCCAAGCAACAAGTAGATGTTGCGCTTGAAAGCGTATGTTGCAAGCCTATGTTTCAAGTGTTTCATAGGTATGTTGCAATTGTTTCATATGAATATTGCAAAAGTAGATTGGGATGTTGCATATGTTGCAATGGTTGTACACGTATGTTGTAAGCTTCTGTTTTCAATGTTTCATCGGTTTTTTCAGACGTATGTTGCAAGTGTGTTTATTTGGATATTGCATATGTTTTACACATATGTTGCAATTGTTTTATCTAGATGTTGCGTATGTTTTACAATGGTTTCCATGTGTTTTTCTAAGTGTTTCAGATGTATGTTTCAAGTGTTTCATCTGCCTTCAGACATATGTTGCAAGTATCGCATCTAGATGTTTTAGAAGTAGATCGAGTGTTGCATCTCCTTCCTCGCCTTCTGCTGCCTCGCCTCGGTGTCTCCTCCTTGCCTTCTGTTGTCTTGCATCCTTCTCAGACTGCGGAGGGGGCACGGCGGGGGCCAGTGGAGGGGGCGCATTGGGGGATGGCGGCGCGGACGCGAGCGCGCCCTCTCCCCTTCTGTTATGCGGGCAAGAATAGGCTTTCGTTGGACTCCAGTTGGTGGGAAGGGATACCGCTTCCATTGCCAGCCCAAGCCCACGTATCGAGTCACGGTTGGCTGGTGTGGGAGCTGCGTCCGGACGCGCTGCTGGGGCCGGACATCGGGACGATAGTCGTCCCTATCCGCTAATGCGAGGAGGGACTTGACACAGTGCCATGCCCACATCTTGATTGGTGAAGCAATGCCACTACAGTGCCCACATTAGCCATGGCCATCACCTGTCCCGCTGTTCAAAAATCATTACAACAACTATATGTCGTTTTTTCAGCTTTTAGCTTATGGTTAGCTAGACTGCCAGAGCTAGTAAAAGTGGAAACAAACAGCGTTTGTCTTGCAGTTATGTTGGAGGTTGTCTTCATGTCTACGAGTCTAACTTGAACTCTATAACCCCTAAATGGTAGTAGAACTCAAGTTCAACTTTTATAACACATTTTGTATTGTTAAATAATCACTCAATTGTGATTATTCCCTGCAGCATGTGACATGATGTGCGTGCGCCCACCATGCTGTAGCTAATTGTTGTCAATTGTCTGGTGGGCTGGTGGCGGCATGACCAATGTTGCTCACTTGTAAAAACAAGTTTAGTGGGACTGCAGGTTAGAGCAACCAAGACTACTGAGTTTAGTAATAAAGAACCTTGTGTCATGAAGTCAGTGACTGTGGGGCTGTTTGGTTGCTCGCCACGACTACGGCTGCCACAGGAACTTGGCCGGTGTTTGGCTTGTGATTCAGTTGTGGCAGCCACAAGATTCTTTGGCTCATTCCTTTGTTAAATTTCGCCACACCTGCGGCGGCCGTTTCCTCTGCCTAAAGTTCGTCGTCGCCACAACGCTGGTGGCCGGTGTTAACCTCTGTGATTCAATGGTTAAACGGTTAATAACTAGATGTGTCCTTAATATCTTACTAATGAAGCACGCTAGGAAGCAATGGTTACGTATGTGTCGAACATGTGTATAATTGGTTACGATTTGATTTGAGTTGTAATTGGTGGCTATGGGTAAAGTTTAAGTCGTACTTTTGTATCTCTTGGTTCATGAATATGAGATGGCATCAGGAGTTGGGAGTTGGTTTGGATAGTTGCGAGGCTGCAGGAGCAGCCTAATGCTGGTGTAACTATTGTTTTTAGTGAAGGAGAGCTTCCATAGTCATGATACAAGAACATAGGCGACAACGGAACCTTGTTAACAAAAAATGTGTCTTGGTGTAGTTCTCGTTCATGTATTTTTCTTCTATATGATGTTTATATTCAGTTAGTAATCCAAAAGTATCTTGGATTAACCGTGCACTTTGACAAGTGCTATTAGAGCCATAATCATAAAAGAAGACCATGTAGAGGTGCAAGAAGATGTTCCACACTTCAAAAAACTTGCATAGGTGCGTCTGGCGAAGGATGTGGCACAATGTGGAGCATGGTGGCAATCTATGGCTTGATCGGTTGAGTTAGAAACTTCAAACAGGCGGCTCAAGCCGTGCAATAAGTCAGAAGGCAAAACTAATTCACCCTGTTTGCTTGAACTTATCAACCCGGCTTATCAGTCATGGTATAGTATTTTTTTTTTTCACAACAAAACAGCATCAGTCGTCTTATTAGCCGTAAAAACCATCAGGACATGAGATTATCGGTCGCTGTACTTGACCACCACTTTTTTCGCGATCGTACCGTGACACGTTTTTCATTAAGCAAAAGAAGATTATTCGTTACACACTATCCCGGATACGGTAATCCCACGATTACCGGTGATACGCATCAAGCACGAGGTTGTGATTACACAATGATCATTTTGCGACGTAGCGTCTAGCTTGCGCCGTTACTCATAGAAGCGACATTAGCGACATTAGTTGCCTGTATCCTGCCACGCACCAATCGTTGGATTCGTCCGCGATCTGCTGGAGCAGCTGTGCCGCCGGCGTCGCCCTCCCGTTGAAGGTTCTGGCGTTCCTTTCCTTCCAAAGCGACCAGCCAATGAGGAAGAATAGTGAGTCGAAACCTCGACGCAAAGGCTTCGGTACCCGCTTCCCGTTAGTGAGCCACCGCTGCATGGAACCCTTCTCATTGACGGACACCAGCTCCTCCAGATGCAGTCGCCGTAGGCACGATGAACAAACCTCTCTGCTGAACACACAGCCGAGCAGTATTGACCACCACTTGGCACCAGTCTGGTTGTGTTGGCGAGGCCGTCGCTCGCGGCTCCCTCTTCTGGACACAACATCACGAGAATATTTCCACTTCTTGCTACAGTACATCTAGTTTTAACCATATGATGTAAATGTAGCACTAAAATCTGTCGAATGTATATTTACATGACGCAGCTCGATCTATAGCTGTTCCTATGCGCAAGAAAACACCAATCAGGCCAAGTATATATATATAAAAAAGAAACTGTTTCAATCTGTACACCGTCTAGAGTCATCTAGGCACGCATGGTCACCGTGCAGGCCGGGGCAAAGGGTACCGCAGTGCAAGATGTTCCTCTTTCCTGCAACCAGAAACCCATCCCAATCATTTCAAACGCAGCCATATTTGCAAACAATGAGGCTCTGAACAGTGAACACAACAATTCCTGAATCGTGAGTGCAAACTGAAGGTGCTGCGATGGATTTGCAGTCGCAGGGCAACTCACAGTGGAAAGACGAGGCAGAGCATCGTGAGGAGCAGCGCCAGCAGGAGGCAGGCCAGGCCGACGATGACGTACCCGCGGCCTAGGAAGCTGTTCTTGCCTCCCAGCACACCCGCCGTGGACAGCACCAGCGCCTTCTTCCCACCGAAGCTGTACGTGTTGTAGTTGTTCTGCATCGTCACCGTTATCAGCTCGCCAGCACGGAGGTCCACCTGGATCCTACCGTACAGCTTCCGGAACGTCGGCAGCGCCGCGGTTCGCATCCACACGATCAGGTCCTCCTGCTTACTCAGCTGTCGAATTCGCAATGCATCACGACTTTTGAATATCAGACTAAAAGTAGTGAACCTATCTACAATTTCAGACAATAGATTATAGAGAGAAGTAGCCCTGCTTTCCAGTAACAAGCTCCAGACGTACTTACAGGTATCCTTGGATCAAGCGCACCGCCGCCGATCAGAGCCCCTTTCTGAAAGTTCCTTGGAAACACCTGCTTCCCAAAAATGTGCTCCCTTTCGCTCCTCCACGAGATGCCTCGCTTGTGAACCCTCAGCGCCTTGTTGCCACGAGCGAAGCTGTAGGTGTCGTTGAACAGGCTCCAAGCTACCAGTCCACAGGGGACGACGGGGCTCCCATGCTCAGTAGCTTCAGGCTTGCAATACTGCGTGTTGTTGGCCTCCTTAGGATTTATCAGCTGCTTGTCGTTACGGCTCTTCACATACCTGTGTTTTCCATTCCCAATACGTGTTCTTCAGTCCAGAGTCCAGAGCAGCTTGGCCTCTATGGAAATTCGTCAGTGAAAAATGAGAATGGGCGTCACGTTAGTTGGTTTTTACCTTCTGTGGTTCTGGTAGAACTTGTCAAGTTGATAATATATGTAGATTGGGTGCTTCATATCCTTAGGAACCTACAAAGAGAAGAGTAGTCTCTTATCGTATGAAAACCTTCTCCTTGAACTGAGAACAGAGAAGCGTTTCAAATCCTTTTTAACTTTTTTTTTATTGATGATAACTGTTTACCTTGAGAATCCTTGTGCAGGTCTTATCTATAGATGGAGTTTGGATATAGGCAACTTTGTTGTCAAGCATGTATCCTGGTATGCATGAAGTTTCATATTGATAGACCACTTCAACAACCTATTTGAAAGCAGAAAATTACAGGAAACTTGGATTCTCAGAACCGGGCTCAGATTTCAGGTTTATATATAATAATGCACATCACAGCTCAAACTTACCCTGTTTGAGGCTGCAATGCAACCAAGGCCAATCAGGATAAAAACTATGCCCACAAACAGAAGTACAGGAATAACCTGATCGCATTGCCCAGTGTTAGTTACAATAGTCATCATCATATTCTGAATTTCTAAACCACACTCATGTTGAGAAAGAACTGAAAAATGAGGTATGATGAATAGACAGACAATCAAACTTACTGTCTGAGGCGCGAGTATAGGCTTGCAAGCTGGAAGCTGTTGCTGAGTAAACGGATGATCTTCAAAATCAACAGAATAGAGTCATAAACATAACAAGTACTTGTTTCAAATTTAAACCACAAAGATAATGCCAATAGATAAATTACTTTAGGCTACTTTTGCTTTATTAGTCACTTCATTAAGAAAAAGCTTTATGAATTCACGATCGCCTAATCTTGGAAAGAGAGTTTATTTTCTGGTTTGAAGCACATTGAATTCTGTTTATGGGGCAAACATCCCAGCCATCAAAATCACTACAATTCAGGCTGGAAAAAGAAATATATAGAATTCTGCTTCTTTATCTGAGGAGAGAGAGATTACACTGAGGCCTGTTGCGCTTCTTCATGGTGGCTGCCGGGTCATCCTGGCTGGAGCTCGGTCCGGCCGTATCGCCATTCGCCGGCACCATTGCTGTCCCTGGTGAAGAAATTGTTTCGATGAAGACTCCAGTCCTGCAAGCTGGAAGAGCTTTGCCCCCAAAGGCCAAAACGTTAGAATCAAACAAATGGGGATATACTGGTTTCAGAAAATAGCTTTAGCAGGAGAGTACAAAAAGGAGGCAAGGCATTAATCAGGTTTGGGAGTAGAGACGAAGCAATGAACTAAAAGAATGGACAGACAACCTGTCCTTGTGAGCCTCTTGGAAACCAGAAAGGTAAGGATCACCTAACCCAACCGTCCACGTCACTTTCCTCCTCTGCTCAAGAAGACTTTGGTGTTCTGTTTAGGATATTATTATTGGCTCAACCTTGTTAAGTAATCTGGTGCTTTCCTGTGTGAACGTACGGCAGGGGCAGACGTCGAAAGGACTCCCTGCTACTGCATTGTAACCGCTGCAGGGGCATACGTCGAAAGGCTCTCCTGCTGAACTGTAACCACAGCAGGGGCAGGCGCCAAAGTCAGCCCTGCTGTCACATCTAGTCACTGTAGCAGCTTGGCAACCTAACATATCTGTGTATTAGGATTAGATGGGTAGAGTTGTATATATAGTTTTCCACTGCAACTCAGTAAAAAAAGCGAGTTCAGTTTTGTCATCTCCTCTGCAGAGCTTCGGACAACGCTGGTGCTTGTGCTGTGTGTTTGCGTGCTCTGTTCTTCCTTCCTTCTTCTACCTTTAGCCATAGTGTGTGGTCAGAAATGCTGGGAAGTGATCGGCTCACCCGTTCCGAAGATTCAGGGGCCAACAAGTGATATCGAAGCCGTACAAGCGCCGTCGCCGGACTAACTGCTGGCGATGACGGACGGTTTGGAGATGGGCGACAGCAGCGGTGCTGCCGTGGCTGCCCAGCCACGACAGGAGGTCGTCGTGCGCACAGTACGGGAGGTCAGCGGCACCAGTTGGCCGACGCTGACTCGCACCAACTACGGTGAGTGGGCGGTGACCATGAAGGTCAAGCTTAGAGCCCGACGGCTCTGAAATGCTATTGACAAGGGCACCGACAACGAAGAAGACAACATGTCAGCGTTAAAGGCTATCCTCGCTACTGTGCCAGCAGAGTACAGGGAGCCGTTGGGGACGAAGAGCTCTGCTAAGGAGGCGTGGGAGGCCATTGCGGCGATGCGCGTCGGTTCCGACCACGCAAAGAAGGCAATAGCCCAGCTGCTGAAGCAGGAGTACGCCAACCTCAAGTTTAAGGATGGTGAATCGGTGGAGGACTTCTCTCTCCGCCTGCAGATGCTCATCAGCAAGTTGAGGAGATACGACGTCACCATCGACGAAGAAGAGGCGGACTCCAAGTACCTCCACTCCGTGCCGATGAAGTACATCCAGATCGCTCTTTCCATAGAGACGATGCTGGACTTATCCACCCTCACCATTGAGGATGTGATAGGCCATCTGCGGGTGGCGGACGAGCGCATGGAGTAGGCCACAGCAACGACGGACAGCGGCAAGCTGCTGCTGACAGAGGAGGAGTGGGCTGCCCGGAGTAAGAAGTCCGGGGAAGCCTCCTCTAGCCGCGGTGGCGATGGCAAGCGCCGCGGCAAGGCTTCTTCGGAGAAGAAGAAGAAGGTCGACCCCAACATTTGTCGGCGCTGCGGAAAGACGGGCCATTAGGCAAAGGAGTGCACAAATCGCAAGCAAGAGAAGAAGGCTGAGGCTCATCTGGCGCAGGCTGATGATGATGATGAGGCTACTCTCCTGATGGCGATGTTCTATGCACTGCACGACATTGAGGCCAAGGAGAAGGGAGAGGGGATGGCGGTGGAAGGGTCTAGGGAAGGCTCTGAAGGCTATCCACCTCGATGAACCGTGCCCAAGTCCACCTTAGACATGTGGGCGACGGACAGGAACAGCGGTGGTACCTGGACTCCGGCGCCAACAACCACATGACGGGCTCCAAGGAAGCCTTCTTCAAGCTCGACGGCAACATGACCGGTACGGTGAAGTTCGGTAACGGCTCAAGGGTGGCGATCCGAGGGCGCGGCACCATCATCTTTAGGTGCTAGAACGGTGAGCATCGCGCGCTAATGGATGTATATTACATCCCGCAGCTGCGTTCAAGCATCATCAGCATTGGCCAGCTGGATGAGCGCGGCAGTGAGGTACTGATCAAGGACGGTGTCCTCAGAATCAGGGACCGAGAGCAGCGGCTTCTTGCTAAGGTGAAGAGGTCCCGAATTGGCTATACCTGCTCGACCTCAAGGTTGAGCAGCCCATCTGCTTGGCTGCACGGCACACGGAGGAGCCATGGCTGTGGCATGCCCGGTATGGACATCTCAACTTTGACGCTCTTGGTTGGCTGGAGAAGATGGTGATCGGGTTGCCTCACATCGAGCACACAGGCGAGCTGTGTGACAACTGCCTGGCCGGAAGCAACGAAGGTCGTCGTTCCCGAAGACGGTGAAGTATCGCGTGGTAGAGACCCTCGAGCTGGTCCATGGTGACCTCTGCGGGCCGATCACGCCGGCGACGCTCGGTAGGCGCAAGTACTTCATCTTGCTGGTGGATGACTGCAATCGGCACATGTGGATGCAGCTTCTGACCAGCAAGACCGAGGCGGTGGAAGCAGTCAAGAAGTTCAAGGCGCGCGCGGAGGCGGAGAGCGGCAAGAAGCTGCACATGCTAAGGACTGATCGCGGTGGCGAATTCACTTTAGTGGAGTTCGTTGCGTACTGCGTGGATCAGGGTGTGGTGCGACACCCCATCGCGTCGTACTCGCCACAGTAGAATGGCATGGTGGAGCGGTGGAACCAGACGGTGGTCGGCATGGCTCAATCCATGATGAAGGCCAAGGGCATGCCGGCAAGGTTCTAGGGTGAGGCGGTGACCACGGCGGTGTTCATCCTAAACCACGCTTCCACCAAGGCCCTGAAAGGTAAGACACCGTTCAAAGCTTGGTATGGGCGCAAGCCAAACATGTCCTTCCTCGAGACATTCGGCTACATCGGCCACGTCAAGAAGATGAAGCTGGTCCTCACCAAGCTGGAGGACAGGAGCACACCGATGGTGTTCCTAGGCTACGCGGAAGGTACCAAGGCGTACCGGCTCTACGGCCCACACGGAGGCAAGGTGGTTGTCTCACACGATGTTGTGTTCGATGAAAGGCGGCCTGGGATTAGGACAGTTCGAGCACGGGGGAAGCTGGCGGCATCACCAGCACCTTCATCGTCAAGCACTTGGTCATCGACGGTGGTGGAGATGCTGGAGAGGAGGTGCCGACCACTCCAGCAACAGAGCCAAGCACTCATGGGGCGGTGCCGAGCACTCCGGGAGGGGCGCTGAGCACTCTAGGAGTGGTGTCGAGCGGTTCTGCAATGGTGCCGACCACTCTAGGACGGGTGTCGAACACTCCTGTAGCGGAGCCGAGAGGTCCTACAGTGGTGCCGACCACTCCAGGAGTGGTGACGAGCGGTCTAGGAGTAGTGCCGAGCACTACAGCCGGGGTGCCAAGCACTCCAGGTGCTATGCTAACTCTAGCGGAATAGGGAACTCCATCGACGCCGATCAAGTTCGCCTCACCTCTAAGCGACATCACTGAGTTCGTGGATGTCTTCCACGACGATGACGAGATGCGGTTCCGTAGGCTAGACGACATCATCGGCGACACAGGGCCCTTAGGCCTAGCGGGTCGGCTGCTCAATGACCTAGAGCTGCTTCTTGTCAGTGCAGAGGAACCACCCACATTCATGCTGGCCGAGAGCAACGCAAATTGGCGACGGGCGATGCTAGAGGAGATGAAGGCGATCGAGAAAAATGAGACTTGGGAGCTCGTTGATCCACATCCAGGATGCCATCCGATCGGCCTGAAGTGGGTGTACAAGGTCAAGAGGGACGAGCGCGGCGCCATTGTCAAGCACAAGGCGCGCCTCGTCGCCCAAGGCTTTGTCCAGCGCGAGGGCATCGACTTCAAGGAACTCTTTGCGCCGATAGCGCGCATGGAGTCTATCCGACTGCTGCTGGCTTTGGCAGTAGCGAAGGACTAGCGTGTTCATCATCTGGACGTAAAATCGACCTTCCTCAATGGCGATCTAGCGGAGACGGTCTTCGTCAGGCAACCTCCGGGTTTCGTCGTCAAGGGAGCGGAGCACAAGGTGCTCCGACTGTACAAGGCGCTCTACAGGCTGCGGCAGGCCCCGTGAGCGTGGAATGCCAAGCTTGACTCCACGCTAGGCGAGCTTGGGTTCACATGGTGCGCAACCGAGCACGCGCTCTACACACAGCGACGGGGGAAGGAGGAGCTCATCGTCGGCGTGTATGTAGACGACTTGATCGTCACCGGCGCGCATGCGGAGGACATCGACAGCTTCAAGCGTGAGATGGCAGCTCGTTTTCGAATGAGCGATCTCGACGCGCTCTCCTACTACCTCGGCATCGAGGTGAGACAGGGGAAGGATGCGCTCATGCTCGGTCAGAGCGCGTACGCCTCAAAGCTATTGGAGCAGAGCGGCATGGCTGAGTGCAAGCCATGCGTGACTCCGATGGAGGAGCCACTAAAGCTGACGAAGGCCCAGCACCGCGATGAAGGTAGATGCAACACTCTACCGGAGCATCGTCGGTGGTCTGAGCTACCTAGTCCACACGAGGCCGGACATTGCGTTCGCCGTGGGCTACGTCAACCGCTTCATGGAGGATCCCCCAGAGGATCGCTGGGCCACGGTGAAGTGGATGCTGCGCTACATCAAGGGTACGGTGGATCAGGAGATCGTCTTCCCCAAGACCAGTGGAAGTAGGCTGCATCTCACTGTGTTTAGCGATGCAGACATGGCGGGGGACATCGACGGACGGCGGAGCACCTCTGGTGTGCTCATCTTCCTCGGGTTGACTCCAATCTCATAGCTGTCGCTGAAACAGAAGGTGGTGGTGCTGTCCACGTGCGAGGCAGAGTACGTGGCGGCAGCCACAGCGGCGTGCCAAGCTGTGTGGCGGCGCCGACTGCTGGGCGAGCTGACCGGTGTGGAAACTCACCCACCAGCACTGATGGTGGACAACCAGCCCGCCATCGCTCTCGCGAAGAATCCGGTCCTCCAGGACCGGAGCAAGCACATCGACGTCAAGTTCCACTTCCTCAGGGACTGTATCGATAGAGGGCAGATCGTCATTGAGTTCGTCAAAACTGATCGGCAACTCGCGGACGTCCTCACCAAACCGCTCGGCTGAAGAAGATGGTCGGCATGGAGAGGGTTCTAGGGTTAGCAGCAGGATTATGGAAAAATTGTTAAGTAATCTGTTGCTCCCCTATGTGAATGCGTGGCAGGGGGCAGGCGCCAAAAGGGCTCCCTGCTGAAGCACTGTAGCCGCTGCAGGGGCAAGCGTTGAAAGGCTCCCCTGCCGCACTATAGCCATAGCAGCAGGAGCAGACACCAAAGTCAGCCCTGCCATCACATCTAGTCATTGTAGCAGCTTGGCAGCCTGACATGTCTGTGTACTAGGATTAGATGGGTAGATTTGTATATATAGTTTCCCACTGCAACTCAGTAAAGAGAGCGAGTTCAGTTTTGCCATCTCCTCTGCAGAGGTTCGGCCAATGCTAATGCTTGTGTTGTGTGTGCGCACGCTGTTCTCCCTTCTTTCTTCTACCTCTAGCCATAGTGTGTGGTCGGAAACGTCGGGAATGGTTGGCTCACCCGTTCCGAAGACCCAGGAGCCAACAAAACCTAAAACCTGTGTATTCGTATTATTCACTAAAAGAGGGAAGTAACCAACGGAACATCGCTGGAGGCACTTCATACATAGGTATCACAGCCAACGCAACAGCCAAGGAAATCTCACAGTGCAACAAGTTTGATGGAGGTCTCATAGGTAAAAGAAAGTTTCATTGGTGTTGCTATTTCCAATGTCAGTAAAGAAATCTGAGCTAATTACATGGGGCCCACATGACAGCTCCTATTTGCTCACAGTTTTGATAGAATAAAACAGAAGAGTCTTCAAAATTTACAGAACCACAGACCAGAAACCAGGGAAGGAAGGTGTGATACGCAAAATATCAAGAGGGACACAACACCATCTCCATCCAAGCTTTGGCTAGAAGAAACTTACAATGCATACTTCAACCCCAATAAAATTAGATAAGTTTTAAGGTGAACAGCTTCTGAGAGCAACATCCAGTACAAAATGTTGCAGTCCATTAATCTGAAGAAACGCAACACTGAGCAGTGATTGAGACACCGTCGGGGGCGACATACGGAACATTGACATGTCATCCTCAGTATGCTACTCAGCTCCTGGTGAACTCCCAGCCATGTCCTTTCTATGCCTAACTATCTCAACACCTAAATAGTCGATAATTCCTTGTACAGCAACATGGGGCTTCTTCACTTCTACCCGGACAGCAGATATTTGAGAGAACTTAAACAATGTGGCACTCGCAATACGGTGAGCCACTGACTCTAAAAGATTCTGAGATGGGCCTTCAACCACATCCTTGACAATCCTGCAGAGCACAGGCACAAAATCAGGACTTTGCTGACATGAATGTATGAAGTATTGAGTCAGGAAGGAAAATATGCCCAACAACAAAATATACGAGTACCGTTACCTGTAAATATCTGTGTAGCTAACCGTATCAGAGATGCTGTCGGTTTCGCCAGCGGTGCTCAGATCCATCCAGGCATCCACGTCCACAACAAACTTCTGGCCCAGAGTCTTTTCTTCTTGTTTGACACCATGGAAGCCATGGAACTGCGAGCCTCTAAGCACAAGCTTATCCTTGCCAACCAACTCCCTTCCAGCCATAATAAGAGGACCTACTAGAAAGCTCAGTCAGTCAGGTAGCAAAGGAAGACCCCACTTTCCTGCATTCAGATGGTTAATAATGAGCTTAGTAACCTGCGGCGGCGCTTCTTGTGAATTGGTTGTGTTGGGAGCTGAAGGATGATGTGTGAACCAAACCCAATCTGGGACTGGGAGGTCGCTGCCTGACAGCAAAGGAGGAAGGTGTAGTGGCTGAGGTGGGCATGCAAGGCTTGTCCCCTGAATTTGCCCG
Source organism: Miscanthus lutarioriparius (assembly GCA_904845875.1). Lineage (NCBI taxonomy): Eukaryota > Viridiplantae > Streptophyta > Magnoliopsida > Poales > Poaceae > Miscanthus > Miscanthus lutarioriparius. The sequence continues at coordinate 25,493,861 of CAJGYO010000003.1, forward strand.
CATGGGCAGGCGTGCGATCTGACGAGCCCACTGGGTGGTGATCATAACAGCAGGGGGAAGCCACGACCCACGAGCTCCTAGCTTGGCAAGAGGGATGGATGCTGAGACAGAGCAACAGAATCGTCAGGCAGCAATTACAAGCAATGCTCCCATGGTCAGCTTCCTTAACGTCGGGGATTTGCAGTATGTTGTTAAACTTGACGAATGAGACCAAACGGAGCCAACAACCACACGATTCGCACCGTATACATTTTGAAACAAATAAAAAAAAAGAATAAGATGGATTCGCAAAGGATGGATTCGACCAGACAAACCAATGGGAAAAGATTTTTCGCGTATACCATTATAAAAGATCTGTCCTCTCAAGCCTCTTTCGGAAAAATTCAGTGGTCTTGGTATACACTTCGAAGGACCTGAAAAGACAAAATGCCTGACCAGACAAACCAAATAAAAAAACTGGTTGTAAAATCTCAAAAAAAATATGATGATTTTTCGCTGCCGCCCTGCCAGAGGAGAGCACTTTAGGCGTTAGAGCCTGAACCGACGAGGAGGACCAAAAAGTCAAGTAGCTGAAGGATCTTTTATAATGGCATACACGAAAAAAGTAAATCTCAAAGCGCTGCCGCCCTGCCAGAGGAGAGGAGGGAGCTGAAGGGAGAGTAGTACGGTACCTGAGGATGAGAGCCCCTACGAAATCTCAAAGCGCTGCCGCCCTGCCAGAGGAGAGGAGGGAGCTGAAGGGAGAGTAGTACGGTACCTGAGGATGAGAGCCCCGAACGACGGCTCGACGAGGTGGACCGCCTGGGCTGGACGGCGCGGCGGCGGCGGCCGAAACACGACGCGAGGAAACGAACAAAGGCGTCCACCCGTTCTTATTCCCGATTGCTCCCGGGCAAAGATATTATCTTTCACACATAGCGAGATTCAAGCATTCTGCAAATCTTTCACACGTATTATCTTTCACTCCGAGATTGTACACAGGGTGCACTATTTTCGAAAAATTCATCCTATCACTTTAACGTTATGATCAATCTCACCCACTGATGTCAACTCAACTTAGTGCATGTATATCGTTGTTATCCGTTTTGCACACACAAAGCTGCTGCTATAAGCACACGGTTTATCAATCAAAACTTCAGGAACCGCAATCATCAATCAGGATACAGTGGAACACAATTGCTACCAGTGGCATGCCCTAGCCACAAGGACTTCCGTATGCGGCAGTTTCAGTTTTCTTTTCAAGATCGTCGTACCGCGACGCACTGACGCCCTTCTGAATCTGGCTACTTCAAGCAGGCTGCATGTTCACCCCATCAGGCAGATAGTTACTGCACAAACAACTGTAGCCTCAAAATTTCCCCCTTGGATTACAAAAGCAGCTGCCTGGAAGGGTGATTCTGCTAATATGCTTTGACAAAAAAATGCATGGATGATGATGAGGTAACAACTCTGGATTGCTAAGGTACAAATGAATGATGAGTTGAGGAATAAAACATCTGGTTGCTTTTATTGAACAGCAACTAGAACCAGGCCTCCTGCCAGAGTCACAGTAAAAATTAGCACCACAAAATTCTGGCCATCTCAACTACAAACAGAATCTACAAATCTTTGGTGAGAACGCACAAGGGTGCATGTTGTACATTCACGCTTCTCGCAGTTTCATCCCTCATGTTACAGTGCTACAGAAAACCAAGAACAATGTCTACACAAATAAGAACTTTCAGTGATAAAAATTTAAGGATTCGAATCTACTACAGCTATGCCTACCCGGTGCCAGCCACAGGACCTTTCCTGGTTTTATCAGCGTGTGGCAGTTTTTTTATTCTTTCTTGCAGATGTGTTCAACTTAACTGAGAAGGAATCGAATCAGGGCCTTTCCTGGCAGTTTCCACCAACTGGAACAGCAGGATCGAATCAGAAGAGAACAAGATCCTCTTCGAAATGAACTCCGATGTATGAATGCCGAAACATAAGCGCCTTCACAAAGGAGAAACCCAGGCTGCCCTATTTCTCAGTTTGTTGCATGGAGACCAAGCACATGGCATGGGAGGCTCCTATTGCAACGGAGATGACACGAGAAGGGCCCAAAGCTTTATCATCGTCTCTGAGGAAATTCACCTTGACTGGGAGTGGCTGAACTTCTGGCAGACCAGGGACGCCTAGCTGGCAGTCTCTTGCATTTCCCCACATGTACAAGTCACCTTTGTCTGCCCAGACAATTAAGAACAAAAGTAAGTTCATGTGTTGTTTACAGAGAGGAAACTTGATTATCTGCATTTAGTCAATAGGCGGCATGATGTAGAATCACAGTAAAGCAAAGCAACCAAGATCCACAAAGTAGATCAACCTCATGCCAGATAAAAGTGACCTTTATACAACTTAAGCAGTCCATATTTTAGTTAAAGTAAATGCACTTCTTTAGCATTTCCTAACAAACTAAACGATACCACAAACTGCCATGAAAGAGATTTTCTCTGTCATATTCTGAATTAAAGGGTGTGTTCATCGCTAGAGTCGTATTCAAAATACAGAATCTCATTCAGTTTGCATGTCATCATAGGTGGTATATCCTTTGACATTTCCTGCTGATCACCAGCAGAGACATTTATTAGGTTTTTGTAGACCAAGATTTTCTTTTCTAGAATATTTTTAGTCAGCTACATAAGAAATGATAGATAAGTGAAACCAACAACCACATGTCAAGAGTAACTCATAGAACAACGGAGTACTGGACAACTAAGAGAAGAGTTCTCTGAATTTCACCTGATATAGCAGCAGAGGTTGATCCTCCACAGGCTATATGGACAATTCGCTCATCAGACAAAGCTTTGAGGGCAAGTGGGATTCTATGATTTTGAAGGGTGGGATGCCCAAGTTGTCCATGCCCACCATGCCCCCAAGAGAGAACTTCACCTTCATCTGTAACAGTGGTGAGACATTTCATAAAATGATATAATGCTATGGTGCAACAGCCAGTGTACTATATAAGGTGTTCACTACAACTGCAGTTTGAAACTAATAGTTAATATGACTGAAACAAATCTCTCTCTTTACAAATACAGTGGCTTTCTGTTGGTTCATGTAGGTTCTAAAAAAAGTTTGTGAAAGATCAGACTTTGCAGGTTCTAATAACTTACCAGTCAAAGCTAAAGAATGGTATCCACCACATGCTACTTGGATTACACGGATACTTTTCAGACTAGGGACAAGCTGTGGCCTCCAATCACTGAAATTGCTTCCTCTACCCAGTTCGAAGTTTGAATTTGCTGGAAATGATACACGAAATGCAAATATTCAGCACATCAGTAAATTGATAACAGCCATAAGGGAAAACTGAAGCTGATAATAAGTAAATGAGGGGTGCAACCAGAACTTAACAATTAATTATCCTACAGTAAATTCAAAAAAAAATGAAGGGATGCATTCCTTTGCCATCAAACTTAAAAGAAAAACAGGATAAAAAGGTGCAGACTCTAGCATCATGACAATTGGAGAAGGAATAGATGCACACCAGTTCAGGAATGTTTTGCCAATGCTCATATTGGCTTTGATAATTTAAAGTGTCAATTTAGGAGGGTGGCCAACTGAAAGCATAAAAAGGCATGACAGAGATTCTGTTCACCTGGATTGAAGCAGCTTAACTGCACTTCAGGGACAATAACAAAATCATCTAATCTATGCCTGATAATGATATGAAGGGTCTGGATATGCTAACAAACACTGGCTATTTACTGCTATGCTAACTGGACAAAACAACTATCTACCAGTAATGTGTATGGCAGTATGAGTTGTTGGATGATGTTTAGTCAGAGTCTAACCTCCCCAACTCCATAACTGTCCATCTGAAGTAAGAGCCATTGTGAAGAAGCCACCACAAGCTACAGCAGCAACTGGAACAGGCAATGCATTCACCTTGGAAGGAACACTGAGGGAGCCAGCTTCACCTGGACCACCTCCACTCCCAAGCCCCAGCCTACCATCACCTTCATCACGACCCCAAGTGTAAAGTTCACCTGTTAGCAAAGTGCAACGATCAGAGACGAGTAGTTTCATTTGCAGCAAAGACCATAACGGAATGACTAGTGATATTACCACCATCTGATTGCAAAGGACGGTATCAGATGATTCAAAACTATAGTTTACAATGAGTGAATCAGACCGACCTGAGTCGGTGATTGCTGCAGTATGCGCTCCACTAGTAGAAATGTGTGTTATCTTCCCTTCCCATGGACCATTAACTTGCCTTGGCAAAAGCTCCCTATGGTATACATAGTGCCCCAGAGCTCCAAACCCACCATAACCCCTGCAGACTACAGTAAACTGAGTGATGCAGCAGCCACATCCATCAAAATGCAATCCATTCGTCACAAAGTTTCATTCATGGAGTAATAAGAGACTACTAAATTAACTATCTAATCACATGAAGTATACATACTAAACTTTTCGATAGCAATCTTCAAATCAGCAATGTGGCAGTTTCCTCACCAGGTGAAGACGTCACCGGAGGTGGTCAGCGCGGCGGAGTGGATGCCGCCGAGCGCGAGGAGGCGGAGATCGCGGAGGTTGGGGTTAGGGCGGGGCACGAAGGCGGAAGACTCGTCACCGACGCCGAGGCGGCCTCCGTCGCCCTTGCCCCACACCCAGGCGCCTCCTTCGACGAGGAGCGCGGAGTGGAAGAGCCCGCAGGAGATCCCAACCTCCACTCCAGACGTCTCCCCTGCAGAGGGAAGGCGTCCGGGGGTGGGCGCAAGGCGTGGGTCTGATTCGGGGAGAAGGAGGTGGGCGACGGGGGATGGGTAGAGGCGGCGCTCCTCCTTGCCGCCGCCGAGCTGTCCGGAAGCGCCACGGCCCCACGAGAGGAGGGAGAATGGGATGGTTCCTTCAGAGTAGAGGGTAGGGGTGGAGTTGGAGGCGGACGAGGAGGAGATGTGGCGGCGGTGGGGGAGGAGGCGGCGGAACATTGCCGCCGCCGGCGGCGCTTTTGTTTGGCCTGCCGCCTGCGAGAGACACAGGGATTTTAAACTTTTTTTTGTCATCCTCGCTTTCCTTCGTTTTTGCCACTTTTGTGCGCGTCTCTGCTGATTGCTATCGTGAGCGGTAACTCTCTTATGTTTTTATTATTTTTTGCTAAAGTGTACGTGTTAGCGTGGTAGAAAGCCTAAGAACCCTAACTTAGCACGTGAAATGACCATGCTGTCCCTCGCTTCCTTCTTTTATCTCCAGCCGGCCCAGCTCCGAGTCAAACCCAGTCCACTCCCCCTTCTTCCCCACTGGAGCAACCGCGTCCATTCTTCCTCCTCTCACCCATTCTCTTCCCCAGCGACGACAACGGTTGATCCTCGTCCCTCGTGCACCCCATGGCTCGGAGGACGGAGCTATGGAGGTACGACCCCGGATACCCACGACAGACCACATGGGCTGCGCTCTCAGGGGCGATCTAACCCACAAGACGAAGTCGTGTGGGGCACGACTCTGCTCGGCGTCTCCCACAAAACATCTAGAAGATATCCTGAAGATACTACGAGATCTGTTAGGATATGTATGATCCCAAGATTCTTATAATCAGTTATTACTTTCCGGTTATCTCTCAGATCCCGACTTGTAACCCTGCTACCCGGACTATATAAAGGCAGAGGACCCCTCCAAACTCACGCAATATCATACGATAGCTAATATAAACCAACAGACCACAGGAGTAGGGTATTACGTTATACTGATGGCCTAAACCTGTTTAACTCGTGTGTCTCTGTTGCCTTCTTGTTTTTGATCTCACGCTTCTCTACCGATCAATCTACCTTCGTGGGATATCCCTCGGAGGACTGTCGATGATATTCTGTCGACAGTTGGCGCGCCAAATAGGGGACTACGTGTTGTTTCCTTGTCGAACAAGATGGTTTTTCCATAGGCTCTTCGTCCCTCCCACAACCCAGCCAGATCTTCATGGTCGGATCGATCTCATGGATCATCAACGCTGACGGAGTCGGAGAGCTCCTCGAGCCGGTGCAGATCGATTCTACGCCGATCACCCCCGCACCTGTGACTGCAGATCCGATCTCGGAACCACCTCCGAGGTCGTCTTCATCAACAACTCGCCGCCCACTTCCTCGCTACTAGAGGAGGCAGATGAACAACGACGATCTGATCGTATCAATCGATCAGGTTGGTCAGAAGTTCACCGATTGCCTCTCCATCGCCGAATCGGCTCTAGACACTCTAGTCCAGCGCCGACCACCCTCCGATCCAAATCTACCGGGCTGCTGCTCGGAAAACTCCAGAAGTTGCGGCTCTGCACTTCGGGCTCACCAACATCGCCGCCACCTTCCAAGACGCCCTAAGAGGCAAATTTGCCGACCAGGTGGGAGACATCCATCCTCTCGCCGACCAGATCGCCGACCAGCCTCCGCCGGCCGTCAACATGCTCCACGTCGCCCAACGCTCTGGAGCGTCCCTCCAGACCATCCCGGAGGAGAATTTAGACTCCGAGTCCTAGGGCTCTACGGAGACCCTCGCCAAAACCTTCATCGAAGCAACTTTCTCTCCCTCCGTTCCGTGGTGGCGCAATCTTCAACGTCAGCGTCGACAGCCCCCTTGGAACGGTGAAACCGAGGAGGAACGCACCGCTCATGAGAACCGGAACGTCAACCGCGCACAACGCTGAGCAAACAAGATTACCCTTGCGATGGCCGAGCAACAGCTTGACTCGCAAGAAAGGCCACTCCAGCGCAACCTCGACGATGAGTTTCTCCGCGTTGACGGCCACGACGTCTACAAGACTCCAAGCGCCAACCTAGCCATGGCCGCCAATGAGCTCGCCCGGCTCCCACAGACACCGGAGGTCGCCAAGGTCGTCGTAATGCTTAAAGCGGTGCATTGTCAGGTCAATGAGATCCGCCAGGAACAAAGACCTTCATACTCCACAACTTTGATTCACCAATCAGTCGCCACAAGATTCGATCGTCGCCCAAGTCACTTCACCAACCAGCGCCGCGACGACAGGCAACCCCTCCAGGGCGGAGCTAGGGGTAACCGCATTGAACATCACCGCCAACCCGACCAGGAGGTCGACCAGGACGTCCGAGTGCACCTCAACAATCTTTGAGATGCACGACGATGCATCGACGAACGCCGCTTCAGTCACCATGAAGACAAAGTACTCCACCGCCAGGAGTATGAGCAAGAGTACAGTAACCCAAACTTAGCTCTCGAGCCGCTCACCGACGGCAACGTTGCAGACGATGGCGTCGATAACCCCGAGGGACCCCAAGCATTCACAAGGGCTCCAAACACTTCAGTCGCCTCGTGGTTTCAAAATCACTAGGGTCGAGCCCTACGAAGGAAGGATGAACCCAACACAGTGGCTATAGGATTACGCCACTGCTATCCGAGGGCCGTCGGAGGAGACACCAGTGTCATGGCGAACTATTTTCCCGTCATGCTCACACCGCCACCCATGAGCTGGTTTACAAGCCTTGCCCTGGACTCCATCGAATCCTGGGAAGGGCTGAAAAAAGTCTTCACCGACAATTACATGGCTACGTGCACTCGGCCGGCACCAAGCATGATCTAAACCGCATCAACCAAAAGCCGTCCGAGCTCCTCCGCAGCTACATCCGATGCTTTTCTGAGAAGAGGAATTCTATTCCAAACATCACGGAAGCCGAGGTCATCACCACCTTCATCCGAGGACTCCATCACCGTGAGCTTTGCTCTAAGTTCAACCACAAGCCGCCCACTAGGATTGGCGAGATGATCACAACCGCCAACCAGTACGCCGACGCCGAGGAAGCCGAGGTGCGCTTCAATGAGGATGCGGGCACTCATCGCCCAACACGCTGCTATGACGACCACCTCGATGACCGATGCCACAACGACCGCCGCTTCGACGACCGCAATTACCATCGTGACAGCAATCGTGATTGGCCAAAAGAGCCCAAGTCTGGTCAAAATCGCCGTCGTCGGCCAGACCACATCGTCGCTGCCGTCAATGAACCTCGCGTCAAGCGCAACTACGACAAGTAGTACAAGAAGATCCTTGACGGCCCATGCCCTCTCCATAAGAATGCCAAGCACAAGATGAAGAACTGCCTCGGTTTGGCTAAGGAGTTCCAGGACAAAAAGCTGGACGATGACACCAACGATGGATTTGGAGGCCACCAACCACCTAGGGGCAATAACAATGCCTTCTAGGACCACAACAAGGTGGTCGCCACCATCTTTGGGGGCCTCGCCTCCACCGAGAGTAGAAGAGAATGGAAGCTTGCCGCACGATGGGTGCTCGCCGTCACTACGGAAAACGCCACCGCCAACCCCAGCTATCGCCCATGGTCTGATGTCCCCATCACCTTCAAAGAAGGCCGACCAAAGGGCTCATCCCCAGAGATCGCACGCAACCATCCATAAGGTGCTTTTTGCTGGCACGACGGTGGTCGTGCTTTGAATCTCCTCTTCGTTGGAGCCCTAAAGGAGCTAGGCCTCGGGTTATCGATCTCACACCTCACCCTCCTTTTAGGGTGTGGTCACAGTAGGGCCTCCAAACCGCTTGGGAGATCACCCTACCACGCTACCACGTCCGAGCACATCAACTTTATGTCCACCGATTTCAACACCGCCTACTACCACGCCCGGCCAAGTTTTGGCCAAGTTCATGGTCACCACTCATATCTCAGTCTTTGAAGATGCCTTCGCCTATAGGAATCCTGGCCCTACGGGCCAACCTCTCCATCGCCTACGCCTGCGAGACAGAGAGTCTTGCCCTCGTCGAAGCTACCGACCTCTCCATCCAGATGGCTAGCATGGTCACCGAAGCCAAGACGGTGCCCGCCGACGACATGGAGACCCCAGAGTTGGAGCCTCCTCGCGCCTCCGCCAAGTCCAAGGAAATCAAGGAGGTTGGCCTCGGCCTCAATGACCCCTCCAAGACCGTGAAGATTGGGGCTCACCTTGACCCCAAATAGGAAAGCGCGCTCGTCTTCTTCCTACGTGCCAACGCCGACGTGTTTGCTTGGAAACCTACAGACATGCCGGGGGTACCACAGGAGAAGATCGAGCACTCCTTAAATATCTTGTTGACCACCAAACCGATCAAGCAGAAACTCCATAGATTCGCGCCAGACAAGAAGGAGGCTATTAGGGTAGACATAAAATGGCTCTTAGCTGCCAGATTCATAAAAGAAGTGTATCATCCTGAGTGGTTAGCAAACCCTGTTCTCGTTCGAAAAAAAGAATAAAGAATGGAGAATGTGCATTGATTACACTGATCTTAACAAATACTACCCCAAAGACCCCTTCGGTCTGCCTCAGATAGACAAGGTTGTAGACTCCACTGCCGGCTGCGAACTGCTCTCCTTCCTTGACTGTTACTCTGGTTATCACCAGATCTCCCTCAAGGAAGAAGACCAGATTAAGACGTCGTTCATCACGTCCTTCGGTGCGTACTGCTACACCACCATGTCCTTTGGACTCAAGAACGCCGGGGCGACTTATCAAAGGGCTATTTAGATGTGCCTCAATCAACAAATCGGCCGCAATGTCGAAGCTTACATCGACGATGTGGTCGTCAAGTCCAAGACCACCGATGATCTTATCGCCGACCTCGAAGAAACGTTCGCCAACCTTAAAAGGTACCGATGGAAGTTGAACCCTTCAAAGTGCATCTTTGGAGTTCCATCTGGTATACTCCTGGGCTACATTGTCAGCACACGAGGCATTGAGCCCAATCCTGACAAGGTCTCTGCCATCACCAACATGTAACGGCCAACATGCGTCAAGGATATACAAAAGCTTACAGGCTACATGGCTGCTTTAAGCCGCTTCATATCACGCCTCGGCGAAAAAGGGCTACCGTTCTTCAAACTCCTCAAGGCTTCCGAGTGTTTTTCCTGGTCGGAGGAGGCAGACATAGCCTTTGAGCAGCTCAAGTTGTTCCTAACAAAACCTCCGATCATGATGGTGCCACGGCCAGACGAAACTCTCCTGATCTACATTGCCACTACTTCTTGTGTCGTCAGCACAACCATTATGGTCGAATGCGAGGAGGCTAGGCACACCTATAGGGTGCAACGTCCGGTATATTTCATCAGCGAGGTTCTCAACAATCCCAAGATTCGTTATCCTCAGGTCCAGAAGCTGCTATACGCCGTCCTGATTACTTCGCGCAAGCTCCATCACTACTTTGAGTATTACAAGATCACCGTGGTCACTGAGTTCCCTCTAGGGGACATCCTACGCAACAAGGAGGCCAACGGCCATATCATCAAGTGGGCTGTCGAGCTCGGCACTTACTCCATTGAATTCAGAAGCATGCCTACCATCAAGTCTTAGACGCTCGCTGACTTCGTCGTTGAATGGACCGAGATCCAAGAGGCCATCGCCACCACCTGCCTCGAGCACTGGGTGATGTACTTGATGGTGCCCTTTCAACGGTGGGTGTCCAACAACGCCACCGACCAAGATAAGCATGTCTCTCCGGATACACTTTTGATCCAACAACGCCGAATATGAAGCATGTCTCCACGGACTCATGTAGCCATTGAGCTCGGGGGACAAACACGTCATGGTATCAACTCATACTGGTCATCAACCAGCTCAATAAAGACTGGTCTTGCTCCAGTGAGAAGATAGATGCATATTGCGTCGAAATCAGGAAGCTTGAAGGGAAATTCTACGGTATCGAGTACCACCACGTGGTGCGCGATCAAAATCAACTCGCCGACCACTTATCCAAGTTCCGCCGGGGGTCTTCGTTCAAGATTTTCTGGCGCCATCCATTAAGGAAGATAAGGAAATTCAGGAAGTTCCCCCCGCCGAGCAGCTGGTACTTATGGTACCTCGCCGGCTACCGATTGGAGGGAATAATTCATCAAGTACCTCTACAGCTCTGAAGTACTCACCGATAAGACTGAAACCAAACGCCTAATTCGTCGAAGCAAGCATTACGTGTTGGTGGATGGTAACTTGATGAGGAAAAGTGCCAAGGAAGGGATACTGCAAAAATGCATCACCCAAGAAGACGGAGTGAAGCTACTTCTCGAAATTCACTCTGGTTCCTGTGGCAACCATGCGGCCTCAAGAACACTGGTCAGCAAAGCTTTTCGAGCTGGTTTTTACTGGCCCACGGCCATCTCCGATGTAGAAGACCTCGTCCGACATTGTGAAGGATGCCAATTTTTTGCCAAGAGGCCCTTTGCATGCTGGGGACTGGATATGATTGGGCCTTTTAAGCCAGCGCTAGGTGGTTTCCGGTACGTGTACATCACCATCGACAAGTTCTCCAAGTGGATCGAGTATAAACCGCTCGTCTCGGCTACTGCAAAGAAAGCAGTCGAGCTCTTTGAAGATATCATCCACAGATTCGGTCTCCCAAATAGCATCATCACCAACCTCGGAACTATGTTTACTAGCCATCACTTTTGGGACTTCTACGAAGACCGGTGCATCTCCATCAAATACGTCTCCGTTGCCCATCCTAGAGCCAACGGCCAGGTCGAACGGACGAACGGCATGATCCTTGATGCCCTCAAAAAGAGGCTATATCAGAAAGAAGAAAAGCATCCGAGCAGATGGCTCAAGGAGCTACCAGTTATGGTCTAGGGACTACGCACTCAAGCTAGTCGTAACACCGGTGTGTCTCCATATTTCTTGGTCTATGGATCAGAAGCCATACTACCAGCGGATATTGCCTTCCGAGCACCTAGGGTGGAAAATTATGATGAAGAGCAAGCCGCAGCTGTTCGGACAGAGGACGCGTCAGGAGGGCCGAGGAAGAACGCCTAATCACTTGCGTCCGCATAGCCAAATATCTAGAAGGCTTGCGGAGGTACTACAACCGCGACATCAAAGGTCGTTCATTTGCTATCGGCGACCTCGTTCTCCACAGAAAATAAAAAACCAAAGGGATGCACAAGCTCTCCTCCCCCTGGAAAGGGCCTTATGTCGTCAAGGAGGTTACCCGACCAGGGTCTTATCGCCTATGTGACATAGACGGAATCGATGTCCTCAACTCATGGCACATTGAGCACCTCATACGTTTCTATCCTTGAAACACCCCAGATATGTACTCTTCACTTTATGATGAATAAAGTTTTGGTCTCCATAACTTGTCTCCACTTTTTCTCCATTGTGGTTTAATCTCCGCTTACGGTCATCAAGCTCTATGCTACTCCATAATGAACTCCAATACGAAATCGCCATAACTACGCCGACCACGTTTCTCCAAATCTCCAATGTTTTCGCCAAACACGTTTTCTCCAAATAGCCGAACACGTTTTCTCCAAAATCGCCGAACACGTTTTCTCCAAAATCACCGAACACGTTTTCTCCAAATCGCCCGAACATGTTTTCTCCGAATCGTCAACGTATTTTGCCACGTGTTTCTCCAAATTGCCGAAGATTTTTTTTCCAAATCTCCAAGATATTTCGCCAATCAGCGAAGCAGCATACGTTCTGTTCTGTTCTCTATGGAAAAGACCCAGTCTCTGATCTCTCCATACACGTGCTACGGGCTCCGTGCTCTGCGTTATGAGTGGTCGGCTGTGGTTCCTTGGTCATGCTGTTCCTCCTACACGTCCATGGGCTCCGCGCTCAACGTTATGGACTATGGGCAAGCCAAGGCCGAGAGCTCAGTAAAGAACTAATTGCTCGGACGCCGCTTATACTACATTTATCTCCAAGTTATTTCGCCAACCGCCGAGTAGCACATGTTCCGCTCTGCGCTTTATGGAGAAGACCCAATCTCCGATCTTTCCCTACACATGCCACGGGCTCCGCGCTCTGCGTTATGGGTGGTCGGCTGACGGTTCCTTGGTCATGCATGTTCCTCCAACACGTGCACGGGCTCCACGCTCGACGTTATGGGCTATGGGCTAGCCGAGGCCACAGGGCTTAGTAACGAACTAACTGCTCGGATGCTATTTATACTACATATAATTGCATTAAGGCTATTACTACATCGATTTTTCGCCACAAATACAGTCAAGCTGCATAAACATGCACTTTATGACATTTATACAAATACATAAATGTTTTCTGCACTCTCACGCGTTCTAACTACCCTCTAAAGATGTTACAGACAATACCCTCCAAGCATATCACTGTGCTCCGCCATCACCGTCCATCTCGCTGAATAGGTCTATATCGCCGGCCAGCTTCTTTGCTAGCGTCCTCCACCTCATCCTCCAGCTGCTGGGTCTCCGCCTCGCTCAGCCCTTCGGCGAACCCGCCCCCTATCGCCTAAAGGTCGATGGCTGGGTAGTGGGACCAAACCACCACAAGGGTGTGAGTAGCGGCGGTGAAAATGGCATCGCGGTTGAAGCTCTTGAAGTTCTCCCATGCTGCCTTGCACCTCTGGATGATGGTGTCCGAACGCTGCGGCCTAACGTCGGGCTAAGGAGCAGTCTCTAGGTCGACGCAGTCGAGCACTGGTTTAACTCCGGCGAGTATGGCGTCGAACTTGTCCCTTTGTGTCCTGGCCTCCTACACCAGCACATCAAACCGTGCCTTGACTTTATGATGATAGCCTGCAAGCGTTACAAGGTTCCATCAAACAAGAAAACCACTTCAGCAGTAACTCTGACCAAGAAGTATTCACCTTTCAGCTCCTCGGCCAGTTTGTCTGCTCGCTCTGACTCCTTCGTCTTCTCCTCTCAGAGTTGTTCGAGGGCCTTGTGTAGCTGGCCGAGCTCCGCGTCTTGCTCTATGAGCACAACAGTCATCACCAAAGGTATAACTATTCAACAATACAAAGCACATTCACCGATACGACATACCTTTCTTCTGCTCGGAGACTTTCCATAGCTGCTCCAACTGCTCAGAAGCACCCGTCAGTTGCTCGGAGACAGTGGCCAGCTGCTTAGACTTGCACCATACCTGCTCGGTCGCAGCCGCCAGCTGCTGGTACAGGACCCCCTTTTGGTATTCTAGGTCCCATGCGTTGGACTCTACAAGGTCTCACTCGTGCTGGGCCCTCTAGATGTTTATCTCCATGAGGTTCATCCACTTTAAGTTTTTTGTTCTCCTCGGCGAGGGCTCCAACCACTTTATTAGTTGGTGATGCTGCTCGGTAGTCCGAGTTATCCCCTACAAATGCACAATGATAATGACGAACTCTGATCTCCAACGTCGAAGACAAGCTCTCCAGATGTAGTACTGACCTCAATTTGTTTCATCACGCCGGCAACGGTGGACTTCAGTCTCCTCATCTCCCTGGTGGTGTCCTCCTCCTCGACAACCACCACCTCATCGCCGTGCTTGTGGAGGATTCGGATAGATTAGGGTTGAGGTTCAGCACGCTCGATCTCTTCCACCTCGTCCTCCTCCGCCGCAGCTAGATGCACCACTTGGGGGCTCGGTCGCCAGATAGCATGTCCGACCACGCCCTCTGATGTCTTAGGTAGGGCCGCCTGCTCCTCCAGCACCATAGGCCCCTCCGTTCCGAACACCGGCGCGACATCGGTGGCTCCAGCGTCTGCTTCTGAAGATCCGGTGGCTTTCGCCATTGCCCTGGGCACCGTCGCCGATCCGTCAGCCAACCCGTCATCGCCGCCAAGTCTGCCAGTAGCTGCGGTTGCCTCCTTTGCAGGCTGCTGAGCAACTAGGGACTTTGGCATGGGGTCTACCGGCACCTTTTCTGCTCTGAGACCATCCTTCGATTGCTCGACAGTCCGGATGGGCGAGGTCAGATCCTCCACATGCTTTGCACTGCATCAGATCATCTCGTCAGTCACCAAAAAAGCTAAGAAACGACAGCAAAGAAACTCCAAGGCACATATACTTACGGTTTGGTTTGCCGGTACAATTTCTCAAACCGGCGCTGCCTACTTGAGCCCCCAGGCGTGGCCATGGGGTCAACTCCCATGCTTTGGGGTGGAGGTGCCGCCTCCTCCACCGTCGGTCTCTGTTCTGCCCATCGCTCTAGGACTTCCTCCGCATGCTGCTCGGGGACTCCCATTGCCTGCTCCACGGAGGCCTTCGATGCCTACTGCACAGGGACTCTCCTCGCTCGCTGCTCGAGGACTTCTTTGCCACCCTTTGATTGTTCTTTTGTGTGCCTGTTGCGTGGAGGTGCTTCAGTGCTCGATGGAGCAGCCACCGGAATTTCGTCGCCATCCGACCACTCAAACACCGTAGTCCTTTGGGTTCGAGTGGTCTGGTCGCCACCAAGCGAGATGTCACCCGGGTTTGAGGGGAGCGGCGGCCGCCATCTTTCTCTTCTTCTAGGCCGGCTCGTCTACTCGCTGCTCTCTTCCCCTGGATTTTCTTCGACACTATGGATGGACTCTCCGATGAGATGCTAACAGTTTGCTCCTCTGGTTGCACCGGTGGCGAGCATCTACTCTCTTCGGCCATTTGCTCCTCGGCACGCCCGAGAAGTACACCGCCCTATCCTGTGAGTGGATCTTCGTATAAGTGAATCAGTCCAATGCTCGGAAATGACAAAAGGTAACAAACATCAGGAACATACAACTAAAATATTTACCTAGGGAGGCAGATTCTTGCAGTTAAAGGGCTTCGTATACCCTGACATGCTGAATGAGGCAAACGGAGCGAATAGATCTACAGCCTGCTCTTCCACAATGTCCCTAGACAGCATCTCTGGCCTCTCTTAGGTACCATTGGTTTCCCCCTTGAATTCAAAGGCGGGGTCGGCTCTCTCCTTGCAGGGCTGAACACGACGCACTATAAAGCTCGCCGCCACCAATCCACTATTGGTCTTCACACCCTATATTAATCTAAGGAGCTCCCTCACTTGCTCCATATCAGTGCTGCTTGGCATCTCCGACTAGCTCCTCTGGCTCTCCGAGATGTGGTCGGTGTCGCAGTGGACGACGGGGTGGCTCTGCCTCATGTAGAACCACCTAGCATTCCAGTTCTTCAGTGATGTGTTCAGCAGAACAGTAAGGTACTCCCCCGCCATTCCATCGTGCAGCTAAAGGTATACTCCACCGACCACCTTGGAACCACCGCTGCCTCTCTTCTTCAGCCAGAACAAGTGACGGAAGAGGTTGAAGTGGGGGAGGATTCTGAGATATGCCTCACAGAAATGGATGAATATAGAGATGTGTAAAATGGTATTTGGGTGGAGATTGCACAGACTAACCACCCAAAGTTCTAGCAAATCCCTCAGGAATGGATGAACAGGAAATCCCAACCCACGCCAGAAATAATCCTCAAATACCACCACTTCATCGGTGTGAGGTGTTGGGAAGGGCTCATCGAGGGTCGGCCACCATCCGGTGGTAGCACGGTCAAGAAGAATGCCAGCTTCCACCAATATGTTGAGCTCTGCTTCTCCCATTCACAATGGCACCAATTCTTCGTCACACTGCTTGCTTGGCGCTCGCCTTCTTGGGGCTCATCTTCTTCGATTTGGTAGCTCCCTTCTTCGGCGCCATCTCTCAGATTTGATTAGGGTTTGGCGGTGGAAGCAAGTGTGGATGTGAATCTAGAAATGTGAGGGCTAAGGAGGAAGATGAAATGGCAAAGTGGCAAAGGTGGGAACGCGGGATGCGGCGGCGCAGTTATAAAGCACTTTACCCACCCTTTCGTATTCGAGGGTTTTTGGGGAACTGTTCCCACGATTTACGCCACCTCAAATTCTCCGTAACAGCAAGGTGGGCCATTACCTGGGCCTTCGCGTAGCCCCAACCTGTATTGCTGATTTATCTCCACAATTTGTTGCGGCTCGCCGAATGCTCGCCGACATATCCGCCAATCGTTACTGCTCAGTAATTACTACTGTACAGCCATTACTCCGGTGTTTTCTCCACGATTCTGTTTTCTCCAAGTTGATTGTTGTTTCTGACCCTGGCACCACGTGACCACATCACCTACTGTTAGGCTTGGGGACTAAGTGGGCACACTTCACCTTACGGTGAATGTGCTTTTTGGGGCTACGCCCGAGGATTGGCTGCCTGCTCGACTGGTTTTTTATTTTTCTTCTGCTTTGGACCCTGGCACCACATGACTACGTCATCTACTGTTAGGCTCAGGGACTAAGTGGGCACACTTCACCTAGCGGTGAAGGTGCTTGCTTTATTCTGGAAGACTCCACGCCTCTTGAAGCTAAAGAAGGTTATCTCCTTTTCTCATAGTCGGACTCTAAGTGGGCACACTTGGTCCACTGCGAATAAATTTTTGATTCTAAACTTGAGCTCCTTACACCCTTATGGCAAGCCGTATTTGGTTCATATTGCTCGGTGATAGTTCACGCTGCTCGACAACTCATCACGGTGGTCGGACCATGAGTTTGACTACTCGGCCCTGTTCGCACCTGCTCAGACAAGCTCAAGACGGTGTTACACAACGGGTACAAGGCGCTTGGGGACTAGCTATGGGGGGTATGACCCCGGATACCCATGGCAGACCACATGGGCTGTGCCCTCAGGGGTGGCCCAGCCCATAGGATGAAGCCTTGTGGGGCACGACTCTGCTCGGCGCCTCCCGCAAGACATCTAGAAGATATCTTGAAGATACTTCAAGATCTGTTAGGATATGTATGATCCCAAGATTCCTGTAATCAATTATTACTTTCTGTTATCTCTCAGATCTAACCGACTTGTAACCCTACTCCCCGGACTATATAAGACGGGCAAGGACCCCCTCCAAACTCATGTAATATCATACAATAGCTAATACAAACCAATGGACCACATGAGTAGGATATTATGTCATACTGATGGCCTAAACCTGTCTAACTCGTGTGTCTCTGTTGTCTTCTTGTTCTTGATCTCATGCTTCTCTATCGATCAATCTACCTTCATGGGATACCCCTCGGAGGA
This sequence comes from Miscanthus lutarioriparius, assembly GCA_904845875.1. Classification (NCBI taxonomy): domain Eukaryota; kingdom Viridiplantae; phylum Streptophyta; class Magnoliopsida; order Poales; family Poaceae; genus Miscanthus; species Miscanthus lutarioriparius. Next base: position 25,511,635 of record CAJGYO010000003.1, read on the forward strand.
CTGCTGATGATATTCTATCGACAGGAGCCCTCTTCATCAAGGAACATGGCATCGTGGGCTATCAAGGAGGAAGACTCCAGGAAGGAAACTAGGCTCTGATTGTGTGTTCCACATGCAAGAGAGAGGGTAATCGAGCCGATTGTGAGAACAACGGAGAATAGCAACTAGGGGCGTGTGTTCTTCAAGTGCCCCAAAAATATGCCCGGGGTAAGGGTTTTCCTTTATCCATTTTGAATTTTCCTTGGTTTTGGGTTTGGGTTTGGATTTGGTTGAAGACCCCTAACTGTTGGGCATTTTGCAGATGGATGGTAGATGTAGATTCTATGAATTCTAGAAAGCGTACTTGAAGAAGCTGGTGGAGTTGAAGTTTGTTGTCATTGATCTTGAAGCTGGCCTGGGTGCAAAAGAAGTAGAAGAAGCTTGGAGATTTGGTGAAGAAGAAGCATAGTTAAAGTGTGCTGGAAAGAACAACATGGAAGCCAAGATGGATGCCCTGATTTCTTCGCTTAAGATGTTGATTTAGTGTTATTTGTTGTATGCATTGTTGCTATAATGTATGTGTTCAAGTGAATGGTTGTTCTCAGTAGTAGGAAAATGTATGCTGAATATGTTAATGCAATGGAAATGCTATCTTATTGTGTTGCCTATTGTATATTGCATCAAATGGTTCTTTTGTCATGACAATAGCCAAAAATTTTATGACAGCCAACAAGATGATGAAATTGATAGAAATTTGCATACCAAGCTAATCCATTATCAGGTTCTGCAGTTGCCATACACAACTAGTCCATACATAACATGTCTATACTGGCAATGACAGCCATAAATTATAGGTCCATACTAACACATGAAAGCCATACATATCCATACTGGTAATGAAAACCTTTTCTTCATGTTATCCATCAAATGCCTAAAGCATTCCCTCTGCTCTGCCCTTGAGAATGCATGTTTAACTATAGCCTCTAGACCCTTGCAAGCATCTATGCACATAGCTAGTTTGTCTAATGAACCAAGTGCCTTGCCTAACTGCTCCATGAACCAAATCTAGTTCTCTTTGGTCTCAGAATCAAATAAACCAAATGCTATTAGGAACATCTAATTATGCCCATCTATAGCATTGGTTGCAGGCATGTGTCCATTCCACTGCTCATTGAGAGTAGTGGAATATATACTAATGTATGGCCTGCAGCCCTCTAGGAAGCCATCTATACTACCCTTGAATGCACAGAAAAATCTACTGAAATGAACCTTCTTGCCTACTTTCATAATATTTATCTCAACAACACTATATGTCGGATATCTATACCCAGGTATCTGAGCCAAAGGATTAAGGAGCGTCATGTTGCTTCATCCGATGGTTAAAGGCGCAACAACGGCCTCGTCCGACTCCGAGGGCAAAGTTTCCACCTCGTCCATTCCCCAGGGGCTAGGCCACGCCTCATTCGATGCCGAGGACGAGGTTTTCATATTGTCCGACTCTGAGGGCGAAGTTTTACGCCTCGTCCGACCCCTAGGGGCTGGGCCATGCCTCGTCCGACGCCGAGGATGAGGTTTCTTATCGTCCGACCCCCAGCGGTCGGGACACGTCTCGTCCGGTTCCACGAGGAGGGCCCCGCCTCGTCCGAGCCTCGGGGGTCGGATTCCGTCTTGCTCGGCTCCTAGGGAGAGATTTCCGCCTCGCCCGATCCTTGGGGATCAGATCTACTACCGAACCAAAGCAGTGGTCCCAGGGTAGGGCTCGAACCACTTCAACCACTACGGTATGGAGGCGCACGCCCAGGAGCACGTCTCGGACGTGCCCTGATGCAACTAGCGGTCGCATAAGGCCATGCTAGGAAACTCATGTCGCCCATCGCGTCAACAGGCCAGCACTGTGCTGCCAACTCACTACCTGAGCACCAACCAATGTCAGTCAACCAAGGTTAGTTGACTGGCGCTGTACCGCCAGCCCCTTGTATGGCCTCTATCAGGGAACCCTCTGACCATTCCGTCCGCTTGGATGGGATAGAAGACAAGAATGGCGCGCGATGCCCGCACGTAAGTTGCAGCGACCAACGAACCCCTGGTACAATGCCTCTACCACCACGATCTATAGGGTTAGCGGGACCCACACGAAGAGGAGGGTGGTATACCCTCAGGAGCGTTGTTTCTTTCTCTTTTTCCTCTTCCATTCGGCTGTAACCCCTGCGTTCCCTTGGCTTATAAAAGGGAAAGCAGGACATCCCACTTAGGGCATCGATTCACCGCACCGCATCAGACATCGAGCATCGAGCAACCAAACTTGAGACTTGGGAGCTATCTCCCTCTCTCACCAGTTTATAACTCCCTACTACAAACTCAGTGTTGGTAACATGAGCAGCCCAAAACTGGACGTAGAGACATTTGGCCCAAACCAGTATAATCCTTGTGTCCTCTTAGCACACCATATGGGTCTGACATGCAATATACAAATTTACTAGCCGGTGTTTACTCAAAACACCAACAGTTGCCACGCCAGGTAGGGGTCTTTTGTGCATTTCGACATCAACACCAGGCCTTGGATGGCTAGTCACAGCATCAGCTAGGTCCCGGGCGCACACGTGCGCTTTGGAGACCTAGACTTCATCATCATGGCGGAGGGAGAGCTAGCGCGAGCGACCATCATTGTTCAACCCTTCCACTCCACCAGCCTCAACACGATCACCGAGGCACTTGAGGAGCTGCAGCTACACGCATTGGAGGCCCGCGCCCTCGGAAGCGACATGCTCCTCGACTTTGACTATGAAAGGTTGGAGCATCAGCTCGGCATCTTCCTAGGGACCCCAACCGTCCCAGGAGGACCTGCGCCACCTCACCTTCTCATTCGCCAATGTCATGACGCAACTTACCGGGGGAGAGCCAATCTCCCCGGAATATCTCATTTGGAGCGCCCCGACAGTGCTCCTGTTCGGTCTCCACAACGCCACAGAGACTATTGGCCACCTTGTGGCGCAACGCATGATTCCATCCCCCGTGAGCGATGAGTTCGTGGGGGTGATCGAACATGTCATGGAATCTTTCCATGACCTCCTCATAGAGGAGCCAGAGATGCTCTCTAGCTCTAACTCTAGCAGGGGAGCCATCACCCCTCTCGTGAATGCTTCATGACAGGTACCCCCGAGGGACATGTCGAGAGCATCCATGAGGAGGAAGCTACCCTTGAAAGCATCTAGGCCCCTAGTTGGGTTTTAGTGATTAATGACAATACGTGATTACTGTGACTAACATGTGTTTTGCAGAGGCAATTAAGTTAGGTCATGGTAATGAGATCAATTGGGCAATCATGATGGTCATGCCCCTATGATGGAAATCATTTCAGTTTTCAAAGGATGGACGACAAGGTTAAGGATAGACTAGTTCTAAGTGCCGTTTGGAGTTGAAGAGACACTTAGAGTAGTTTAGGACTTTGTTTTTCCTTTGGCCGTACTATTAAGGGGGGTATGGACGGGTAGCTTGACCTAGGTGAGTCTAGTGAGTTAGGTGTGGTGCACACTTGCTAAATCTAGCACTAGGTAGCTCTAAAATAGCCCTTAGATCCAATGGAGTAAACTTCATTCACATATGATCGAGAGTTGGAAGTGAATGCAGGGTCAAATACTGACCGGACGCTGACTCAGGGTCCGGTCAGTTCATTTGACCAAGGTGATTTTGTCTAGCATGACCGGACGCTGAGAGGTGAAGTGACTGGACGCTGAGAGCCAGCGTCCGGTCGACTCCAGTAAGGTTCCAGAGAGGGAAAATCATGATCGGACGCTTCTGGTCAGTGCTGAGAGCCAGCGTCCAGTCACACTTTAAACACTGGAGTTCAGGGTGAACTGACCGGTGCGTCTGGTCAACATGACCGGAGCGTCCGGTCACCCCGTAGAGGCACATAACGGTTCGTTTTTCGGCCGGTGTTATAAATACCACCTCCACTCATGTGTGGGGGTACTTTTGCTCATTCCAACAGCTAAGAAACACCTTAGAGAGTGCCAAGAAGAGCAAGGTCCTAGTGAGGTGATTGAGATTTGAGAATCTCAAAGAGAGCCCTCATTAGTGACATCAAGAGTGGCAAAGTGTGCGTCCACCCTTCTCATTAGGCTTGTCATGGTCAAGTGAGAGTCCGTGCTTATTACTCTTGGTGATCGCCATCACCTAGATGGCTTGGTGGTGATTGGGAGCTTGGTGATCATCCGGAGAGCTTGTGGATGACCCAACTCAAGTTGTGAGCGGTTGTGGGTGATTCACCGCGACAAAGAGTCAAAGAATCAACCTGTAGAGAGCACTTGATCCTTGCGCAGATCAAGGGGGAGCTACACCCTTGCGTGGGTGCTCCAACGAGGACTAGTGGGGATTGGTGACTCTCCGATACCTTAGCAAAACATCACCGCGTTCCTCCTTCTCTCTTTACTTTGAGCATTTACTTTGAGCAATTCAATTCTTATCATGTACATTCCTAGAATTGACATGCTAGAGTAGGATTGGAACTTAGGGTGCTAAACTTTTGTGTGTTAGATCAATAGAAACACTTTCTAGGCACAAGGGGTTAATTAGGCTAACCATAGAGTTTAATTATTGCAAAGAAATTTAGAATTAGCCCAATTCACCCCCCTTCTTGGGCATCTTGATCCTTTCAATTGGTATTAAAACCTCATGCTCATGTATTTATGCTTAACCGCCTAGAGAAAGATGTCTCACGGGGATGGACCTCCTCCTATCTTTGAGGGGGATGATTTTCCATATTGGAAAATCCGCATGGAGGCATATCTAGAAGCTTTAGATGTTGAAATACTTAGAGCCGCCTCACAAGGTTTCCCAAAACCTCGGGATGCCGCACACCCACAAGGCGATGAGTTGAATTACGAAAAATGGAATGCAAAGGCTAGAAACATCATATTTAGAGGCCTTTGTAAAGATGTGTTCAACCGGCTGAGGAACCACAAAGACGCCCATGCACTATGGTTGGACGTTTGTGCGCTCCATGAGGGAACAAAGAGTGAGCGTGAGTAACGGTATCATCTTGTCATGAAAAAGCTTAACTCTTTTAAAATGCTTCCTAAAGAATGTGCTAATGAAATGTATTCATGTTTGAATGTTCTTGTAGAGGAAGTCAATGGGCTTGGACTAACTCAAATGCAACCATCCGATGTTGTAAGAAAGATATTGAGTGTCCTCCCCATTGACAAATATGGGTATATTATGACCGTGCTTCATCAAGGTGATCTTTACACCGCTACACCGACACAAATCTTGGGAAAGATCAATGCTCATGAAATGTACATGCACATCACACCTCAAGATGGCTCATCCTAACAAGAAGAAAGAAAAGGACTTAGCATTCAAAGCTAGTCAAGAGAAGGGCAAAGCAAGGCTTGAGTATGAGAGCTCAAGTGATGATGAAGTTGATGATGCAAGCCTTGCTCTCATGGTGAGAAAAACCGCCAAGATGCTAAAGAAGCTCAACAAGAGTGGCATCAAGTTTGATGGCAAGAAGAAGAAGTTCTTCACTAGCTCTAGAAGGAAGCCAATCTCCGAGATGGATTGCTATAATTGTGGAGAACTTGATCATCTAGCTCACCAATGCACAAAGCTCAAGAAAGACAAGTTCAAGAACAAGAACAAGGGCAAGAAAGATGACTCAAGTGATGAAGATGAGAAGAAGAAAGACAAGCCATACAAGAAGAGAGATGGCAAGAAGGACTTCCACAAGAAGAAGAAGAGTGGAAAGGCATACATCGTCGGTGATTGGCTCACGGACATTGATTCATCTAGTGGCTCATCCGATGATGATAGTGACAACGAGAAGGTGGTCGCCATTGTTATTGACTCTTCATCATCTTCACCACCACCATCGCCATCATCCTCTACACACCTATGCCTTATGGCCAAGGGTGAATGCAAGGTATCAAATGATGATGAGAGTAGTGGTGATGAACATGCTAGTAATGATGATAGCGATAGTGATGATGATGAATATGGATCACCTTCTTATGATGATCTTGTTAAATTGCTAAATAAATACTCCAAGATCATTATAAAGACTAGAGCTAAGAATGACAAGCTAGAAGCTAAAAATGATTCTCTTTTAGCTAAATGTGATATAGCCGAAAAGGCTAGTGTTGAGCTTAGAGAAGCAAATGAAACTATGTCATCCAAACTCAAGGAGCTCAAATTTTCTAAGAAAGAGCTTAAAGATAAACATGATAAACTTGAAAGGATGCATAAAGAGCTCATCACTAGCCATAATATGCTAAAAGATAAATATACTACGCTTAAGATTAATCATGATAATCTTGTTATTGCTCAAGAATATTTATCCAATGAACCATATGATGTTACTAACAATATTGTTAAGATTGATATAGCTACATCATGTGATGATTTGATCATTGAGAGCATTGAGCAAAGTTCTAGTAGCAAGGGCAAGCAAGTGGTTGAGGCCGATGATTATGATGAGTTTGTCAAGCTCAAGAATGACAATGAGAAGCTCAAAAAAGATCTTGAAGAGATCAAAAGCCACAACACTATTGTGCTAGAAATTCTTGATCATGATGATGAGTTGATGCTTGAGAATGAGAAGCTCAAAGATGAAAACAAGAAGCTCAAGGAAGAGAAAAACAATGATGCTCTTAAGAAAGAGAACAAGAAGCTCAAGTTGGAGAAAGAGCATCTCAAGATTGGATTGAGCAAGTTCACTAGAGTCAAGTATCTTTAAAGTGAGCTACTAATGAACACCGTCATGAAGATGGATAGAGGTGGTATTGGGTACATGGCAAACAAAGAGAAGAAGGCTCAAGCTCAACAACAACAAAAGCCAAAGCCAAAGAAGAGTTTTGAGTGTGGATAAGAAGGCCACTTTGCTCATGAGTGCTAAACTCCACCACCACAACCCTTGCCTAAGCATGCTAGACCTTTTGCCTTCAATGCTCACTACATGCTTAGAAAGGATTCTAGTAGAAAGATGAAAGTCATGTTCTTAGGACCCCCAAACAAGAATAGGTCTAAGAAAATTAGGGTTGCTAAGTCACTTACTGAGAAGGTGAAGGGCCCTCAACAAGTTTGGGTTCCTAAAGCTTGATCTCTTGTGTGTATGGTGAACTACACGACCGGTGGAAGTCATTGGGTTATTGATAGTTGTTGCACACAACATATGACCGGTGATCCTCGTATGTTCACCTCACTAGATGAAGAAGTAGATGGACAAGAAAGAATCACATTTGGAGATAATTCAAAGGGCAAGGTTAAAGGATTGGGCAAAGTGGCAATATCAAATGATCATTCTATCTCAAATGTGTTATATGTTGCTTTATTGAGTTTCAACTTGCTATCCGTTGGACAACTATGTGATCTTGGCTTCCAATGCTTGTTTACCGAGAAGGAAGTTGTTGTATCTAAGATGGATGATGATCAAGTGATATTCAAAGGATTTAGATACAACAACCTATATCTAGTGAATTTCACCTCCGAAGATGCAAATTTAAAGACTTGCCTATTCACCAAAATACCACTTGGGTGGCTATGGCATAGAAGACTTTCTCATGTTGGGATGAGCTCACTCAAGAAGCTAATGAAGAATGATTTGGTGAGAGGGTTTAAGGATGTGAAGTTTGAGAAGGACAAGCTTTGTAGTGCATGTCAAGCCAGCAAGCAAGTTGCAAATACTCATCCAACCAAAGCTTTTATGTCAACCACAAGAGTGCTTGAACTCCTTCATATGGACTTATTTGGGCCAACAACATACAAGAGTTTGGGAGGAAATCTTTATTGTCTTGTGATTGTTGATGATTATTCAAGGTATACATGGGCATTCTTTCTTCATGACAAATCCAAAGTTGCATCTTGCTTCAAGAAGTTTGCCAAAAGAACACAAAATGAATTTGAAGTGAAGCTCAAGAAGATAAGAAGTGACAATGGGAAGAAATTTGACAAAACAAACATAGAAGCCTATTGTGATGAAGTTGGAATCAAACATGAGGTCTCCGCAACATATACTCCTCAATAAAATGGTGTAGTTGAGAGGAAGAACCGGACATTGATCACTCTTGCAAGAACAATGCTTGATGAATACAACACCCTTGAAGCTCTATGGGCGGAAAGCTATCAACACCGCTTGCTATACATCCAACCGCCTATTCCTTCAAAAGTTTCTTAGCAAGACATCTTATGAGTTGCTCAATGGGAAGAAGCCGGACATCTCCTTCTTTAGGGTGTTTGGTTGCAAATGCTACATCTACAAGAACCGGTAACACCTAGGGAAGTTTTAATGGCGTTGTGATATTGGTTTTCTTGTTGGTTACTCATCAAAGTCTAAAGCATATAGAGTATTTAATCATGCCACCGACTTGGTTGAAGAAACATATGATGTGGAATTTGATGAATCTAACGGCTCCCAAGGAGCACATGAGAATCTTGATGATGTAGTTGATGAACCATTGAGGGAGGCTATGAAGAACATTCCGGTTGGAGACATCAAGCCTAAAGATGATGAAGATGATGTACAAGTGATTGATCCGCCTTCTTCATCAAATGTGTCACAAGATGGTAAAAAGATGAGAGTAGAGAAAATAAAGACACTCATGTCTCACATGAGCAAATGGTGGTACAAGCACAAGATGTTGATGCTTCACAATCTCCTCCTCAAGTGGTCAATAGAATAAATATACCTCTACTACAAGATCATCCACAAGATCTTATCATAGGGAGTCCATCAAAGGGTGTAATAACTCGCTCACAAAAACTTACTTCATTTATTGCTCATCACTCTTTTGTCTCTTGTTTTGAGCCTACCAAGGTAGAAGAAGCTCTTCAAGATCTGGATTGGATAAATGCCATGCATGAAGAGTTGAACAACTTCACCCGCAATGAAGTTTGGACTCTTGAAGAGCAACCAAAAGGTGCAAGAGTTATTGGAACAAAGTGGGTGTTCCAAAACAAGCAAGATGATCAAGGCATAGTTGTGAGGAACAAGGCAAGACTAGTGGCAAAGGGGTTCTCTCAAGTTGAAGGTTTGGATTTTGGAGAGACCTTTGCACCGGTTGCAAGACTAGAAGTCATTCGTATCCTCCTTGCATATGCATCACATCATGAAATAAAATTATATCAAATGGATATGAAAAGTGCATTTTTAAATGGCTTTATTAATGAACTAGTCTATGTTGATCAACCTCCCGGGTTTGAAGACCCTAGATATCCTAATCATGTTTATAGGTTGTCCAAGGCATTATATGGGCTTAAGCAAGCCCCAAGAGCTTGGTATGAGCGCCTTCAGGACTTCCTCATTGAGAATGGCTTCACCATTGGGAAGGTCGACACCACACTATTCACCAAGAAGCTTGATGGGCATATCTTCATTTGTCAAGTGTATGTTGATGATATCATCTTTAGATCATCAAATGAAGAATCTTGCAAAGAGTTTGGTGAATTGATGTCGAAGGAGTTCGAGATGTCAATGATTGGAGAGCTTACATTCTTTCTTGATTTTCAAGTCAAGCAAATGAGAGAAGAGATTTTCATCTCTCAAGAGAAATATACAAATGATCTTCTCAAGAGATTCAAGATGAATGAATGTAAGTCAATCAAGACACTAATGCCAACTAATGGACATCTCGACCTAGATGAGGGAGGTAACATAGTTGATCAAAGTCTCTACCACTCTATGATTCATATCTTGTTATATTTAACCGCATCTAGGTCCAACATCATGTTTAGTGTGTGTATGTGTGCTAGATTTCAAGCTAATCCTAAGAAAACTCATTTGATTGTCGTTAAAAAATCATTAGGTATCTTAAGCACACACCAAGCATTGACCTTTGGTATCCCAAAGGAGCTAGATTTGAATTAATTGGCTATTCCGATTCGGATTATGCCGGGTGCAAAGTTGATAGAAAAAGCACATCTGGAGGGTGCCATTTGCTTGGTAGATCACTTGTGTCTTGGTCCTCCAAGAAACAAAATAGTGTGGCTTTGTCCACCACCGAAGCGGAATACATTGCCGTGGGTATTTGTTGTGCACAAATACTTTATATGAAACAAACTTTGCTAGACTATGGTGTAGTTCTAGAAAAAGTACCTCTTTTGTGCGACAATGAAAGTGCGGTAAAACTTGCAAATAATCCGATTCAACACTCTCGCACCAACCACATAGATATCCGTCATCACTTTCTTAGAGATCATGCTGCTAAGAATGATATTTCACTAGAAGGTGTAAGGACCGAGGATCAATTGGTGGATATCTTCACTAAACCACTAGATGAGGCAACATTTTGTAGATTGCGGAATGAGCTCAATGTTCTTGATTTTAGCAACTTTACTAAAAGATGAGCTTGTGTTGTCCCTTGCATTGCATTGTAATATACAACATGTTTAATCTTTGTTAATGCATATAGGGCTTGTCTAACATGGTTAAGATAACCGCCAAAAAAATGTGTGAAGAAGCTTAACCTTGGATCAAACTTGACAAGCAACTAGATTTACTTTTAAGTATTGCATGTCATATGCATGAGCGTTGCTTTGTCGTTTATCTTCAATTGCCCTCTTATTGCCTATTTTCTTAAAAAGAATTATAGCCTAAAGTAAAATATTTTTGAAAAACATGAGGGTTTGAGAGAGGTCACTCACATCAGTCTCAATTGGTGTTTGTTTAGATCTTAGTGAAGTTGGGACTTGATTGGGAACAGGCAGCACGAAGGACTTTGAAGATATGCTTTGAAAAAAAAAGAGTGATCGGGCCTGCGCTCGATGTCCGGCGTCCGGTCAGTTCATGACTCGATGTCCGGCGCCTTCAAATAGTGTTCTCCCAGCGGTGAACTCCACTCCGATCAAGTAAAGAAGAAAAAGTCTAGATCGACCGGACTCAGACTGCGTCCGGTCAGTTGGGAAATCGATCGTGATTCCGGAGTTTTGGACTCCGGGAATCGGCCCGGATCTTGGAAGGCGATCCAAACATCCGGTCAAGTAAAGAAGAAAATCACAAGTCAGACCTCGATCCCACCACGCCGACTTCACGTCTGCGCCTCTAGCCGCCGTGCGCCGTTCGGGACGAAACCATAGCACCGCTTCGCCATTTGCGATGCCACTCGAGCCCGTCTTTGTTCCAGGAGTTTTGGACCACTCATGCCCTAGTGAAAGGTCCTAATGGCTAGGGGGGGGTGAATAGAAAATTCTACAACAACACTTAACAAAATGTGTTAGACAATTTTACGGCGAAGGTTTCAGTGTCACTAGCCTACTAAAATGCAAGCCACCTACCACAATTCTATTTTGAATAGTGTATGTCCACACAATAGCTATGATCAAATTAGTGTGCTCTCAAAGACTAACTAAAGAAACGTCAAGTTTCAATCTCTTTAAAGAGCTTGTTTCTTGTTCTGTAAGAGTATCACGTTATACCGCCATGTAGTGGTAGGAACCTTTCAATACAATAATGAATACCAATGTAGACCAATCACCTCGCAAATGATGAACACAATGATCTTTACGCAGGTCCACTTGCTTGCCTAGCAAGCTAGTCCTCGTTACCATGCGATTCACTCACTTGGAGCGCGCTGATTGGCATCACTCGCCAAACCCTCAATAGGGTGCTGCACAACCAACACAAGATGAGGATCACACACAAGCCACAAGCAATTTACTGAAACCTTTTGGCGCCCGTAAGAACCCCTCACAATCACCACGATCGAGTCGAGACAATCACCTCCTCACTCAACGATCCTTGCTGCCCCAAGCCGCCTAGGTGGCGGCAACCACCAAGAGTAACAAGCGAAATCCGTGCAAAACACGATCACTAAGTACCTCTATGCAATCACTCAAGCACTTGGATCACCCCACGCTCACTATGATGATGAGTCAATGATGTAGATGCCTTTAGCTAGGCTCACAAGGTTGCTATGTCAATGAAAATGTGCAAGAGTGTGAGCTTGAGCGCCATGGGGCGAGCCACCATGTTAGAGCCCCACTTGAGCTGTAGCACCGACACCCACGTCATTCCCTAGCTTGCTTGTGTTCTTTCAGCTTGCTCCGGACGCTCGGTAAAACCCGCCATTGCATCTCCACTCCCGAGGCATGTTTTTTTCGCCGATCCGGTCCACCTTAATAAGATCGTGAACCCTAGCCATCAGACATACCGATCCGGTGGTTTTCCCGATTCTTCCTCTTCTTTTTCAATCACTTCTTCACCCTTGCTCAAGTAGCAAGCCCTCAATTCTATTTCCGCTATGGTAAATTGCTTGCTTCCTCAAGGGTTTCGTCCACTAGATCTAAATGCATATGCAATGAGATGAATAATTAAAATTATTTGTATATCCCTATGTGATCACACTCTATTGATCACCAAAATAAAATAGCTCCTACAAGTTATACCTTTGCCTTGAGCTTTTGTTCTCTATTTCTCTTCAAGTTTACACCTTGATCATCTCCATGCTATCACCATTGTCATGTTATGCTCTTCATTTGCTTCTCGAGTGCCTACCTATCTCATGATCACTGATAGTTAGCGCTTATTTCTTCAATTAGTGATAGTTGTTCTTGTGTCCTAGCTTGCTCCAGATTGCATCTCCATGGCTCCAAATGTTGAACCCTAACGTCATAGGTCTTCTCTTCTGATGAGGATCCGAGGCCCCTCGATTCTATTTCTGCTTCCTAAATTGCTTGCTTCCTAGGGTTTCGTATCTCTAGATAAATAATTAAAATTATTTGTATATCCTATCTATTCTATCAAAGAAGCTGGCAACAAGGAAGCACAAGTATCCAGTCCGGTCAACTCTAAGCTCAGCCGGATGAGAGGCCAAGTTCGTGATAGTTTGCGATTATTTCTTGTTAGCGAGAGGTGCTTTTCAGATCCTTGAGAGGAGGTAAGAACGTCGCAGGTGGTCTAGGTGATGAGGATCCGAGAAGGCCCCGTAGCTTACCTGTAGATCCAAAAGGCAAGGCGACAAAGAAGGCAAATGACAAGAAAGCACTTGAGCAGATGTTGAGCCATAGCGTAGAGGGTGGTGCCACAAGAGGAGGTGCTCATGGTTGTATTGCGGTCGTCTTGCTATTGATGACTTGAGCACCTCATGGTGGTCCAAATAGGACAGCCATGGTTGTAGGACGGCGTCTTGCTATTGATGAGAGAGTCGACCTCGGGAGAGGAAGAAGAGGTCGTGAGGAGAGGGACAAGAGGCGAGGAGACAGAGCATGCACCTCAGTCACAGCTTCGATGCTCTGGTCATACCCATGCTCCAGTCACACCGAGGGCAAATACACAACGGAGGGGTTCTCGTCCACCGCCTAGACCACAGGGCCTGCCTCTAGTGACTCATCTAGATCTAAGGGCCACCATGGCTAAGCAGGTTTAGCAGCTCAGATTTTTGGATTTTGAGCAATGGTTCCCACCGAGGAGGGATGACAGAGCTTCAGAGGGCTTCTACACACCACTGCAGGAAGACTTCTATAATGCATATCTCAACAGTGGGGCACTATTTAGGTCATAGAGGGTGTGCAACATTGACTCCATAGTCATAGCAGCCGGAGAGCATATTTGTGGTAGAACCTCCTAAATTATCGGGTCCACATACATCTATCACTGTCCAACGACCTTTGACGACTATGCATATGTTCTTGGTAACTTAAGAAGACTGTCGGGTGTCCTCGGGGAAACCCGAATCATCCACGATTTCCGAGTAGGATCACATTACAGAGTCATTACAGTATTACAACAGTTTATTCAAATAGATATACCAGAGTAAAAATAGCGGAAGTCTTACAATAACATAGTTTACAAACCATTTGTTTCAAACCATACAACTAAGTTCGATAAATAATACAAACCAAAGTAGTGGAGTGGCATTATAACATATTATAGAACACACAAATAAGTTGCCCTGTCCAAGAGCCACACATTTACTTATCGTCATCACATGGAACAACAGTCATGCAGCACAATCCAAAACAGATCTGCTCATGAGCCTCACCTGCAATAAGGGTCAACGAACCCTGAGTACAAAAGTACTCAACAAGACTTAACTAAAATAAGAATTAATAGAACATAGGAATGTAGACTCAGGGGATTCAAGGTATGACTTTAGCAATAATCAAAGTTCTTTTGCATAAAAGCTTTTTAACAAAATTCTTATATCAACATTTAAAACTTCATATGATCATAGACAAAGCTGACACGATCCATATTAAGATCATGAAACTTCATAACCAACACCTTCACAAACCATCCTCAAGTTCTAGTTATTTATCTACGATGATGAACAGAGAAGTGAGTCTCCATAACCGAGGAGCAACGATGATTCGAACTGATTAAAAACCCAGCTGGGAATTCCAGACCACACGACATATGTAGGTCCCTGACTTACATATATCAACCTACCCTCGGATCCTCTAAAACAAGAACGGGTCCGCGCCACCCGAGAATACAGTACTCCACCAATCCAGCCCATTGCCACGTGGGCACACGCTATTCCGGCCATCTCTCCACTCCCAGTGCGTGAGTAGCCATTCTCATAATAGAATAGCCAAGTTAAGGCTTACCGGAGTATGTGGTTAGTACTACAAAGTCTCACCACACATAGTTCAACACCGGTACGGGCCTTAATCGACACAGGCGGAAAGAACCCGCTCACAAGACCTCCAAGTCTTGTGGCTCACACACACTGAGTCCGCCTGGTCTAGATTTATTACTCCACATGCTCATATCCCATGATAACACAAGTAACCAAAGTTCCATTTAAGACTTGCAGGTGACAGGTAATCACTCGACTTTTATTGTTCTAAGCATAGCTAAGCATAACTAGGCATATACGAATTAAAATTGGTAATATGGTAGATACGAAAAAACAAGGTTGGTGATGCATCAATTAGGTTTTCACTTAACTCTTAATCACTTAATGCAGTAAAGAAAAGCAAAAGTGAAATCAATTTGTAAAACACAAGGTAGGTTTGAATGCATCCGGGGCTTGCCTTCGTTGACGGAAAAGTCCGGTTCAGGAGTCGCACCACAATTATCCAACCCGACCTCAACAGATGGATTAACCTCCTCAACCACTTGATTAACTACCACGTGTTCACCTTCGTTCACTACACGTAGTAACAATGCCATGTTTAACATGATGCGAGATACAAAATATGATGCTCGATGATGGATGCAAAAGTTAACAACTTGAATACAACTTTCCTTCGCGGTACAGTTATAAGTCAAACTAACTAGACCTTTTCGTACACCTAATTCAATTGCCAAGGATCCTTACTAACTAATGACCCAAGGACATCACTCAATCAAAAATTCAAACAAAACCTAAATCACTAAAGGTTATTATTTGCTTTTATGAATTAATTAATTAAGAATTATGAAATAAATAAACTTGTTCCAATTGAGCCCAAAATTTTTGTACATGTTCATCTCATGATAACTAAGTGGAAAAACAATTTTCATAATTTTTGCATAAATAAATAAGCCTAGAAAAATCATGGAAACTCATTTATTAATTAATTGAGTAATTTTTATCATATTTAAAAAGTACTTAAAAACAACATTTCATATTTTTCCTAAATAGTATACATCACAGAGAGGTCACCCAAAAATTTTCATAATTTTTAGAGCTCTAAATAAATCTACAAAAAAATAACAAAAATAGACACTATTCATTCATTTCTAAAAAAGGAAAAAATTCCATTGTGAATGCTGAGTCACTGACAGGGTGACCCCACATGTCATCTTCAACCTCCGGCTTTGACTCCGGAGACACGCGCGCTGACCGGCGATAACTCGCCAACGGCGAGACCAACGGCGAAGACAAGGGCACCACGGTGATCACCACAACAAGGTGCAACAATATGGGGCACCAGTTCGACTAATTACGGCAAGGTTCAAGCTTCACGCCGGCCATGGCGGATGCGGTGGCACGGCTGCGCTACGCCGGCGACAGGAGACCGGTAGCGGTTAAATAAATGGCATAGGAAGGATCAGTAGCTCACCCGGAACGTGATGGAGCAAAGAACGAGGTCGGAGAAGCTACGGATACGTTGGTCGACGTTCACAGTGATCCCGGCGGCGCAAGCGACGGTGACGGTGATTTTCCGGTGACTGTGATGGACAAAATGAGCAATCAACCGGTCATAGAGCATCATGGGAACAAGGTGGAGCTGGAGCTACGCTAAGCAGAAGCAAAAGCTCACCGGAGAGCTCTGGGCACGATGACACGCCCGCGATAGTGAGGTTGCCGGCCGCGAGGAAGAAAGGCGTGGACAGCGGGTTCTCGGTGGAGGCAAGCGTCAAGGATGGTTCGGTTGAGTGCGCAAGGAACCAGCGGAGCTGTGGCAAGCATTACCGAGGATTGGAAGGCACTACGGCGATGGCAAAAGCTCAACGGAGCTATGGCAATGGCGGCGGCGGTGAAAACAGAGGGGGAGAGAAGAACGACGACGACAGCGTCATGGCATTTAATGGACGGCCAGGAAGCCAGAGGAAGCCACGACGAAGCCTTTTCCCACGCCAGCGTGACGCCATAGACGGCCAAGACGCGCTAGGAACACCGAAGAAGGTCGCCGGCCATGTAGCTTAGGCGGTGAACACTATTCACTATAATTACAGAATTGCCATTCGTTTAAAATTCCAAATTACTCCCAAATTTGTATAACAACTCAAAAATCTCCAAAAATAAAAGTTGTTCAAAATCAAAAGTTCTACAACTTTGCTTTTATAACCACCCCCTAATTCGGTCTACATTTTGAAATGCAAATTTGAATTCAAAAGGAGACACTTTAAGTACATTTCGCCTTTTCAAATTACTTCAAATTTTTCATAACAACTTTGAAAACTCAAAAAACAAACTTTGTGTAACTTGACAAGCTCTACACTTTTTCTTTTAAGCTTAACCCCAAAATATGCTTAGATTTTGAAATGAGTTTTCCGGGTAGGATTTAAATACTGAAAATCAGGGTTTTCTTGAAAATTCAAATCCAAACCAAATTTTGAACTCAATTCAAACCTTACAAGGCAATACTCATAACATAAATGTAAACTTGTTCTAGTGAATGTATATCAAAGTTTGCAATATGACCAAATGTCTTGCAATGCATATGATGACATGTCCTGTTTTTAGTATTTAAACACCCGGGGTGTTACAATCCTTCCCACTAAAAGAAATCTCGTCCTGAGATTCAAAGTCATAGGGTAAGTAATGGAAAAGGAAATGTGTCAATCCAAAAACATTCACAACTTGTTCATAAAATAGCTGAGGTTCCTTTACAAATAGGGTTCGCCACAACAGAGCAAACTAACATTATGCTATATCGACGCAAGAAACTCTGGAAATTTTTCTAACAAGTAATTTTTTGATTCCCAAGTAGCTTCTTCTTCTGAATGTTGATTCCATTGTATCTTGTAGAACTTGATTGTCCTCCTTCGAGTAACACAATCTTTCTAATCCAAAACTCGGATAGGATATTCGGAATAAGTCAAATCTGGTTCAAGTTCCACTCCTTCAACCTCAACATTCTGTTCAGGCACTCGAAGACACTTCTTCAATTGAGAAACATGGAACACATCATGTACATCTGATAAATGTTCTGGTAATTTTAAGCGATATGCCACCTTTCCATACCTCTCTAAAATTTGAAATGGTCCAATATATCGAGGTGCCAACTTGCCTTTAACACCAAAACGGGTAACTCCCTTCATTGGTGATACCTTCAGATAAACAGAATCTCCCTTGTTAAACGTCAATGGTCTACGTTGTTTATCTGCATAACTCTTTTGTTGAGACTAAGCTATCTTCAAATTACTTTGTATTTGCCTAACCTTGTCTTCTGTTTCTTTCACAAGGTCAACCCCAAAGAACCTTCTTTCTCGAGGCTCAGACCAACTCAGCGATGTTCTGCATCTACGACCATAGAGTGCTTCAAATGGAGCCATTCTAATGCTTTCCTGATAACTATTGTTGTATGAGAACTCGGCCAAAGGTAAGCATTCGTCCCACTTATTGGAATAGTTAAGGACACAACACCTTAACATATCTTCAAGCACTTGATTGACTCTTTCAGTCTGTCCATCAGTCTGCGGATGATAAGCTATACTATACAGGAGCTTGGTTCCCAACGAAGAATGCAATTGTTTCCAAAAACTGGAGATAAACTGTGTACCCCTATCTGACATAATGGTCTTTGGTACCCCATGGAGGCTCATGATTCACTCTAAATATAGCTTGGCATACCGTATAGTGGGATATGTATTTTGGACTAGAAGAAAATGTGCTGACTTGGTTAGTCGATCTATAATAACCCATATTGAGTCAAATCCCTTTGATGTCTTGGGTAGACCAACAATAAGGTCCATACTTATGTCCTCCCACTTCCAAGATGGAATAGGTAACGGTTGTAATTCACCAGCAGACCTCAAATATATAGCTTTCACCTTTTGACAAGTATCACACTTTGCTATGTATCTAGCAATCTCTATCTTCATTTTAGTCCACCAAAATTTTTGTTTCAAGTCATGGTACGTCTTGTTGCTTCCCAGATGGATAGATAACCTAGTAGCATGTGCTTCTTCAAGAATTGACTACCGCAACTCAGGAACTTTTGGTACCACCAGGCGATCCTTGAACCATAGCACACCTTTATCATCTATGCTGAAGCATTCCACTTTTCCATTCTTGACTCTTTCCTTGATATGGGCTATACCCTTGTTTTCCTTTTGAGCAGCAATAATCTGGTCTCGAATATTGGCTTCAACAATTATGTTGGTCAAACTACCTTGTTGAATTACCTCTACATTCAACTTCTCCATCTCTTGACATAAGGTCAGACCCATTGTTCTCACTGCCAGACAATTGCAATAACTTTTTCGACTAAGGGCATCTGCAACAACATTTGCTTTCCCAGGGTGATAATGTACTTCCAAGTCATAATCTTTAATCAGTTCTAACCATCTTCTTTGTCGCATGTTCAATTCTGACTGAGTAAAGATATACTTTAAACTTTTGTGATCTGTATAAATATGGCACGTATTACCAAGCAGGTAATGCCACCAAATCTTTAGAGCATGGACAATAGCTGCTAACTCTAGATCATGAGTCGGATAGTGTTCTTCATGTTGCTTAAGTTGCCTGGATGCATAAGCAATGACTCTGCCTTCTTGCATCAATACACATCCAATACCAATACCCGAAGCATCACAATAAACATCAAACGGCTTCTCGATATCAGGTTGGGCTAATACTGGGGTAGTGGTCAACAGTCTCTTCAAAGTCTGGAAAGCTTCTTCATAATTAGATGACCAGACAAACTTGACTTGGTTCTTCAACAACTTAGTAATGGACTTTGATACTTTAGAGAAATCTAGAATAAACCGATGGTAATACCCCACCAATCCCAGAAAACTCCGAACCTGATGAACTGTGGCTGGCGGTTTCCAATCAAGCACATCCTTCACTTTACTTGGATCAACAGCAACTCCTTCAGCTGACAAGACATGTCCAAGAAATTGTACTTCCCTAAGCCAAAAATCACACTTGCTGAACTTAGCATAAAGTTGATGTTCTCTCAAGCGGGTTAGAACAATTCTAAGATGTTCCGCATGTTCTTCCTTATTCTTGGAATATACTAGAATGTCATCAATAAACACCACTACAAACTTGTCTAGCTCAGGCATGAATACTGAATTCATCAGATACATGAAATGAGATGGAGCATTTGTCAAACCAAAAGACATTACCAAGTATTCATATAATCCATATCTTGTGGTAAATGTCGTTTTGGGAATATCTTCAGGCTTTATCTTGATTTGGTGATATCCTGACCTCAAATCTATCTTGAAGAAAACTTTGGCACCGGCCAATTGATCAAAAAGCAAATCTATCCGAGGTAAGGGATACTTATTCTTGATGGTCACTTCATTCAACGGACGATAGTCCACACATAACCTCAGGGTCTCATCTTTCTTTTTCACAAAAATTGCCGGACATCCCAAGGTGAAGAACTAGGTTGGATAAACCCCTTTTCAATCAATTCTTGCAACTGAGTCTTCAACTCGACTAATTCCTTAGGTGGCATCCTATAAGCTCTCCGAGAAATTAGAGTTGTTCCAGGTTTCAACTCTATGTTAAACTGGACATCCCTATCAGGTGGTAGACCGGGTAAATCTTTAGGAAACACATCAGGAAATTCACATATGACCGGGATATCTCTAATCTCCTTGACAGCAGTTGCACAAACTTCGCCCACTGATCTTCTTAAGGTTGGAAGTTGGATGAGAAGTTGAGAATTACTATTTGGCAAACTCACCCTTATAGTTCTATTCAAAGCATCTATAACAGCCTTATGCTGATACATCCAATTCATTCCCAAGATTATATCTATATCCTGATCCTTAAGGATAATCATGGTAGTGAGAAAAATATGCCCACCCAGGTTTACGGGTACTTGGTATACCATTTCCTTAGTACACAGACGTCCTCCGGGCGACTGTATAAAGAAATTTTCCGTTGTTGCCCCAATTGGAATTTCATGCTTTACCACAAATGTTCTATTGATGAATGAATGAGATGCACCCGAATCAAAAAGTATAACTGCAGGGTGATTGGCAACAGGAAACATACCCATCATCACTGGCTCCCCTTCCAGAATTTCCCCAGCTTGAATATAGAACACCCATCATGTCTTCCTTTCATCTCTGCCTTTCTAAGCATTCTAATTGTTATTCTTGTTCTGTGCCTGACCATGTTGTTGATTTACAGGGGCCTTCTGATAATTTGGATTAGACTACCTTGGATATGGATATTCTCTTGAGAAATGACCAAGCTTGCCACAATTGAAACAAGGATACTTGTGACCCTAGGGTGTTGGAGCAGAAACCCCAGAAGCATTTGTTGGTTGTGGATTCTGATAAGTTGTAGCAGGGTGGACATTTGATTGCTGACCGGCTTGAAACTACGGTGGACGATAAGAAGGACGATTATGATTTACTGGATGATAAATCACCCTCTGCCTCTTTTGATTTCCCCCAAAAGATCCAGACGGCATACTCTTTTTCTTCTTGAGCTCCTTATTCTGCCGATACTTTGCCTCTGAAGCAATTGCAAAATATTCACTGCCTCATGATAAGTGACATTGGTACAAGTTGTCATCATAGTCTGCAATTTGGTATTCAGACCTCTCATGAACCATTTCTTTTTCTTGGCATCTGTATTGACATGTTTTGTTGCATATTGGGACAAGTGATTGAACCTCCCCACATACTGCATAACCGTCTGATCCCCTTGCTTAAAAGCAAGGAATTCATCCAGCTTCATAGCCATAACTCCCTCTAGGATATAATGGGCTTCGAAAGCAGTACGAAACTTTGTCCAAGTTAATGGAACACCTGCGGGTTGCATGGCCATAAGATTCACATACCAAGCACCGGCTACACCTCTAAGTTGCTGGGCAGCAAAGACTGGTTTCTGAAACTCCATGCATGGAATGAGATCAAATTTTTGCCCCATGGTTCGAAGCCAATCATCAGCCTCTAGTGGTTCATCAGCCTTGGTGAACACTGGTGGTCTTGTGTCTATAAAATCAACATATGTAGTCTCCTGCCTATTATGATGGCGACCACGATTTCCTTGCATCTAATTCTGATTACTTTGAGCCATCTCATGAAGCAAACGAGAATTTTCAATCGTCACATTGACAAGTGTGGCTATAGCATCAGCCATGTTTGTTGGAACTGGTGGCGGATCTAGAATACCGTCCTCATCTTGTGAAGTACCAGGAATATGCGAACCCCACGTACGACGCATCTGCTCATAGCAAACTAAACTTTACTCACAAGTCTTTATTGAATTGCAACAAAAACTTACTCCAGACACATTACATAGGGTTTACTAATATAAACACAAACCCACACCTAAACGAGACTACTAACTTTAACTAGAACTAACTATTATATAACTCTACTCGTCTTCTCGATCACTTCAAACTTCGGGCTCGGTATCCATTCCGGAAATATTTCCACCCTCATTATCACTTTCATCGATCATCACTAATTCTTCCGGATCTTCTTCTTCTTCTCTTCGATTCACTATCATCGGCAAGGATGACACCGGGGTCCATTGCATCAGCTTGAGGTTCATGATTTGGATCTAGGAGATTGCTTAGCCTATGAACTTCCTCATGCAGATAAGTATTATGTTCTTCTAAATCTTTTACATAGAATTCTAGCTCATGAGTTCTAGCTCTAGCTATATTTTCCCTATGCCAAGCTTTATTCCTTCCTTCCACCGTACGAACTAACATACATTCGTAGTTCCTATGCGCGGTGGTGAGACGCCTCAATTGATCCTGTAATTCTCCTACCTGTATGGCATCCAAAGCCCTATCCCTAGTAGCTTGTGCTAACTCTGCAGAAATTCTCTGTATCTCTGCCTGAGGATCAGGCCTAGAACTGCTACAGCTAGCACCGTCATTCCTAGGGGCAAGTTGGTGACGAGGAACTCCTTTGGGTCCAGTGGACTTACGGGGTGTCTTCTTGGTATGAGCCATACCAGAGAAGCAAGATTAAGATTAATCCCAAAGAAGACAAAGAAGGCGGCAACAAGGAAGCACAAGAGCAAATCTGACAAGGTGGACTACACAACTCAACTCATACACACTACCCACCCAGCACTCCACCAAAGATAAGAGAAGTAGTAGGTTGACGCCATCATGGTGAATTAATCATGATGTATGAATGGCGTCTTGCTATTGATAACAAAAAACAAACAAGAGAGTAGCCAAAGCTTATAATGAACATAAACAACAGCTTGTTTTTATATAGGACATAGTAAGATTACTACTTCCACCACACAAAACCTTTTGAATCAAATAAGGGATGGTAAGAAAGAAATTAGATTTTGAGCAGTCGGTTCCCACCAATTTGGACCAAATTAACAAGTTTAGTTTAGTCATCCCAAATCATTTTAAGTTTTTCTAAACCAATACAACAAAAACTTTGTATTGAGTCCATAGTCACAAGCCTGATACCATTTTGTGGCAGAACCTCCTAAATTATCGGGTCCACATACATCTGTCACTGTCCAACGACCTTTGACGACTATGCATATGTTCCTAGTAACTTAAGAAGACTGTCGGGTGTCCTCGGAGAACCCCAAATCATCCACGATTTCCGAGCAGGATCACATTACAGAGTCATTGCAGTATTACAACAGTTTATTCAAATAGATATACCAGAGTAAAAACAGCGGAAGTCTTACAATAACATAGTTTACAAACCATTTGTTTCAAACCATACAACTAAGTTCGATAAATAATACAAACCAAAGTAGTAGAGTGGTATTATAACATATTACAGAACACACAAATAAGTTGCCCTGCCCAAGAGCCACACATTTACTTATCGTCATCACATGGAACAACAGTCATGCAGCACGATCCAAAACAGATCTCCTCATGAGCCTCACCTGCAACAAGGGTCAACGAACCCTGAGTACAAAAGTACTCAACAAGACTTAACCGAAATAAGAATTAATAGAACGCAGGAATGTAGACTTAGGGGATTCAAGGTATGACTTTAACAATAATCAAAGTTCTTTTGCGTAAAAGCTTTTCAACAAAATTCTTATATCAACATTTAAAACTTCATATGATCATAAACAAAGCTGACACGATCCGTATTGAGATCATGAAACTTCATAACCAACACCTTCACAAACCATCCTCAAGTTCTAGTTATTTATCTACGATGATGAATAGAGAAGTGAGTCTCCATAACCGAGGAGCAACGATGATTCGAACCGATTAAAAACCCAGCTGGGAATTCCAGACCACACGACATATGTAGGTCCCCGACTTACATATATCAACCTACCCTCGGATCCTCTAAAACAAGAACGGGTCCGCGCCACCCGAGAATACAGTACTCCACCAATCCAGCCCATTGCCACGTGGGCACACGCTATTCTGGCCATCTCTCCACTCCCAGTGCGCGAGTAGCCATTCTCGTAATAGAATAGCCAAGTTAAGGCTTACCGGAGTATGTGGTTAGTACTACAAAGTTTCACCGCACATAGTTCAACACCGGTACGGGCCTTAATCGACACAGGTGGAAAGAACCCGCTCACAAGACCTCCAAGTCTTGTGGCTCACACACACTGAGTCCGTCCGGTCTAGATTTATTACTCCACATGCTCATATCCCATGATAACATAATTAACCAAAGTTCCATTTAAGACTTGCAGGTGATAGGTAATCACCCGACTTTTATCGTTCTAAGCATAGCTAAGCATAACTAGGCATATACGAATTAAAACTGGTAATATGGTAGATATGAAAAAAAACATGGTTGGTGATGCATCAATTAGGTTTTCACTTAACTCTTAATCACTTAATGCAGTAAAGAAAAGCAAAAGCGAAATCAATTTGTAAAACACAAGGTAGGTTTGAATGCATCCGGGCTTGCCTTCGTTGACGGAAAAGTCCGGTTCAGGAGTCGCACCACAATTATCCAACCCAACCTCAATAGATGGATTAACCTCCTCAACCACTTGATTAACTACCACATGTTCACCTTCGTTCACTACACGTAGTAACAATGCCATGTTTAACATGATGCGAGATACAAATATGATGCTCGATGATGGATGCAAAAGTTAATAACTTGAATACAACTTTCCTTCGCGGTACAGTTACAAGTCAAACTAACTAGACCTTTTCGTACACCTAATTCAATTGCCAAGGATCCTTACTAACTAATGACCCAAGGACATCACTCAATCAAAAATTCAAAAAAAACCTAAATCACTAAAGGTTACTATTTGCTTTTATGAATTAATTAATTAATTAAGAATTATGAAATAAATAAACTTGTTCCAATTGATCCCAAAATTTTTGTACATGTTCATCTCATGATAACTAAGTGGAAAAACAATTTTTATAATTTTTGGATAAATAAATAAGCCTAGAAAAATCATGGAAACTCATTTATTAATTAATTGAGCAATTTTTATCGCATTTAAAAAGTACTAAAAACAACATTTCATATTTTTTCTAAATAGTATACATCACAGAGAGGTTACACAAAAAATTTTATAATTTTTGGAGCTCTAAATAAATCTACACAAAAATAACAAAAACAAACACTATTCATTCATTTCTGAAAAAGAAAAAAATTCCATTTTGAACGCTGAGTCACTGACATGGTGACCCCACATGTCATCTTCAACCTCCGGTCTTTGACTCCGGCGACATCGCGCGCTGATCGGCGATAACTCGCCAACGGCGAGACCAACGGCGAAGACAAGGGCACCACGGTGATCACCACAACAAGGCGCAACGATATGGGGCACCAGTTCGACTAATTACGGCAAGGTTCAAGCTTCACGCCGGCCATGGCGGATGCGGTGGCACGGCTGTGCTACGCCGGTGACAGGAGACCGGTAGCGGTTAAATAAACGGCACAGGAAGGATCAGTAGCTCACCCGGAACGTGATGGAGCAAAGAACGAGGTTGGAGAAGCTACGGATACGTTGGTCGATGTTCACAGTGATCCCGGTGGCGCAAGCCACGGTGATTGTGATGGACAAAACAAGCAATCAACTGGTCATAGAGCATCATGGGAACAAGGCAGAGCTGGAGCTATGCCGAAAGGTATAAAAGCTCACCAAGAGCTTTAGCCCGCGATGACATGCCCACGACGACAGTGAGGTTGCCGCCATGAGGAAGAAAGGCGGACAACGGGTTCTCGGTGGAGGCAAGCGTCAAGGAGGATGGTTCTACTGAAAAGTCGCAAGGAACCAATGGAGCTGTGGCAAACCATTACCGAGGATTGAAGGCACTACTGGCGATGGCAAAAGCTCAACGGAGCTATGGCAACGACGGCGGTGTGAAAATAGGGGAGAAGAGAATTACGATGACAAAAGCGTCATGGCATTTAATGGACGGCCAGAAGCCAGAGAAGCTACGATGGAGCCTTTTCCAGCAAGGCCAAACATATGATGCCACAGACGGCCACGACGCGCCAGGAACGCCGAAGAAGGTCGCCGGCCATGTAGCTTATGCGGTGAACACTGTTCACTATAATTATAGAATTGCCATTCATTTAAAATTCCAAATTACTCCCAAATTTGTATAACAACTCAAAAATCTCCAAAAATAAAAGTTGTTCAAAATCAAAAGTTCTACAACTTTGCTTTTATAACCACCCCTAATTCGGTCTACATTTTGAAATGCAAATTTGAATTCAAAAGGGGTCACTTTAAGTACATTTCGCCTTTTCAAATTATTTCAAATTTTTCATAACAACTTTGAAAACTCAAAAAACAAACTTTGTGTAACTTGACAAGCTCTACACTTTTGCTTTTAAGCTTAACCCCAAAATATGCTTAGATTTTGAAATGAGTTTTCAGGGTAGGATTTAAATACTGAAAATCAGGGTTTTCTTGAAAATTCAAATCCAAACCAAATTTTGAACTCAATTCAAACCTTACAAGGCAACACTCATAACATAAATGTAAACTTGTTCTAGTGAATGTATATCAAAGTTTGCAATATGACCAAATGCCTTGCAATGTATATGATGACATGTCTTGTTTTTAGTATTTAAACACCCGGGGTGTTACAATATTCTCCACTATCTTGCATATCTACCAGGGCTGACAGATTTACTTGGATGGATAGGCTTATATGTCCCATCTTGGGTCCATCAGTTCTATGCTACTCTCTGGATTGACCCGCAGCACAGATATATTCACTTTGCATTCAAAGGTAGAGATTACAGGTATGTGAGCACTAGGGTCGTGATGGCATTTAATAGCTATGCGACATGACCATAAAGAAGCAAGAGCGAGGTAGCTCCTCAGCTACGATGGAGCATGTTGTATCCTCCGCCACACCTTCGCTTCTAGCTTGGTGGGACTATCACCACTTCTATGACTCCGACCCAAAAGGTCCCGGTGGTTTGCTTTGCTGCTAGAACACCTCTTCTTCAGCGGGCTTCACAGAAGACTTCCTGCATTAGTAGTGTCATGTATCTTAAGCGGTGAACACTGCTCACTATAATTATAGAATTGCCATTCATTTAAAATTCCAAATTACTCCCAAATTTGTATAACAACTCAAAAAACCTCCAAAAATAAAAGTTGTTCAAAATCAAAAGTTCTACAACTTTTCTTTTATAACCACCCCTAATTCGGTCTACATTTTGAAATGCAAATTTGAATTCAAAAGGGACACTTTAAGTACATTTCGCCTTTTCAAATTACTTCAAATTTTTCATAACAACTTTGAAAACTCAAAAATCAAACTTTGTGTAACTTGACAAGCTCTACACTTTTGCTTTTAAGCTTAACCCCAAAATATGCTTAGATTTTGAAATGAGTTTTGTGGTAGGATTTAAATATCTTTGAAAATCGGGTTTTCTTGAAAATTCAAATCCAAACCAAATTTTGAACTCAATTCAAACCTTACAAGGCAACACTCATAACATAAATGTAAACTTGTTCTAGTGAATGCATATCAAAAATCTTTTGCAATATGACCAAATGCCTTTTCAATGCATATGATGACATGTCACTGTTTTTAGTATTTAAACACACGGTGTGTTGCGAGAGGCAATATTCTCCACTATCTTGCATATCTACGATGTAGGTTTTTCAAAGGATGGACTAGTTACTTGGATGGACACACTTAGAGTAGTTTAGCTTATATATCCCATCTTGGGTCCATCAGTTCTATGCTACTCTCTAGGATTGACCCATAGATCCAATGAGCATATATATGATCACTTTGCATTCGAGAGGTAGAGATTGCAGGTCCGATCGAGCATTTGACCAAGGTGATTTCGTGGCAGATTCTGACCGGACACTGAGGACCAGCGTCCTGGTTCAAAGAAGGTTCTAGAGAGGGAAATCACGACCCGACGCTGCGTCACACTTTAAACACTAGAGTTCGGGGTGAACTGACTGGCAAGTCCGGTCAACATGACCGAGCGTCCTGGGTCACCCCGTGAGGCACATAACAGGTTTGTTTTCAGCCGGTGTTATAAATACCACCTCCACTCGTGTGTGTGGGGGGCTTTTGCTCATTCCAACAAATTGAGAAACACCTTAGAGAGTGCCAAGAAGAGCAAGGTCCTCCCAAAGAGCCCTCAAGAGTAGTAAAGTGCATCCACCCTTCTCATAGGGCTTGTCGTGATCAAGGACGATCGCCATCACCTAGACGGCTTGCTTGCATCACCCAACAATGAGCGGTTGTGGGTGATTCATCGTGACGATCATCAACCCGTGGTTCCAGGCTGGATCAAGGGAGCTACACCCTTGTGCGGAGTGCTCCAACGAGGACTAGTGGGGACGCCACTCTCAATACCTCGACAAAACATCACCTTGTATTTACTTTGACAATTCAATTCTTGTCATTTACCCCTAGAATTGTCATGCTAGAGTAGGATTGGAACTTACCTTTTGGCGTACCCACAACGAAACTGTTGAGGGCAAAGAAATTTAGAATGAGCTCAATTCACCGCCTCTTGGGCATCTTGAACCTAACCAACAACCTCGACGACAAGGTTACCACCCTCGATGGGGCGGATGATATGATCACGAGGAGGACCAGAGTTATAGCCCCGAGGCGATGGGGCCCCAGGCTTTTGGTTGGCATATTATCAAGGCAGCACTCCTGCCCCAATACCGCCCGCCGACTAAGGTCCTAAAATACTCTGGGGAAACAAACCCTGGCCTATGGCTCAAGGATTACCGGCTCGCCAGCCATCATGGTTCTAGTCGAGGCGCCACGCAGTGCGGACGATGACTTCATCATCTGCAATCTCCCCTCGCTCCTAGCCGATATGATCACGAGGAGGACTAGAGTTAAACATGGTTGGAGCACCTTCCACCCAACTGCGTTCAGAGTTGGGCGGACCTGAAACAAATCTTCGTGGAAAACTTCCAGGGCACCTGCAGCACCCTAGGGAACCCCTAGGACTTAAAACTACTGATAGAAATCGGGAGACTTTCCACGAGTACATCCGATGCATCTCCTGGAAGTGCAACGTCATCGGAGCCTTCCTATCTATGACCACCCACGTGTCCCTGGTCCATAAGTTGGGACACAAGGGCCCATGGACTACCAAGGAACTCCTTGATATCACGACCAACCACACTTCCGGCGAGGAGGCGGTTGGAATAATTTTTGATCTCTCCAGAGGCAAAGCAAAATGGGATGAGGACGCCGATGAAGGCCCCTCCGACCATTCCAATAAGAAGAAGAACCAGAAAGAGCACGGGGGCTCACTCGTGGCCACCGCCGAGCAAAAACCCATTCGTGCGACGGCCAAGGGCACCCCTGATCACTTCGATAAGCTGCTCGAGGGGCCATGCTTGAACCACGCCTTCCCCGCCAAACACATGTACAAGGACTGCTCCCTCATGAAGTGCTTCTTCACCGATGGCTCCAAGAAATGGGAGCAGAAGAAGAAGCCCGAGGCAGAAGTCAACGTGCCGAAGAGAAGGACATCAACTTTCCGTCGTTGGATGGCTGCCTCATGACCTTCGGTGGACTAGAGGTATACGGCTCCAAGCACCGATAGAAGCTCATGCGCTGAGAGGTCTACGAAGCCAAGCCCGCCATGCTCGCTTTCCTCAAATGGTCAGGGTCTCCCATAACCTTCGACCGATCCGACCACCTAGACAGCGTCATGCACCCAGGCAGGTACCCACTCGTGGTCGACCCTATCGTCAGCATGAAATGGATTACCAAGGTACTGATGGATGGAGGCAGTGGCCTCAACATCATGTATGCCGAGACGCTCGACGTTATGGGCCTCGACCGAGCACGCATCCAGCCGACTAGGCGCCTTTCCACGGCATCATGCCGAGAAAGCAGGCCATACCGATCAGGTAGATCGACCTGCCCGTCACCTTCAGGAATCCATCCAACTATAGGACAGAGACCCTCACCTTCAAGGTAGTCGGGTTCCCCCGGTCTACCACGCCATTTTGGGGTGACCATGTTACGTGAAGTTCATGGCCATCCTCAACTACACATACCTCAAGATCAAGATGCCAGGCCCACGCGGGGTCATCACCATCAGCACTTCTTTCCAGAGGGCTTACGAGTGTGAGGTCGAGAGCTGCGAGCTCGCTTCGACGACCCTCGCTTCCGAGGAGCTCGCGGCCATCGAGAATGACATCACCGAAGGAGCGCCCGACGCGAAGCGAGCAGCCAAATACTTTGAGCCTACGGAGAATGTTAGGGAGGTCCTCGTCGACCCTAACAATTCCACCAACAAGATGGTGCGCATCGGCACCGCCCTCTCCCCCAAGTAGAAAGGCACGCTCATCGACTTCCTCCATGCTAATCGAGACATCTTTGTGTGGAAACCCTCGGATATGCTGGGAATTCCAAGGGAAGTCACCGAGCATGCCTTGAAGATCAGGTCAGGTTCCAGGCCAATCAAACAACGCCTACGCCACTTGAACGAGGAAAAGTGGAGGCTCATCGATGAGGAAATCACTAAGCTCTTGGCGGCCAGTTTCATCAAGGAAGTATACCACCCAGAGTGGTTGTCCAATCCTGTTCTTGTAAAAAAGAAAAATGGGAAATGGAGGATGTGTGTTGACTACACGAGCCTCAATAAGGCATGCCTGAAGGATTTGTTTCCTTTGCCACGCATAGATTAGGAGTTGACTCGACCTTGGGGTATGAAACCCTATGCTTCCTTGATGCGTACTCTGGGTCGGGTACCATCAGATCATGATGAAAGAGTTCGACCAGCTCGCGACATCTTTCATCACCCCGTTTGGGTCATTTTGCTATGTTACGATGCCATTCGGACTCAAGAATGCCAGGGCCACGTACTGTGGCATAACCTCCTAAGAAATTAGGCCCACGTGCACCTATTGATGTCTCAATAGACCTCTGATAGTGTACATAAGTTCCCAACAACTTAATAGGTCTATCGGGTGTCCTCGAAAACCCAAATCATCCATGAATCTTTTCCAAACAGGATCCCAATCATAGACATTGTAGATTACAATAGTTTTCGATATACATACTAGAGATTGTAAAGCGGAAGACTTAAGTTTTAATATTACAAACCAGTTGTTTCAAACTTACCAAACCATAAATGTCATACAACCATAGTAGCGGGATAATATTACATTAACATTATTTATTTCACACAAACTAGTGCCTTGTCCAAAGACCATTCATCATTCCTCATCATCATCGACTTCAAACACTGACATGCAGCAGGGACCAAAACAAGCCTGCGCATGTGACTCACCTGCAATAAGGGTTAACAAACCCTAAGTACAAAAGTACTCAACAAGACTGACCCGACGAAAAAGGAGGTGAAGGACTTTAGAGATGCAGGTGTTGGGTCAAGGTAAGGATGTAGCAAGATTCAAAAGTTATTTGCCAAAAGCTTACTATTCTTGATCCTATTTTCAAGTTTTTCTCCTAAGTCTTCTTAGTCATTATCTCAAACTAAGTGTTCATATCCCATGTTCCAAACCTTCTCATTCCATTCTTTTTCTCAAGTTTTAGTAATTCACCAGTCCTGCATTGCTTCTATAATGAATCGAGTCTCCATATATGCGGAGCACCACCAATTCGAATTGATTCAAGTCCTAGCTGGGGATTCCTTATCACACGACATATGTAGAACTTAATCTTGCATATATCAACCTCGCTACTGGATCCTCCCATACTAAGCCGTCTCCACGCCACCTGAGAGCACATCACACCTCAAATCCGGCCATATTCTAGCCATGAGGGTACACGCTACTCCCGCCATCTCTCCACTCCCAGTGCATGGGCATTCATCTTAGTATCGGATTAGCCGAAGTAGGCTTACCGGAGTATGTGACCAGTACTACAAAGTGTCTCGTTCAGAAGATCCACAATGAGTAGCCTTTAAGCGACATAGTCGGCAACATTACCCAACATTCAAGATAAGTCACCCGACTAGTCTCTAGTTCATTCTATCTTCTTTCTTTCTTTGGCTAGTATGCCATCTTTGATTGTATCAAAACTTTTACTTTGAAAGCCTATCATAAAGCATACTAAGCAATTCTATGCCTTTGTAAATGAAATCATCTTCAAGGATGGTAAACAATTAACAAGGTAGGCAATGCATCAAGTAGGTAACATTTGAATTAATAAACTTAATGCAATAAGTAACATAGGTGATAAACTTTTCAAAGTAAACAAGGTAATGATTTAATGCATAAACCGGGGCTTGCCTTCATTGACGATCTCGGGTTCCGGATCAGTATCACAAATATCAAATCCCGAGACAACCGGGGATTCTTCCACAACTTGCTCAACTAGAATCGGTTCACTCTCGGATTCTACACGAAATAATAACATATGCTTCAACATGATGATAATGTAAACATGATGCTTTCATGGTGCATGAAATATAACAACACCTTGAATACAACTTTCCTTCGTGGTACAGCTGCAAATCAAAACCAATTGACACTATCATCTAGGGTTTATGACCTAAGTGACTTGACCAAATTGATCTTGAAACCCTACTGGTCACAAAACATGACCCAAACAAGATCAAACTCTAAACCAACACTTAGGGTTTGCTTTTATCCATTTTTGAATTAATTTGGAATTAAGCTAAAAATGAACTTGTTCCAAATGACCTCAAAATTTTATGCAAGATTCCTCATGACAAATTAGTATACCAAAATAAATTTCATAATTTTTGGAGTTATACAGTGGCCTACAAAATTATGGAAATTGTATTTATCAATTAATTGACTAAATTTTTGAACATTAAAACTTTATTCAAATTTCAAGTTTCATAATTTTAAACCATAATATAACATGTACAGAAGCTACACACAAATTTTTAGAATTTTTGAAGCTGTAATTATTTTCTATGATTTTCCAAAGTTGATGCACTATTCATAATTCAGAAAATACCAAAACTCTATGTTCTCTCTCCCTCTCTCTCACTGACATCCAGACCCCGCTTGTCAGTGACACAAACATGGGACACACGGCGGCGCTGCCAGCTCCAGCTAGCAAAACGCACCAGCGGTGATGTTCCGGCGAGGCGGACTACACCAGCACGATCTACAACACCTCGCGAATCTAACCCGACCCTCAGAACAGCAGTAGGCGCACCAGAGGGAGCTCTACGCCGGCCATGGCGGCCATGGTGGCGCGGGCATGATGGCACATGGCACAACACCGGCTACAGCATGGTAGAGAGTAGAACGGAGAGAGCATCATGCTCAGGAGCTCACCGCGAATGTGTTGAAGCAACGAGCGAGACCGGAGAAGCTATGGTGACACGTTTCGACGGTTAGAATGATCACGGTGGAGCAGACCTCGTCGACGACAGTGCTTCGGCGACTGCAGTGGGCAAAACAACCAAGCAAGAATGGATTAAGCACTACAGCATCGAGACAAAGCCGTAGAGACAACAATCAAGGGCAACGGCTCACCAGATTATGCTAGCCGCGGTGAAACAGAGCTTCGGTCGAGGTCGCCGGCCACGAGGAAGAAGAGTCGCTAGCGGCGGTTCTCGGTGGACTCAGACAACCTCAGTTGGTGGGATGGGTTCAAAAGGAAGAGATGGAGTTGGAACACTACTTTGTCGAAGCTGGTTTGGGCTGAGGAAGCGAGGGGAGCTCGCCGGGGTTGAGGCGGCGACATCGGGAAACAGAGCAGCGGAAGAAAAGCAGATAACGTCATCGGAGCTTTATAGCGCGGCCAGATGAGTGAGGGAACGACACGCAGTGAGCCACTCGTGCCATCACAAAGCCGAGGGTAGCCACGGGCGTGTCTGGAAGGCCAGAGAAAGGACGCCGGCGGTGGGGCGGTGGTCGTGCTACTGTTTTGAATAATTACAGATTTGCCACTGAGTTCATTTTGCAAATTACTCTCAAATTTTCTAAAGAAGATGAAAATCTCCAAAAATGAAAGTTGCTCAACTTTTCAAACTCTACAACTTTGCTTCAAGGAATATTTTCAAATTATGCTTACATTTTAAAATTTGAATTTGGCGTGCATTTGAGCATTTGAATCATTTCAAAATTACTCCAAACTTTATATGTAAACTTTAAAAACTTTGAATACCAAAGTTGATCCTTATAAAATAAGCTTCAACTTTGCTTTTTGTCACACCCCCAAATTCCAAATGGGTTTTGAAATATACAAAAGGGGCAAAAAGGACTTTTATAATTTGAAGTTGAATTCAAATTTAATTTGTTTTCCTTTTGACTTAACTTTGATTTTTGACCAGTAACATGGCCCATTAGGGTTATTTGAGTCAATTAACACATGGTCTCACATGATCACATGAAATTTGACCCCTGTGGTCATGATTTTCATTTGGAGTTTTGGATCACATTACATCACATAAAATAACAACTTATGAAATAAAGCTTATTTAGTGAATGCATTCCAATTTTTCTACTTTATGAATGCTTTGCAATGCATATGATGACATGTCAAGTTTTAGTTCTAGGTCAAAACACTAGAGGTGTTACACGTACCAACGTTGCATGACCAAATGCTTTGGAGACCTCATCGGGCGAACCGTTGAGGCTTACGTGGACGACATCGTAGTCAAGTCCAAGCGAACCGACCAGCTCATGGCTGACCTGGAGCAGACCTTCAGGAAGCTCTGGGATAATGACATCAAGCTCAACCCTGAGAAATGCATCTTTGGGGTCCCAAGGGGCATGCTGCTTGGATTCATCATCTTCAAGCGTGGCATCGAAGCCAACCCAGTAAAAATCTCAGCCATCATGAAGATGGGCCCAATTCCGAACCTAAAGGGAGTTCAAAAGATTACTGGGTGCCTCATAGCGCTTAGTCGCTTCATTTCACACCTCAGCGAGCAGGGGCTCCCCCTTTACCGGATCCTGAAGAAAACTGACCGATTCACGTGGACGCCAGAGGTTCAGGAGGCACTCGACAAACTCAAAGTGCTCCTAACAAAGGCCCCAATTCTGGTCCCACCAGCTGAGGGAGAGCCGCTCCTACTCTACATTGTAGCTATGACTCAAGTGGTCAGTGCCGCCTTAGTTGTAGAGCAGGGAGAAGAGGGACATGCCCTTAAGGCACAACGCCCCATGTACTTTGTTAGTGAAGTCTTGTCCGACTCCAAGACACGCTACCCCCAGATCTAGAAGCTCCTTTACGCCGTCCTGATCATCAGGAGGAAGCTGCGCCACTACTTCAACTCACACCAGGTGACCGTCGTGTTGTCCTTCCCCCTCAGCGAGGTTATCTAGAACCGAGAGGCCACGAGGAGAATCGTGAAATGGGCACTCGAGCTGATGGATCAGGGCATCATGTATGCTCCACGAATGGCCATCAAGTCTCAGGTACTGGCTGACTTTGTGGCTGAATGGACCGAGACCCAGATGCCACCGGTGGCCATCGATCAGGAGTATTAGATGATGTACTTCGATGGATCACTTATGAAGAAGGGCGCTAGGGTTGGGATGGTTTTCATTTCCCCCTCGGGGTGTGCATGAGATATGCAATTCACATCCACTTCTTGGTTTCAAATAATGTGGCTGAGTATGAGGCACTCATCAATGGCTTGCGCATTGCCATTGAGTTGGGCATCCGATGGCTTGACGTCCGAGGTGACTCGCAACTGGTCATCAACCAGGTCATGAAGGAGTCAAGCTATCACAATGTCAAGATGGCTGCGTATTGTCATGAAGTCCGACAGTTGGAGGACAAGTTCGACAGCCTCAAGCTCAATCATCTCCCGAGGTGGCTCAACAAAGCAGTCGACACATTAGCGAAGATGGCATCAAGCCAAGAGCCGGTCCCCACCGGCATCTTCGCTAGTGACCTGCATAAGCCCTCGGTCCGATACGAGGAACCAGAATAGACCAGCAATGAGCTGCCAGTCCTGGGCTCAGGGGTTGACCGACTCTTAGTTCCATCCAACCCAGAGGTCAAGGAACTCCTTGAAGACCTAGTGATGGAGCCTAACCCTCCAACCGACTGGAGAACACCTTATCTCAATTGCCTCCTCCATGAGGTGCTCCCTGCTGACAAGACGGAGGCTCAACGGCTTGCACGTAGTGCCAAGTCCTTCGTCATCATCGAAGGGGAGCTCTACAAGCGTAGCCTCACTAGAATCTGTACAGCGCTGCATCCCCACTAAGCAGGGGGAAGGACTTGCTGGAAGACATCTAGGGAGGGGTCTATGGACATCACGCTGCACCTAGAGCCTTGGTCGAAAACATGCATTATGGCAAGGTTTCTACTGGCCAACCGCGATGGCCGACGCCGAGCAGGTCATACGCACCTGCAAAGGATGCCAGTACTACGCTCGGCAAACTCACCTACCGGCCTAAGCGCTCTAGATGATCCCCATCACTTGGCCATTCATGGTCTGGGGGCTCAACCTGGTAGGGCCCCTCAAGAGGACGCCCAGGGGCTTCACACACTTACTTGTCGCCGTGCACAAGTTCACGAAGTGGATACAGGCTCAGCCGATCACCGTGATCAAATCCAAGCAGGCCGTGTTGTTCTTCACGGACATCTTCCACTGATTTAGAGTCCCAAACTCCATCATAACCGACAGTGGCACACAGTTCATGGGGAAGAAATTCCTCCGGTTCTACGATGACCATCACATCCGCATCGACTGGGCCACCGTAGCGCACCCCCGACACGAATGGGCAAGTCAAGCGCGCAAACGACATGGTCCTATAGGGCCTCAAGCCTAGGATCTTCAACAAGTTGAATAAGTTTGGTGGACGGTGGGTCGCCGAGCTTCCCACGGTACTCTGGAGCCTAAGGATGTCTAGCAGCCAGGCAACCAGTTACATGTCGTTTTTCATGGTCTATGGCTCCGAAGCCATCCTCCCAACCAACCTCGACTACGGAGCGCCAAGGGTCAAGGCCTACAACGAGCAAGGAGATGAAGCATCTTTGGAAGATGACATGGACCTGCTTGATGAAGCGTGTGACATCGCCCTACTCCATTCGGCCAAATACCAGCAGGTGCTACGATGGTACCATAGCTGACGCGTGTGGGGTCATGCCTTCGGAGTAGGTAATTTAGTCCTTCACCCCATCCAGAGAAATAAAAATCACCACAAGCTTTCAGCGCCGTGGGAAGAACCGTACATCATCGCAGAAGTACTTTGACCCAGCACCTACAAGCTCAAAACTGAGGACGGCAAAGCCATCGCCAACGCCTAGAACATCAAACAGCTATGTTGCTTTTACCCTTAGTCTTCCAGTTCCAAAGCTTTCAATATGCTTATCAAACTAAGTGATGTTTTTGCAAAAAATGAAAAATGTTACCTCCTATCGGGTTTGCTTCCGATCTAATCGGACTTCAGTAACACCCAACCCCAGTGACTACCTAGGTTTGGGTTTTACTCGGGGGCTGATAGGAGTACATATACTCAGAAACATTTTCCCATCCGACCCTTCTTTTTTATGACGAGACCTAGAAATAAGAGTTGCTAAAAACTAACGATGAGTAAAATTGGTCGGAATACAAAAAGCCTACACCCCAATGGCTACGGCATCGTTTGCTCACCAATGTGATCATTGCTTAGTTGCTCACAACCTAAGTTTCTAATGCCATAACATAAAACAAGGGTCGGATCACAACGAACTTTATATATATATAGAGAGAGGGGCCAAACAATATTTTTGGCCATAATAAAAGTCTTTATAAAAAGACCGATGCTAGACTTGGCTATCTAATTAAACATTCTTGGGCAGGATTTCTTCTTCAAACTTCTTCGCCAAGCCCCACGCCAGTGGCTCCGCT
Source organism: Miscanthus lutarioriparius (assembly GCA_904845875.1). Taxonomy (NCBI): domain Eukaryota; kingdom Viridiplantae; phylum Streptophyta; class Magnoliopsida; order Poales; family Poaceae; genus Miscanthus; species Miscanthus lutarioriparius. The sequence continues at coordinate 25,549,379 of CAJGYO010000003.1, forward strand.
TCCTTCTCAATTTCGTCTAGCTCGGCATCAGTGTAGCCAGGCGTGAAGCCCTCACTGATCACCGGTAGGTCGATGTCCATGTAGTGGGAGCGAGCAATGGTGAACACATGATGGACGCCAGTGTGCAGGGCCTCCCTTGCGAGTGCGCGCGCCCAATTCGGGATCTGGGTAACCTAGACTGCGAGTGAGCTCGTCTCCATGTCCGGGGCGACCCTAAGGTCATCGAAGACCAACCCAACGGCAGCACGCAGGGCCTCAGGGTCATCGCTCTCCGACTAGAGTTGACCCCACACCTCGGAGAGTTGCCTCTGAAGGGCTGCCTAAGCCGAACACCAAAGACTGTTAGAAAATCAACTTTGAATGTCAACCAAAAAGGTAACCAGAGCCTCACCTTTCACTTGCTCCTCGAGGACCGTCTTCTCCCTCTAGAGCGCGCCAACATCCCCAACCAAGGCGGTGCTAGGCCCTCGGCTTCTTCCTTCAACTTCTGCTCATTTTTGAGCACGCACCGAGCAAGGTCAAGGGCCGACGGAGTCGTCCAAGCTCCGCGGCATCTTCCCCGCCCTGTGCGGCCGCAACCTTTAGCTTGTCCTCACCTTGTTCGGCGTGTTGACAGGCTTCCCATTCCTTGGTCTGGAGTTTTGCCACTTCCTCCTATAGCCGCGGCACTTCGGTAGTAAGCCCCTAGACCTCCCTCTCATGATGGAGGAATAGGGACTTCTCCCGGTTGTGCATCGCAAGGGTCTGCGAAAAAATTAGGTTAGAATCATATAAACAGGGCTCAAAGTAGAAAATGTGAAGACAAGGCAAACCTAGCCGGTCAAGGCGATGTCATCCTTCAACACCCCCAACACGTCGGTTAGGGAGCGGACTACGGGCTCAAGTCTTGAGCACATGCTCATCCAGTCCATCTCCTCCGCTTGGGTCGTCGAGGGTGAACACCGAGTCGCTCGAGTCCAGCCGCCTAGCCCATCGGAGCCGGCCTCCTCTTCCCACATGAGCGGATAGTCGCCTGGCTGAACAAGGGACCGGGAGGACCTAGCCCTAACTAAGGGGTCATCGTGGCAACCATCGGCATTGGCCCGACAGGGGCCGATGGCACTCCGTCCGTCATCGGCGCTCCCTCAGGAGTGGATCCTCCGATGGCTGAGGAGGCTGGCAGCTTGGGCTCCAAAGTCCAAGCCATCATTGCTTCTATAGGGGATGCCTTGGTCGTGCCTCCTCTCGTCTGCCCCACCTTGGGCGCATCGACCGGTGCGGGCGCCGATTCCACGAGCGCCTTCCCTGGCACAATCGACGCCTCCGCCTCCCCGCTTCCTCAAGTCATGCTATGTCCGCCTCGGCGCCATCACGGCGCGCTCCCGACACCACGCCAGCCTACTCCTGGGTGGTTGGCTGACGCCCTAGGATCTTTTGCAGTGCCAACGTCAGGGGTCTGCAGGGGCTGGTCCAGCGGAAAGCACCAACGTCACACAACAAAATTCGAGAACACAATGAAAGGACGAAGAAGTCGTTAACTCACCTTGACGCCATTACCTGAGATCATTTCAGGGGCTGGCCACTCGACTCTGACCTTCCATGTTGATGATTGGCCACTTTGATCCCCTGGTAGGGTCGGTCGGAGCAGGGCGGACTTGCTCCGCCAACCTCGGGGGCGTGTCCTCCTCGGTTCACGCCGGGGCGTGTTGCGGAATCGAGGTCAAGTTAACCTACCCTACGTCGGCCTGGTCGTCCTCGAGCGCCAGCATGCCCACTGAATGTTGGGGTCCTCCTCCTCTTCCTCCTCCTCGTTGTCGTCGCTCTCCTCTGAGCCTTGCCAACGCCTTCCATGCTGGAGCTTCGCTCGCTCCTTCTTTGCCTTCTTCTAATCCTTCTTCGCCTTCACTGCCTCAACTGTGGTGCGGTTCGCCGCCCTCCACGCCACGTCCTCTGGCAGTGGCAGGTCAGAATCATGAGCGATGAGGTCGGGCTACAAATCGCAGTGGTTAGAATTTGAGAATAGATGAGGGTCAACCAAGAAAAGAAACTCGAAGAAGGCTTACCAGTTCGACAAAACTCGCGTCCAGCCGCATCGTGGGATGCCCCAGGACTGGGTACACTAGGGTGAGATCCACCGATGGATCCGTTGGGAACTCCATTGCCTCCTTGAGGCATTGTGCCATTTTGCCGATGCTGAGGGCCTCGCTGGCGACCATCACCGTCCCTTCGGGCACGGAATCTGGTGTCATCTTATACATCGGAAGGGCACGTGCCATCAGTAACGCCATCCTCCTAACGTGGTATGCTCCAATGATGCTAGTCCCATGAAGGTCGTGGCGCTTTAGAGTTGCGATGGCCTTGAGTAGGTCACCGAGCCTCTTCTGCTCCTTCTCGATGGGCCCATATCTCCACGCCTCCGGCACCTCCTCGATCAGGCAGTGGTGAAGATCGGTAGGGGGGTGGCGTCATTGTTCTTTAGGTAGAACCAGAGCTTATGCCACCCCTTATTGGACTTTGACAAAGGGATGGACATATACTTTGATGCTCGACTGCCCCGCAGACGGATGCTCGCGCACCCCATCGGCACCGCCAGGTCCGGCTTCTTCTCTTTTCTTCTTCTGCAGCTCAACGGCGAAGAAGTACTTCCATAGCTCGAAGCGGGGCTCGATCCCTAGATACCCCTCACACAGCGCAATGAAGGTCAAGATGTGCTGAATCCCATTGGGATTCAGATGCTACAGCTCCAGCCCATAGTAGTGCAGCAGCCCTCGGAGGAATCAGTGGGGAGGAGTCGCAAACCCCCGCTGGTGGAAGGGGATGAAGGAGATGTCGTAGCCATCGAGCGGTGACAGCACATCCTCGCCACCAGGTACGATCCACTCATTCATCGTGGTCCTTGCGCAGAGAAGGCCCTTCTTGACTAGACCCTCCATGCGCACGCAGAGAACATCGAAGCGAGGCCACGGCTCCATCGAGGAACGGGGATGGCAATGCAGAAGATCCGGCGGCGGCGTAAGGCTGGAGAGCGAGAACTTCGCTGGCGGCAGAGTGGAAATAGGGAAACAAAGGCTGGGACTTGGGAGCGAAAGGCAAAAAGATTGGAAGGGCAAAGGATGCGACTGCGCGTATGGAGATAGGGGAGAAACCACTTTGTTTATAAGGTAAGGGCGGAATGGGCAAGAGGCGAACCGTCCGCCTAAATTAACGCACCACACGCCCCACCAAATATGTTTCCTTCGGGGCTCGAGCCCTCATTATTTCTTGCAGCATCAGTCACCTCGCCGCCTCGAGAGACGAGCGCATGCCCATCCCAATCTTCCCCACAAAGGATCCGCTAGGTGATGGTTCGACTTCAAAGGCTACGGGCCACTGCAGGTAAGAGGGATACAGAGCTAAAAACGCTCCTACTACCCATTAATGCTCAGGAGTTCAAAGGATGGCCCACTAGTGGGTTCACGGCCGCTCTAGGGCACCTTAGAGTGAGGGGAGGTTAAGGACGGGTCCGCTAGCGGCCAGTACCCAAAGCACGTGAAGCACCACGGCGTCTCGACCCTCATTTCGAGTCTTGGATGATGCAAGGTCCATGGTTTTCCCCCAAAAGAAAGGCATCGAGCCCTCAGACCAGTCGAACAAATCCAAGAACTATATGAAGCAGCCACCAAGAATCTGGAGTCAGTCACCAGCTGACCTTGAACCGGGCCCCTATGAAGGGGATGCCAGGGCTCCACTCGAACAATCCCGTTAACAACTCACCGAGCACCGTGCTCCGTCCAGCGAGGAAAGCACGGCATGGCTCAGCCCCTTCATTCTAGCGAATGAACGCATGAGGGATGATGATCACAAGATGAACCGACCCCCTGATCAGACCCCTGCTATGCGCGGGGGCTTGGCATCGCAAGGAGACCGAAAATGCGGTCGCAGACAAACGACGAGTGTCATATGCAGCTTGCTATCTTGCAAAACGACAATAACAAATAGTACTCCTGTGCACCCTCAAGCAACGAATCGTAAAAGCCTTTGCAGGAGTGTCTCACTCTTCCGAAGGCTTAGGGGCTACTGTTGGATATCTATACCCGGGTATCCGAGCCAAAGGATTAAGGAGTGTCACGTCTCCTCATCCGATGGTTAAAGGCGCAACTATGGCCTCGTCCGACTTCGAGGGTGAAGTTTCCACCTCGTCCGACCCCTAGGGGCTGGGCCACGCCCCGTCCGACACCGAGGACGAGGTTTTCGCATCGTCCAACTCCGAGGGTGAAGTTTTTGCCTCGTCCGACCCCCAAGGGCCGAGCCACGCCTCATCCGACACCGAGGACGAGGTTTCCGCATCGTCCGACCCCCAGGGTTAGGACACGCCTCATTTGGTTCCACAAGGAGGGCCCCACCTCATCCAACCCCGAGGGTCAGATTCTGTCTCACTCGGCTCCTTGGGAGAGAGTTCGCCTCACCCAATCCTTGGGGATCGGATCTGCTACTAGACCAAAGCAGTGGTCCCAGGGTAGGGCTCGAATCGCTTCAACCACTATGGCTTGGAGACGCACGCCTGGGAGCACATCTCGGATGCGCCCTGATGCAACTGGCGATCGCATCGGGCCATGCTAGGAAACTCACGTCGTCCATCGCGTCAACAGGCCAGCACTGTGCTCCCAACTCCCTGCCTGAGCACCAACCAACGTCAGTCAACCGGTGTTAGTTGACTGGCGCTGTACCGCCAGCCCCTCATATGGCCTCTGTCAGGGAACCCTCTGACCATTTCGTCCGCTTGGATGGGACAGAAGACAAGAATGGCGCGTGACGCCCGCTCGTAGGTTGCAGCGACCAACAGGACCCCGATACAATGTCGCTGCCACCATGATATATAGGGTCAGCGGGACCCACACGAAGATGAGGACGGTATACCCCCGGGAGCCTTCTTTCTTTCTTTTTTTCCCTCTTCCCTTCGGCTGTAACCGTTGCTTTCCCTTAGCCTATAAAAGGGAAAGCAGGGCATCCCACTTAGGGCATCGGTTCACCGCACCGCATCAGTCATCGAGCACCGAGCAACCAAACTTGAGACTTGGGAGCTATCTCCCTCTCTCGCCAGTTTATAACCCCCTACTACAAACTCAGTGCTGGTAACACGAGCAACCCAAAACTGGACGTAGGGACATTCGGCCCGAACTAGTATAATCCTTGTGTCCTCTTAGCACATCATCCGGGTCCGACGTGTAATATACAAATTTACTAGCCGGTGTTTACTCAAAACACCGACACTATCTGGGGACCAAAGCTCTATCTCTGCTTTGAATTTGAATAACCAATCAAATAAATCGTCCCACTTACCAAAAAGCTTATCTGCAGCCCTCTGCCTACCATACCAGCAAGTCTGGTAATTTATGTTGATCTTGTATTTCTTCTCAAGTTCTCTTTGAGCTCCTTTGCCCCCATCTGAGGCTTGTCTTTAAGCAGAGGCACTACTCTCTCTGCAATCCATGCCTGGGATGGCATCATGTTCAAAACTCTCCTTCTTGAGGCACAAGTATGCACATTAGAGTTTATTTGTATCTATAAACAAACAAACAAGCAAGCAAGCAAGCCAACATTAGACTATATTTACGAACTAAGTTTCTTATAAACCACAAAACAGCAAGTTAACTAGATAAAAACAGTGACATGTCCTAGAACAAAAAAATAGTTAGTAATATATACCCTGACACTATTATCTCTTTAAGTTCTAGCTCTAATAATACACTTGCATCATTTTAATTTGCAAAATCCTCTAAACCTTTCAGGATCAGATTTCTCAATGGCCAACTCAAACTCTTTGACTATAGCATGTTGCTTAACTGCCAATATGAATTCAGGCATTGATGGATACAATGTGTCTACAGACATGTCAGTATTGTCTCTATCATAGAAAAACAAGGGTTCAATTGCTTCATTGTCATCAACAGGGATAGCTGTTGCTTCTATTTCTTCTTCCACCTCAGGAGGAATCTCTGGTGGACCATCAACACCTACTATCCTCTCATTTGTAGCTTTGAAGCCCATAACTTCATAGATTTGTTCCTCATCCACTAAAACAGTAGCATCCCCATCTAAGTTTTCCTCAGGTAATATTGTGAAAGCTGACCAATCAATAACAACATCATTTGATTTTGTATGCTATGGACTGCCACAAGCATCATCTGTGCATTCAATATTTCCTTGCTCTGCTGTTACACTGGATGTGGCATGAACACTATGCTCATTTGGCACATTTCCTGCTGCTGCATCTCTGTTCGGTCTGGATGATACCTTATCCTTGTCAAGTACTTCACAACTGACATCCATTTCCTTCTCATCCCATCTAGCTTCTATCATCTCCCTGAACTGCTCATCAGTAGTAACCTTTCATTCTGTCCCACTCTCCTTGTCCAGACCCCAAACAACTAGCTGCTGTCCACTACCCTAAATGATCTTTTCGGCCATTCATCCATAAATTTAGACAGAGAGCAGTGACTGGTAAGATCAATCCAAACATCATGCTCTTGGCCATCCATTTCAACAGATCCATAATCAACATTGGTTGTGTACTTAGCAATGCTAACGTGAATTCTAAACGCATTGCCATGATCAATCCTGACAATAATCATAAACAAATAAAGAAACATGTGGAGTTAGGAGACATCCAACTCCAAAACACTATCCCAAAAACTACACCAAACACTACAGCACAACGAACTTATTAAGGAGGGCAGTCAGTCCACTTCATCTTAACGCATACGATCAACAACAAGGGCTACCGAAACGTCACTGCAATCAAATGGACCACGAATCAAATCGAAACCGAATCAAATCGAAACCCTAGATTGAGGAATGCAACTGGGGAAATAGAGTTTAGGGGAGTGCGGGCAGTACCTAGTATGGTCGTCCTGTGTCTAAGGAAGGGGAAGGAGACTCGATGCCGCCGCCGCCGCGTCTGCCATAGCCGCCATCGCCGTCGCCAGGAGTGGGGAAGAAGGAAGAGTGGACTGGGTTTGAGTCGGGGATGGACCGGCTGGAGACAGAAGGAGGAGGCGAGGGCAGCGTGGTCATTTCGTGTGCCAAGTTAGGGTTCACAGGCTTTCTGCCACGCTGGCGTGCCCATCTGACATGTCATCTCAGCAAAAATGACAAAAAACATAGAAAGATTACTATTTACGATGACAAACCTATAAAGACGCGCACACAGCTGGATAACGAATAAGTGCCATCCTACGCATGGCAAAAAAGTTAAAAATCCCGGAGTAGAGGACACGAGTACACGACTAGTGTGAAATCGGGGTTCGGGTTCGAGCCCATTAGTTTCCACGTGCCCGTTAAACTAACGGGCGCGTCCAACCTCCCCTTGCCACCGCAACAAGGGAGGTCGGCGAGAGCAGCAACCGCGGAAGCCATGGCGAACAAGGTGACGGCAGCGACCTCCTGGCGGTGGCAGCTTCTGCTACTGCTTCTCATCACCGTGGCTGCCCTGTGCTGGATTCCTCCGGCGATCGCTGCGGCGGCGGCGGCCGCAGCCGCATCGACGGCCAATGGAGCGCGGAGGTCGCTGCTCGGCTTCGTGGAGGCGCAGGGGAACGCCTCCTACCACTGCACGCCCTCCGGTCCCTGCGTTCCCTGCCAGTATTCTGAGAAGGTTGGGCGATTCTCTCTTCTTCTGTGATTATGGGAACGCATGTTATTGGGGTTTCGCGTGGAGAAAAAAAAATCGATCTTGGTAGGTGACATAAGAAGATCGTGTTAGGTTGCATCTTTCTAATAGGACCTGGGGATGGCGTGATTTCCTTATTTTCTGCTTTTCAGATGTAGCTTATGTGATTCGTGTTACTGGGTTAGAGCAGTGAAAGTTTATCATGAAAAGTTCAGATCTTGGTTAAAGTTTACTGCAAAATACGAGCCCTGTTTGCTGCGAATGTTCTATCTTCTGTTACCTCGATTCATACCTAGTAAATTTGCTTCGTGGCAGTGGTTAAAATCAGGTTCAAGTTTGGGTACAATTTAATTGCAGAGAATCTCACCCTATCCATGTTCATTGTTTTGATATGATTGATATATTGATTGAGGTACCATTCATGAAGATGAACCAAAATTAAGGTAGCACGGAGCAATAAGAATTATCTGGTGATGTTTAGTCAATGAAAGATTTACACAATGGCTTTGGAGAGCACAAGTGGTGAACAAATGTAAGATCCCTGGATTCTAGTGCAGGACAAAATTCTTAAGGCACACAACCTACAAAAAGAGAGGGTGGCCACACCAAGAACACTGCGTGCTTCGCAATGGACCCTTAGAAACCGGCCTCACCTTTGTTTGTGTTGTCCCTTTGCAAAGGCGGTTTGGGACCAAATCCTCTCTTGGGAGAACTTCACTGAGCTGCAGTCACACCTCCAAGCTGCCCCTGTCCACATCATGACATTGTGGGAGGAGGCGGTGAACAGAGTGCCTAACTCTGAACGTAGAAGGCTGAACGGCGTGATAATCTACACATTCTGGAATATTTTTAAAGAGAAACAGGAGAATTATCAACAACGCAACTGAAACAGTACTACAAGTGGCTGCAAGAATTAAGGAAGATACAGAGGAGAGAAAGAGAGCTTTCGCTTATGCATAGCCGCTGCCTCCCCTAGTGGAGAGTGCTTCCCTGTTTGCTCCACTATGGAGTGTGCTTCTCTTTTGCTTGTACATAAACTCTCTTTCATTCTTACTTAATTGAAAGGCAGAGCTCCTCCCATTGCGTTAAAAAAAAATGGCAGCTAGGCTAAGTGGTTAGTGGATTTAGTTGACTTGATAATGGACAACTTCTCTTCAGGGAGTGATACGTGAATGAGGATAATATGTTATAGCTAGTTATGCTTCATTAGTAAAATTATTACACCACTGGTCTTTGAAGCTAGTATAACGGTCTTCATGACATCGCAAAATGTAGTTCTTGGTCCATGAATTAGGAGCCTTTGTATTTCATTGATTTGTCAATCACATTGTCTGGTACCTTCATATCCTGATTTTCTGGTTTATGCTACAACATTTATGTCAAAATGTGCGATATAGTACTTAGTATGTTTTTGAAAGTGTGAAGGTCATTTGTAGCAAGTAGAGAATTTCTATGCTTCAAGTTGCTCCAAAGGTTTCTTTGTGCATAGAATGCAAAGTTTCTCCATTGGAACTGATGGTTGAACCTTAGTTTTTATGCTGCCTCTTTCTTGGCCTCATAGAATACAAACTGTTTCAAAGTTAATAGGGTTACTTGAGTGCTACCCCTCATACATTGCGTTTCTTTGATTGCTAAAATAATCTCCCTGTGGAAGTTGTTTGATTTACCCATAAAGATATTACAGCTTCAGACAAGGTAATCTTATAGAACTTATCAATTCTTTCATGGATCCTTGGTTCAAGTTTCAGAATTGCTTGTCGTTGAAAAAATATGACCTTAAAATGGTCCATAATATATTTTCAGAAAATAGGCTTATAGTTACGCTAATTTTTCACACTATCTGTTTGGAAAAAATGGCAACCTACTGAATAAATTGGTCTATTATTTTTTGATAGACCATGATTTGCTCAGAATTGAGGTAACATGAATTTTCCGTGGTCAGTAAGCAGTACAAACGTTCGGGCTTATCCATATATGCATGTGTGAACATACTTGGAAATTTAAGTTGGATGATAGTATGTGCAAATACATGTGGCAAACAGTCACAACGTCTTTGCTTGGCTGTTGGCCCACTAGCGAACATTGCAGGTCTATCTACTTTTAGCTGGTGCTTTTTTGTATCTACTTAATTGCGTTGACAAGTACATGTATGAAGCCTGCGTTCAGATTACAGTTTACAACCATGTAACACCATTTAGGCACTGTTTGGTAGATTTATAATCTTCTAAACATGCAAATGTCTTCCAGGTGTAACTAGTGCACAAGAACCCGTGCCCTTGTAAAAGAGTTGTTTGGATAAGTGATAGAATTCTTGCCCTTCTCAACCTGATCCTGCAAAGCAGGGAAAAACAAAATAAAAACAAAGAAGCTAAATGAAGTGGCGGGGAAACAATGGAGATCAGAGGCTTTGGGAGCTTGCAGTGGCACTGGCAGATCTGTTGAGGAATGGTTGTGAACTGAAGGCCACCAATGTGTGGGATCATTACCTCGAGACGAACTCACAACTGCGCAGACTTGTTGCTCGACGCCCTTGCTAGCTGACGCAGGCTCGCCATAGTGCCACTTGGACTTGCAATCATAAAGGGCGTACCCAGTGCAGAGAGCTCCCGCTCTGTGCGGGGTCTGGGGAAGGGTGTCAGTGGCAAGCCTTACCCTCGCCTGTGCAATGCGAGGAGACCGCGACTCGAACCCGGGACCTTCCGGTCACAGGCGGTAAGACTCTACCGCTTGCACTAGGCCCGCCCTGTAAAAATTATTAGATTTATAACTCATTCAAACATGTTTTTTAGTGTGCCCTGTAAAAATTGCTGGACCTGTATTTTAAACTGGTATTAGCCCCTAAAACCGGTTTAAGTGTTAACTAATAAAATTTCATGCTTGCATATTTGTTTCCCATTGTACAGGTTCTACCGGACTGACAATAACATATCATTTTTCAGAATGATGAAAAGTATAGCTGCAGCGAAACTGGATATCGCCTGCCCTTGAAATGTGTAGAGGCACAAAATGTTACAAAAGAAGGAAACGAGAGCAAGCAGAGGAAGATATTGGATGATGCATCCACATCAGGTGGCACAAAATTCACATCAGGTGGTCCAAAGCATTATATTACCTACAGAAGCTGTGTGCCATTGGTTGGAGAAGAGAAGTTATCTGTTCTTAGTTTTGAGGTATTAAAATTGCAAAACTTTTCTCTTCTATTATTATAGATATTGTTGGACTTCTATCGAATTCTTTATTTACTCTATAATGTTGTTTTTCCTAATGTTAATGTAATGATGGCTGCGGTAAATGCAGCTGCAGCCGCAGCCGCCGCCATCAGTGCCGAGCAGGCTGGACATGGACTGAGACCAAAGAACTGATAGTAAGAAATAACAGTGGAAGAAAACTGAGGAAAAATCTTAGTAAATTGAGAAGCATTTCTCGGCTAGTTTGATAAACTTGCAAAACTGGGCTCTGAATCTTGCCCTTAAACATGCAACCAGACCTTACCTTTTCTTTGCAGCTGCGATAGTAGATATCTAGACCTTTTTGTTTTGAGCATGCTGTTAAATTCCAAATACTTGTGAAATTGAAGCATCCGAGTGAAAGGCGAGCCTGTGTAGTTGTGTACTGTAAAAGTGCAAAGCATGTGTTGCACCTACCTTTGTAGTTGTAGCACAATCTTGCTCGTTCTTCTGCACTAAAAATGTAACATCCTGTTGATGGCTTGTTTACTTTTTAATCTTCATTTGTCAATGAGAATCCAAGCAAATTTATCTTTATTTCTTAAAGCACGAATCATATAGTTATGTTCTTTTCCAGGTAATGATGGCTGGGATGTTGCTAGTAAGTGGCCCGTTTGTATATTACTGGAAACGGCGTACAAATCTTATGCAGGGAGCTGCAAGAATCCCGACAAGTGATCCTAGGTTCTAGTATGGGATAATAACAGATTGCATACTTATGTTTTGTACTATTGTATTTTACACATGTAATTCTGGAAGAGGCAAAGAGCTTGTTAGGTCTCACAGGAGTAGGAACCACGGTGGTTAGTCTCATCGTACCTGGTTTACTTGGGTCGGGTCAAATCTCTTGTGTTACATATTCAAATTTACTGTTTTGTTACCCAAAAAAAGTAGCTCTAACCGAGGAACTACTTTGGCTCTGTTTAGATCTATGGGTTAGAGCTAGTTTGGACTAGTTAAATCTTACTTGTGTTACATTATTCAAATTTACTTGAGGTTTGTTTTCTCTCTACTTTCTCGCACCCAAAAAAATCATATTTATTATCATTTTAACCGAGGAACATCTTTTACTTTGTTGATGTTGATAATCTAACATGCGACCAAACAGTTTGTTGATGTTGATAATTCATGCGACCAGTGCAATTTTTATATTTTTTTTTTCTAAAAGCTGCAATGCTTAAGTTGAGTACTTGATGTGTCGAATGCGATGTCCTGAATATTATAGGCTCGACATGCAAAACTGCATTTTTCTGGGATAACATCATACACTGATCAGTACCTTCTGTATAATCCTTGGCTTTCGCTGGGAAACATGTTTTCATTCACGTTTAATATAGATCCAAATCATAACAATTTTGTTTTGTTTATTGGATTCACGTCAAGTGTTAAAGACTTAAGACCTATGTTGATCATGTTTCAAATCGTAACAATTTGAAAGTTGAAGCTTCATTTTAGAAATACGAAATGTGCTGGATGCAGTTGATTACTTTATTTCACATTTGAAACCAGATAATTTACCAAATTTCAAAGAAAACTGAGTTCCCTTTACACACAAGTACGTAGTAGAACTTCAAAATTTCCCAAACTGTAGTGTTGGAACATAATTACTTAAATCAGCAGGGTCTCATGTGCAAACACCCCGTGCACAACCAATTCCCCATCGAGACGTCGGCCCGTCCGCACGAATCACTGCTCTGCGCTCACCCCCACACCGAACCTCACCCCCGATCTGACTGAACCGAAGGCGGCGGCGGTGATGGGCGGCGACCATGGCGGTGGGCACGCCGGCGGCGACTTCCGCCAGAAGGTATGGAGCATGACGGGCGGGCCCTACTGCCGCCCCGTCCACTGGCGCCGTAACACCGCCATCGCCATGTTCGGCATCTTCCTCATCTGCATCCCCATCGCCATGAAGTCCGCCGAGCTCGAGGTATACATGCGTATCCCTATCACCCAGAGCGACTTCTCCTTACCGTACATGGTCTTGATGATTTGAGCTGACGCTTGGTCTATCCTAGATATTAGATCTGCGGCGAACGTCTCAATATTTACGGGGTTCTTGGTAGTGAGACTTCTTTTCTTTGGAACTAGGAACAGCTTATCCATTCTGTATGGCACATAATTCGAATGTGGATGTGAAGGCCAGTTCGTTAATAGGGTACTTTTGCTCTTCATTTTGCTGTAAAATTCCAAGATTGTGACTTGTGAGTGCCAATGCTTGTGATTCTGTTGGAAGTGCCCCTTGAATCTTTGATCTAGTATTGCAATGAAATGCAGTTTGGGATGCAAGTTCCACTTATTTTCGGTCATTGGGTTGGCCCAAAACTTGCTAGAATGAACTAAAACGGCCTGCCACCTAATTAATTTAGGGGGAAGAAATGAACTAAAATGGCATACCACGTAGTTAATTAGCTGAACCCCAAAACACCGTTGGGTGCCCCTCTGCATCCCTAAATGCACTTTCAGAATATGATGCTACTTCATTGGAGTGGGCTGGCTAGAATGGTTTCTTTCAATTTTCTGCTATTTTCTGTCTGTACTGAAATGATCTGTGGTTAAATTCCTTGTGATGAGTGTGCTTGTTTCCATTTGGATGACGCGCTGACATGCTTATATTAGCGAGGCATGCACGACAGGTGCACATAGATGCTAATGGATCAAATAGCACCTAGAAGTAATTCCATTGAAATTCTCTGATAGCCATGATGCATGCTCTCTAGATAGCTAATGAGTGTAGGGGATGATGGAGGAGATAGGGGAGTGAGATGCTGCAATTTGAGGTTACCACTTACCAGTTGCCACTTGTGTACCTTAGCTGGTGGTGGCTATTTGATGCAAATTCATTTCTCCAGGAAAGCATATAGGTCGACCTGGTTCCAGTGATTTACATAATAAACAATCAGAATGTAAGCCATATGTAGAATATGGGGGCAAACCATCTTGTACTGTTTCTTGTAATTTGTCTAAGTTCGTAGCTGAGTGGCTGACCCTTTTTCAATTGTCTCTACTGGGTGCCATCCTGCTGCCCACCTAGTGGCCATGCTTTTAGAACACTGGAAAAATTAGCAGAATATCATGTAAACATCGAAGGGCGGGCCTGGTGCAAGCGGTAGAGTCTTACCGCCTCTGACCGGAAGGTCCCGGGTTCGAGTCGTGGTCTCCTCGCATTGCACAGGCAAGGGTAAGGCTTGCCACTGACACCCTTCCCCAGACCCCGCACAGAGCGGGAGCTCTCTGCACTGGGTACGCCCTTTAATATCATGTAAACATCATTACAAGTCAAGCAATTCATGTATATATTTTGTGAAAAAAGCATTCACCAGGAAGTTAAATGGAGCATTTGTGCTTTCTAAGGTCCAAAAGGATTTTAGATTACCTATAACAGGCATGAGGGTGGCTCGCAAAGCACATAATCTACTTATTTCTGAGAAGAGTTTTACAGATGTATGATAGGTTTGTTCTGTCTTATGGTATCTTTCACAGAGAATGGAAATAACCAATGTAGGAATGTGCATTTTCTGTTCTGAGCAAATGATATGCTGAAACATGGATTTGTCGTACTACTTAGGGTATGGCAAAGGTGCAAATAATGTGACTAAAGCTAGGTGAACAATAAAATTATGTAGCATTTGGTTTGTCATTGTTTGATATGTTGGAAACTTCACCCATGTCTTTTTTGCCACCCATGTCTTGAATGGCATGTTGTGCACCTGTGAGAGCGTGATAAACCGAGCAGAGTCACTGTGAAAAATGTGCTGCATTTGAGCAAATTCTTTTCTTTTTCCATTCGAGAAATGTATTGTGTTCACAATTTAGAACAATCTGAAAATTTCATATTATTAGTTTTTATGTAAAGTGGGCTATGAATACATGCTAAACTGAATATCTGCTTGACTGAAATCATCTACGTATATAATACAATAAGGAACTGCTGTTTGTGCTATATGGTTCAGGTTCCAGAGCTTGGCCTTGTTTGTTCAGGCTGGAACCATGTCGCTAAGAGACAGGCATACTGACTTGATGTGTTCATTGTTTTGTTTTAAAATAGATTGTGGAAATCACAGTGCTAACAAATGTAATATGATACTTTTATGCAGCAACGCCCGCATCACCCAGTCCGGCCAATCCCATCTCAACTGTGGTGCAAAAACTTTGGCAAGAAGGAATACTGAAGGACCTTCCAACTAGCATGAAGTGCGGGCACCTTGCTTCTGCCTTTTTTTTGTGAAAACTTGTGCTTAGCGATAATGCTGGGTGAAGTGTTACGAGCATACTCTGGAATGCTTCATGTAGTATCTTTTGATTCTCTTTCTTTTCGCTCAATCATGTTATATAAGGAATGCCTGTTGAACTCGAATAAACCGGTGATTCAAAGGCCTCTTATGAATTTACCTGAGGGGTTTGACGCTGTGATTGTAAACATGGCATGTTGTCCACTGCACACTTAATGTTGAAGGTTGATTCATGATAAGCATCTTATATGTGTGGTTGACTGACGGTGATGGTGTGCCTTGGGTTCGTTTTCAGAAGCGAATCTACTTAAGATCTGATTTGATACATCTGTAAACATGAAACATGTTTTGTTTTTTTTGTTTTTTTACCTTGACGTATGGCCTGAACCCTACTCGGGAGCTTTTGGAGCATAGCATGTCGCAGTGATCGAGGTTTTGAGTACCAGAGCGAAAATAACAGTGGAAGACGGAAGCTGCCATGGGGCACGATGAAGACTCGAAGAGGAAGAGAGGGAAATCCGTAAAATGCATTTGGGGCTGTTGGGACTTGGATGATCACGGCCTCCTAGGCATATGAGGCGCTGCGCTCACCCCCCCAGGTCCCCAATTTCAAGCTCGGGGACGGTTCTCATGATGCAGCTATGTGACTGTGCATAGGCAATCATCTAACGTCTAAGAGAGCTGTATTTTTCTTTTGAACTGTCTATCTTTTAGAAAATTAATCCCTACTATAAGTTAATCTCAACACGTAAGTCATCCATTTTATTTCTCACTAACTATCCACATCATCTCTCGCTAATAGACATATTATCATATACTTTTATAAAGCTAAACCCCACTAGAGATTTCTCTCAACATGCAAGTTATCCACGTCAACGATCCACTAGAACTTGCAATTATACTATTATAAAGCCAAACCCTACTAGAGATTTCTCTCAACATGCAAGCTATCCACATCAACAATCCACTGGAACTTGCAATTATAGCCAGTTAGCACATGTAATTATGATAGTTATCTCTTCATCCACTAACATGTATTTAGCTGTACACATCGATGTGTCAAACCATTCACCAAAATTAATTTAAGATAATTTCATTCATATAACTATAAATATAAATAATCTAATTTTTTTTAAATTATCTAGAATCCCCGCAGCAACGCACGGGGTATTTTCGTAGTTCTACTAACTTCTAATATTTTACAAGCTATCCACGTCATCTCAACTTAGTTTCATTCTAAATTCTTCGTAATTCCCGCCGCAATGCGTGGATATCTTCTGGTTACTCGTAAATCTACGTAGCAACTCTATGCATTAAATGATTGCACATGTTCATTTGTCGTGAATTCATCTAACGTCTGAGTTGTATTTTTCTTTCCAACTATTACATCTAAATCTATGTAGCAGACTAGCAGCTCCATGCATTAGATGATTGCACATGTTCATTTGTCGTGAATTCGTGCTAGGTGACCATGGTTATCCGATAAGGACCATTTCCACTGATTTTTTTTTCTCTCTGGCTGTGGCTGGTCGTAATCCAAACACGCCAATAATACCATCATAGCTGGCAAAGATACGAGTTACATGCCACCGTGCATGCCTACATCCTTTAGACGTCTGATCATTTTGCATTAGCGGCTTGGCGCTAAGGTGTGGTTTTCCCGTGCGTGGTCTCATCAACACTAGCCTCTTATGTCCAGTCCTCTCGCCGTCCCATGTCTACTAGCTAGTGCCATCGATGCGTGCCATATGAGCTTGCCGTGTACGCGATGCACGCAGCAGTAATCATGCATATAGATGACACGAACGGAACAGTATGTACTGGTCCTACTAGCTAGCTCTCCCGTATGCATAGGGTTGTTGGCGACTTGCGGCATGGCGTGCGTATAGTACTAGTTGCATGCATTGACTTGACTTACTTGACTATGGGTCTTCGCCGCCGGGTCTTCTCGCCTACAACGTGTAATACATATGAGCTATCCATCCCAAGCAAGCCGGGTGTAAGTGAAGCCGCGCCGTGGCAATGGACGGCATGCACATGGGGTGCATGGGCGCGGTGGCACGGGCGCCACGCCGGCGGTGCCTGCCGTTGCTTGTCGCCGCCGCGATCGCCGTGGCGTGCTGGTGGTGTGCAGGGATGAACACCTGCGTTGCTGCTGCTCCCACAACGCCGCCCATCAGGGCCGTCAATCTTGGAGGGTGGCTCGTGGTCGAAGGCTGGATTAAACCTTCTCCGTTTGGCGACATACCAAACAACGTGCTCCTGGTGTGTGCTGTGTGCTGCATGCATGTATATACATACATATATGTCACCGGCCTGCATATATAATGGAGTTACAGTTATACACACGTGTGTCTGCCCGCAGGATGGCACGCAGATCTTCCTCAAGTCGTCGAGAAAGAACGCCTACTGGAGCGCCACGGGCGGCGGCGGCGGCGCGGTCGTCGTCGGAAAACAGACCGAGGCTTCGTCGTGGGAAACTTTCAAGGTGAGGCTGGCGCCGTATACATATCCTCCCAATTTTCTCTCTTACGCTTGCATCAATGGCTCAGTGCCTTTCAAGACCTGCATGCTGCTGCCAGATCTGGCGACGGCCAGGCGCCACTGACTCCATCAAGTTCAGGCTCCGTGTCTTGGGCGGCGGTGGCCAGTTCGTCGGCATCGCCAAGGACGGCAGGACCGTGGTCGCCGCCGAGACCGACCCCAGAAACGAAACGCCCACGACTTCGAGATCATTGCCAATGCCGACGGAAGCAAAGTCCGGATAAAGGCGCCCAACGGAAGATTCTTACAGCTGCTCTACTGGGTCAATCGTTTTCAATTCACCTATGCTGATTTCTGGCCTTCTGGGCCGTTCATGTCATAATTGTTCGTTCACGCTCTACGCATGGCATGGTATACTAGGCCACAGGTACGGCGGATGCGTTGACTGCAGATTATATGGTTCAGAGAGTACGAGCTGGGATGACAGTGACCCCTCGGTGTTCCTCATGACGATCGACAAGAGGATGGAAAGCGAGTTTCAGCTCTGCAACTACTACGGACTGGATAGCGCTGCCACCGTCCTCAAGGCATGCAATTTTATTTTGTCTTTTCCTAAAAGCCTACCAATAATCTTGAAACAATTAAATGGTCGAATATAATACAACACGCTTCCTATAATCCAGGTGACTGAAAACGATCGACTGCTTCAGGCGACGCGCTCCGCTCCCTCTCTCCCCAAGCCGCTCTCCCTCTCCCCAAGCCGCGCCCGCGCCGCCGCGGCTCCTCCCTCTCTCCCTCCGGCGGCCTCCCCAACTCCGGCGAGCGGATCCGGCGGGGCTGTTGAAACGACTCCGCTTTCCGCGAAGGGAAATCCACAGTGTCAAAGTGTAATAAGACCGTTGTAGATCATATTACCCAAATTCCAGTCGAATATCACATCCTTATAACGATAATATCATAGTACAAATAGTGCGGAATTACATAAATTTATTACATCACCGCATTGGCGGAATCAAAAGTAGCATTCATTCAGAACAGCTTGAAGATAAGATCGCCAAACTCGAGCGTAGGAACGAACCCCTCAACCGTCCAACTCCTCAGAGCTATACTCCTCAGCAGAACCTGTGTCCAAAATTTATCAGTACGATTTGTACTAGCCACTCCCAACCCTATGAGCATTGCTTTGTGGAAATTGGATGTAAGTTGGATATAATCAAAAGGAACCTATAAGGCTGGGGTTTCCTATGTATTTAGCATATCAAGTACATAATAGCAGTTGGTCAAGTTTTAACACCACTCCCACACCCATTCCACCCCATTCCCATTCCAGAGCCAGGTTTCAATCCTGGGATCGATATACCACCATCTCCCCACCATCACCATACCACACATATACCATCGCTCAGTCGACAGGCCAACTCCTTCTCAGCACTGTCTCAAGGCCCGTAGCCCCTGGCTACGTCCGAACACTCACTCCCGGGGGAAGAAGAGAAGGACTCATCTCACTATCTAGTTTAAGCGAAACCCAGGAAAGGTCCATAGCCGACAAGTCGGCATATGTATCGATCGATCAACCATACACTCTCTGATTTTACATAACCACAAGATCCGCCTTCCTCGTTGACCGTCGTCAATCTGGGCTGATTTCGCCGCTTGCTAGCCTAGGATAATGCCACTCTACCATTCAGCCTGGTACACCCCAAGTCTAGTCTGCAGGGTGGTGGCTTGTGAGTCATGAGCCGGGTCCACAAGGTCTCCATGAAGTCTCGGAAGGGTGTGGGGAAATCCTCCGCACCCGTACCTCCCCTCTCACATTGTCTCGCTATCAACCTAGCAAGAGTGGCAATATCCTACCAAGTAGTCCGTAGTCCCGCATCATATAGGCGGCGAGTGGTATGTAAGGCTTCCCGGTGAATCTGAGTACTAGTAAGTCCTTAGGGATGACCAAGCCAGAATGTCTTCATCAGGGTTTCCATTACCGTGCCACCACAACACCTCCACCCTGGGCTCCTCCCATCATAGGATCACACCCAGGGCCACCTCATGTACCTTTTACCCACCACAGGTATCCATTCCTGGGGTGCCCAGGTAGCACCCCACGGCAAGACTTGCCCCAGGCTCGTCGTATACTCTAACTTGGTCGACACAACCCTCACCCTCCACGCACCCAAGTCACACACGCAGCACTCTCTCCATAGTCCAGATAACTCTAGTTCTCCACCACGCACCATGTAGTGCAAGCGTAGTAGAAGTAATACGCAATGAAATATAGTAGCAAGCGTGTACTAGCCTAACAGTAGGGTGAGCAGGGGTAAGGTTGCGTCAAGGCAAACGCCATCAAGAAAGCATACTACCATGCAAGTCCCATCATAGTGTGATTATAACAATGAAGTAAAGCACTAGCATTTCTATTTTAGCCATGCGTAATAGGTGCTACGAGATTGGGTGGGATGTGGCACCTTTAGTGTAGTTGTCTCCGTACTCCTCACGGTACTCACGATCCTCGTCCGTCCGGTTCTCCTCCGAGTCTGCAAACGATCGCGTTATAGTCGCGTTAGCGACGTCTATAGAATAGCACAAGAAGCAATGAAAATTCAAAAGAGCCAAATGCACTCAAACATGGGTTCATTGCGTAGAGCTTGATTTTAGATGAATTTTGGTCCTGGTTTCGTATTTTTCTGAGGTCGTATGATTTAGTTATGAATTTCTGAAGATTAAACCATTTTTGAAAATGAAAAAGGCTGAATTAATCCTGGGCTGACACGTGTCACGCTGTGACTGGTCCACGTTGCATGCTGACGTCAGTGACGTCATTGTCTCGGTTCCGAGCTGACAGGTGGGGTCCAGCTAACGTCAGCATGACGTCATCAACGTCGTTAGTTCCGACAGGTGGGGCCAGAGGCTATTAGGTCACTAACAGGTGGGTCCGGTCAAAGTCAACGTCAGTCAACGGTGGGTCAACGGTCAACGGTCAATGGTCATCGGTCAGGGTCACTGACATGTGGGGCCTGGCTGCTGACGTCAGCAGCTGACATCACCGTGACGTCAGCATGACGTCACCCCGGCTGCGCTGGCTTCTGACGTGTGGGTCTCGCGTGATGTCATCATGACGTCAGCATCTGACGTGTGGGTCCAGAGTGTCTGTACCACTGACATGTGGGGCTAGGTCAACGGTCAACGTTGACCGATCAACGGTCAATACGGGCCGTGTTCAAACTGGGCCTGGACAGGGCTAGATTTGGACCGGTCTGGGCCGGGCTGACCTGGACACGTGGCGTGCTGTGGCGCTGCCACGTGGCGCAGTTGGGCTCTTACTGGGCTTCGTTTCCTAGCTATGGGCGTGAGCGCGGCTCACGGTGGACCCAAGTTCACGGTCCATGGACCTAAGGCAGGGTCCATGGTGGACCGAGTCCATCGTCATTTCCCCTCGGCTCGGCTCATGTGCACCGGGTGCAGGGCTGCGCTGCTCAACTTGCCCCTTCTCCTCTATTTTTTCCACGGCGCGCTCCCGCCGGCAACGTGCTCACCGGTGAGCTCCCGCAACGGCTCAGGCATCCAATTGAGGTGGGGAAAAGCCTCCCCGCGCCATGGCGACTGCAACGGTGGGGTCAGGGTGACGGATGGTGCTTCCTAAGTCACTGGTCATGGCGAACGGCGGCTCGAGCACAATCGGCGTGCGGGAATGGCGCGGGTGCAGCGGCATTGGCCGGTTCTGTGGTGTGCGTGGGCGTCACAATGCTCCAGCGGGCATGTTGGGCAGGTCGAGGGGTCCTCTAGGGCCTCCGGTGGCTTTGGCCACGGCGGCGGCCTTCCGATCACGTCGGCGGTGTCGGTGTGGAGGCTATGGCCTCGGAGGGGCGTCACAGTGGGGTGTGTAGGCTCCTACGGATCCGTGTGGACGCGGCAAGGGCGTCCAGAGCTCAAGGCGGGACTTCCGGTTTCCAGGTGGCCGGTAGGGACTTCCCGGCGGCCACGGCGACATGGTGACGACAGCGAGGCGCACGGGTGCACTACGGGGCTCCAACGAGGTGGTCACGGCGTGCGCGTGAGTTACCCGTGGCTCCAGCGAACAGGACGGGCGAGTCAAGGAGACGCCAGGCGCCCCAAGCGGACTTGCCCACGGTGGAGTCAATGTGGTGGCGACGGTGCTCCGACCGTGGCACGGTGTGGCCTCCGGGGTCCTCCAGAGACCTACGTCTTCACTGATCACGAGCGGGGCGTCTTCCGCGATGAGAAGGAGCCAGCCAAGGCGGTGGCGTCACTTCTACTGCGGTGATGCGACCGCGGTGGCTTCGCCACGGCCGTGCGTGTGTCTACGGTGTGCGCCCGTGCGTGCTCGTGTCAATGGGGCTTAGGAGGGGTCTCAGCGGCATACGACTCACCGTCGGTTTGAGGGCGAGAGGATAGCGGTGCAGTGAATAGTCGAGGCCATGTAGCTCCGGAAGCCGTGCCGTGTAGTGTCGCCCGCTCCAGCTCCGGTGATCTCCCGGTCTTCCTTCCGGCAGCGGCTCCGCCTTCTTTGTTCTTCTCCTCCCCTCGGCCCTCGTGCTGGGTGGTCTGGTGGATGGCCACAAGTGGCGGCGGGGCGATGGAGGAGCGCTAGGGCAACCGAGGGCCGAGCTTTATAGCTGAGCACCAAGCTTCCATGGCGGACGGTGATCGATCGGTGGAGAGACGGGCGAGGCATCCTACGGTGGCGCGAGGTTGCGTGGGCGCGGCGCCAAGGAGACAGGGGCATGCCCCGGGCGTGACCCCCTGGCCCGCCCCTGCCAGTGCTGTCGGGGCTCGATCGGAGAGGGGAATCGGCGTGAGCGGTCGGGGGCGTGGCGTGGAGAAGATGAACAGGAGGGCTGACATGCGGGGCCTGTGTGGCAGCGGCAGCAGGCGAGCGGAGGGCGCGCGGCGTGCTGGGCCGGCTGGCGGGCCGGGCACGTGTGCTGGGAAGACGGGAAAAGGGGCGTTGGCAGGCCGGTTGGGCTGGCTGGCTGGCGCGGGCCGAGCAGGCCAAGCCTGCGAGGCCTTCTTCTTCCCTTTTTCTTTTTTTGTTTTATTTTCCTTCTTCTTTATTTGAATTCAATTTTGATTTTTAAATTTGGATTCCAAATTGGTGCACCAAATCCATTAGAGTTTTGATATGAGGCCCACAACATACTTATATAAATACTAGGAATTTATTTAGCTATTTTGTATAACAAAACTAGGTGTGGTTTTCGTTATACAAATGTAGAATTAGTTTTTCTCTTTAAACCTTTATTCCTTGGTTTGAATTTTAATTATTTCATGGTTTATTATTTTATTGGAGTTGTTAAGCATATCATAACTCAAATGGAAATCCAAATCACATTTTGAATTAACAATGTATGCAATACTTTATTTGTTAGAATTTAAATAAACGCAATTAACTAGTAACATGCCATGCTTATGTGTTAACTTGGGTTGGGGTTAGGCCTAATGCATTTCTTAGGTTGGTTTTCTATACATGACACTCATCATCATATGGAAGTTCTAAGAAAAATTTTGTAGCTGGTATTTTTGATGTGTGGATTTTTGGTTTGTTACAGCTGTGGACGGCGGGTCGAACGAATCGGACTTCAGCTACATCTCGTCGCAAGGGCTGAACGCTGTGCGGATCCCGGTGGTGTGGTGGATCACCGTGCAAGAAGGCTCACCGGAGGCCACCGGTTGCCATTCTCCCTTCTATCCGGGTTACCTAGAGATGCTAGACAAGGCATTCGATTGGGCAGAGTAAGCATCTCACGCAAGTCTGCATCTCTGTCTGTCTCTGTGATAAACCATTGATATCGTCCGATCCGCAGCGAGTACAGTTTGGGCGTCATCCTGGATCTCCACGCAGCTCCTGGCTCGCAGAACGGCCACGACCACAGTGGCAGCCATCGCCTCGCTCGCCGACAGGTCTGCTCTTCTTCGGCGGACAGACCCATCGATCATCAGCTGAGGCATGCAACCCAAAATCCAAAATTTTTCAAGATTCTCCGTCACATCGAATCTTGCGGCATATACATGGAGTACTAAATGTAGACGAAAAAAAAACTAATTACACAGTTAGCTGAGAAATCGTGAGACAAATCTTTTAAGTCTAAATAGTCCATAATTAGATAATTTTTATCAAATACAAACGAAAATGCTACGGTAGAAAAAAAACCAAAAATTTCCGGAACTAAACGGAGCCTGAGACTGAGATCGAGCTAGTAGCTGTCATGTCAATAGAATACTCTCTGAACCACGCCATTCTCTCCTTTTAATTTATTGCAGGTACTGTTCACGAGACAGCCTACTGGCTATCGAGCTCCTCAACGTATAGAATACTCTCTGAACCACGCCATTCTCTCCTTTTAATTTATTGCAGGTACTGTTCACGAGACAGCCTACTGGCTATCGAGCTCCTCAACGTGCGCAGCATGTACGATCGTCGTGGATTATAAGCTAAAATAACATTTTTTTTTCACATCAAACCGGCTGGGCTAAAGAGCGACAACAAGTCAGCATCCCACCACTACTATACAACAGGGATATTGTATCACTTTTTTTTTTAACATATTAGTTAATGTGTTACAGTAAAAGTTTATTATAACACAAAATAGTGTGTTACAGGCTTCGATTATAACACAAAATATATTTTTTATAAAAATGTGTTACTGACAATAATTATAGTAACACAAAATTAATGTTACAAGCAAAATGTTACAAAAGTGTGCTACGTTGTAACACATGAATAGAACATATATAAAATGTGTTACAAATACATGCCTATGATAACATAAAATAGTGTTACATAAGTGTTACAAAGAATGGAGAGCAATCGTCCCTTAGGCGCTTGCATTCGCTTCCTCAGCTTTGTGCACCTTGGCGTCCCCACGTGACGGACCCAGACATACACGAACCACGCACCTGTTTGCAAGCTTTGCCTCTTCGCGAGAAAATAGCATATTTGGGATTGCAATCGTCTCAGAGACCTCAGACTCCATTCGTAGACTTTGCAAAACTAGGCCTAACATTGGACACTTACTTTTTTTGCTATTATGTATATTTTCTCCCTTTTGTAGTATTTCTCCATATATTTCTATCTCTGTTCTTTTGGATGTTATGTCTTGATCGCGTAGCACCGTGTCCTATATAGGGCAAGCAGGTAAGCAGCGAAAGCTAAGTCCGCCTAGCCGTTCAGAGCTCATAAGCTAATCGTCGCCACACACGGCCGTCGAGCATAATTTTTTATGGAATAATGAGCAAATAAAAATCCAAAATATTAAATACAATAAAAATTCTAGGCATATGACACAATAATAAACACAATAGTCATGAGTTGATCTCACAAATCCCGAAGTTCGCATAAACAAGTTCATCTCACGAACCATAATTTTGTTCTAAACGAGTTCCATCACATATTAAATAAAATTCTAGATACATCTCATCACAGATAAAATCATTTATCCAATATGTAGCCTTTCCTTTAGTGTCATCATCTTTGGTGCGGGGCGACATCCCCATGGGACTCACTTGGTGTCAGACTTGTGAAGAATACCCTCTTCTAGTATGAACACAAGCCAGCTGCACATAAGTATGGTACGACAATTAGATGTATGATAAATATTATAAAATATTATTGTATGGTAACAATATTGTCATGCAGTGTCTTATAATTGTACACCTACGTAAAATTAAGAAATGATGTTTTGCTCTAAGTTCACAGTGCAGTCTCGAGTGTCTTATCCATTGAACAAATTGTCATTATAGTAAGAATTCAATAAATTCAACAAATGAGCATCCACAATAAGAGTCACGTACTGCACCTCATGAACTATGATTGGTCATTCAATCCATTGCCACCACATCTCGCAACATCACTAGCATCCACTGTGGTTCCCTCAATGTCCCTTCTTGCCCATTGATGTCTTACAGTTGCATTATTGAACATATCTTCAAGGTGTGTGACATGGAATGGCTCATTTTCTACATCATCTTCCCATTGTTCACAACCTGTGTCATATATATCTCTCGGTTTCATCTTTGTGACTATAGATCACCCAGGGTTTTCTTTGTCGTTAGAATAAAACACACAGTCAAACTTGGTTAGGAAAAATGTACGATTCATGATTAATCTTTTCTCCTCAGATGTATCGGTGTGAGAAATTAACAAGTGTGTAGCCATACTTGTCCTTTATTCCTCTTTTGGAAATAACATCAACCCATTCACATTTGAAAAGTACCACAGAAAATTTCCTAGAGTAGTTAAGCTCAATAATATCAATTATCCTCCCATAGTAAGTCACATCACCTAAAACTGGCCTACCATCACTTGCCTTTGGCATAACTTGATGTTTTTGCAGTTAGCACTACACCAACTGTTTTGTGTCACCTTATCCAACCGTTTAGGCCTAAAGCGGAAACCACATTTGTTGAAAGCACGGTACCTTTTGCAGCTTCAAGCTGGGCCACGAGCTAGCCACCTAATGTCATCTTTAACATCATGAATGTTATTTTCACTCTCTAACTGCATTATCTGTACAATTATACACAAGTTTAGTTCTGCATGTTAGTGCTACAAGTAAAGCATTTTGAGTTAAGGTACTTACATGACTTCTAAACCATTGATGGAACCTCGATTTTGGATGTTCTCAACATTTCTATGGCGGCTCTATGTCCAGGTTCCTTTTCCGATGATCTCTTCAGCATGAGCTCTATAATAATTTACATGTAGGAAAATTTATGGGAGGCAAAAAAAATATGTTTACAATTTTGAGATATTACCTAAGGTATGGATCGACATCAGAACAATTGAATAGCGCATATCTATGTGCTTGTACTTTAGCCAAACCTCTAAGGACATAACTACTTGGCTTTCCAAGTGGTTTCCCAGGATGAGGAAAAAGAGTTGATGCATGTCTAGTAGAACATCCAAGTGACTCATCATTCTCGTCATTCCGTGAAAGCCTATTAGACAGGGTCTGAAAACCATCAAGAAATGTTGAACAAAAGTGCATAGCCTCTTTTGCCAGAACTAATTCTGCAATGCTGCCCTCTGGACGAGCTTTATTTCTCACGGTTGACTTCAAAACACCAAGGTACCTGCACAAACTAGTATAAATTAATAAAAACGATAATTTAGCATGCAAAGAGAAGGTACCAAACATGGCTCTTAGATTTTTATAAGGAGAACATACCTTTCCACAAAATACATTGACCGATAACATACAGGACCACCTATTTTTGCCTCTATTGCTAAGTGAAGAACAAGATGCACATTGATAGTGAAAAACCCAGGCGGGAATATCATCTCCATCCGACATAATGTCATTATGATTCGTTCTTCTAACTTCTCAAATTCATTGATGTGGAGAACTTTTGCATTCAGTTCTCTAAAATATCCACACAGATCAAATAAGATGGATGTAACTTCATCTGGAAGAAGACCTCTCAAAGCAAGTGGCATAAGTTGTTGCATTAGTATGTGGCAGTCATGACTTTTTAGGCCTGAAACTTTTGGTTGATCAACATTTACACATCTAGAGATGTTACTAGAATAACCATCTGGAACTTTTATGTCACGAAGGACTTTACAGAATTGTTGCTTCTCCTCTTTAGGCATGCTGTACAAAGCAGGAGGCAAGTAATACTTACCATTAGCCTTTTTTGTGGATGTAGATCTGGCCTGATGTTCATTTCTTGCAAATCTTTCCTTGCCTGTAGGTTGTCCTTTGATTTGGCATCCATTTCTAAAAGTGTCCCAAATATATTTTCACACACATTCTTCTCTATATGCATAAAGTCAAGATTGTGCCGTAGCAAATTATACTTCCAGTAAGACAAAGAAAATAGGCCACTAACACCCTTCCAGGTTTTAGACTTCTCAAAGTCACTAATTGACTTTATCTTTTCCAAAAGAGATTCTCCAGAATAAGAAATAGGTCTGGACCGATGCTCTTCGGTTCCATCAAATGAACTAGCATCATAACAGAACTCATGGTCAGCGGGTAGAAATCGTCGGTGTGCCATGAAACATTGCTTGACACCATGTTTCAAGCGCCTTGAACTTGTTTCATCATCACAGGACACACAACCCAGCTGTCCCAGAACACTGTACTGTGCCAGTATCCCTGTCCCAAGGTAATCACTCACAGTATGCAATACTGTAGCATAAAGTTGAAATCTCTCATGTCGAGATGCATCATATGTAGACATACCAGTGTCGAACAACTCATTTAGCTCATCATAAACTGGCTGCATAAATATATGGAAGTTCTTTCCAGAGTAACCACGAATTATTAGAGTGAGCATAAGAGAAGAAGCTTTCATGCATAACCATGGTGGAAGGTTGTATGGTACTAATACAACAGGCCAACAACTATGGGTAGAATTGCACTTCCCAAATGGGTTAAAACCATCTGTTGCTAGTCCAAACCTCATGTTTCGAGAATCTGATGCGATGTGAGGGTGGAGGGAATTAGTCATTTTCCAAACCTCTGAATCAGCAGGATGGCACAAA
This sequence comes from Miscanthus lutarioriparius, assembly GCA_904845875.1. Taxonomy (NCBI): domain Eukaryota; kingdom Viridiplantae; phylum Streptophyta; class Magnoliopsida; order Poales; family Poaceae; genus Miscanthus; species Miscanthus lutarioriparius. The sequence goes on from CAJGYO010000003.1 coordinate 25,577,450, forward strand.
GCACCATCTTTGTACGCTTCTCATCATGCCATCTACTCCCTCCATCCCAAATTGTAAGACGTTTGACTTTTTTGGTTCCAAGTTTGACCACTCGTCTTATTCAAAAAATTTGTGCAAATATAGTCAAATTTAAGTCATTCTTGAAGAATTTTTATTAATAAACCAAACTACGACGAAAGAAGTGATATTTTACACAAATTTTTGAATAAGACGAGTGGTCAAACTTGGTGTCAAAAAAGTCAAACGTCTTACAATTTGGGATGGATTGAGTAGTTAACTTGGTTGTTTCCTTGTTCATAAAAAGCCTTTTAAGTCTAGGTTTGATTGGAAAGTAACGCAATACCTTGTTTGGGGTTGCCTTTCTTCTTTCCTTTTTTGTCAATGATGTTTCATCTAGCTTATTTTTCCATCTTGAAGCTTTGCATTTTGAACAGAAGTCATCATCTTTCTTGTCTTTCCAATAGAGCTGACAATTATTTGGGCATACATGAATCTTCTCATATTTAAGGCCAAGCTTTGCAACGATCTTTTGAACCTCCACGAATGTTGCAGGAATATTTGAACCTTTTGGGAGAGCTAGCTGTAAGATTTGAAGTAGATCATTAATTGATTTATTGCTCCACTTGTTGGTTGATTTCACATGAAACAATAAGACAAGGAAAGAAAGTTTTGACAGCTCACATCCTTCCCATAAAGGTTCATCGACAGCCCCTAAGCAAATCAAAGAAAGCTTTTGTTTCCGCATCTGGTCCATCTTCGGGGAACCGATGCATGAGGTCCATTTGTGTGATGTTCGGTATCTATATATCCAAAGGTTTCTTGAACTACTTGCATATTATATTAGTGTTGAAACTTGGACGTCTTGGCTCACGAATCTTTGTTTTTCTTTGAACATGGCTCTAAATCTTTGTTAGCGAGAGATATAAGATGCGGTTTCCCATGACAACCCCATATAGTGTATCCACGCAGCATTCCATTACACATGTAAGTGTTCATACAATCGCTTTTTGCGTTTGTAACCATCTGTTGACACATTTGACACATGGGCACCTTGAATCTTTGCATCGGACATTTTCCCACTTTGTAGGCAAACTTAATAAAACCTTTTACTCAGCTATGTACTCATCACTTGGTCTTTCAGATTGCAACAACCTCTTAATAGCATTTAAGTCCATTAATTCACTGAAAACAAGAAATACTATCACTGCATTAGTTTATTTATCCTTGTTACGACGATGAAAAATCTATAATAGTAGCAATAAAGAAAGTAGATTTGGATCGTCCACCTTGTTTTAACTTCACAGGAACCACAATAGCCTTCCGATGGGACTATGCGCTATGATTCTAATAGCCTCCTCGAAATATAACCACTGTGATGATGAAATAATTTGACTATTTCTTCAGAGGACTGCTAAAAAAAAAAAAGTTTGGGAGGAGAATTACAATGAATCAGAATACTTTGCCAATATAGCATGTACAGGAAAGACTTCAGATTTCACTCACTTGGCAATGCTCTTGCAAAATGTTAAGTAATAGTTTCTACAAATTTGGTTCTCTGAACTTGGACCTCTGGATTTGGTTCACTTTGAAATAAAATGTGCTCTAGTTGTCGTGTATGAAAATATATGGCTCAGAGTTGCAGGTTGCATCACTATATGCATTCAGCTATGATTTCTTTTAAAACAATTCAGCTATGTTTTCCATGATACTATAATGAATCCTATCTGAAGTAGTATAGTGTTGCCTGAAGGAGCTGTAGTCAAGGTGCTGTGTGCTGATGGACAATGCTGAAATTAATTGTAAAAAAAATCCATGAACTTTTGCTTCTTTTTCCTTTGATGATAAATGAGGAAGTGTACAGCCTGCTAATTATTGCCTCATGATGTATGCCTACGGCAATAAGAAAATTGGATAATTCCACAAAAAACAAAGGATGTTGGATATATGGCAGCCTGTACAGATCACTGAACAAACAGTGAGTAGCTACAATTGTGCAGCTGCTAGCTTTGGCTGCTGATCTCCAATAAAACAGAGCTCTGGGTACCTACTGCCTGTTGAAAGCTCTGCTAGACCACCCCAATAATTCAGTGAGCCGTTATTCACTTCTGAACATGGAATTCAACCTATTTTGATTGCTTGCTATTTCTGGTCAGCTGGATAATCTGAGTTTTTATCTAAAATTTGAGACTTGAGTGGCTTAGTGTTTGGCCAAATTAGTTCTTTTATGTGTTTTCTTCGGAGCTATGAAGACCAAGATATATGTGATTCTTTTTCTCTAATGTTGTTTTTTGTTTCTGATCTCTATGGCCTGTTTCAGTCCAATTAATATTTTAGCATGCTAATTCTAGCAACTACTAACACACCTGTCAGTAAGAAGTTCATCTGCCGAGAGATGTGCATTGACCACTTTTTAAATCTTTGTACACTAAAAATACATGATTTGCATTCAGAAAGAAGCTCTTCCACCATATCTACCTGATAGTGAGCAGACACGATAGGCTACAGTAACTGTATCTTTACTACCTCTTGCATTCGCTTTTAAGTAGGCTATTATATTCCACAGATTCTTCATATTCTTGAGAATTTTCAAAAAAAAATGGTGGACAGGAGGGGCCCGACCTGCGTCCGCGCCAGGAACGACCGCCGGGGACGCTGCCGGGGGACGGTAACTTCCGCACCGTGGACGGCCACCGCGCCGTGGACGCCGGCCAGGGACAGCCGCGCCCCCGCCTGCACCGGGGCGCCGCCGAGGCACGCGGCGTCCGCGCCCGGGGCGACGACCGTGGATGGCCGCACCCACACACAGGCTCAGGCGGTGGCGTCCAGGGAGCTACTGACGAAGAGGGGGCGGGAGAAGCTGCGCTGGGGCGGTGGCGGCCTAGGACCTATCTGACGACGAAGCGGAGCAAACCGCCTGGACTTGGGCGGCGGCGGCGGCGTTCTGCGACAAAGCCGGAGGGAATGGGAAGCAAACTCGCCTCGGATGGCAGCTAATGCAGATCGGCCGAGAATCCGGTTGTTTTGAAAGCCCAAAACAACCGGTTATCTTGACATCGGGAAAAATGTTTTAAGTGCATAATTATTTCTGAAAAATACATATTGAAATTTTATTTTAAATCCTCAAATTTTAAAATTTATAGCTTTTTATTCCAAACTTTGTTTTCATCTGATCCCATTATTTGAGAACTTTCGGATGTCAAATATGGAACTCAAGATTTTAGGAAATGCTAACGTCCAAGCGGCGTACAAATTAAATGCGCTCGGCCTTTTACACCCGATCCATCGCGCGATGCTCATTCTTTGCTTTCCTTGGCCGTCGATTATTTGGTGCCACCGGACAAGAAACACCGCCGCCCAGAGAAAAAGCAATTATTGCCGCCGCGGGAGAAGAAGCATTGTCACCGCATAGGATTTTGTTGAGGAGGTCGCCTTAGTTTGCCATGGCGCATCAAGAGAGGGGAAGGGAAGAAGGTGGTCGTCACCGGTGATCGGAGGTGGTGGAGACGAAGTGAGCTTAGGGGCACTAGATATAGAGTTGGAAGAACCGAGCATAGCTTGGATGGCAAGAGCCCGTGGTTGGTCTGGCTTAGCTACCTTAGATGTGGATATGCCACATTAAATCGTTAGGTGGCGTGCTCGTCACATTCGAAGACAAGGTGACAACTTCATATACCTCTTAGCCACGTCCGGTCTCTTCAGTATAGGTGTAGATCTAATTTATGACTAGGTGTGTTTGTGAGTGTGTGTGTGTGTGTGCGTTTGTTGTGGTGTGAGTTGGTGCGTGAGTCCCGGATACTACAACTTGCACATGAAGAGTTGAGATCTCAAAAAAATATGGAGTCGGACGAGGTGAGGAGGTGGACGGAGAACTATGTGGCGCGCCAGAAGGGGGGAAGACGAGAGGAGGAGAAGGCGAGACGGAAGGTGTGCGAGAATGTATGGAGCCGAGCAGGCGAGAAGGTGGAAGGGAAACGACATGGCGCCATTGGTGGGGGAAGGCGTGAGGAGGAGAAGGCGAGGGGAAAGGTGTGCGAGACCGAGCAACTTTCACTGCATGCGTGAGGCATTATCTGGATGAAACCATATGCTCTATAGCCATAAGTGAAAGTGTAGTGGTAGTTAATAATACTCGTTTCAAGAAACTATTTTTCATTAATATTTATCATATTAATAATAGTAATATAATTGGTCACATTAATTTGGTGCCATTAGTTATATAAAAATTCATTTATGTGTTAATGTAAAAATTAAAATTATTATTAGACATTAGTTTAAAATACACTAATTTGATACATATTATTAATATTATCACAAAACTAATATACGTGTCATTATTAATATTATCACAAAACCAATCTAGAATCAAGAGACATGGAACATTAGTTTCCCTCCAAAAAAATAAACAAAGTATTTCCCACTAAATTTTCCCTCCGAACAATACATACTGCCACCAAAGCAGATGCCCCTCTCGATGACTCGATCGTGTCGAATAATTGAATCTAGCTGAAAAAACTCCAACTCCTCCTCATTTCCACAGAATCCGAGTAATCGACCGCAGCTCAAGGCGGCGGTGGCGAACAGGCTCGGCCGGAGGCGAAGTGGCCAATGCCGGCCGAAAGCGGTAAGCGTCGTCGAGTTCCCCAACCCCATCGAAAAGAATCTCGGTCAAGCGAGGACCGACCGCGATGGCTGATCCATGCTCGTGGCGGCCGGATCTCATTCGTCCGTCCGGCCCAGAGATCGCTAGGTATGCTTCTCTTCAACTCCTCGTCCGCTCCCACAATTCCCAAATCATCAGCCCTCTTCACAAGCGGGCGGGTCGGTGACGGAACCTGTGCGCTCGAGGTACCCGATGCCGATGTCCTAGTCTCCTCTTGCCTTATCGCTCCATGATCATTGCCCTAGGCATACAAATCCCTTGGGCCTCATCCTATAGGTAGTATACACTAGAACTATAGAAATAAAATTTGTCCAAATTTTTGTTCCATTGTTTGGTAGATTGCTTGAGATATGATAATTCTAGTTGGTTGCGATGTTTGACAAATGGTTATCCATTAGTTAATTGGCAAGGTTTGATAAGTAAAATCAGTTTTCCACAACTCTGAATGTGGTTTCATTCTGAGTTTCAAAGGCCCATCTTCTGAATTCAAAATCTTTAAAACCAGTGATCTTTTGATGATGGTCCCTTAAGCAAAGATGGTGAGCTCTTGTAGATGACCAACTTTTCTTAAGGCCGATCATCTTGCTGTTTTTTGAAAAATCGGGAGAAAGAGAGAGAAGAGGGCTGTTTCAGTTGAGAACGATGGCAATGACAGCAGCAATACCTGCAGCAATAACTTCTTCACCGTCGACCACCGCCCTCCGGTGCAGCGCTTCAAGACGCCGCCATCTGCACTTAGCTGCTTGCGTGTCCGAGCCCAAGCAGTTCCAGCCACCTTGAACCCGCAAGCAAAAGTTAAATCGCATGACCGCTCTGTCCCTGCCCTTGTAAATTTAGTCTGCATGGATCAATCATTTTGGTTCTATAAAACTAGAAACTAAAGTTGTGCCTCCACCTTCAGAATACTTAAATGCACCGCTTTTCACACAAAAGATATTTCAGAATCACTTTTCACAAGATTTTAACTCTTGGAGTCAAGTTGGGGTAGTAGTACTTTGAAGGCAATGACTTGAATATGCCGGATCTGTTTGGGTGACAAAAGTCTGCAAATGTATATGTAGTTCTGCTCTGTTTTCCTCAACCTCACAAGTGGTATTTGCCTCATATAGGTTGTGAACTGATTGATCATTATGACAATTTATTTTGACTGAGGATGTCTATTTTACAACTCAAAAAATCTTGCATGTCTGGGCTAGACCTGTAGATGAATAAAAAGATTGTTCTTTCTTACATCTTGATATGTGTGCGGGTCTAATTTATTTCTCTTCATGTAAAAATATTTTGTTGGTGCCTGCAAAGATTAAAATTTTTGGCTAGTTCTGTTTTCCTGCATGTAAAATTAGTTGTTGGTGCTGCAAAGATTAATTGTCATATTTTGCAATGGTTGGAAATTTAGCAATCTGATATTGCTATGTGCTGATATAAGGTTTAAAATTCTATTGCCTAGTGGCATAAAATCTTTACATACCTGAGCAAAAACACAAGTATTATATATAAAGCTAATATGCCATCCTTTTGACCATTCTATCTGAACAGAGTAGCACTTCACTTGTTCTCAAGCTCCAAGTTCAAATAACATTACATATATGCACTTTAATCTAATTGTTACTCTTACATTATCTTTATTCTTAATTTTCTATTGGTACTATATTTTATTTAGATTGTGCAACCATGGCGGTGGATAATTGGACCATAAATCTTGAATGTGATGGGGCACCTGAAGGAGAGAGACATGTGAAAACGGAAATGGACAGAGATGTGAAATGCTACTGGAACCTGATTGATTTGATCAAGGATCATGGATACTCATCAGTTGACTATCTATACTACAAGCGAAAAGATAGCTTGGTTGTACTAGAACAAGATCCTGAAGTGATGAAAATGCTTAACGAGTGTGAGAGCAAAAAGATGGTTAGCTTGTTTGTGACAAAGGACGACCGGCCACTTTAAGCGCCTACCAAGTCCAACAAAGAACCATCCAAATCTAAACCAAAAAAAACTAAAGGTATTAGAATGAACATATAATTTTACTCTTCATATGTATATCTGATTATTCAAGTACAACTTAACTATTCCATATCATGGTAGTTATCAATGATTTATTTTCATCCAAGATTAGCCTATTCAAAATTTGTTTAGCGGGAAGAGGAGGTACAAAGAAAAGAAAGCATTAAATTTAATGCATCTTTGAAGCACTATATGCTAACGAGGTTGAGCAACACGATGATGAGAACCTCGAACACATCGGTACAAATGTAGTTAGATCAATCTCATTCATATGGACTGTATCTTAACTAGTTACTATCACTTTGTCATTCTATTTTTAATAGCTGATGGCGACAAAGAACCTAAAAAAGCGAAAGGGGACTATTTTAACACATGTTTGGGATCTACTTGACGGAGATAGGATAGTAGTAAGATGTAATAAGCTTGGACAGCCCATTGGAAAAGAAGGTGGCCTTTTATGTCAATTTTTGGGCACCATAGCAAGAAATGGTGGTTCTTGTCCGGTTGGTGCCAAAGATTGGAGAAAAGTTAAGAAAGACTATGGAGAAACCATCATTCAATTTGTACAGGTTAGCTCTTTCTTACGCTCTTAGCACCTACATCAGTTTGTCTCTAGCCATCTTTGTTTTTGTTTCAGTTCGAAAATAAACCTGATATATCTTGAATAGATGAGAGGTTATTTGGGATGATGATTTGGTCTTTTTATTCAAGTGTAATTGAATTTGTGAAGTGAATTACATCTTAAGTGTTGAGTGCGATGGCGTTTAGCTCATATAATATTGTGAGCCCACGTGGCGGATGATAGGCAAGAGTGTTTGGTGCAGATTTCATTGTTTAAAAGATATGATTGTTATCATGTCATGAAGTCAAATTCATTCTTTAGTGACTTTCTTATTTTAGACAAAGTTCTTGTATCCTCATTCATGTGAGAAATGGATATTCAAATCAATTGGAAGAGATTGGAGAAAATACAAGGCAACATTAAAAAAGACACTATTTAATCCAAAGAAGAAAAGGTCTGTTTTGAACAAGCGTTGTCCAGATGATATTGTTGAAGCTGAATGGAAGGCCCTAGTAGGATCTTTGGAAGTCCGAAGAAGGAAAAGTAAGGCACCACTATTTACACTTTTTTGGTATTTTTTACTATCATCGTCTACTATTGTTGATTTCTACATGTATAATGGTTCATTATTTAATAATTTACTTTTCTTGTAGACCCTTAGTGAAAAGAACAAAATAAGTCGTGAAATGAGGAAGACAACTCATACAAACATGTACAAAGAGTTATGCTCGTTGGTCTAAGGACATGGTGAGTACATCTTCTCGTAAAAATTATATATGATTCTTCTTGCTTTTCCTTTACTACTATTTTTGCAGAGGCAAAGCTGATCCTGAAAAAAAACAGCCACATAGAGCAAAGGTTTATCTAGCCACTCACAGGAAAAGGGGAAAAGGGATAAATGAGCGATGGTATGCTACATGCACATGGGAACTTTTTGCAATATATAATTATTTACATTTTTACGATGTCTGGATTTCATTGTTGTAGGTTCAATTAGAAAATCTCCTAGACACACAACCAGAGTTAGCACAAAATAGTGAGGCGGAGTTGCATGGGAAGGTGATGCATTACATCGGGTGTTGGGAGAAGAAAAATGGACAAGTGCACGACATGGGATTGCTTCCGGTTCCTAAACAAGTTTATGGTCAAAAAACACCATTTTAAGGACATTAATATAGTTTCACTAGATGGCTCATCATCCGATGTAGAAGTTCACATGTTGGAGGAAATAAGGCAACTCAAAGAGCATTCTAGAATGCAAGACAAAGTTATCGAAGAACTAAAAAAACAATCGAGGCACAATGAGAACCAAGAAGCAACAATGGTAAGAATGTACAAACTTAATTTTGTAACTCTGTATTGAAATGCGTTATTCAAACTTTATATCTTTTCTAGGAAATTGTGCTAGGAGTGATCACAACAATTCTCGAATCAAGTACTGAATTCTAAAAGAAAGGTATTTGCACTATTTTCCATGTTTTCACCTAAACTAGTATTTTGGCTTTAATATCCTTTCAAAATTTTAGAGAGTCCAGATGTGGTGCACCCAACCAGAATGAGGATTCCTCAAACATAGGGATGAATTGGTAAAGTCACCCTTGCTTGTGAATTTAATGCTTATGCATCCATAAAGGATTTTATAACAGCTAATGCTACTGTTTTTTTTTACATTTACTAGAATAAAGAAACATGTGAGTTTGAATTTAGTGATGATGACAATGTACTTTTATCTGGAGAAAAGGTTATCAACTGGTTTCTTGTATTTAAGAACAACAATATACTCTTAGTTTAGTACATGTTAATATTTTACCTACTAATTATCATTTGAACGATTTTGAATTGGAATCAGTGCCAAAGTGATAATAATGACAAGGAAGTAGAAGAAGCAGAAGCACAGGCAATATTTGAACGACACCTCCATAATGATTTTGCACCAACAGAGGTACACTATTTCAATGTACCATTGAATAAAATATATTAAACTTGTAATGCTAGTTATTTAAGATGTCTATAACAGTGTATAAATACAATTGCCTTTCTCTTCCGTTCAGTTTGATTCTTGTCAAAGGAGTTCCGCCACAAGTAGAATAATACCAAAGAAACAAAATGTATCTATGAACCACACTTTGCTATAATTATAGTAGATTTTGTGTCTTATTATTTTATACTTTCATTTGACATGTGTAAGGGACATCACGGAGGGCTTGTAGATACTAGAACCATTGCACACCAGGAGGTGGCTCATGACAAGGCTACAAGCTACAGGCGCCAAACACCTAAACGACTTTCTTTAATGAAGGTAGTTGAACATATCACTTGTTCTAAATGCATGATCACGATGTACAACTAAAGGGTTGCTGGTCACTAAGAGATTATGTCAAATTAATGTAGGTTGGGTCCACAGTGCTACTAATGACTTCGAAATATCCTAATAAGGCTAATGTGGCATATGCAACTCTCTTGAGCACTAATCCAGAAGCCCTTGTTGGTGGAGTTAAGATAGGAAGTCAATTCTACAAAGTGCGTATCAATCATCCTATAACAAAAGATGGGCCATTAGTGAGGCCTATGCTTGGGTGCGACAATATTGGTGATGCTCATGTCAAAGGAGTCCAAATTGCTTGGCCTTCGATGTTTGTATGTTCAAAACTAGCTTTCCTAACTTTACATCAATGTATATATGTGCCTTAATTTGTAATGTTACAACTTAAATTTTCTTTACAGGTTCAAATGATTAATGGTTGAATTTCTACACCAATGCGCACAGGAAGAAGCAGTGGACTTTAGGAATCATAGCTAGTTCTTGAATTTTTCTTTCTAGTATGGACTACGTGTGTTTGCTCTCTTGAGCCATATCGTTAAGTACATATACTACGATTTGTTCTAAACAAGCACTATGTTTGAGATCATTCCACAATATGTGGATCATGCTATGATTATGAAAATTTGTGGTTTATGTGATTTTACAGTGTGTCATATTTGTGCGATTATATAATAATCCTTGTGCCATATGTATTGGAGAAATAAATATGTGTTTCATAATCCGAATATGTTGCAATAGATATAAAAAAGTGTTACAAACCATGTGTTGCTTTGTTTCATATACTGTGCTCTACCATAATGTGAAAGTGTTACTAGAACTAAAAAAAAAGTGTTATAGATAAATAAATGTGTTCTACACTATGCATTCTACCATATTGTTAAGTGTTACTAGAGAAAAAAAAATGTTACAACAAAAATCATTGTAACACTAGACAAGTGTTCCTGTAGACAAGTAGTTGTGTTACAATAAACCAATCTATTGTAACATAGCCAATTGGAACACAAAAGAAAATATGTTACTAAGTGAGCTAGTAACACTTTTTCCAATATACAGTAACACAAGTTGGTGTTACTATATCCCTGCGCTGTAGTAGTGCACTGCAGACGCTGGGCGGCTACTACAGCGCCGGCTACCGCGCCGTCCGGGAGCACACGGCGGACGCGTACATGATCATGTCGGCGCGGCTGTCGCGCGACCCTCCGGAGATCCTCGGCGTCATCGCCGCCGCCGCCAACGGCGGCTTCCGCAGGCACGTCGTGGACGTGCACTGCTACAACCTCTACAGCGACACCTTCGACCACATGACGCTGGAGGACAACATCCGGTACGTCAGGGACAAGCGGCCCGCGGAGATGGGCGGCATGCAGAGGGCGGACGGCCCGCCCGTGCTCGTCGGCGAGTGGGCCAACAAGCCCCGCGGCGGCGCGAGCGGAGACGACTACGGCAGGTTCGCCCAGGCGCAGCTGGATGTGTTCTGCGCCCGTCCTTCGGTGGGCGTACTGGACCTACAGGAACGACGACGCCGGCGACCCGGGCTGGAGCCTCAACGAAATGATGCAGCGCGGCATTGTTTCCTTTACCTGACGGAGCTCAGCTCGTCGTAGGCCATATATATACCGAAAATATACGTCGTCTGCGTCAACTCGGTCGTCGGAACACGAGTGAACTATCTAATAAATATTTAATAATGTGGTGTAATAATATTGATTTCAGATTTGATGTTGTTTCAGAGCAAGTTCACACGTCGCTTTGATTAAAATCCTGTTGCACTTTTGAAATTTGACTATTAGTAGCCTTTTTTTCCCCCTTCGGTTTCACAGACAGCTCCACTGGTGGAGCTAGAATTATTTTGGTAAAATATTTAGCTAAAAAACTTGTCTAGTATTACCAATTACCATGCATTGATAGGAGCTGGTAGCAGCTTGTTTTTTTTAGCTTCGTGTGTGGTGCACTCCCGATGAGAGCACCATTAATTTAAGGAGCTTCGCGTGAGGAGATATTGAGATTTTGCCTTTTTGGTAAAAAAAAAATATGTGTTCAACTCTCTCAGAAGCTGGAAAATAATATATACCCATCAGGGCCATAGTCTCCCCGTTCCCGATTAATTGTAAGTTATTTTAGCTTTGTTCTAAGTCAAATTAACTTGTTTAACTTTGATCGGGTTTATAAAAAAAACATCTATAATGTCAACAAATACGCTATTAGAATATATTTCATGGTGCACCCAATGAATCTAGTATGCTGTTGTAAAGGTTTGACTATTTTTATAAACTTGGTCAAAACTATAGAAGTTTGAATTAAGACAAAACTAAGTCTATTCCGGATATCTAAGAGCTAAAATTTCTCTCGTTCGATCTATCGTCCATCACTCATGGCCTCTCTTCTTCCACCATTCACTCCCCCACTCTTCTCTCTGTTCCTTTCTCCTCCACCGTTTTGTCCGCCATTTTTTTGTGCATTTTTTCTTTTTCTTATCAGAAACACTCATTAGCAGTCGTCTGATAAAACACTTTCGCGTTAGTCACCCGCTCTCCACGCCCCGCTCTCTCCCTCCCACGCTCTGCCTCACCCCGCTCTATCTCCCGCGCCCGGCGACAGCACACCTCTCTCTCCCATGGCAACCTCCCTCTAGCGACCTCCTCCCGACGGTCACGGCCGCGCCTGCGCCCCACCGCTTCCCCGTGCCCCCGCGTCGAGCTCCTCCCCCAACCTACGCCAGCCATGGCGGATCCGGTGATGGCCATGGCGAATCCAGCGGCGACCATGGGAGATATGGCGAGGTAGGCCTCCTCCTCCTCCTCCTCCTCCTATTCCTAGATCCCGGAGTTTGGGCGAGCTCTCCCTCCCTTCTTCCCAAATTTCGGCCAGGCGGTGGGGATGCCGGCGGGCGGTTTAGGGGCCCTAGCGACGGTGGATGGTGGCCGGGCCAGGTCGGGACGGGGGCGCCATGGGCAAGGCGGCAACAGTGGGGCGGGGGAGGGTAAGAAGGTGGCACCGCGGGCGAGCTAGGGTTTCGCCAGAGCTCCTAGCTTGCCACGGTGGGGCGGTGGCGTGGCGGGGGCAAGGACGAGGAGGAAAGCGCGGCCGCCGGTGAGGAAGAAGAGGACTAGGTGTGGCGCGCGCGAGGACCGGGCGAGGTTGAAGCACGGGACGGAGGGGGCGAGGTTGAAGACGACCTCAGCTTTGTTGGATTAGGAGCCAACGGCTCTCAGCGTCGCTTGATGGATATTCCATCTGTTTGTCGACTGTGCCTGAGACACACCCTTTTCTTATATGTTTTTCCTTAATCATTTTTCTTCTTTTTTCTCGATTTCTCTTTTTTTTCCTCTTTGTCTTTTTTCTTGATTTTCTCTTTTTTTTTCTCACGCCTTTTTCTTTTCTTTCTCTCACGTGCTTCCCCTCCCCCGTGCGTTCTCCGATTTTATTTTTGATTTGTTCGAAGCGAGAAAGCAATATAAAAGAAGACAATAATGAAGGCAAAAAAGAAAGTTCTAATGTCAAGATAGGAAATTAAACTTATGACATTAGCTTTAGATACAAGCTAGGATTTCACAACCAAAGCTATTGTTTTTGTGTTAGTTTAGTGCACAAGTTTTCTTATTTAGCCGTCGGTTAAATCATGCCTAATAACCAAACAAATCAAACAATTTAAGAGATAAATCAAGCGATCTTTTTCTATACTAATAGACATGCACATGCAGCACACGTGTCTTAAAAATTATTTGAAAAAAAGTGTTATAAAAATAATTTTCTATTAGTAAATTTCTATATGATACTTTTCCTTGAATTTATATCCAAACTTAGAATAAAAAAATGTCAACAATATTCAAAAACAAATATGGCATCACTTATTTTCTTGGGTAGTTGCATACTTGACGACAACAAGAATTTGCTCAATGGGGATCTAAAAACTGACATAGTCTCCTCCCCATCGGCAGGTCGCGCCTCTTCCCTGTCGGCTTCTCTTGCCCGTGTGTCTCCTCCTGTCCCCCCAGACGTCTCCTCCCTGCCGGCTTCCTCCTGCCCCCGCGCTTGAGATGGTCGAGTTTTTCAATGGCGATGAGGGAAGGAAGAGGATGGCATATGGGTCCCACATAACTATTCTATGCCGGAGAAAACAACAAAAATGAGTAGTATCATAATAGTAGGGTCTTATTTTAAATACTAAAATATGATACTATGCTAGAATTATATTATTTCTTAGGACTGAGGGAATAGAAAAATAGGAGCTCTATTTTAAGTACTAAAACATGACACTGCTAGAATTATATTATTTCTTATGATGGAGGGAGTAGAAAAGTAGGGGCCCTATTTTTAAATAGTATTGCTGGAGATGCTCTAAACCTACCTTTATTGTCACCCCAAAACCCAACCAACCACTCACACGCCTCTCTCCCTCGGAGGCCATGGAGAAAAAGGCATCAACGACATATAACGCTGGGGTGCTGCTGGATTGGCATCTCAAGCAGGTTTGTGCCACTGTGGCTTGAGACCACGATCTCAAGTTCGACCTCGACGACACGCTGCTACGATCTACCGCAAAGATACGTCAGGGCCTCCTGCCCATGGGGTGCGAAGACACCTACATAGCTGTGGTGGAACCGACGGGACGCTTTGTTGTCTGCATCAGAGCAGATGTCGCAGGCCACCACCCCAGCGCGGCATCATCGCTAGGTCCTCTTCTGTAATACAATGGACGGCATCGTGCTCCCTGCCATCACAAATGTCGCTGCCCTCCACCACAGCAACATCGATGTCATCGCCGCTTCCAACGGTCACTACCTAGTGGCGGGACTCCACACGGACGGCGCCGACTAGGCCACCAAACTCTACTGCTTGCGCACCAACAGTGATGGCGAAGCCTGGATGTAGCTGATGCCCGTGAACTTTCCGTTGGACGCCCACCGTCTGTGGTGGGGGCACCAACGTCATCGTCCACGACGCTCCACCGTCATCGCCCACGACGTGCAGATTGTAGTTGTTAACGCTGAGGGAGGGGCGATATCTTTCTTCCAAAGGCTCGTATCGAATACCACATCAACTGATCACATGCTAGCCAAACAAACTTTAAACAATGTAATCCAATCCCGCTGTAAACTGATAGCAGGCTAAAACGCTTGAACCAAACATGTTATAATTTTGGATATTTGTCACCAGGAAACTACTGGGCTCTCTATTGATTCCAAGGGAGTGGTATATACAGTCATGCTCCAACCGCAACAAGTTGCTAGACCTGAAAGTATCTACTACTAAACGTTGTAAGAGAGGACAAATGGGACGAAGTTCAAGACTACTATGTGGAATGATGATGTGGTTATCCGAAGTAGGCTTTGGTGTTGTGACTTATCTGATTCCTGCACTCTCCTCTTTTGCGATCCTTTTGTTATACGAGAGAAACTCGATCACTTAGTGGATATATGCCCATGTGTAAGGATGAACTCGATATTTCAAAGGACAAATTTGATTAGGTCGCAATAAAATCTTCTATACAAGATCAGGTCTAACTTTCTCTCTTCATCCTCCCTCTAGATCTGGAAAACTAGAGCATGAGGTGCCCTCTCTACTTCTAATCTCCTCTAGATATGAAACACTTGGCTAGCCTAAGGAAATGACGTGTGGGAGAGATGACTGTCTTGGGCACCCTCTATCCTTATTTATAGGGCCATTACACATTTCAAGAATGGTCATATTCGCTTCTCTTATAATCTGTACTTTTTAGCTTGTTTTTTCAGCCGGAACAGTGTTTTTCTCTCACAACAAATCAGCCGGAACAGTGTTTCGGTTTGTTTTTTCAGCGAAGAGAACGAGGCCAATATCTCTAGATATTTTTCATGAACCACTTAACCCTAGGGTGAATTAGTCCAAGTTGTTTTCTGAACACTTGACGACCACGACCCCTTCATGAAGAAGCTTCACCTCGACGCAAGCTCTCTGATGATTCCACGTGCCACCCCGAGATCCTCCCTAGGTTTTGAGGCCCAAACCCAACAATCATGTCGCCTACTGTTTTGAGGCTGAAATTGCCAAACCCAACTAGAGTCGTGTATCCACTATGCCTCCTCCATGATCTCGACGCTTGTCACTTCTCGTCCCCGATCGCCTGATTACCAAGTGCTCGTGTGTTCCGCCTTGATTTGGTCAGCCACCGTCTTGACTTTGGTCAACATCGTCTACGCTCCATCGCATGTACACTTGCTTATCGAAGTCGCCAAGTGTTAGCCATCCACGGTCCATTCTCCGGCCCTCGATCCCTCGGTCTAAGCCTCCACGTCCGTCCTTCACCGCTCCTAGCCCATCGGCACGAACTCACTTGACCTTCTCTATTGTTGTCGACCGTCTCAACGCTCAACACCTGCACATCACAAGACAAGAGACAACCGCCTCCTCGTCCTCGCCTCCGCCGCCTCCCGTCCTCGTGCCTCCTCCTCGTCCTCCTCATCCTCGCGCCCCACCCCCGCTTGCCTCGGCGGCGGCCGCGCCCTCCTCATCCTCGTCCTCATCCCCGTCGCTGCCCACCACCTGGCCGCGAAGGTCCAACGAACCCTAGCGCGCCCATGGTGGCCGTCTTCTTCTCCTCCCTCCTCCTTCTTCCGCGGCAAGCTCCGGCCATGGAGCTCCCCCATCCCGACCTGGCTCGGCCGCCTCCACCGCCGCCCCTAAACCGCCCTGCCGCCATCCCCACCGTCTGGCTGGCCTTCCCAAACCCCTTCTCTTCTAAGCCCGCCAGAGTTGGGGAAGAAGGGGGTGGGGTGGCCGTGGCCGCCAGGGAAAGAGAGAGAGAGGGGGGCGCGCGCGGCAGGGGGGGTGTGGCTAGGGAGAGCTTTGGAGGCAGCCACTGACTGATGAAAATGCTTCACGTCAGGCGACTGAGAAGGAGTAAATCTGTTCAAAAATATGTATGCTAACATGAATCCAATGGACCATTGTTTTGTTTGAACATTGGGTGCTCCACAAGTTGCAGCGGAAGAATGAGACCAGAGGAGGAATCAGACTATCAGACCCAGTGCCCAGCGGAAGAAGTGTGCGCGCGTGTGCGTTATGGAGCAGTAGTTACTTTGAGAGTTCGAGTCTCAATTTGTCGCTTTGTTCAGGTTATTTATTCCTTCTATCCTTATCTTACGTTCCTTGACTTCGTTTCAAGCTTAAGGCTAAGGGCCACATTTACGTAATTTATGTTGTTGGGAAAGTGGGAATAACCAGCTCCTGGAATAAAAATCATACACTTTCTCTTTGTATCTTATGAAATATAGATCCAATTGAAGATCATACTAGGCTCAATTGAAAGCTTTTTATATTTTGATGAATGTGCTCTAAACTGTGTTGCAGATCACCCCTCTGCTCTTCCCATTAGAAAGGTGATCATCATATGAAAAGAAAGCACGGCATATATACTGATGTTTTCCTTGAAGCATTCATCAGATTTATTTCACCCGGACAATACAAATCATTCGATCACTCATAAGTTATAATCATAGGCTACATAATCGATTGCACAGCAAGTATTCAACTGGTATACATAATCACTGTCCAAACTACCACAGTAGGCAATCTCAAGCAAAATTGGCAATCTTTACCATGAGGGATTAGGCCATGGGGCCTTTGTCTTCTATACCACACGAAAGGGCAGTTGAATATGCCAAGGAAGCAGCACGAACCATTGGCATTTGGTGAAAATATGAAATGCAGAACCGTGAGTCCTTGACCCCTGCTCCGGTCCATTTCGCTTCTCTTATAATCCGTCTTTTTCAGCTTGTTTTTTCAGCCGGAACAGTGTTTTTCTCTCACAACAAATCAGCCGGAACAGTCTTTCGGTTTGTTTTTTCAGCGAAGCGAACGGGGCCATTGGACTAGCTGGGCTCAGGCTGCCCTCAGCTCTGATTGGCGACGATGCTGGACTGGGGGCCAGGGACAGGCTTCAGTTCCATGAGAAAGAGATGATGCCAGACTTGGGTTGTCTGACGTATACTTCCTCGGCTTACTACAGCTTGCATCGGTTCCTGCACGCATTCACACAAAGGTGTGGGGCATCCTTCTCTCTGTTCCTAGTTGGAAACCAACTCTTTGTAATTTCTTCTTAAACCTGTAAGAACAATATGACAACAAAATTAACATACAACTGAGATTGAAAGACTTTGCATGGAGAAAACCAAGCTCTTCAAAACCTTGAATGAAGAAGTATTCTCAAAACCCAATGCTTTGCTATTTTGGTATTGAGTTAACAACATCACTCATCAATCTATATTTGTACCTGTAACTTTTGTTAGGTGACTTTCATGAGAACAAGTATTACCTTCTTAATACTAAGCATTGGAAAAGTGCCTCCCATCTGAAAACAGCCTCACCAATCCAAGCATAAAGCTGTACAGCTTTGGCATAGCACACTGCATGGTTTGATCTTATAAATCCAGAAATTAACCACCTATGCTTGATTGTAGAGGTTTCTCGAGCAATCCTCCAAGTCCCAAGTACTCTTCAGCAAAGAGTTCATCGTTCTTTGCAAACATCTCCGTCAGAGTGCAGTCTATGTTTCTACTCTGCAGTACGCAAAACCGGGGTTTGATCTTCCCCTTGAGTGAATAACTGAAGTACCTTGGGTATTCTACAACTGCTTTAAGTGGCTTCTTCATGGTTCTTAGCAGAAACTCAAGCTTTGGTTTCATAACAAGCTCAATACTGTAACCTAGAAGTGGGGAAAATCTAAAGATCATTGAGCACAGATCTTTCTTAGACAAACCCACCTCCAATAGGTAGTTCATCCTGTAAACATTGGAATAAAGTTAAGTGCATCAAACACTTATGACAGGATTTTGTCGATATACTCCATACTTAACTAGTGAAAACCACATGTTAGTCTTCAGGACAAAACATATGTCAATAAATGGTTGAATTAGAAATTAAGTACCACGAGTAAGAAACAGACAATGCAAATGGAATATGCCATTGACTACAATGACTACAGATACTTCCAATATTGCAAAACGTATCTCCAAAAGGTGCAGCCATCAATATAGGTTGTAGGGAACCAACAAAATTAGCAATAAGTGCACCAAAAGTTTGCAGCTTGAAGAAAAGTTAAGTAGAACATGGCAAAAAGTTTTGTAAAACCAAATCTCTCCTTGTACTGTATTTTATATCACACCAAGTTGCAGTCATACCTGGGGAGCAATGTATGATTTATGTCCAACAATAAAAGTTCTGGATACTTCCTAATGATGCGAGGAAGATGATGTTTAGAAACACCAAAGTTGGTAAGAAAGTCGATTTTCTTCTTGAGGGTGTTATCCAAATTTGAAGCAAATATTTCAGGCGAACGACACAAAATCTTTCCTGTTGTTTTCTTATCAACACCCATTTCTCTGAAAAACAAAACATTCTGAAACACGAGGCACAAAAGTTAGTATTAAGATATCAGTAACTGGAGGGTCAAAGATGTAATGGAGATACAACTCAAGGGTCAAGACACATGACATCCCCAAGACCCCAACTCAGGATATATAATCCCTTATATAAATAAGCCTACTGTGGATGCAGTTACAGACAGACAGCAAGATAAAAACATTTGTTCAGCAGCACATTCTGATTGGGAAAATATGTGAATCTGTAAAACACAATGTACATTTATAAGAGCCATAATTCATGTCAGTTTAATGGAAGACGTGATAGTAGCTAAACCTAAACAAAATAATCCTTTTGCTCAACTTTGGTTCCAATTTGCTTCAGAACTTATATGCAACCAAAAGTAGTTTATCCATTACCAATGAAGTTTAAATATATAAATGCAACCTCAATAATCATTACACACCTGCATAAACTGATCAGGTTTTCTCAGTAATAACTGTGGACTTGATGTAATGACTGGAACCACCATTTTTTTACAAATGCCCAGATCATGAAACAGCTCCAAAGCTGAATTCATTCTTTTTGAAGAGCAGCCAAGATTATGAGGCCAACTTTTCACAGCAATACCAAGGATTGTACTAGAAATCTGAAAGGAAAAAAAGTTGACTACTCCCAACAACGAAAAGAAGGCAAGACAGGAAAAACAAATTAACATGAACTTGAGGCATAGCATAGTAGGAACATTATTCTTTTTCACTTACCTTTTTTCGGTTGAAAAATAACAGCATTTGACTGTAGTTCTCTATCACACTCGTTGAAAGAATCCATGGATACTTCAACAACATCCTACCAATATAGTCTTGTTCAATGCCAGCCTAGAAAATTCAGAAATGGGATCACTAGCATGATTGTGTTATTGTCAAGTGTACCAATCTAGCAGGTTCCAATAACTACCACGAAAAAAATACCTTCTCCCATTCACGAATCCTAGGCTTAATATCATTTTCAACATCAGAAAGAATGATAGGAGGAAATAGCAGCAGAACTGATGCAATCTTTGGCTTTGGAATTCCAATGTGCTTGAGAAAATCAACTAATGGCTTGAGATGATTATCTTCTGAGCAGAGAAGAAGCATTGGAAATGATTCAATGAGATAAGGAAATGACACATCTCCATGCCCCAACACGCTAACACCACCATACCTAGCCTCCATCTGCAAGTGAAAAAATGTTTATTTTTGCTGCTACACAGTGCAATGAACTGGCATGAGAAACACTAATTGGGACTGTGAACTTACTTTTTCAAAAAAAGATAAAGTACTTTGGAGTGCATCATCTGCAGGTATTGATAAGTGTGTCATCATGCGCTTAGCATTCCTTCCAATTAGTACTGCATAATCACTGCTTGAAAATAACATTTCCTTCAAAAACTTAACCTATATGTGAATAAACCACAACTCCATAAGAAATGAGTGTTGTGATATAGTGAACATATTATAGTGCCAAGCACAGCAGCAACTGTTGAAGAAACATATTGGCCACTATCAAAATGTCTCCATAGACTAGTGTTAACAAAAAACTGCGTGTGTTCTAAATTTCTAATGTTAGCTATTAGAATGATTCCTTTAATTAGTTTTGTGCCATGGTATGGAAACCGAAGTACTATTGAGAATAGAGGTGACTCATGACACATGCTTGAACACTTTGTTTTTTAGGAATAGAAACCTGCAGCTGAACAGTGGCGGACCTTAAACCAGGCCAATTTGCAAAATATAGGAATATTTCCATAGCCCCCCACCCCCCACACAACTGCAGCTGAGTACAGTATTTGATGAAAAAAAATCTAAGGATTTGAGTGTTCTCTGTTTAATACTAGATTGCTCAAACTTTATTCAAGTTCAACCAAATACAAGCGATAAGAGGTTATGGGCTAGACGGGACTAGAATCGAAGTTTGAATTTCATCAGAGGAACCAATGCTGCAATTAAAAAAAATGCACGGAATGCAAGCAAATTGAGCCCAAGCTGGGGCATCTCTCACCCTATCAATCAGCACAGTGAGGCCCGCAGCCGCGACGTAAGGCGCGATGAGCTTGGCGGAGGAGAGACGCACCCCCAAACTCTCGAGGAGCGGCACCACACCGTGGTCACGCTTGCTCCGTCCCATGAGGTACACCTTCCTCCTGAAACCGAGCCTCCCCATCTCCATCTCGACGGCCCCGCCGAGGCTCAGCCGGGCCCCGGCACCGGAGCTCCACGAAGCCCAGAGGCCGAGCTCGTCCAGCTCGCGGACGCCATCGGCAAGCATAGCGGCGTAGGCCGGCGCGCGCGCGGCGATGGCGTCGGCATCGGCCGGGGAGGCGCCGCCCTCGCGGAGGAGCTCCGCGACGGCGGCCTCTGCCTCCCGGACGTCGTAGGTGGGCGAGGCAGAGGCATTCGTGGACGAAGATGTGGCGTTGGGGAAGGCGGCGATGGGGCCGCCCCTGCGGCGGCGCGGGAGGGGGAGAGGACGAGGGTGCGTTTTGGAGTGGGGTTGGGTGGGAAGTGGGAGAATGTACAGCGGTGGGATTGCAGGTTTCCGGATGGGAGGATGGAGGAGCACGAAAGTGGCGGCGGCGGTGGTGGCCATGGCCACGGCTGAGGGCGGAGCCGCGGAGGGGAACGTCGGAACGAGCTGGAGGGGGAGGACCGGAGGAGTGAAGGCCCTGCACGCTTTGTTCCGTTCCCGCGTGCATTATCCATGGCATATTGGCGTAAGAAAACTTCGAGAAGAAAATGAATTTTGTAGCGAGTGGACAGCGCGGGCCACCACACGAGCATCGGGTCCTTCGTTGGTCCACCTGGGGCCACCACCCCCACGCGCTCGTCGGGTCACCACATCCGCGGGCATCGCGCTCGTCGAGCTCGAACTGTTGCATCGAGATGGAGGGGAAGGGAAGAGAAGAAAGGGGAGGGAAAGGCTCGAACTGTCGCGTCGAGATGGAGGGGAGGGAGGGGAGAGGAGAGGAGAGGGCGAGACACGCCGATCGAGGAGAGAGTCAAAGCTATGTGGTAGGCCGCTGTCTGCTAGCCACCAACGTTATTGTAATATATGCAACACCCGATCTACTTTTGGAACATTCAGATGCAATATTTGCAATATACGTCCAAAGGCATATGGAACACTTGAACCATGCGTCTGGAACACTAGCAAAAAAAACTGAAAATACTTGAAAAGCCGTTATAAAAAACATATATGCAACGTCCAGATAAAACACTTGCAATTTATGTGAGAAACATATGTAATATCCAGATAAACACACTTGCAACATCTGTCTGAAAAAACAGATGAAACATTTAGAACAAACACTTGCATCATACGTGTATAGTCATTGCAACATATGCAACATGTCTCTGAAACATCTAAAATACTTGAAATACACTTGCAACACGCGCTTTCGGCAAACCCTGGCAGGCGGGTGGGCGAGCGGAGCACTGCACAGCAGGATCCGCCGCTAGGTCACAGTGGAGAAGAAGGATGGAACTGCGACACCGCGGGAAAGTGGGGCCCGGGACAGACAGCGTGTTCACTGGTTGGTGCTGGTGCTAGTTTGGACTGGCTGGTGTTGGTTTTTTTGTGAGAGAAAAATACTGTTGGCTGGTTGAATAAGCCTGCCTGAAACCAACAAGCGAACATGGTGAGAGATGGTGTCAAAGAGCGCTCAGGGCCCGCCACGCAGGTGCGGGAGGAAGGAGGCACGGTGGAAGGAAGGCGCGGGGGAGGCGGAGAGTGTGTCGCAGGGGAGCGGTGTGGAGAGGAGCGGGGACAAGATGCAGAGGAAGGCCACCGGGAGCGTCGGCTCGACGGTCGGTGCGGGCATCGCGGCCGTGGCAACGAGAAGAATTGCGCAACGAGCGATTAGGCAAGGAGGAAGAGAAATGCGTCCGTTCTGCTTTTTTAATAGACCGTGAGGGGGAGCAGGCCGGGCTGGTCCACGGACTCAGAAAATGGCGTCCGGATGAACAGATTGACGCCCTCACCAGATCATTATCGTTTTTACTACTGAAGTTTTCCTCAACAGAATTAGGCAAATTATACCGAACTTTGTTGTGTTTTTTGTGCTAATTCTTTGAGAATATTTTATTCTATGACTTTTGATTTTTTTTTCCTCCGAATTCCTATGCACACGTTGATAGCGATTTTTTTGCAATAAAGATATAAGGACAAATTGATCACCAGTTGAATAATTAGATTTCGACTTCCAGAATAGATAAACTAGACAATCCTTCTCAGCCTTGAATTGAACATTGAACAAGTACGTGCTCTCTCGAATGACAAGTTCTGCAAGTATGAATATCTCCAAATCAAACATATACTAAATCGCATGATCCATTTTTTACTGGCAAAATGTCTCGATACCATTAAGTTGCCGATATAATTGTCAAAATACATGTGTAACATTGCAAAGATAACTTTGTCTATGTGCACATGACATAGACACTATCTCTGATATTTTCTTTATTTTTTAAACAGTCAATGTTATTTTGACGATGTCACAACTTTTGATTATATATTCTAGCAACCATGTTTCAAAAGTGTTGTGGGGATATATATATTATATAAATTTAAGCAACACCTAGAGAAGGTGCAAAATAGCTTATTGCGGCAAGGGGGGAAATTGCCAACCACAATCAAATAGGGAAACCCTTACGCATTGATGTTGATGACACCTATTTTGATTTATGACCTGACGTTGCAACACCGTGGTTTAGGTACTACTCCATCCATTTCAAATTATAAAATGTTTTAACTTTTTTACATGCATAGCTTTTATTGTGTATCTAGATATGCACTATATCTAGATGCATAGCAAAAACAATGTATCTAGAAAAGTCAAAACGTCTTATAATTTGAAACGGAGAAAGTACATATTTTTCATAATTTCTTAGGTTTTTGTTTGGTTCTTGCAACTCTTCTAGCGACCCTTTGACTAAGGCCATGTTTGGAACGGAGGAATGAGAGGAATAGAGAAAAATACAGAAATAGGAAAGGAATAGAGAATGAAAACACATGATTGGAAAAACACATGAATTCTATAGGAAGTGATGTTTGGACACAAGAACATGCTTAGCATAGGAATTTATGAGTCTAGCTAGAAACCCAATGGCTTAAGCTAAGCATAACGGTAAACACAACTCCTTTAAGTTGAAGCATCATGGACGGTCCACGACTCCACGTGCCAAGATTTTGTCCTTGCTCCTACTACGGTTGCTGTGGTTCACTTGACCACTTTGGTCCTTTCCTCTTCCTCCATTTCTGTGCTAATGCAGTCCGCTGTCAGGTTGCTAGGATATTACGTTCTGATGGCACCCACCACGAAAGACAGCGGGCGCTCATTGCCTCGGCAATGGCAAAGGAAAAGAAAAGGTCATGGTGGATGTTTTCTTTCCTGCGAAGGACCCGTTTGGAACGAAGAAATGCAAATAAGAGGAATAAAAGAAAACACAAAAATAAGATAGAGCGAAAAGTGGAAACTATAGGATTCCAAAATACAGGAATTATGACTTTGAGCTGTTTGGATTGCAGAAATATGAAAAGATCATCGCATGTCTCTAAACAATAAATTAGTTACCGTTTAGGAGCTTCGAGGTTGTTTGGCATATTATATATTATATCGGGCTGTTTGGTTTCACGCCACGAGATGTCACGCCGAACGTTAGGCAGCGCCACAGAAAAAGTATAGTGTTTGGTTGGTGATTTGACTGCGGTAGCCATATGTCTTGTTCGCTTAGCTGATAAGCCATGGTTGAAAGTACTATTGCTAATTTATTGTGAGAGAAAAATACTATTTGTTGACTAAAAAACTATAGCTCATAAGATAAACGAACAGAGCGATAGTTTTTCACAGTTCTTTTTGAGGTCCTGTTCGCTTTTCTTATAATCCGTACTTTTCAGCTTATTTTTTTAGTCAGAATAGTATTTTTCTCTCACGATAAATCAGCCAAAACAGTATTTCGGCTTGTTTTTTCAGCGAAACCAACGGGTCTGAGTGTGGTGAGTGTGGCGGGTGTGATGGCCAAAACTGACGCCGCAGCTTAGGTGGTGGCAGTGGCGTCCTTTTAGCTGACAACCAAGCACGCCCTTAATCCGTCGAGTAACTCTACCATGCGAGATGAGGAATGGAGAGAGAGGAGAGAGAAACAGGCAAGCGAGAGCAGCCACATAATGAGAGATAGAGAGGGCACGCCAATCGCCAGATTTCCATCGATTTCAGGTGGATGCTTTTTTTCCTCCAAAATGCACACGGCTCGCACCCTTTCCTCCGGAAGGGAATTTTGAATTCACTTCCTTTCTAGAGGAACGGTAGACCAAAATTCGTCCAAGGTTCCTCCAATCCAAACAAGCTCGAAATCGGCATCTAGCTACAGAAATCCAAAAAAGAGGGAAGCAAATTTCCTCCGTTCCAAACGCTCAGGTTTGCTCTGTTTTCTCATTCCTATAATTTTCCTTCAAAATTCCTACAATCCAAACAGGACCTAAAATATGGTGATTAAATTATTAATCATATATTGAGGGCTAGTTTAGCAGGGCTTCAATTCCTTCCTAGGGCTCCTTTGGATCAAAGGAATTTTATAGGAAAAATGTAGGATTCTGGTTCGTATAGGAATTGTCACCATAGCCTTCTTTGGTTGGTAGGATTGAGCTGCAGGGAATTTGGAGGAAAGAATCCTTTATCATGGGTTTCTAGGAGACCGAGGAAAACAAACATGCACTTGGAGCTCTTTTTTACGTAGGACCGAGGCAAACACAGAGATTATGCAGAGAAGAATAGCTGGACTGCTGGAGCAGCTGGTACTCCGCACGGCAATGATGCATGTGGGAGAGAGAAAGCTAGCCTGCCTACTCTCGACGGAAACGTACGAGCACCTGGTACTCCCGATGCACGCACGGAAATGATGGATGGAACAACCAGAGTTGATTAAACTAAACATGAGGGGATTAGATGTTTCCATTCATATGAATTTCCTATGCCCAACCAAACAATAAACTCTAGTTTTCTATGGTTTTCAATCCTCTGTTATTCAACTCAAATCCTATCATATTTCTTTGTTTTTCTATCCCTTGTTTTCCCCATCCCGTGTTCCAAAGGAGCCCTAAAAGGTGTTCGACTCTTTTGTGGAGCTGAAGCCATTTTGAATTTTTTTTGATAAAAAGAGCTCAAGTGATAGTTTTGTTTATGATTTGTGCCAAGTTTGTGAAAAGGAGCAGGAAGAAACTATATTTTGTGGCTTCAGCTCCTATGAGCTTACGGCAAGGAGCCGTTTTCAAGTGCACCGTGGCATGGCTCCACAATAAGAGCTACAAAAAGCCAGGCAGGATCGACACCGTGCCAAACGAGTAAAGTTTAACATAAAAAGTGTAGATATATTCTCTCTATCTCAAAATAAATAACCGCATATCTATAAATTATTTTGGAACGGAGGGGGATAACGTTACAAACATATCCCTAAATCATACCATGCAGGGTAATCTGTTTCAATTCAGATTTTAGCAGCAAACCGTGGCTTTTTTAGCAGAACAAACCGTGGTTGTGATGGAACTTTTGGGGCCTATTTGATATGGGGCTCCGGGGTGGCCCAGCGCCCTTCAGCTGCAACTTGCTTTGTTTGATTTGTTTGGCCCACTAACGAGCCAGGCCCGTGGGCTGCAAAATACCCTCTCTCTCTCATGGCTCCTAGGAAACGGAAGAAAGGTCCGTTTCTTGGCGGCCAGGCCGGCTTCAGCACTACCGCGATGCCTCGAGCCACCTTCCCGGCTCGGTGGTGTTTCTCACCCACCGCTGACCGCTCCGGCGCTCCCTTCCTCCTCCGTTGGTGTCTCGGCGGACGCCCCCGTGCCCCAGTGACCACCATCGACGCCGCGCCGTTCGTCGGACGGCCTCCCAGGCGCAGCTAGTCAACGACGGACACGAAGGCGGCGAGCTCAGCGATGAGGTGCGGGTTGGGGAGCGCGGAGGCGTCCCGAAGCAGGAGGAGGAGGTACTCGGCGGAGGCATCAATGAGCGGGTTGCGTTCGGAGGCTGGGTGCCGGACGAGCACGGCGAGGAGCTTGTTGCGGATGATGAATGCGCCCTGTGCGAGGAGGATCCTGAGCCATGGCGGCGGCGCAGGCAAGCTGCGAGCAAGACATGGTGGCCACGCAGGCAAGCAGCGAGCAGGTGAAAGCTCTAGTTTGGTTTTGGTGAATTGATGAAACCCTAAGTGCTAATCTAGTTCATCTAAATGATCATGAGATATGTAGCATTATTTCAAGTGGTGAAGCAACGGTGAAGATCATGATGATGATGATGCCATGGCGATGATCAAGTGCTTGGACTTGGAAAAGAAGAAAGAGAAAAATAAAAAGCTCAAGGCAAAGGTGAAATTGATAATGTCCCGTTTGGATGTAGATATTGGGACTCAGGAATTGGAATTGGTATTGTGTAGCTGTCAATTCCGCTGTTTGGATGGTTAAGAATTCAAAATTGGTATTTGAACCTAATATCAATCGTTATTGGCTATATCGGCTCCTCCTCATCTCCAATACTGAGCTAGACCCCTTCATATTGTGCGGCATTCGTCCCCCGATGGCCCTCGACACGCCTCGGCGCTTCTTCCCCAGCGCCCCCAACGCCCCCCGACGCACGGAGGCCTGACGCGAAGGGTGCCCCTGCTGCGTAGCTTCTTCCTCGGCACCCCCAACACATGTGACACTGACGTAGAGGTCGCCCACGCTACGTCGCTTCTTCCCTGACGCCGGCGTGACCCTTCTTCTCCATGGCCGACGCATCCCTTCTTCTCCCTCCGGCGCGACCTTTCTTCTCCATGGCCGGTGCGTCCCTTCTTCTTCATGGCTGGCGCACCCCTTCTCCATGGATGGCGCGCCCCTTCTTCTCCATGGCCGGTGTGGCCCTGCCGTTATTCGACCTGCCTAGGTTGAGCTCCCCCATGGCCGCGTCTGCCGAGATCCGACCGCCTACCTAGGGTCGAGCTCTCCCATGTCCGCGTTTGCCGAGATCTGGCCGCCTAACTGGGTCGAGCCCCCCCATGGTCCATGGTCTTCGGCTGCCAAGATTTGGCCGCCATGGCTGGGTTCGAGTTCCCCCAGGCCACGACTGCTGAGCCCGAGATCCGCCTGCCATGGCCGTGGTTGAGCTCGCCCTGCCATGGCCCGCTGTGGTGGACGCTGCCAACCTCCGTCCGCCATGGCCGGTGTCAAGCTTCCCCAGCGTTTCAATTCCATGCTTTTACATCCAAACAAGAAACGGATTTGGGCTACTTGCTATGATTCCAAAACCCAATTCAATGGTTATCTAAACAATAATATTCGAATTGTGGCCATTTAAATACCATGGCTGCTTTGGTATTGAACCCAATTCAATTCGAGCCCCTCCAATATCTACATCCAAATGGACCCTGAGAGTTTTTCGGTTTAGTGATCGAGACATTTAGCAAGTGTGATCATATTTAGGATCGATAGTCGTACTATTAAGAGGGGTAAAACTCATATCGAAATGCGGTTATCAAAGTGCCACTAGATGCTCTCACTCATTGCATATGCATTTAGGATATAGTGGAGAGCCAACACCCTTGAAAATGTTTGTGAAAATATGCTAACACATGTGCACAAGGAGATACACTTGGTGGTTGGCACATTTGAGCAAGGGTAAAGAAGATAGAGTTGAAAAGGAGTTAGTCGCGCTGGTCATAAAGTGACCGAACATGTCCGAAATTGGTACCGGACGCATCCGGTATTTTATCTAGTCTTGGGGTAGTCAGACATAAGTGACCGGACACGTTCGGAATCTGTACCGGACGTGTCCGATTTTGGACCTGAGGTGAGCGACTAAGTGAAAGTGACCGGACTCTGGCTCAGTGGAGTGACCGGATGCTGACGAGTTACTATTTAGCATCAGGTCAAAGTGATATAGCCCGAAGCAGACTGTAGAGTGCGACCGGACGTGTCCGGTCGCTACATCGGACGCGTCCGGTGTGAACCAGCTAGTCTCGGGTTTTCAGTGCAATAATTGATCGGACGCTGGGAGCGTCCGGTCAGCCTAGAGCGGCTATGGGAGCTCTCTGGACTCGACCTGACGCTGCGTCTCATGCGTCTGGTCATTTTCTAACAGCGCATCCGATCACGTAGACGGCTTGGAGCATCTAGAGGCACTTGGTGTTCATGTTTCGCTGCGGGATTCGCTTGTTACTCTTGGTGGTTGCCGCCACCTAGACGGCTTGGAGTAGCGAGGATCGTTGAGTGGAGGTTGGTGATTGTCTCTGACTCCGATCGTGGTGATTGTGAGGGGTTCTTGACCTTTCCCCGGTGGAGAGCCAAAAGATACTCTAGTAAATTACTCGTGGCTTATGTGATCCTCATCTTGTGTTGGTTGTACGACACCCTATTGAGGGTTTGGCGTGTGATGCCAACTAGAGCGTGAACCTCCAAGTGAGTGAATCGCCACAACGAGGACTAGCTTGCCAGTAAGCAAGTGAACCTCGGTAAAAAATCATTGTATCATCATTTGATTCTGAGGTGGTTGGTCTTCATTGGTATTCATTGTTGTGATTGATTGGTTCATTCCTCGACTCGGTGGTATAACCATCTTGCTCTCTCTCTCTCTTTACATTATCGTAAACTAGTTGTCAAGCTCTTTAGTGTAGCTAGTCGTGAGAGCTTGTTAGTTTGGTTAGTGTGGCTCTTTAGTTAGCCTTTGAGAGCACACTGACTTAGTGTAGTGACATAGCCATTGTGTGATTAGAGACTATAGAAACTAAAATTATGGTAGGTGGCTTGCATTTTTAGTAGGCTAGCGTAACACTCGCTTCGCCTTATATTTATCTAACCGGTTTGCTAAGTGTTTTTGTAGAAATTTTTAATAGGCTATTCATCCCCCCTCTAGTCATTAGGACCTTTCAAGTGGTATCAGAGATGAAGTCCCCGTGATTTGAGGCTTAACAACCTTCGATGTCAAAATGGCTCAAATCAACAACACCAAGAAGCCACCCCAATTTGATGGCACAAATTATCTATATTGGAAGTCAAAGATGACCACACATATCAAGTCAATCAATAGAAGGGTGTGAAAGGTGGTAGAAACTAAAATTGAGATAGAGGATCCGGAGAACCCCACCGCCACCGAAGAAGTGCTTCTCCAAAATAATGACATTACTCTTAGTGTCATTCATGATGCTATTGATGAGAGAACATTTGAGCAAATCAAGAACATTAAGATGGCTCATGAAGCATGAAAAAAGTTAGAGGAATCATTTGAGGACACTTAAGCCATGAAGGGTGCCAAGGCATACATTCTTAAGGAGAAGTTTGCAAACTTCAAGATAAAGGAGGATGAGAGAGTGCCGGAAATGTTGCATAGGCTTCAAGTGCTTGTCAATGATCTCAAAACACTTGGAGAAGATGTGAAGGACAAGGACTTTTCTCATAAGTTCTTGAGATGCTTACCTTCAAGATTTGGCACATTGGTCACTATTCTAGTGAGGAGTGGTTTGGATACCATGACACCAAACTAAGTGTTGGGAGATATAATGACCGATGATACATATAGAGATTATGATGAGAAGGAAGAAAATAAGGAGAAGAAAGATGAGAAGAAGGATGAGAAGAAGAAGAGTGTGGCATTCAAGGCCACATCATCCAAGGGCAATGCAAAGCAAGATACATCAAGTGAAGATGATGGTTCATAGGATGATGATGATGATGATGAGAAGATGGCTCTCTTTGTCAAGAGATTTGGCAAGTTCATGGTGAAGAAGGGCTACCATGCTAAAAGAAAGAAGTCTTCATCCAAGAACAAGGAAGAGTCAAGAAGGTGTTTCAATTGTGAAAGCAAAGATCATCTTGTTGCTCAATGCTCATACAATAGCGACAATAGTGATGACAACAAG
This sequence comes from Miscanthus lutarioriparius, assembly GCA_904845875.1. Lineage (NCBI taxonomy): Eukaryota > Viridiplantae > Streptophyta > Magnoliopsida > Poales > Poaceae > Miscanthus > Miscanthus lutarioriparius. Next base: position 25,608,262 of record CAJGYO010000003.1, read on the forward strand.
AAGAACAAGGACAAGAAGGAAAAGAAAGAGAAGAAGGACAAGATGACCTTCAAGAAGAAGAAGGGTGATTCATATATGGTCACTTGGGATAGTGATGCTTTCTCAAGTGATGATGATGATAGTGATGATGACAAGACCTCCAAGAAGAAGGCACTTGCAAACATTGCTATCAATGAGAAGCCTTCTCTCTTTGACACTCTATCATGTTTCATGGCTAAGGCCACTAAGGTACAAACTTATGATGATGAAAGTGATGAGGAGCATGATAATGAAAATGAAAATAAAAGTGATAGTGATGATGATGAACCAACTAAGGATGAACTACTTGATATGCTAGATGATGCTAAAGAACACTTTGACATTAAGAGAAGGAAATGCAAAAGCTTATGTAAGAAACTAAAAGCCCTTAAGCAAGCCTTTGATGAGCTCAATGCATCTCATGAAAGGCTAGAGGAAGCCCATGAGAAGCTTGGCAAGGCTCACAAGAAGCTTGAAAAAGCTCATTCCTCTTTGCTTAATAAGCAAAATGAGAAGAAGCATGTTGAGACATGTAATGTAGGCTTAAATTATGATATAATTGATGAATCATTCCATAAGCCTATCATTGTTGCTCCCACTAACCCTTCTTGTAGCACTTCTACTTCTACCTCGTCTAGTAGTGATGGTTTCACATGTGATGCCTCACTAATGGTTGAGAATGAGACCCTCAAGAAGGAGGTCAATTAGCTCACTCACACTTTGGCTAAGGCCTATGGTGGTGAGGACCGCTTGCTTATGTGCTTGATAGCCAAAGAGCTTCTCTCTGCAAAAAGGGATTGGGCTATACCCTCAAGAAAGGCAAGGCGGCCTTTGCTCCTCACAAGAGTAGTTTTGTGAAGAACAATGGTCGGTTTTGCACTAGTTGTAAGCAAGTTGGTCATAAAGAGCATGAGTGCAAGAACAAGAGCAAGAATGCTAATATATCCTCAATTAAGATTAATTCTTTCTATGTGCTTATTAAGGGTACAAATGGTGTGAAAGCTAAGTTTATTGGTATACCATGGATGGGCTCAAAGAAGAAAGCCATTTGGGTGCCAAAGAACTTGGTCACTAACCTTCAAGGACCCAAGCAAATTTGGATATCTAAAAAGAATTGATCTTCTTTTATAGGTCAATTACAAAGTCAGAGGAAGGCATTGGGTTCTTAATGGTGGGTGCACTCAACACATGACCGGTGATGCAGGAATGTTCAACTCAATCAATACCAATGACAATGATGGTTATGATAGTATCATATTTGGTGACAATGGCAAAGGCAAGGTCAAAGGGCTTGATAAGATTGCAATATCCAATGTGTTGCTAGTAGAGAGCTTGAACTTCAATTTGCCATCCGTGACTCAATTGTGTGATCTTGGATTCAAATACATATTTAGGGTAGATGATGTAGAGATCATAAGTGTAGATGGCTCTAACTTGATCTTTAAAGGCTTTAGATATGATAATCTATACTTGGTTGATTTTAATGCTAGTGAAGCTCAATTATCTATATGTTTGTTCACTAAGTCTAGTATAGGTTAGTTATGGCATATAAGGCTTGGTCATGTTAGAATGAAACAATTGAATAGATTGGTTAAGCATGACTTGGTTAGAGGCTTGAAAGATGTAGTGATTGAAAAAGATAAGCTTTGTAGCTCTTGTCAAGCTGGAAAACAAGTTGGAAACACCCATCTTAAGAAAAGCATGATGAACACTAGTAAAGCATTTGAGTTATTGCACATGGATTTGTTTGGGCCAACACAATACACTAGCATCGGTGGAAACAAATATGGCTTTGTGATAGTGGATGATTATACTAGATACACTTGAGTATTCTTTCTAATGGACAAAAGTGATGTGTTTGCAACATTTAAATTATTTGTCAAAGGCATTCATAATGAGTTTGAAACAACCATCAAGAGAGTTAGAAGTGATAATAGTAGTGAGTTCAAGAACACTAGAATTGATGAGCTATGTGATAAATTTGGAATTAGACATTAATTCTCGCCCAAGTATACTCCACAATCAAATGGCCTTATTAAGAGAAATAATAGTACACTCATTGATATGGCAAGGTCTATGCTTAGTGAGTACAATGTGAGTCAATCTTTTTGGGCCGAAGCTATCAACACGGCTTGCTATTGTAGCAACCGTTTATATTGTCACCCATTGAAAGAGAAGACACCTTATGAGTTCTTAAATGATAGAAAGCCCAACATTGCATATTTTCGTGTCTTTGGTTGTAAATGCTATATCTTGAAGAAAGGCACTAGATTGGGCAAGTTTGACAGAAAATGTGATGAAAGATTCATACTTGGTTATTCCACTACAAGCAAAGCATATATAGTTTGAAATTTGGATAGTGATACTCTTGAGGAAGTTCATGATGTTGAATTTGATGAAACCAAGGGTTCACAGGAAGAGAATAAAAACTTAAAAGATGTTAGAGGCATTCAACTTTCAAATACCATGAAGAACATAAATGTTGGTGAATTGAGGCCTAGGCAAGTGAATGATGATGAAGATGATCAAGTGCAAGTGCTCTCTAACTTAAATGTGCAAAATGATACAAATCAAGTTAGTAAAAGTGGCTCACATGATAATGAACATGATCAAGTGGCTAGTGCATCATCTCAACCCAATGATCAAGCAAGTGTAAGCAATCAAGTTCAAATACTCCAACCAACCAATATTACAAGGGATCATCCATTGGACACTATAATTGAAGATATTTTTAGAGGTGTGCAAACTAGATCAAGATTGGCTTCATTTTGTAAGCATTTCTTATTTGTATGATTGGATGAATGCTATGCATGAAGAATTGAATAACTTCACAAGAAATTAAGTATGTGAATTAGTAGAGAGACCAAAGGGACACAATGTAATTGGAACCAAATGGGTCTTTAGAAACAAGCAAGATCAAGATGTGATAGTTGTAAGGAACAAAGCAATATTGATAGCACAAGACTATACACAAGTTGAAGGTCTTGACTTTGGAGAAACATATGCTCCGGTTGCTAAATTGGAAGCAATTAGAATCTTATTAGCCTATGCTTATGCCCACAACATCAAGCTCTATCAAATGGATGTCAAGAGTGCATTTCTCAATGGTTACATAAATGAAGAAGTATACGTTGAGCAACCTCCCGGTTTTGAAGATGGCAAGAAGCCCAACCATGTGTACAAGTTCAAGAAGGCATTGTATGGCTTGAAGCAAGCACCTAGAGCATGGTATGAGAGATTGAGGGATTTTCTACTCTCAAAAGGGTTCATGATGGGCAAGGTTGACACCACTCTTTTCACCAAGAAGGTTGACAAAGACTTATTTGTGTTGCAAATCTATGTTGATGACATCATATTTGGATCAACCAAACTTTTGTGAAGAGTTTAGAAAGATGATGGCTAATGAGTTTGAAATGTCCATGATTGGAGAGTTAAGTACTTTCTTGGTCTTCAAATCAAGCAATTGAAGAATGGTACATTTGTGAGTCAAGGCAAGTACATCAAAGACATGCTCAAGAAGTTTGGCATGAGTGATAGCAAAGCCATTAGTACACCAATGGGGACAAATGACAACTTGGATAGTGATGTAAGTGGCAATATGGTGGATCAAAAATTATATCGGTCTATAATTGGAAGCCTACTCTATGTGACTGCATTAAGGCCAGATGTCATGTTTAGTGTGTGCATATGTGCAAGATTTCAAACCTCACCAAAAGAAAGTTATTTGAAGGCTACAAAGAGAATATTGAGTTACTTAAAGCATACACAAAATATTGGTTTGTGGTATCCTAAAGGAGCAAAGTTTGAGCTAGGTGGTTACTCCGACTCGGATTATGCGGGATGTAATATTGAAAGAAAGAGCATCTCAGGCACATATCAATTGTTGGGAATATCACTTATTTCATGGTCATCAAAGAAGCAAAATAGTGTTGTATTATCAACCGCCGAAGTCGAATACATATTCGCCGGTAGTTGTTGTGCACAAATACTTTGGATGAAGGCCATCTTAAATGACTTTGGAATCAAGTTCAAAAAAGTGCCATTGCTATGTGACAATAAGAGTGCAATTAAGTTAACCAACAGCCCGATTCAACATGCAAGACGCACATTGATGTCCGTCATCATTTTATAAGAGATCACCAATAAAAAGGGAACATTTGCATTGAGAGTGTAGGCACCGAAGATCAACTTGCCGACATATTCACCAAGCCATTAGATGAGAAAAGGTTTTACAAGCTAAGGAATGAGTTGAACATATTAGATTTCTCAAATATGTGTTGATGCACCCCCCACTTATATGACATGCCTCTTCTTCGAGCAATCCAAAGTAAAAGTTGATTGGCATGGCATACATCCTTGCTAAGGACATGTTTAGTGCATCTAGTCATCTTTTACATTTAATAGGCTCATTCATGAAAATCAAATGATTTTGATATTTGTATAGTACCACTATTGCTTCTATGCTTAATTTGGTCTAGTGGTAGCATATGACATTATTATGGGCTTTGTAAACCTAGTGTTTGATATAAAAAATGAGCTATAAGTGTTTAACTCAACATGGTACAAGATAATCCTTATTTGACGGTGTGAAGAAGCTTGTCTTTGGATCAAACCGAGTTAAATATCTTTGGCAAGTGATCTAGATTGGACCAAATTTGAAAAAATGATTCTCACCCCATTAATTGACATTGATAATCTCAACTTATTTAAAATTAAAACTTTGTCGTCATTGATGATAAAGGGGGAGAAATAGTGTATAAAGATAGTGAAAAGAAATTAACATAGGGGGAGAGATATGACAAAGTAAGGGATCAATTAAAATTTTGAGCACATTAGTACGGGGAGCAAGCTCATAAACTTGGTGAATGCATTTGAATGTGCATTTCATATGTTTGCTTTCGTGGCACAAGTTTTAAATTTCAATATCCATGCCTGTGTGGTGTATGCTAGTTGTAGGTTTGATTGATGAAATAAAAAACTAGCGTGCATAGGTTAAGTAACTAGACTCATGCTCATATTATGAAAACTAGACCCTTGTTTCTAATGTTTATCTCATGGGGTATTCTAGTTTTTGTGTATGTCTAGTTACTAATGGTGCTTAGGATGGTATATTGGTGCACTCCGATTGGTATCATGCTTCAAAGATCCATCTCTTATACCTTAGCATCATTTGGTAGACATTGACTCCTACATTTTCCTATCTAAACATATGTGCAAGCTACTATCCAAACTCTTAGCACATATGTAGGGGGAGCAATTGCTACCATTCGAGGTTCATCAAACTTGTCCATATCCTTTTACACATGGTAAATATGCTTGGGCAAGCAACATAGATTTAATTAAATTTCAATTCACATCTTTGTATAAGGGTTGTCATCAATTACCAAAAAAGGGGAGATTGAAAGCTCTAGTTTGGTTTCGGTGAATTGATGAAACCCTAAGTGCCAACCTTGTTCATCTAAGTGATCATGAGATAGGTAGCATTATTCCAAGTGGTGAAGCAAGGATGAAGATCATGATGATGGTGATGCCATGGCGATGATCAAGTGCTTGGATTTGGAAAAGAAGAAAAAGAAAAACAAAAAGCTCAAGGCAAAGGTGAAATTGATAAGAGTTTTTCGGTTTAGTGACCAAGACACTTAGCAAGTATGATCACATTTAGGATCGATAGCCGTACTATTAAGAGGGGTAAAACTCGTATCGAAATACGGTTATTAAAGTGCCACTAGATGCTCTCACTCATTGCATATGCATTTAGGATCTAGTGGAGAGCCAACACCCTTGAAAAATTTTGTGAAAATATGCTAACACATGTGCACAAGGTGATACACTTGGTGGTTGTCATATTTGAGCAAGGGTAAAGAAGATGGAGTTGAAAAGAAGTCAGTCGCGCTGGTCACAGAGTGACCGGACATGTCCGGTATTTTATCCAGTCTTAGGGTAGTCAGACAGAAGTGACCGGACACGTCCAGAATCTGTACCGAACACGTCTGATTTTGGACCCGAGGTAAGCGACTAAGTGAAAGTGACCGGACTCTGGCTCAGTGGAGTGATCAAACGCTGACGAGTTACTGTTTAGCGTCAGGTCAAAGTGATATAGCCCGAAGCAGGACTGCAGAGTGCGATCGGACGCATCTGGTGTGAACCAGCTAGTCTCAGGTTTTCAGCGCAATAATTGATCGGACGCTGGGAACGTCTGGTCCAGTGTGATTGGACGCGTCCGGTCAACCAAGAGTGACTCTGGGAGCTCTCTGGATTCGACCTGACTCTGCGTCTCCTATGTCTGGTCGTTTTCTAACAGCGCGTCCGATCACGTAGTATTATTGTACGCAGAGATAGCCGTTGGGAGTCAATGGCTAAACAATTTGAAAGGGACACGTGGCGGTCAGGCTACGATCGGATGCAGCGACCGAACGCGTTCGGTGCACACGACCTGCGCGTCCGGTCATCTCGCAGTCAGCCCAATAATTGAGCCAACGGCTCTGTTGTTTGGGGTGTCTATAAATATCATTTGGCCGGCTCCAGCTCACTCTCTTGGCTATTTGCATTGACATAACAACCTTGTGAGCTTAGCCAAAGCCCTCCCACTCATTTTCATCATTGATTCATCATCTTTGTGAGATTGGGAGACAATCCAAGTGCATTGCTTGAGTGATAGCATCTAGAGGCACTTGGTGTTCGTATTTCACTGCGGGATTCGCTTGTTACTCTTGATGGTTGCCGCCACCTAGACGACTTAGAGCAGCGAGGATCGTCGAGCAGAAGTTGATGATTGTCTCCGGCTCCGATCGTGGTGATTGTGAGGGGTTCTTGCCCTTTCCCTGGTGGAGAGCCAAAAGGTACTCTAGTAAATTGCTCGTGGCTAGTGTGATCCTCATCTTGTGTTGGTTGTGCGGCACTCTATTGAGGGTTTGGCGTGTGATGTCAATTATCGCGTGAACCTTCAAGTGAGTGAATCACCACAACGAGGACTAGCTTGCCGGCAAGCAAGTGAATCTCGGTAAAAAATCATTGTGTCATCATTTGATTCTGAGGTGGTTGGTCTTCATTGGTATTCATTCTTATGATTGATTGGTTCATTCATCGACTCGGTGGTATAACCATCTTGCTCTCTCTCTCTTTATATTACCGCAAACTAGTTGTCAAGCTCTTTAGTGTAGCTAGTCGTGAGAGCTTGTTAGTTTGGTTAGTGTGACTCTTTAGTTAGTCTTTGAGAGCACACTAACTTAGTATAGTGACATAGCCATTGTGTGGTTAGAGACTATAAAAACTAGAATTATGGTAGGTGGCTTGCATTTTTAGTAGGCTAGCTTAACATTCGCTTCGCCTCATATTTGTCTAACCGGTTTGCTAAGTGTTGTTGTAGAATTTTTTAATAGGCTGTTTACCCCCTCTAGCTATTATGACCTTTCAAATGAGGCACCATGGCAGCTCAAGCGCGAGTGGCGAAACAGACGCTTGTGGCCACCTTGGCTGATGGCGGTCACGGAGGTACCGTCGAGCTGGGACAATGGGAGCAAAGACGTTCATGGCGTTCTGCCCACGTGGCATCGATCGCTCCCGCCTCGACGACGCCTTGTTCTCGTCGTAGATGGAGAGGTTGAGCAGCGCCGTGACACCATGCTCCAATAGCAACTTGACGGCAACGTTCGGCGCTAGGAAGGCTAGGAATGAGGCGCCATGGGCTTGCTCGTGATCTGCCGTTGTCGCCGAACTTGCCCCGGCCATTACCGACTCAAGCTCACCACGACCATGGTTGGCGCCTAGCAAATGCTCAATAGAATGCCGAAAAGAGAAACAGGAGGGTAACTTCACCATATTCCAGATGCAAGGTCATCCTTTCCATTTGTACACAAAATCAAACATAATCCCAACCAGACCTGACTCACTAGAAACATGGCAATCAGACAAGAGGGGTTGCACCATGGGAGCCCGCTATGGCTGGCCACGCTGTGGCCAGCCGGCTGAGCCACCAGGCCCTTGAATTCTGGGCTGGGCTCGGATGGGCCGGTATGCGAGTTCACGGGCCCGAGCTGGCTGCTTTTTTGTCTAGCCCGCTGGCAGCTAGTTACCCGCGAGTTCGAAAATACGTCTCTTGCCTGTGGGCCCGTACCTATATCGTCACAATTTCACAACACGACTCCCGCATGCGCTCCCGTATCTGTCCTGTAGTGGCAGGATTCAAACAAGGGAGCGAATCTCCGGGCAGTGTCACTGAACTGTGGGCCCACAACCTATGGCCCACATGTCAGGTACAGAACCACGGCGAAATCCGATTCCCCGGCACCCAAAAGCGCGAAAGCTGCGGCAACTCGCCACCTCGATCGACTTCATTGCTCCGTTCACGGAAGCTCTCACGTCCCCTCTCCGTGACAAGTGGGGCTTCATCCTCCACATGACCCACATGTCAGCGCGAGAACGGCGTGGGTGAGAAGGGGAGAAGGCGCCCCCGGTGATACCGCCTCGGAGGCAGAGAGGTCAGGAGGACTGGAGGAGCCGAGGGGGGAAGATTACTTGTCCTCGGAGTTGGCGCTCTCCTCGGCGTGGGAGAGAGAGGAAAAAAGTGTAGAGAGAGAAAGTGAAAGAGCCGGAGCCCAACCAATTCAAATCCCTACTAGGCGTAGGCGAGGGCTTCCGTTCCAAGCCTGGGCGTGCTGTGGTGCTCCTCCGGGCGGGCTCTCGCACGGAGAGATCTCCGAGCATCCCTGCTACTCCCGCTGTACGCGCTGCTCCTCCTCAACCTCAACCTCACAACCTGCGTGGCATTTGCGGCTGCTTAATTAGTCAAGTGGGTGTCCTTGTTTCGCTACGCGATTTAGTTTCTGTGAGATTCCTCTTGGAGGTAGGACATACGGGAGTGGGGATGGAGCCGGGCAACCGGCGATTTCAAAAAAATTTCCCTCCCAATGGTTGGTGGGAGTAGTGTGCTTCCGTTTTTAGGCTACTCTCGTATGCGTGTGATTTTGTTTTTCGCTTGGATGTGCCCAGATTGCTCTCTGATCTCTAGATTTGTAGTGTTTAATGCGCGAGCAATGCGGCAAGTGTAAGGGCGAGATACGGGCCTGGTGTTGCTTATCTGAAGTTCACTGACGCTTTGTTTTTCTTGGTTGGTTTTAGTTAGTTATTTTATGTGTCGGTACATTTCTGAATCGAACCAGTGTTCCAATTGGATCTTCGTGTGGATGATCTGATTGTTTTCGGACTCAGATTTGTCATTCTCTTACTGAATGCTCAATTTTTGTTGTCTCCCAGGTGTATCTGATTCCTTATTTGAATTCATGTATGTTTTGTGTTTCAGATCAGGTAAAGGAATGGGTGGGCAAGGTACAGGAAACACTGCCTCTGTTCCCCTGTTGGGGAAGGCACTGTCCCTCTCCTTGTAAGTTTTCCTGTGAGCTCTCTGCTGCTGTTCAGGGAGCTTTATCCTGTGATAGTATCAAAGCACCAAGATGAAGTCCAGTGTAGTTACTACAAAGGGCAAGGCCGTATTTGAGTTGAAGCACAAGCTGTTCCAAGCTGTTAACAAGATTGGTGACCGAGACACTTACCAGATTGGATTGGATGAGCTCGAGAAGACGGCGGATACCCTGGCCCCTGACATGATTGGGCCCTTCTTGTCATGTGTCATTGACACTGATGCTGAGCAGAAGAGTGCAGTGCGGAAGGAGTGCATCAAGGTGATTGGCACTCTGGCACGACTACATGGAAACCTATTGGCACCACACATGGCGAAAATGGTGTCCAGTGTGGTTAAGCGCCTGAAGGACACCGATTCAGTTGTTAGAGATGCATGTGTTGACACTTGCGGTACCCTTGCAATGTGTGCCAGAAGTTATGGGGATGGTGGTGCAGCGTTGGTGACATTGGTGCGCCCCTTGTTTGAATCATTGGGTGAACAGAATAGATATATTCAGGCTGGGGCAGCACTGTGCCTGGCCAAGGTTATAGATGAGAGCAATTACTTCCCTGGGCCTGTGCTCCCGCAGATGCTTGCCCGTGTTGTTAAGCTGCTCAAGAATCCCCATTTCATGGCGAAGCCCGCTGCGATTGACTTGATAAGAAGCATTATTCAGGTTTGCACTCTTGCTTTTGTTTGTGTAAGCAATGCCAATTCATTAAGACCTCTTCGTGTGTAAGCACATTTTCACAGGCTTTTCATGTTATACAGATGACTTTGCATCTTCATCTGACCTTATAATTAGTATCATGAGAAAGAAATATTCTTCTGTGTAATATTTGCTATTTAATCAATGGTTAGTCAGATTGGAAATACTGCAATCTTCCTACAAAGCCGCATGGCTTTCTTGCTTCCTCAAGTCTAGATTCATGCATCGGATTGCTAGATTGATTGATCACTAATATATGGTGTAAATTCAGCAGCACTTCTTAATATCTTTCAAGAAGTACAGTAATCATCTTCATCTTCAGTTTGGTTTCATAGCTTATAACTACCAATCTACCATAAGATCTTACATTGTGTTAGTGTACTTATTTTTTCCTGCGCCCCTCTTTTTCAGGCTGAAGGTGCTTCTACAGAGCAGGCGTTATCATCAGCTCTAACAAGTATTATGGATGCGCTGAAGAGTACTGACTGGAATACAAGAAAGGCTGCCTCACTAGCTCTTTCAAGTATTGCGGTCAGTTCTGGGTATTTGGTTACCTCTTTCAGAACTTCCTGCCTTCGCTCCCTTGAGCGCAGTAAATTTGACAAGGTATGGTATCCCTTCACTCCCTTGTACCTGTGGAATTTATGCTGTAACATATTTCTTTTTTTGGTTTACTGACTTCATGCCTCCTATGATAGGTAAAACCAGTACGTGATGCCATTATACATGCAATTCAGCTGTGGAAAGCTATTCCAGGGTCTCATACTCCTGAACCATCAGAAGCTGGATCATCAACAAAAGGTACAAAAGATGTTCCTTTAATTTACATTTAACAGTTGATATTGATCAAAACAGATATAACACTGTTTGTTTTCTTGATTTATTTCAAATCCGTTAATCTTTATTTTATAAAAAGTTAACATACATATATCTTTCTTGTTCTTCATTAAAAAAATATTTTATTATCAAAATAAATAAGCTAAGCAGAACTCACATGATGTTTCTGTATATAAGCAACTCTATTCTCATTTGTCAACTCTTCCAAGATTATGCATCTTAACTCAGATAATTAATCAACTAAAAGAATCAAATAACTGAAAAAGTATTCTAGTTGCTGAGGCAGCAATGCTACTGCTCTTAGATTTTTTTTTTTTTTTTTTTTTTTTTGGGATCATGGTTAATGTTACACAACCCATGGATTCCAACCTTTCTTTGAGTTCTATTATTCAAAAGAAAGTGTGAGTTTAAATGGCTATCAAAGAATACCACAATACCATGTTAATGCCTTATGGTTTATGATTAACGTGTAATGCTGCTAGCTAATGAGATCCTTCTACTATTTTTTTTTCACATGTTCTCTTTATTGCTTCTGCATTTTGCCTGTAGTCAAACAGAGTCACTAACTTAGCTTATTTTCTATTGCCTATCAATGTGTTCTCACAGAGAACTTCTTTGGAGACCATCATGACACTAGAAGTATACATGATGGAGGATCAAGAGATACTTCTTTTAGGAGAACAGACCATGGGCCTTCCGTATCTGTTATCAGTGGTAGTTCTATCAGTTCAGCAAAGCGGAGGTCTCCTTTGTCTATCAACAAAGTTGCCCTAAACAATGCTGCAAATTTGCAGCGAATGAAGTCTGGTGATTGGCGTGTTGAGGTGTCAGTTCCAAAGCAGAATATGATGCCACTGGTTGACAATGATGAGAAGGGATCCAGTAAAGTCTGCATCCTAAAAGATGCAAAGAGAAATGCATATGAAAGCGTTGATGTAGACAGTAAGTTTGACTATGACATTATGGATGATAAACAAGAATGCTCCTCTGTGTCAGAAGTAGCCAGCAGGAGTTGTGAGACAAAGCATGTCACTACTGCTCAGGAATGCACTGAAGATTGTGATTCAACACAAGTTACGGAACAATGTCCCAGGGGTCAAGAAAGTAAGAGCATAGACTCGACAATTACAGATGTTACTGCTCATGGCACACATAGTTGTTGTCTGAGTGCTATGAATGAATTGGCCATTGTTAGGAAGCAACTTCAAGAGATGGAGAGGAAGCAAACAATTTTTTTTGATTTGTTGCAGGTAACTGTCATGCTTTGAGTTGTGAAGATATTGTCAATTTGATTTGTGTCTATATTTACCTAATTATGGAGTTGTATATATATCGATCAATGTGGTAATACTGTAAGTTATAATGCAAAGCTAATAATTCCAGCTATATGGGATGTATAATATTTTTTCTCGAACATGTGGGATGTATAATATCATTTCAAATTAGTTGCAGTTCTTCAGTGTGCACTTTATGTTCTTATACTAGCCTACAATATTGTTAAGCTTCTTGGTTAAATCTGTTGTCTTATTTTTACATTTTACTTTCCTCAAACTCTCCACTTGCCAATTTAAGTAAAAATGGCAATGCATATTGATAGTAAGGATGATCGTCATCAAATTCTGTCAAGTTTTACCTTGCCACTGCATCATGTTGGAAAAAACTATGCACCATCTGCAAATTCATATGAAAACACCATGTATGTAAAGAAGTGACTTCATATCTTTTCTCAAATGATTACCCCCCTTTCATTGTAGGAATTTATGACCAGCTCAGCGGAGAACATGTCTGTGCTAAATTTGAAGGTGCACAACTTGGAGAATGCTGTAGACAAAACTGTGTATACAATTACTCAGAGCGAAAGCCGGTATCATCTTCCTGGCTCCAAATACTTTAAGAACCAAAGCGTCTCTTCTTTGCCTAGGCTTTCTACTTCTACACCTAGATCATCTGTGGATGTTAACTACAAGCCACCACCAATCTCACAGTTGAAACATGAGAAGAAGTGGATGCGTGATCTACCATCTCGGGGCTCAAACATGTGTTCTAAAGAGGGAGCTGAATTTCCAAAGGATCATGTTCGCAGTAAAGTTAGGAAGTTTGAGCCTGTGAGCTCAGAGAGTAACTTGGGAAGATATGTTCCAAGCTCAGCAAGAAGTCGAGCACCAGGGGTTAAAGGGACTTATCCAGTTTCATTTACCAGTTCCTGTGAGCAATCAGGACTGCGAAATGCATTATGTGCCTCTAATCAGCCTGGTGAGTTTCAAGATACTGATGGCATGGAGCCTGCATACATGGAAGCCCTGAACTGTCGTGATTATGATGATCTGATTGACCTAATGGATAGAACTGGACCAGTTCTTGAGAAGTTGTCGTGTGAGACAGCAAGTGAGCTTTTGAGGGTTATAGCTGACCAGTTTCTTAATAAAAAGTTCTTCGACTTGGCACTGCCTTGGCTTCAACAGGTAACTTCACTAGAATTTGTTTTACATATTAGATTGGAACTCGGTTTCCTTGCTGTGCAAGGCTAGTCCAGGACTATATATGTAACCCGTAGCTTATTCCTTTCATGCTTTGCAATCCAAAAATTGCATCTGGGTATCTGCTATCGTACAGTAATGAGTCTAACAAAAGCTTGTGGAACTTACTCTTGCCACTTTGATTTGCATGTGTTGCCCCAGTTAGCAGATTTAAGCACGATTTATAAGCCAAGTCAGCTATTTGCATCTGTGAGAGCACAAAAGGAGTTCCTTTCTGCATTGGAGGAAGCTGCAACAGGTGTATCCACGGAACCAGCCTTGAGGATTGCAATTGCACAGCTCGCATTTAAACTGACCAAAGCTTTTGAGCTTGGCCCATGCAGGTAATAAATGTTGTTCGTTGCCAAAAATTAAACTCATGTCATCAATCCTCCTACTTAATCTGGATGTCTTGTGTTACTGACACACCCATTCTGTTTTTGCAGGAAAATTTCAACCAGAGTGTGCAGAGAAAATGAAACTATCCTGGCCACTGCAATGTGAAACGTTCCTAGGCCATGAAGCAGTGCTTTAGTGAGCTTAAGTTCTTCACTTGTAGCTGTACAACCTTTGTAACGTTGTATGATCTGTTTAATTAGTGTGTGAAAGACTAGAAGATCTCTTAGAGGTTGATAGTTTGGTAGTTTAAAACATGCGTGTTTTGGTTCTGTACTGTAGGTCTGGAAGCTTTTGACGTGTAGCAATGTGGCATGACTGAGCTTGTGAATTTATGCTTGGTGCTTGTAGACGAGGCCGTACAGATTTTTGCTTGAATTATCTATGACCCAGAAACACTATCATATTCATACCTGCATTTCACTTCCTGTCCACAGAGCATCAGGTCTATGTCCTTTTCCATAGTTCTAGTCCTAACACAATTCTTACAATGGAAAATAAATGCAAAAGAAAGAAGAATAAAAGAACGGAAGCTGTCTGTCAGAACCAGACAGCAGATTCTGTGCAGCGCCACATCATCCATCCCAGTTCCAGTATATACGTTGCTTGCATGGAGCTGCATCCCTGCGCCGTAAGTGTGGGCGCCGGCGTGCATATATGGGTCGGCGAACGGATTGTAAGGAGCTTGCTGCTGCTGCTGTGGCATCGTCATCTGCTGTTGTTGCTGCTGGAGCATGAAGGCATGTTGCTGCTGCTCCATGACAGCTATCTACACGTTCCAGGCTGCGGCAATGGGATTTTGGAGGTGTTGAACGGGTCGTACATCGGCTACACTGGACCTGATGACCGCCTCGTTGTATAGGCTGTCGAGTGTAAGCAGGTCCAGTCCACTGGCCTGTAGCAAGTTGAGTTAGTACGACCCCTTTCGCGCTCCTCGGCCGAGGACGGGTCGGCCGTGGGAGCCTCCTTTCTGATCTCGCGGCCTTCAAATTAGCAGAATTTCTATCAAAACCATATGCAATTTCTGGTTCCTATCAAAACCAGTAGAAATTAGCAGAATTTCTAGTGGTTGCGTTGCTAGGCTAGCAAGATTGTTCATGCATTCTTGTACAAGAATTCTGGCAAAAGTTACATGAGACACAAAGTCACAAACAAAGAATTCTGGCGAAAGTTACATGAAACAAACAAAGAATTCTGGTGAAGTTACAAACTGGTGATAACGTAATGGTATCGTACTGTCGTATCTGGTCCTCCATTCCCTTCTCAGCAAATTGAGCGGGAGAACTCAAAAGCAATAAGAAATCAATTGTTACAGAAAGGTTACAGCTCCTAGCAGAACAAGGAGCAGAACAAGGAAAAACCTCGGCATCCAGAGAATTGGTTATTACAAACAGCTTCAAATAAAAAATACAACATTGAAAGATTGGGACGAGCCATCTGGGGGCTGCGCGCCTTCTCGATTCATTTTCTAACCATGCAATTCAAGGCCAAAAAGGGCGTATTTGTTCATCACTCCTATGCCTTCATCTTTCTCTTCTTGCCCTTGCCCTTGCTCTTGCTCTTCTTAGATTTGGCCTTGGTGGTTGCTTTGCTCTTGTAGTCAGGAGCTTTGTACTCGGGCACATCGCGGAGCCCCAGCTTTGACAGAACAAGACAGTACGAATCCCAGTCGGTTCTTCGCAAGTATTTCAGGTATTTCTTCCTCTTTTGGACCATCTCCTGAAGCCCCTTTCTAGAATGTTTATCCTGCATCACAACAGTGCACACAAGTTACTTCTTTGAATCAAGATAAAACAGTTCCAAAATCATTGCTCCAAGATGTTGCAGTAAACCAGCAGAATAAATCATAAGGGAGGCCTAGGATTTTGCATACCTTCTTGTGGAGAACAGCTGACAGATGCTTGATTTTCAGAGTCAGTTGGGCAACTGCAAACGAAATATGGACATATCAGTAACACGCATCATGATTCACATACAAAAGGCAACAAAGCAACAAGGCATACAAATACACAATGCTCAACATCTTTAAACATACATCAGATCTGCTATGAGACCTCATCTAGAAAAATAAAAGGGATAAAAGTTCTGATGCTTAGGTGATGCTTTTTCCCCAGTGAACAAGGGTCTGACAGCAAGGGATTGACAAAGCTGAAAGGTGTTCACTATTTAGTTCATATATAGCTACATGTTTGTTTCATATATATAAGCATCAAATAAACAACCAAACATTACAAATCAACTTCGTAGCATAAATAATAAACACAGAGTTTCTGTATACGTATTATGCAACCTCAAAACGAACAAAATGTGTGAAAACAATGAAAAAGTACTATCTAGTTAAGAACAAATACTGCGCTTGCTATTCTTATTTCCGCATAATTTTGACTACATCTTTCACTAGTAGAACGCCTGCTTGTTCGCTATTCTGATTTCCGCATAACTGTGACTACATCTTTCACAAGTAGAATGCACACTTGAACTTGTGTTTACTTTGAAGAAGAGGGTAAAGTGTTTACTTCGAACTCAAGAAGAACAGAATAAAGTGTTTACTTTGAACTCGTGCAGACCCACAGTCATTCTCGGACATCTTGAACTCATCCCTCACCCTTTGGAGCTCCAATTTCATCTTCTCTTCGGATGACATATGATCTGGATGGAAGTACTGAAGATAACAACTTGGATCAGCAGTAGTAGATCACATTCTAATCCTAAGATGTAAATACACTAAGGAATACTTTAGTGACCAGGAAAATAAAAGGTCAATCTCACCTTCTCTAACAACTCCTCCTGCGGAGGCCGACTCATGTAGTCTAGCGTCAGCTGACCGCCAAGGTTCAGCAGTGAAGGTATGTTTAATGGCAGAGCCGGTTTTTCTTGTTTGTTCAGGTTCCCAATGCAATTCTTGATTTCCGAAAGTTGCCCGGAAAGCCGGTTCTCCTGCTTCTCCAACTCCGCCAGCCTGGCAATCCGCCCCTGCAGCTCCTTGAGCGAGAACCACTCCTTACCGTCTTTGGCCGCAACCGCTGGCCGGAGCTCCCCTAGCCTCTTCCCAAGCTCTTCGTAGCTGTAGTGCCTCAAAAGCGCAATGGTAGAGTCCTTCTCTTCCTTCTCCGCACCTACAGCCTTCAAGTTCCTCTGTAGCTCTGGGTTGAAGATGTTGCTCTGCGGAGTCAGAAACGGCGTCGGCGGACGATGCGGCGTCCGCGGCGGGGAGCGCTTGAGACTCTCTCGGATGGCATCGAGGCCGGTCACCCTCTGCCCAGCGTTGGCGCCCTGGGCGACGCTGTTCTTCTTAAGCAGGTCCATGAAGGAGGGGCCGGCTCCGGGAGCGGAGGGGGACGGCGGGCCGCCGGTTGGGCGGAACTCCCCGAGCATCCGGCGGACATCTTCAAGGGACGGTTTCGAAGAAGGAGCGCCGCGCGCGGGGTTGGGGCGGGGCAGGTTCGTCGGAGTGGGCGACGTGGGAGACAAGCGGAGGCGATCTTTGATGTCCTGGAAGAGCGAGGACGACGGGTTCCGCGGCGCGCCGGGGTTGGGGGGCGGAGAGGAGGACGGGGAATGCGCGGTGTCGGGGTCGCCGTTCGCCGGAGGCGGGGGCGGAGGGAACAGGGGGCTCGAGGAGAAGAAGGCACGGGGGACGGGAAGAACGGGCCTCCTCCGCGGGGTGATGCGGCGGAGCGCCATGGCGGCGGCGGCGGCGGCGGGTGGAGGCGGACTGGCGGAGGCTCACTTCTTCTCCGGCTATATGGTTTTGGTGAAGACGACGAGAGTTCCGACGAGTGGAGGCGCGAGCGATGTGCTGCGGCCTGTCTGCGGAAGTGGGCCCTGCATATACTTCTGGGCCGTCACGTAGTCGGCTGGCGAACTGGGCTGAAGCCTGAGCCTGCAAGCCTTGTGGCCGATCTCTCAGCATTTTTTAAAAAAATTTGCCTCTTTTTCAAATACTCCTATATATTTTCTGGCGGCAACTATATACCGCCGTTTGGTTCGGCGGTAGCAATATACCACCAGTTCTCTTGGCGGTAAGATGTTTTTTTTTTTCAAAAATAGCTGCACATATGTTTTTAGCTTATATGAACAAAATTTGAACAGAATTCAATACAATTACAATGTCACTACTCACTAGAACACCCACTCTATTTTTACCTTACCTAAATTAACCGACTTGTTTGTTGCCACACTGTTTGAGCAACCAGATTGTCTAATAAAGCCTTTTCTTTTGTACAATGGCATGTCAAGAGCGGCACGCCTAAGGTTTCTGTGACAGTTTCAGCAACTGGGCAGCAGCAAGATGGACGCAGAAGCAGAAGCAGAAGCATCACCAGTCAGAATCGTCGCTTCGTTGTGAGACGCTGCGGTGGCCACCCAACCTCCTGTTGCTGGTGGTGCGCTGGACGCATTGGAGGAGCGACTGCACCACCTCTGACATGGATGGCCGGAATTCTGGATCGGACTGCAACACCACCAGAAACCAATGTTCAGAGTAATTCAGTTCCGAGTTGATGTTTGTTTCAGGGGCTTCAGCGTTGTAGCTGAAACAATTCATCACTGGATGAAGATCATCTCTGGGTATTTCGATCGATTCACCTGGACACAGCGGGCAAGGACATCAGCGAAACGGGACAATGCTTTCGGTGGATATAGGCCTCGCAGAGCTGGATCTGCCAGAGCTTCCAAGGTGTTGATGTCATGAAGCTGTGGAGTGACAAACTTGACCAAGGACTGCTCTGCTCTAGGCTTCGAGCTGGAGTCACAAAACGACATCAGAATATTAACTGCAGCCATGTTTCTGAGCATGGCTGACAAACACAATGTTTCACTTCCGCAGGCAAGCTTTGCCTGTTCTGGAATCACAAAATGTGCAGCCCAGAGTGGAAGGATGCTATCTTCTTTTTTCTTCAATTAATTACCTGTCGTAGGGCTTCCGACCGGTCAATAGCTGAAGCATGACGACACCAAAGCAGTAGACATCGCTCTTCATAACGTAACCTGATGACCTTGTGCACTCTGGAGGATCGTACCCTGGTCCCAGGCTCTCACTCGTATCCTGCAGAGAGTTGGTTATCACAATTTTTTACATTCATGCTTTGCTCAACAAATTCTTTAAGAGACATTCTGCAAACCTCATAGAAGTATGCAAGGCCGCAGTCAGTGAGGTGAGGGTTGAGGTCAGCATCAAGCAAGACGTTCGATGCCTTAATGTTCTTGTGGATCATTGGAGGTGAACACACGTCATGTAAGTATCTGAATCAACAAGAAATGTCAATATCCCTTTCTTTTGAACTACGAACATCATACCCCCTCTGTGCCTGAAGATGTATTATTTTTTTATCTAGGCCTAAATAAATATTACTAGCTGTCAACTTACTCCAGAGCACAAGCTGTACCAACAGCAATCCTTACGCGGGTGTCCCAGGTCAGCGGCTTGCTGTAGTCGTCGGACAAGTGCAGGAAGTCATAGAGGGATCCATTCATGTTGTAGTCATAGACCAGCATGTAGTGCCCAGGCTCTGAGCAGTAACCAACAAGCTCAGAGATGTTTGGATGGCGCAGCTTGGAAATGCTGTTCACAAGATCCATGAAGTCGCTGCTTCCTGAGAAGCTCAATGGATCAAACTTCTTAACGGCCAGCACCTGATTTTTTTTTGTGTGCGTGTGAGAGAGACAATAAGGACAACGGGAATGCAAGGTGTACGATCAGTATGAAGTGCCAACTCAAGATCTTGCTACAGAACATATTTGACGCGTATCGATAATAATTATAATCAAGTTCAATTCAACTATATGGTACTATACTAAAAAAAAAGGGCGTACCCAGTGCAGAGAGCTCCCGCTCTGTGCGGGGTCTGGGGAAGGGTGTCAGTGGCAAGCCTTACCCTCGCCTGTGCAATGCGAGGAGACCGCGACTCGAACCCGGGACCTTCCGGTCACAGGTGGTAAGACTCTACCGCTTATATGGTACTATACTATTGAAAAATAATTGATGAGTAGCTTAGAACACTTTTGGACAAGATATTGCATGGGAAAGTTTAAATTTTATAGATGCAGAAGGAAGAATACTGAAGTTTTATCAGCAAACAAGTTACTTTGGCATGGGTTTAACTGTTTAAGAAGGCAACGGTAAGGTCTTACCCTTCCATCAGCATATTTTGCCTTGTAAACGCCACCAATTGTCCCCTGACCTAGTAACCTGCTACTATGGAAGCTGCCAGTGGCTGCTTGGAGGTCTGATGATGAATAAGTAACAAGGTTGATTGGATCTGTGGTCCGCCTCGAATAGTTTAGTTTGTTCTCGAACTCATTGTCACTAATCGACTTGCTAGGCATTGCAGACGGTGTCCTACTGCTTATTGACGAGGAATGCTCCAGTGGCTTCATGTTGATCGCTGAAGCAAAGAAAGCAACATGAGCTCTTTACCATAAATGTTAAAAGAAAGCAAAATGAACTCTTTACCTTTCCCATCATCAACTAGCGGGGTAAATGACCGGTTGTGACCTGACTCGTCCATGATGTAATGAGATGAGGCAGAAGAGGTATGGTTCCTCTTCAACACAGACAAGAGAATCAGAGCTGCAAGAAGCACTGCTATCACAATCGCTCCGATGACGATACCGTTTATTCCACCTCCAGCACCACCCCTCCACCTGAAGATCCTCCCAGTGCAGAGCCCTTCTCCATACCAGGAGGAGCTGACCCGGACGACCACTGGTTCCCTCCAATCCTTCAGAATGTGTCAATGACTTTTAGAATTCATCAACAGCAACAAAAGGGTTTATAGCGGATGGAATTACTACTTACTGTAGATTACTAATGTCTTTTAGTTTACTTGGGATCCATCCAGTAAACTTGTTGTTCTGCAGATTCCTTGAGCACAAAGGGGAAGCCGTTATAGCTTAGTTCTCAGAAAGATAAGTGTAGTTTCCACAAAGTATGCCCAGTAAATAGGCTATAGAATACCCATTACATGCCTAAAACTGGCAACACAGTTTTCACCGCTGCCATTTTTTCACTGAATTATTAATGTTGTACTGCTGTGCGGAGGCAGCGCAATGCATACGTGGAGTCATCAGGACAATATTGCTTTTTAATGTACTTGCGAAAAAGAGTAGTTTTTATGCAGTGTGTGTTTACTTTGAGATATACTTACAGATCCTCGAGGGAAGTTTGGCTAGAACATCTATATGACCACTGAATTGGTTGCTCTCCAAATTCCTGCATACATTTTGAAAAGAATGGCACTCATTGCAGATCTGAAAGAGTGTGTGGATGAATTGCTACCTTGTGTAAATTTCAGTTCCTTTAGGGCAGTCCCAATGCTATAAACCAAAGGGTAGTTTCTATGTCTATTAATTTATGTAGACACTATATATAGGAACTATGTTCCCAATGGATAGTTTCTACATAATAACTTTTTGTCCAATCACATGTCTTCTCTCTCCATCATCTACCAATCGCATCTCTTAGTGCCTTGGTTCTCATGTAGACATGGTTTCTTATAAGAAACCATTTCCTCATCTCTCTTCTATAATGAAAGTGCCACATCATCTTTTTGCTTAGTTGACCCTAATTAATGAACATAGAAACCATCTAGTTTCATGGTTGGGAGTGCCCTTACAGCGTCTTGAGGTCTTTTAGGTGCTGAAAACTCTGGGGCAGGCTGCCTGAGAAGCGGTTGAAGGAGAGATCCCTGATGAAACAATTGAGGTTAGTCATACAGGACAGGCTTACTGCAATAACATTCTAGCAACTACCGTAGATAACAAATTCCTGTTATAGATACCAAAAACTTGGGAATTCGCTGCTTGACTTACAATGTTGAGAGCTTTGAAAGTTGTGAAAACATATCCGTCAACTGCCCACTTAGGTGGTTCTTGCCCACATTTCTGCAGTTTAATCAAATGAGGAATTATATGGTGATTGATGCAAACAAAAAATCACGGACGTGTGAAGGGAACAGAAAGCAAACAATTAAATAGAGTGCAATGTGAATTGGAATTCCTACAGTGTTTCCAGATCACCCATCTGAGATATCGAATATGGAACTCCTCCGGTAAAAGAGTTTCCGTAAAGATTTCTGCGTCAATAAGAAAAAAAAAACATAAGAGAATGTGTTGGGTTAGGCATGAACCCACGCACGCAAAAAAAAAGAGTTGAATATGGATGAGAACCAGAAACTCACAATTGAACCACATTTGGTGGAAGCTGGTATGGAAGATCGCCGTTGAGATTGTTATTGCTGACATCACTGTACTACGTAAAACAAGGAAAATTCAACTAAGTTGCATTACCACGATGGTCAGTGCGGTACAGGAAATCACTGGGGCAACTCACAATTTGGTTACTGATTTCAGGCCTGATAACTGATATCCTAGCGAGCCGCTTAGTCCAAGCCCTGACAAGTTACTGCTCTATGCAACATGATTATTTATAGCACTGTTAAAAATGTCATAGAAAACTAAAAGAAAAAAAAAGGTACTTTCATAGCGCTGTTAAATGCTGAACAAGCAGTGAAATCCTGAAGGCATTTCATTTGCGTACATTTCTGTGACAGATGAGCCGCTGCATTCTATCCCCTTCCACTCGTCATCGTCGTCGCAGGGATCACCACCGCTCGATTTCCAACCGGACAATTGCGATGGCTTGTTCATACTATCGAACATCACATTGAGCGCAGCAACTGATATTGCAGGACAGGACACACGATGTTCAGTCAGAACCATGACCGATGCATACAGAGAGAGGGCACAAAGAATCCGGCAAACCCTCACCGTCAGACTTGTCGGTCTTGGCGACCGCGGGCGCCGCCGCAGAGAAGAGGACGGCCAACCAGACGAGCTGCTGCGGCGGCGGCAGGGCCAGGGGGCGCCGTCGTCGAGCCATTGCGCGCCCAGGGGAGCACGGCGCGGTTCAGCTGAGAGCGTGCAGGCGGAGACCCCCACGCGCGTACGTCGCCGATCTCCTCCGCCTTTCTCTCATGGATTCATGGGGGATACAGGTCTCGCGGTGGGAAAGTACGGCCTTTCCAAAATTAGGAGACGGAGGAAGAGACGGGGAACAGAGATGGAACGAAACCGTCGCCATTGGAGCAGCGAGAGTGTCGCCAAGCCACTGCTTTGAATGGCTCTAATGTAATTATTAGTTATACATTATGATGTCAATCATCAACAAGATCCGTTGTAGTCTAGCTGGTTAGGATTCAGCTCTCACCTGAGAGACCCCCGGGTTCGAGTCCGGCAACAGAATTATTTTTTATTTTTCCAGCTTCATTTTATTTCCCAGATGAACCGGACAAGGGATCATGTTACATTTGAAACTATTTTGAAATTTGAGACGTTTAGATGAATTCAGACTAATAATAATGCCATTTTGAGAGAACAAAAAACATGTAATTGTACATCTCTATAGAAAAGCAATATAGTATAGTAATGTAACAATCTCGTGCCTGCTTTGCACTTTCTTTCCCACTGTATCCTCTACCAACAACTGGACAAAACAACGAACGGCCCCTTGGACTTGATTCTGTATGGTGTATTGTATCCCTCCGAAGTCAGAAAAAAAAACTCTTTAATTAGCTCTCATGCGGCGGCGACGTGGTCACTCAGCTTTCGGCCGCTTGTTTCCAGGGGGAAGTATGACACGGCGATGGCTGAAGCCAGCATCACCGTGATGAATATCAAGATAGCTGCCATCTGGTGGCATGCGTGCACCAGAC
Organism: Miscanthus lutarioriparius; assembly: GCA_904845875.1. Classification (NCBI taxonomy): domain Eukaryota; kingdom Viridiplantae; phylum Streptophyta; class Magnoliopsida; order Poales; family Poaceae; genus Miscanthus; species Miscanthus lutarioriparius. Next base: position 25,631,848 of record CAJGYO010000003.1, read on the forward strand.
CGACGGCCACAAGAGGGCACAGGATTCCACCAAACCGAGCAATTGAGCTTGCAAACCCGACACCCGTGGCCCTAACAGCAGTTGGGTATATCTGCAAGGAACACGGCATAAAGAGGCAACGATGTTCAGAGGTTTCATACAAGGTTTATGTTGTAAAGAAGCACAGGCTATTGCAGGGACCAAACCTCAGGGGCGTAGATATGAAGAACAGTGAAGCTTGCTGAGATGCAAACCCGGGCACCGAATAAAAACACGGTTGTCAGAGATTCTGTCTGGGCAAACATAAGCGGAGATATGCACAGGCAACTGATGTAAAGCATGGAAGACATTGAGAGCTTGCGCCCGATCTTGTCGACAATGGCAGCCGACAGGAGAAGGCCAGGAACCTCTGCATCATTGTTGCCCCAAATATCAAGAATTCCCAAGACATGGTTTGTGAAAATGTTTGGTTGACCAGAGGGCAAGAACACACGTACCTCCAAAGCTGGTTATGAATACATTTCTGTAGAGATTTTCATCATGTATGTGGGCTGTTGTTGTCACTTCTGCTCCCTCTTCTGATCCACAGATCCTATTTCCATGATTCAATTCTGATGTTAGCAGAACAAGACCATAGTACAAAAAGGCATGACCAAGAAAGACGGTCCAAAGTAGAAGAGTCGATCTGATTAAGTTCGGAGATAGAAGCTTTAATATGGCGTTGAGGCCTCCAATCTCAGATTTGCTAGCATGATCAGTGGTATTATTTTTCTTAGATGTCATCAATTGTGCTGTTTCTGAGGAATCCCCGATATCATGAAGTTCTGTCCGAATGCCAGAGACAAGTCGACCAGAGGGGAGAGAAACACAATTCACTCGTGCCATTGTTTCCAAAACATGAACTGCTTCAGCTATTTTACCCTTCATGCATAGGTATCTTGGTGACTCAAGTGTCACTGGGTAGAAGAGTAGTAGAGCAAACGATGGCAATGATGAGAGTGCCAGCAGCCACCTCCAGCCAAAAGCTGGCATAACGGCCTGCAAATTGAGCAGATAAGTAAAGAAAATTGCATGGAGATTTTGGAAATAGCAATAGTCACGGATTAGAATTACCATGCATGCCATTTGACCACTTACACCAACATGGTGTCATTCATCCATTATATATTATATACAATATATATACTACCATGGTCGTCAATAATCACACCATCAAAACTATGTACGAGCAAAATACCACAGCAAATAGACCCAATTGATTGCACAGGAAGACCCATGCATGTGCTGGCTAAACTTGCTCAAATTATAAAAACACAGAAGAAGCTTCGCTGTTCCTTAGGATTCAATGGTATATCCTAATCTTAGACTTACAAGTACGGTAATAACGACAACAGAAGAACATCTGCATGGAGAGCTGTGACATGTAGCTGACACACATGGACTAGCACACTTGCAAGCCTTAGCTGGTAGCTCGGCAAGACTGCCATTCATTGTTTGCAGTGCATCTGTTTATTTGAATCAGGGGTCCTCTCCAGTCTTCCCCATCCACCTCCAGACCTACACTATAATCCCGCATTTGGACCAGTTCTGTTCCTAAGGACATGCAGTTCTCCTGCATGCTAGAGAAAAAGGAGAACATCTTGTTAGTGTTGATCTCATCCGACTCGGCCCAACGGTCGAGTCAGGCCTTGATCCAGTGCCCTGATCGGGGGCATCCAACCAAACCAAGGTTGGTGGGCCCCCGTCGCGCAGCACTATTTAGAGGGAGGTGGGGGCCAGGGCGCAGACACGAGGTTCACCATGATCCCCACTTACTGCTCTAACCCTACCGATCAAGGGAGTGCTCAAGCGGTGGGAAGTGCCACCACCGGACCGCGGCACCTCGCATCGCCGTTGGTCGTCGTCACTGCACCGCAGCCTGCACTGCTACGACACCGGCAGCTACGTCGCTGCGGCACCATGGCCGCAACTGCCCTAGGGCAAGGTACATCACCAAGCCTATCTAAGCTGAGTATTACCCACTGATCTACGCCTAGAAGTATTTTCATATCTATCAATGGTACCAGAGCCAGGCCATCTAGTGTGTAGATCGAGTGTTGGGTAGAAAAGAAGAACGATTTTAGAAAGAAGATGGACAAATCGAAAGAATGCAAATCGGGTTTAACCCTAACCCTAAACCCTAACTCCAAGAAACCGGACGGACGGGACAGGGGCCAACCTGGGGCTCACCTGCCGTTGTCACCACCGCCGGCGTTGCTCTGATGTCGCGCGGGAAGAACCACCCAAGCCGCCGGTCGAGAGGTCACGCCACCGCGCGGCCTACGCCTCGGGCTTCAGGGTCAAGGGCATCACCATAAGGCCGCTCGACGGCGGGTGAGCTCATGCGCCAGACCGAGGCCCAGCGGCGCCATCACTTTTCCCCGGCGGTCACGGCACCACCACCGCTCCTCCTCCGTCGCTTCGTCTATGATCTTTGAGAGAAGAAAGGGAGAGGAAGAAAAGAAAACGAGGAAGGAGAGCCGATCGGGACAAGCTCGTGGCGCCATCTCCTCACCGGGCAAACGGTCAACATGATACCACATTCATTGCCGCTACCGCTTCTGTGTTGAAGAAAAAAGAAAGGGGTGGGGAAAATGAAATGAACTAGGGTTTTGGAATCGGCTCTCTCTGGTTTTGTTCAGCCGAAAATGAAGGGCAGCCATCCGATGCTGATCGACGGCCTGGATCGTCGCACGCAAGTGGGCTAGCAGACGCGCTTCGCGTGGTGGGCGGTCACACACACTGGCGCTGGGGAGCTCAAGCATGCGATGCATGGGCATGAGCGGCTTGCTGCTTGGGCAGCGCCTTGCCCGCTGCGTTATGGGCCGCGCGCGAGTGCCTAATGGGTCGGGCCGAATGCACAGTAAAGGTTATAAATTTATTTATTTATTTTCATAAGCGAATTTTGATGAATTTTGATTAGTTTTTCATCTCTATTCAATTTTGAACCAACGAGATAAATTGTTCAGAGAGTAGATGAGTACAATGAGATGCTTCTGAAAAGTAGATAAACAATTTTTCATATTTCCGCTGCAAAGTTTAATGTTTATTATCTTCTAATTAAATTCGAACCAACAGGATAATTTAATTTGAAGAGCAGTTATATTTAGTAAATTATGATTATATTTATCCTCTAATTAAATTGGAACCAACGGAAAAATTTAAATTAGAGGAGTAGTCCGTTTTGTTTAAGTCAGATTATGGTATTGTCATTTTCTGACCAACGTTGATGACAGCAATATTATAATGAGTTCAAGTTTGAGGTTTAAATCTCTGATAAATTTCACACCAACATGGTCAATTTTTCAAAGAGTAGATAAGGACAAAGAAATGCTCTTGAACTAATAGAATGTATTTTATTAACATGTTTCCGCTGCAATGAAGTTGATTATCTTCCAATTAAATTCGAACCAACGGGAGAATTTAATTTTGAAGAGTAGTTATATGGATTTCAAGTTAATTTCTGAGTTTTATGCATTAATTCTATTTTCTGCCCAACGGTGATGTAGAATTGATGCATAAGCATATTGTATGTTTTATTTTAACTGACGAGATCACTCGGCTGCATGCCAACGGGCTGTAATGCTGGGGTATGTGAATGGAAAGGCTTGAGTCAAGCCAGTTCAGGACAATTTTTTGTTAGTTTACTAATTTTCTGATTAAATTGGAACCAACGGGAAAATTTAATTGAAAAATGAAGTATAAGGGAATGTTTTAGTCGTCATGACTAAGTTTTCGTATCGATGTATCCCGTATGGGGAGAAGTTTTGGCATAGTACTTATGCTAGTCAATCCTGCATGGCGGGAGAAGTTTTGTGATGATTCACATGTTTTGTATCTCGAATAGCGAGAGAAGTTTTGGGTAGCTCTTATGCTGTTCTAGTATTGACCTTGGCACAATAGAAATGTATCGTCATGGTCAATACTAACCAAAGGATAAGAAAAAGATGCAAGCGTGACTTGCAAAAGTACTGCTAATGAAAGACCTCGTTGAGTTTTTAAAGTGAATTAAGGAAAGTGTACTCCTAAACGATCAAGAAATAACTTTGTTTACATAACACAATCATGTGAATGAAGTAAGTTATAAGTGTCTCATCGTTTACAGGCTTTCTGAATAGTTATCGAAATTATGGCAGTAAAGTTCATGCCATATTTCGAGGTTCAGAATATTAAGATCAATTAAAAAAATACTCTTCATTAAGAGTGAGATAAAGATTAATTAAGATGAAACCGTTGGAGGAGTACAACGTCACAACAATGATACCCCTAATCAGAGAAATAGCTAAATTCCTTGACCTTTTAAAGTTCCGACAGAAAGATAGCGTAGTCAGCCTCAAAGATGTTAAGGTGGTGCTTAAAGCGCCATATGATGTTTTAACAGATTAAACCCAAAATAAGATATTTGAAGATACACTATCTTTAGAAAAGATGGGAAGATCTGAGGAAGCATGGTATGTAGAGGTATGTAGAGACCTAAGACTTGAAGAGAAACAGGACTGCGTGCCCACTTCAGTGATTCAAAACAACGAATTTCTCAATACCTGTTGATGTTGTATGACTTATACAACACCTGTTGTTGACTCTTCGAAGAAGATGAATAATGTAAACAAGGATCTTGTGATACAGGAGCCTGTGGAATCAATTGCCTCTTGGTAATGAAGAGCAACAACAGCCCCATATGAAAGTGCCAGTACCTGAGGCCCCAGAAGGCCTCAAAGAATTAATAAACCAGTTTTTCTGATGACTATGAAGTTTATGTTAGTAAAGAAATTCAAAAGAAGAGTGATCCCACCTCATTTGAAGAAGCCATGAGAAGTGTTTACTCGTTTAGAAGGCAAGAAGATATGAAGTTGAAATGAATTCGATGAATACCAACGAAGGTTGGGACTTAGAAGAAATTCCTAACGGAACCAAAACAGTAGGCTGTGAAAGAGTCTACAAGACAAAATGTGACTCCAAAGGGAATGTGGAAAGATATAAAGCATGACTTGTAGCAAAAGACTTTACGCAAAGAGAATGAATAGATTACGATGAGAGTTTTCTCTCCAGTCTCATGCAAGGATTCTTTTAGAATCATAATGGTGTTATTGGCACATTACGATTTAGAGTTACATCAGATGGATGTAAAGATGGCATTCCTCAACGGGGATTTGTATAAAAACGTTTACATGACATAACACAAAGGTTTTGTCATGGAAGAAAAAGAACATATGGGATGCCGCCTGTAAAAATCCATTTATGGGTTAAAAGTAAGTCTCTAGACAGTAATATTTGAAGTTGATGAAACGATAAAAAAGTTTGGGTTTTAATGAAAATGAGAAGGACAATAGCATTTATGCGAGGATCAAGAATGGAAAATTCATTTTCCACATCCTGTGAATAGATGACATTCTACTCATTAGTAGTGATGTTAATCTGTCATTGGAAAAGAAGAAGTTTTGTCCTCAAGTTTCAATGTGAATGATCTTGGTGAAGCGTCATTGGTTCTAGGATTCGAAATTCACCGAGATAGAAGAAAATAGGGTATTAGGACTATCGCAAAGGCATACTTAGAAAAGATTCTAAAGATGTAAAGTATGCATGCGAGTAAACCTACGCCTGCTCCTATAGTCAAGGATAATAGATTTGGGAATTTTAAGTGTTCCAGGAACCGATGAGATCGATCAAATGAATATGGTTCCATATGCTTCAGCTGTTGGAAGCTTGATGTGTGTACAAGTACAAGTAAGAACTTACTCTGACGTAGTTTATGTATCCGGGATATTTTGGCAGAAACCCAGTTCAGATATAAATCACTGGAATTGAGTTGAGAATGTCTTGCAATTTTATAAAGTATCATAGGCCTCATGCTGAGTAAGAAAGAATAAGTACTATCAAATAGTTGAGGGTACAAATGTCAAGTCATGGCGAGATGTGTAGTGAAATCCACGATGAGTTGCTAACACTTCACTTCATTAATGGAGATGAAGATAATGACTTTCATTGGAGTATTATTGTGGAAAAGCTCCAAAGAATTTGCAGTTATGGTGTCATCGATGATGCATACCATAGTATAGCTTGACATGAGGCTTAAGGAATGACAGGCAAAAGAGGTTAAGGAACTTTATACCCAAGAATTTAACAATGGTAGTACAACAAAAAAAGAGATATTCAATAACCATTTAAAGTAAGTTAACTCCTAAGACAACATGTCAAGCGTCTTTTCTTAATAAAACACATTGACACTAAGTTATATGTTTTAAAGGAGAAAATCCATAATCATTTTGAAAGCATTGAGCACATAAGTAGTCCGAGAAAGTTTTTGCGGATCCGCTTACCAAAGGCTTACCACCCATGGCGCTATAGTAAGCCCGCGCTCCACAGTAAAACACACAATCGACATGGGTTTACTGGAAAGCATATGATTTCTGGATATTAAGGGCCTAGTTGAGTATCTGTTTCAAAACAAAGAGGTACATTGTAGCTGTTAAATCTAATGGCAACTGGCCATGACGATGAAGCACGCTCTATGCACTGATCTGTGATGGAGTGGGAATAAAAAGATAAAGAAAGTTAAGTTTAAGTATGAGGTGAGATCAAGGAGGAGAGTGTTAGTGTTGATCTCATCCGTCTCGGCCCAACGGTCGAGTCGGGGGCATTTGATCCAAATTTAACACCGTTCAGGGGTGGATGATCGGGGCATCCAACCAAACCAAGGTTGGCGGCCCCCATCAAAACAAGGGTACAGACTATTTAGAGGGAGGTGGGGGGACCTACACATGGTTTTATTGACTTAGAGAAGGCACAAGAGGTTCACCATGATCCCCACTTATCGCTCTAACCCTACCGATCAAGGGAGTGCTCAAGCGACGGGAAGTGCCACCACCGGACCATGTGATGGACACTCGCATACAAAGGGACATCCTTGGTCGGTCATGACGACGATGTAGTGCTAGTTGATGAAAGTCTTAGACGAGGAGTGAATCGCACTTTGGAGCAACCAAGACTCATTGCTAAAACCGAAATACTACTACACGGAGGAGGATATTAGTTTGAAAGGTCAAGTGGTGCCTAGGAAGGATACCTTTCGATATTTAGGATCAATGTTACAGAGAGAGGGGATATTGATGACACCATGGCGCCACTATGGTCAAGAATCGCCCTAGGGCGAGGTACATCACCAAGCCTATCTAAGCTGAGTATTACCCACTAATCTACACCTAGAAGTATTTTCATATCTATCACATCTGCACTGAGCAGTCAAAGATCCACCATAACATCCACTATTGGTAACTAGAATGTAACATCCATTGTAGGATGTACTGTAGCATCATGCACATAACCCCAGCATTTGATAACAATCTGATTTTAGTTTACGTTGATAACTAAAAATATCTCTCAAACAGCTAGTACTGTATGTAAGGCAAACATTGACATTATTTTTTTTCCTAAAGAAATGGACTTACCCAAGCAAGAGAAGCTTCCATTATTGTGCCAACAGTCCAAAATGCTGAGAACATGACCATCCAAGTTCCTCGGTTAGGAGCAGGGATGAACTCTAGGAACCAAGAACCTAGAACCGGCCCACCACCCAGTCCAACACCAACCATAAATCTCAGTACAATCAAAGATAAGTAATTTGGTGCGAAAGCGCTAAGAAGACCAGCTCCTCCAGTAACAATGGCTGTGAAGTTGAACCCAACCCTGTAGAGAAGTATGAAGGGTCTAGAATGAGCAAAAAATAGTTACATGTTGGAAAATGGGAAACTATCACTAGATAACATGCAGAGATGGGAAACAAACAGGACATTCAAGCATTAGAGCTGAACCCAAAAACCTAACCATGGAACAGTAAAGTGCCTAGTTTAAGGTTCCTACAGACATGGAACAGTGTGCAACACTCCATAATGTTTCAAAAAAGATTGCATTTTGTTAAAGGTTAGAACACTCATAATCAAGTTCCAATAGCCAGTGGAACAAGTGAGGAAGAACCTGCCTTCTTCCATAGTTATCTGAAACTATGCCCCAAGCATATGCTCCTACAAGCATCCCCACGAAGACAACACTTGTTATGAGACTTTCTTCCTGTGCAGAAAGCTCCCACTCAGCTTGAACTGATTGCCCAACAAATGACAAAAGCATCATCTCCATTGCTTCAGAGATTTTAGCCATTCCAGAGTATGCAAGCACGAATGCGTGGAATTTCCCAAACCCCATGGACACAAGTGCCTCATCCACAGTATAAGTAGATATGCCATCCTCCATCTGAAATAAGCAAGCAGAAATGAAGAAAACAGATTAATTGATCCTATTATCATTGTCATGCACCAGGGCACTATATCAAGTCAGATGTGTGGATGGGGGATATGGACTAAGCTTTGCTAAAATAACTAAGAGTCTAAGACCACAGTTTTCCTGTTCAATGGTAAATAACTAGCACCATAGTCTAAACAGAATGAATGACGATCTTTTACTGATCAATAGCATCTGATATTCATAGCAACAGGGATCCTGATTGCACATTAACCTAGCAATCTGGATACTATACATATCAACAGTAAAAAAAACCTGTACAACACCATCAATTAACCCTCTGTATTCACTCATATATAACTACTCGGTTTGGGGAAAATAACTGAATTTGGCACACGAGGGAAACAACCATGCCCATGCGCATCGAAATTGTAAGTTTGTAACAGACACATACTTAGCTTACTGCTTAGTGCTTACTCCAACGTTACAAATTATAAGTCGTTCTGGCTTTTTAGATACAATAGCAATAGATATTCGTTATACATAGCTTTTACTATGTATCTGTTAAAATTCAGAACGAATTAGAATTTGGAACGGATAGAGTAACTAAGATTTTCCATTCAGGTGTGCAAAGTCGCCGGCATTCTTTGCACAGTCCAACGGAAAAGAAGATTGCCACGCAAAGTTCAGATTTGTCTCCTAAAGAGAAGAGTGCTTCACAAAAACAGGATAACGAAGTGGACCAAATTAAATTTCGGATATCCTAAACATTCGGAACATCAAAATAAAGCATGGTGGCACCTTAGAACAAAGTACTAGTCAAACATGGCGTCCCCTCACAAGTCACAAGGGAGGGGAAATGACAAAAGAGAAACCTGAATCACCGAATCGGGGAATAAATTGCACCGCGGGCTCCCATTACCAAATCTAGAACCAATCTCGCCTAAGCTAACCATATACTCGCAAAAATAATCCAACAACCACAGCAATCCCATACCAGAGAGAGAGAAACGAAATCGAAACTGCAGCCCGCGTAGCTGACGAGGGGCGGATGGGATCAGCTAGCGGACCTGCCAATCTAGGAAGCAGGCCAGGAGCAGGGACCGCGAGGCATGAATGGAGCGGGGAGAGGCTAGAGAGATGGGGGGAGAGAGAGGCGGGATTGGTAGGTGAGCGTACCTCGTCGGAGCCGGCGGCGTGACGAGCGCAGCGCCTCGGAGGCTCCGACTCCCCGGGAACGTATCCACGAGGCCGGGGCGACGACGTCAACGACTGACTGACTAGGGCGGTCCACTCCTTCGGTCGTTTTACATCTTAGTACCTCAGGATGTCTATATTTTTGTCCCATTCTAGAAAGTGTCACTTTTAGTTGGATTTTCTGGTGAGTTTCTTTTTTTTTTAAAAAAGAGATCTTTCGGTGAGTTCTCAGTTGGTACAACATCAACAAACCTTCGTTCTCACACAAGCAAAAGGCTTACTCAATCTTAGCACCTTTACGCAGTTTTCACCAATCTGCAATTGTGGAATAAATTTTCTCTCGTTTTTTCTGGACGTACTGAAAATGAATGCTTTACAATTAATTTATCCAACAATATATTATATATTGTTGCAAGACCAATATATATTAGATACAAATAATTAATCTGTAGAAAACTATTTATGCACTAACATGTATAAGCTTTGACTAACTATTTGTGAAAACTTAGGCCATCTCAGCTCTTACAACACTCCATCTTGTCCTATAATACTTGACTTTCTAGCTTTTTACACTTGTCCGAAATTAATTGGTATTCTCACTTACCAATGTATATTTCTTTTTTTTCAATACATCTCTATCTCTATCTCTTTTTGTTACATAGTAAAAACATTGTATCTAGCAAAGCTAAAACATCTTGTAATTTGAAACGATGAGAAAAGAGTATTTAGTATGACAAAAAGAATGCAAGGGCCTCCTGCTTTGCCGGCTCTGACCCAAACAAAAAAAAACACTATGAAACTGCTCATACAGGCCCTCCTGCTTGTGCTCTTTGTGGTTTTTTCTTTCGCACGAAGGCCAGTAATCAAAGAAGCGAAAGATCGTCAACGGTACTCTGTAACTATCATTATTATTGACTTGTCTCGCAAAACGACTGTAGGCCCTTTTTTCCACTAGTGGTATTATATATTAATTAATATTAATCACCCATGGAAAATTAAAAAAATGGCAGCTAGCCATACGTGGGTCGTACGCATCCCTGATTGGCTGGCCAAGTCAGCTAGAGTGGACACGTACGGTGACGTCTGGGCCTTGGGGACTATGATAACCATAGAGAGCGCGATCGAAGAGTGCGCGTCACGCATCGTCCGTCCGGCGCGCGCCTGTTCGCTTTGAGCCATGGCTGAATACTATTCGTTAGCTATTAAATCATGGCTTACAAATCAAATAAGTTCAAACGATCAGTGGCAGCGCGGTTTGATTAGATGTGCCACCCATTTCCGTGTCGCCAACCGAACCCAGTCGCCGCCCGACTCATCTCTCTCTCAGTCTCTCCCTCTCTCCATCGGCCGTACCACTGACAAGATACATGCCTGTGTATAGATAGATAGATAGCATATATATTATATTATACATATAAGTACAGCCAGCCAGCTGCCACTGCCAGCATTGATCGCTTGCTCCTGTGGGAGGAGCTCCTGCCGGCCGGATGCTGCAGCCTATATGACGATCGAGCCGCCCGTGTAGTTACATAGCTAACCATCGTCACCCATGCGGTCGTCGTCGTCGCGGCTGCTGCTCGCGGCGGCAGCAACGTCGGGCGCCTGCCTGGCGCTTGGTTCTGGCGGTCGGCGTGTTCACGGCCAGCTGTGGCGGCGGCGGACTCGCGGCGCATGGACGACCACAACCGCGGCCGCCGTCCTCGCCGGTGCTTGGCGTGGATTCCCTGGTGAGCGCGCCCGCCCTGCAGGAGAAGGGCGCCTTTGCCGCCGCCGGCGGCGGCGACGCGGCAGCCGCGCGGGACCTGCTCGGCGCTGCGGCGGCGGCGGCGGGACAAGACTACGGGTTCGTGGATCTGCCGCCGGACACGCGCCGCCGCGGAGGAACCGCGCCGATACCGCACCGCTAGCTGATCACGCCATCGTCGTCCCCGTCCCTTCTCTAATCTCTACTACTGTACACTGCACTTGCATGTACAACCGTGTCAGTACGTGTATACCGGTGTTCCTCTCATCTCGTTCATGCGTGTACCTTGTACCTTGCATTGTGCGCGCTAACCAATGCAATAATCCAAGAACTTCATAGACGCTATATATACAAGCTACAATATATAGTATTGCGTACCTAATTTTTTTTTTCAAGGACACAAGGTGGTGTGATAGGATTCTTAGGTACGGACCGTATGGTTCGCTCCTCATCAAGCTACTAGCAGGAGTGGTGAAGAGTACTGGTATAGCATGCAGTTATTTACAGGGAAGAAGTTTTCGGTTATATTTCTTTTCACAAGTTTCCATTTGTTAGCCTTTTTTGTTGTATGATTAAAATCTCTATCTATGACTATATCTATCTACATCTATCTATATCTATATCTATATATTTTTTAATAATAAAAAATAATATCTACGATTGTGGATGCGGGCACACCAACAGCAAAATGAAAAAAATAATTATAATTAAATTTTCACCATATACGTACCCTCAGATTAAAACTCTATGCACCCACAAGGTAAGCATAACTCTCTTAAATTTGCTCTAGCTCTGTTCCTACATACGGACATAAGCAATACAAATCTATAAATTCATGATGTATGGTATTATCTCCTCCCGAGAGTCTGAAAGTTCGTTCTTGTCTTATGTTACCATCGATCTGTAGATCTAGCACCTAACCCTATATTCATTATTTTTCTTTTGCGAGACCCACAGGCGCAGATTCTCACATACACGAGCGCACACTCACCCCTATGAACGTACGCACGCACACCCTACCCTGGCTGGCAACAAACACCTACATGCAATAGTATAATTTTTGAATTGAATTGAATATCATTAGCGCATCTGTAAAACTTGTCGATTGTGTGGTTATCACAAAACTTGTCAAACTTGATGTAATTATCTTGTTTTTAACAAATACTTACTTTATCTCAGAAAAAAGCAAGTCAAATATATGTGTTGAAGTATAAGTGAAGTGTCCATATTTCTGCAACATATTAAGCTTTTGGGTTGAAGCGTTCAACTAAATATTGTATTAGGGTTTCAATTATTTGGAATCCTGGCGAGCCCAATAAAATAAAATAAGTGTACCCAACTCTTATTTCTACATTTGGAGACCCTACACATGAGATGAGATGATGAGAGCAACTCCAACCAAGCCCCTACTTGAGACCTCATCTGATTTTGAGAGCTCAAACACATGAAAAGCTCTCTAACCGAGCCCCTATCCATCCCCCGATGGAAGAGGGACTCTCATTTCTCTCTCTTGAACCCCCAGGAGCCCCTCGTCCTTCCTCTATTTCTCCTTTCTTTCTTTTCATAAAGCTGACAAGTGACACCGATGAATATGTCCATGACAATACAGTGTAAAGTCGGAAAAAAATTAGGACATTGGTTGGAGTGCGCTGAGAAGTAAGGGATGAAATACGAATGAGAGGTTCTCGTTTGAAGGAATAGGGGGTAAAATTTGAGGGCTTGGTTAGAGTTGCTCTGAGGTCACTGGTTCCCCCCCCACCCACCCAACTGATGCGCCCCAAGCTGTGCGCATATTTATACTCCTCCATTTATATTTGTTCATTGCTAACAGAATGCCTGATTTCATATAACACGCAAGGAATATCGCCAGGGATAAGCAAGGAACACTAACTCTTATTTAAAGTACGGGAAAATTATGAGTAATGCGGCTTCAATAATCAACACGATGGAGAAGGCATAATAGCAGGAACATGAGAATGAGATGATGCGAGCAATTAACAATAATCAGGGAGACCTGCTTTATTCTTGGTTTACAGCCGAGGGCATGCATGCCTTGAAAGGTTGTGTTTAGTTGGTAAATTTTTTGGCGAAATAGTACTATAGCACTTTCGGTGTTATTTGGCAATTAGTATCCAATCATAGTCTAATTAGACTTAAAAGATTCGTCTCGTAAATTTCGTCTAAACTGTGTAATTAGTTTTATTTTTTATTTATATTTAATGCTTCATGCATACGTTCAAAGATTCAATGTAACGGAGAATCTTGAAAATTTTTGCAAAATGAAGTGCAACTAAACAACCTCCAAGGCGGGCATACTTGAGTCCGGCAGACAAGAATCATACTAGGACTACATTTTTTTTCCTTTTTGTCTTTAGACTTTGTTTTTTTTTTTTTACTTTGTGCCTAAACAAGTACCGATTAGATGGCTTCATAATCACATCTCCTGTTACCTGTTGTTGGTCACGTCCCCTGGTTCCTTAACGCTTTGGAGTACCTATATATTTGTTCTACTAGCTAGCATATGATGACATCTACATTTAGTCTGTCACCAGTCTGAGTGTGAGAGCCCTGCTGCATTGCCTGCTCAAATCGAGAGGCTGCTATAGGTAATAGCATTTCCCTCCTCGATCGAGTGAAAGAGACAGGAGATGGCCGTGGATCTCTCGGGTGCTGTACAATGGTGGGAAGAGTGGCAGCTGCGCATCCTTGTCCTGGCAGCCTCTTCTTGCAGTTCGTCCTCTTCATCGGCTCAATGATGCGCAACGCTCGCACCCCCCATGTTGAGGATATACTATCGTGAATTATAAGTTAAAATAGTATTTTTATTTCACACCAAACCAGTCAGCAGTAAATAATTCACGATTGTTTACGACGAAACGAACAGGCTGATGGCTCGCCTACCTTGGCGCTGATGCCCTGGCGATATATGCACTCGCCACCCTCTTCAACCGTCACAAGCAACCGCCGGCCGCCGATGGGAGGAGCGGCGCCCTAAAGGCCATAAGAGAAAAATAATGTTTATTGGTTAATAAATTTTGGTTTATAAACTAAATACGATCTAACAAACAGGTTGAGGTGAGGTGAGGTGAGACGATTCATTTATGGTTTCATGAGGTTGGTTGGCCTGATCACTCGCTGCTTCTTGGACGTCGGTGATGATGGCACGTCCGATCATCACTTACTTCACCTAGTACTACTTTTTCTCCGGTCACTTCCGTCGGCTAGCTGGTCGGCCTGCGCCCCTGCCTTTCGTACAGTACAGGCACGACTGTTGTTGAGCACATGAGATGACGAGAGCTTAGGTGCTAAAATTCATATCACGTCAAATGTTTATATACTAATAAGAAGCATTAAATATAGATTAATTATAAAAACAATTATATAGATGGAGGTTAATTTGGGAGACGATTTTTAAGCCTAATTAATTTGTCATTAGCACATGGTTACTGTAGCAACACGTTATCAAATCATAAACTAATTAGGCTTAAAAGATTCGTCTCGCAAATTAGTCACAAGTTGTGCAATTAGTGTTGTAATTAATCTATATTTAATACTCCATACATATATCAAACATTCGATGTGACAAAAATTTTAGAAACAACTGTAGAAACCAAACATAGCCTTAGCCTGCCTATAGTAGCTAAAGAAACGTCTGCACAAATATACGCTCCCTCGACGACGATACAACAATCGCCCTTTTTTCTTTCTTACGAGTCATATTTTTCGATCAACAAACTGTATTTTTTATTTATAATAAATCAGTCAATAATATTTTTAATTATAATTTATCAGAAAAACAAATAGCAAATGACTCCCCCAGCCCCAGACTACATAGTACATACAGGACACGCTAAGCGGACACACGTACTACTACTAACACGTTAGCTAGCTAGGGTATGCTATGTACGCGCGCGCGCTCAGATGGTGGGCCACGCGTGTCACGTTACTGTGTTGGACTCTAATGTGCCAGCACACGTACTACTGGCTAGATCATCGTTGTAAAGGCTAAGACCTGGTTTAGTTCTCGCCTTAAAATTTACTTCCTATTCATCGAATGTTTGCACACATACATAAAGTATTAAAGATAGACTTAAAAAAATATCTAATTATATAATTTACGACTAATTTACGAGATGAATCTTTTAAACCTAATTAGTTTATAATTTGACAATGTGGTGCTACACTAACACATATGTTAATAACAAATTAATTAGATTTAATAAATTCATCTCGCTGAATTACTCACAGATTCTGTAATATATGTCCCAAACCACCGACAGCGCCCGCGCCCTTCTCGCCGTTCCCCGTCACAAATCAACCACAAATTGCCTGCTTTCTTCGCTGCTTTTAACTGCTGCATGCTCCGTCCATGCCTCCGTGGCCAACCGATGCTCCTTGGGGTATTTTGATACAACATATATACTACCTCCGTCTTAGAGAGAATATATATCTCATTTTTTGAGGTGAGATTAATGTAGGTGTAAAATACGTATTTATCTCTCATATATCATTCTCCCCATAGCCAGAAACTAAAAAAACAATCATTACATTCTGGAATATTCCTTCCTTGGATGGATAGAGTATAGTAGTTTTTTGAGACATGTAGTGGTGTTTTTAATAGGTGGGTCTCATTGAAAAAGCTAATCTTAAGTCCATAATTAGAAATGCAGGATTACAATCTTTTTGGTATTTTTTAGACATTCTTTTTCATACAAGATTTGAAATGCAGGATTGGGGATGGAGGGAATAGGGCTTAAAATTACTCCCAATTTTTAAATGCTAATTAGAAAGGCTAAATGCCCATGATTAGTATATTATCACAAGATGGACTCACGTTGAACTAGCCTTGAGATCCAAATGCCCCCTTTTCCATCACCTTGCTTCTTATTCCACCCATTCCATCCATGTGTGGCTTCTGACTCGGTCGAGATCCAATCCGACAATTGTTGATGTTGTCGCCGCCTATACAAGTGTTGACAACTACAATTGCTAGGGGATCCCAAACTTGCCACCAAAAATCGCCCTAGGATGGTTCGTAATTTCTAAAAACACATAATGGACTCTATCATTATATTTCTCTCGTCGAGACGACTAAAAACCGCATATATATATAAAATGTCAAATTTGGAGTCTGGACGAAGAAATCACGATCCGAAGTCTCACTTGCAAAAAAACGGTTCAAGCAGGTTTTTGTACTGTTCAAAACAGCCCACGCTGGGTTTTGCCGTCGAAACTGACCCGAGCTGGTTTTTCGGATTTTGTACTGTTGGAATTTGAAACAAGACCCCAATACTACTAGTACGACGTACAGTAGTACTACGGAGTATACGCAACTGCACCCTTTTTTTCTTCTTCTTTTACAACAGGAAGGTCCTCTTTGGAACACAGAGAGGCAAAGGGATTTCACGTGAATACAACTGTAAAACATAGGATTGGAAAATATAGAAAAAAATTACAATATGGTGGATGGGTATAGGAAATTTACAGGAACAGAAGGTCCCGAATGCATCGATTTTATTTAACTAATCTGAGCTACACACGTGCACCAGCAGTGCACAGCAACAGGATCGATCTTTGTTTCCTTCTCGTATTCGTGCCTGTTGGTTTACCCGGTCCCTAATTGCATCACCTGTCAGGCTGAAGTGGAGTGATCGGACGTGCCATCATCACCGACGTCCAAGGAGCGGTGAGTGATCAGGCCAACCAACCTCATGAAACCATAAATGAATCGGCTCACCTCAGCCCTGAGCAGAAGATTGGACTTGGAGGAGACTGCTAGAGCCTTGTTTAGTTGGTGATTTTTTTTGGAAAATAGTACTGTAGTATTTTTGTTGTTATTTGATAATTAGTGTCCAATCATAGTCTAATTAGGTTTAAAAGATTCGTCTCGTGAATTTCGTTTAAACTGTGAAATTAGTTTTATTTTTTATTTATATTTAATACTTCATGTATGCGTCAAAGATTCGATGTGACGGAGAATCTTGAAAAATTTTACAAAATTTTGGAAACTAAACAGCCACTAGCTATAGGGAGCTGCGAGCCCATACATGCTTTCGGCGAATAAATAACCATTGCAGTTGCGCATCCATTCAAGTACGCGTGCAAACGAAAAACTCAACTATACGCCATCGCACAACATGTGACGAAGGGACGCGCCGTTGGCCGCGTCAAGATGTGCGTCGCGGCAGCTCCTGCTACGTCAGCGACCATGGCCCGTGGAAGTGCCATGTTATCGCCGCTGCTGTGCCGTCATGTATGGCGCGGCAGCATTGTTTGTCCACGCCGTGACAATAGGCGCGGCCAAAAGTGTTAGATTTGAAGAAGAAAAAACAGTGTTAGAATTAAAAATAGTTAAAAAAAGTGTTAAAAAAAATCGCCAATGACATCGAGAGGCTGTTTGTGGACCTGTCAACTCCATATTATCGTCGGCTAAGAAACCTACACTCCTACATCAGATTCAATATTTTTAACATATATCATAATTTGATGTTCCACCTCTGGCTTGCATTTGGTATGATCTACACCAACAATAAAAGGGCAAGCAGTATTCCTGGTGTCCTTTTGCACTTGCTTGCTTCCGTTCCTGGCCTTAGCTTCCCTTGTGCTCTTTGCTACTAGCCATCATCATCATAAAGACGATGCTGGTTATGATGAGAATGACGCCAGAGTAACAATGGTCCAGTTGTGTTGTACAGCTTCCCTGGAGTTCTTACCCTTGTTCCTCAGCCCTTGCATCCTAGGAAGTTTTTTATGCGCCACCCCGGTGACGGGAGCCGAGCATAATCTCATGTCGTTCTACACTCGTCGAAGCAAACCCACCCTGTTGATGAGAATTTCCGCTCTCATGGGTCTCAGCAGTTATATTAACAAGCATTGGTACATAGAGCAGGGGCCTCGATACGAAAAACTTCATATCATAGAATTGGTTGTCGAGCATGTGAAACAAGGGTGGAAACTATATATATTTGGTGCTCCTAGTTACCAGAGATTTTGCAATCTCAGGGGGCAGTGGACGGTGAGCAGGTACAGGCTAAGCGGGCAGCAGCTGTTGTGGAGTTTGAAGGTGCCGTTTGACCGGAGTGTCCTCGTCTGGCACATAGCCACTGAGCTCTGTGCCTACCACCCCAGGACATCCGCCCAAGGTCAAGCTGATCTCGCTCGCTACAGCAGGGCAATATCCAACTTCATGATCTACCTGCTCTTCGTTCAACCAGAGATGCTTATGCCTGGGACCAGGCAGGGTCTTTTCACGGCCGCCTGCAATGAAACCGAGCTCATGCTCAGCTATCTCAGTGAGCCTACATTGCCATATGAAGTACACGTGGCCGAGCAGATTCTTGCCACAGCACGGTTTCCCTTGGTATATCCTGGGACTTTGGTTCCAGAAGCACGGGATCTTGCCGAGGAACTGATGGGGCTGCTGGACGACGAAGAGGAGAGGTGGAAGGTGATCCAGGGCGTGTGGGTGGAGATGCTCTGCTGCTCCGCCAGCAGGTGCAGGGGCTACTTGCACGCCAAGAGCATGGGTGAAAGCCTGGAGCTCCTCACCTTGGTCTGGCTCCTCCTGTCACGGATGGGGATGGAGGCCTTCGCCGACAAGTTCCAGAGGCCCGGGCCTGGCCAACGAGAAGATGATATCGTCACAGGTGCATCACCATCAGGACTGGAGCCCCAAGAGGACATACCTGTCGAAGAAGAGATTAGCATCGTCTGAGGAGAGGAAAAATATCATGTGTGTTCGTTGTATACTTGCTTCTCACTGAATAATAAAACCAGTGTAATGTCGTTTGTTCATTGTTATACTGTACCAATGCCTGCAATGTTGATCAGCATCTCACCTGATGACCGATGTCCATGTTTACCTTCTCCGTTTGACAGGAGCATTATGACTGCATATCACCTTTCGTTGCCCTGCAGGCTCTTGTAGCTGGAGCAACTCAGCAATCTAAGATCGTGCCGTACCTGCTGGTGAACCCACCTGTGCCTGTCCGCGTCTTACCCTTATGCAGTTCGATAGCCAGCCTTGCTGCGAGGCTTAATAAAGAGGTTACTAGTTTCATAAAAGGAACGCGTGTAACACGATTCCAACAGAACAGAAGACATATCCGAAACACAGTTACAATGTATAGAATTGGCCTGCATCTCGCTAATGGTGATGCATCTACATTGATTTACAGCAAAACCATGGCTATCAACCTGGGACGACTATCACAGTCTCACAGATAAGCTGAGTAAAAACCAACAGACAAGCAGCAAAAACCATGGCTATATTGTTCATCTTTCAACCCATTAATATATTTGCCTCCGTGTCCTAGCAAATTGACGTTAGTGTTGAATCATTGCTGATTTTGTTGCCTCTGCTGAGTGAAGTTGGGATTCTGGGTCTGATTCTGAAGGCCCACCATACCCTGTTGCATGTTCTGTGC
Organism: Miscanthus lutarioriparius; assembly: GCA_904845875.1. NCBI lineage: Eukaryota > Viridiplantae > Streptophyta > Magnoliopsida > Poales > Poaceae > Miscanthus > Miscanthus lutarioriparius. Next base: position 25,651,465 of record CAJGYO010000003.1, read on the forward strand.
ACCTGCCTGCATGTTCCCATATACCCCTTGCTGCTGTTGCTGCATTCCCATCATGCTGCTATTTGTGGCTCCCATACCGAACACTGCAGCAGAAAACAGTACAGAGTTCAGTAGTACAAACTTGAGACGATCATTTTTGGCACAAAGTAAAATAGACCAATGACGATTCAAAATCAAAGGGCACTTTTCATCCGGCACTGATTCCAAGTCCCCACACTACAGAACCAAGGAAGCTAGTTGTAGTAACTAGCACCAGAAGAAATGAAACATTAGTGGACCCAGTGTGCTAAAAATCACTAAAAATCTTAAGAGGAAAGTGCTCTAACTTTTCCTAGTTACTGAATTCGTGTGTTTTTGTAATGACATCCTACCTTTGGATTACGGTAAATTCCAATATATTTTGTCCTTTTGATTTGAATTGTGATCGGATCAGTATCTAGATTTATGCGACTCAGAGGACTTGCCTCTAGATTTATGCGACTCAGAGGACTTGCCTCCGCAATGCGTACACATATTTCTAATATTGAGGACCAGTTTTCTACCAAATAAGCCAGTAATGCCACCAAAACAGTTGATAGCCGAATATGATGTCTCAAATCCATGACTCCTAACATTTTCATTTTTATCTTTATCCATTTGACAGTTATAACTTGAAAATCTTACAAAGAGAAAGGAATACATACTTTGGTCAGTCAGCATTTGGGGATGACTCCTCTGTGGATGCCCGCCAGCCATACCATACTGAGAAATAATCACAAAAATAATAATATATTAAATACAGGAAGTTATGAGCGAAGAATGAAACAGTCCGGGAACAGGACAGAACAAAAAAAAAAAGCAACAAATACTGAAACCTTTATATTATATACTGCCCCTTCAGTAATCAGGAAATCATGCCCATAGTGGACAAGATATCGTTAGTATAAGATAAGACTGTCTTTTTTTTTAAAAGGAAGATAACCTAAAACTGTAACCTTATTAATCAGACTACCATAAAATTGCAAGAGAAGCCAACAGCCCAAATGAAACTACCCTAGTCCATCAATTAGAGATGCATGTGCTGAACTTGTTTGGGACAAGCCAGCTTTGCCATTGATAATATGAATCGTGCGACTACAAAAATAATAGGCCTATATTAATCAGACCACCCTACATCAAACTCTCATGTGCAATGCAGTAACAAAGTCATCTTTCCTGAAGATCTACGCGGGCAAAGGGGAATACAGACTGTCATTGCCCAGTAATTGTGATCAATTATACCATATGCAGAAATTATTCTATTCGAATAGATGCAGAGAATTATTTCTGACGAAACCTGGATATAGAAAGACAATAAAAAGTAACTTACCTGCATTTGTGGCATAAGTGACTGTGATCCAGGTATATTTGCCATCTAAAATGCAAAACCAAACCAGGCAAGATTAGCCAATCATGGGACCATGTACGAAATAATCTATAGATCAGGCTAGCGACTGAACAAACTAAGAATCTTTTTTTCACTAGTCCATCTCATGAGCTCATAAATGCATATCTATAAATTCCAACTATCAATTTAGGAAAATGAAGTGACTTATTTTCCTCACTAAATTATTAAGAAAAGGTATATCTGACCATTTGTGAGTTTGATGATGCCTGTGCAGCACTGAACATTGCACTATTTGCAGCTCCAGTAAACTGGCCCAAATGACTTCGTAGCTGAGTTCCTTGATTCAATTGACTCTGAGCCATGCCTGGTTGCATACGTCCAGGTTGCATCTGTCTGTTATGAAACTGTTGTGACAAGGCTTGGTTGTACTGCATTTGCTGTTGACCAGGGACCTACAAAAGGCTTTCTTCAGAAATTTAAGTTTTCATACGAAAGAACTACTTCAGCAGAAAAGAGGGAGTCAGTAATTACCTGTAGTTTTTGTTGAGTCTGCCCCTGTAAATCTTGTAGCTGAGGAAGTGCGCTCTACAGGAAAAAATGTGGATTCAGAACAAGATCAAGAAGGGAAGCACATACTACAGAAACTCTATAAAACTAAAGGAAATCCAAAGCCCTAAATGTAAACCTATCTTTGTACACGAACTTTGCGATATGGGATTCGAAATGAGCGAGCACGGAGGTGAGCGAGAGCCCCCACGGCCCCCACGCCGGCAGCCACCCCGGCGCCGGCGGCCAACACCCACGCACGGATCCAGTCCATGCCCGCCCCCTCCCCTCCCCGCCGTGCCCTGCTCCCACTGGAAGCTGCGCGGGACAGTCCGGCCGTTCCCTTGGATGCTGCTGCAGATCTGGCCGCCATTACCGGCCTCGTGGAGGAAGAAGAGCTCCCTGATTCGAGAGACGAGGCAGAGGAATCCGATGAAGTGGAGATGGAGGGAGCACGCCCAGTGAGAGACGCCCACCACACACCCAGCCGCCGGCCACCCGGACGCCGGTGTCCACCCCCTGGCTGACTGTCGCGCCCCCTCCAAGGACGGCCGTGGACACCTCTCCAAAGCCCGTCGCACTCCATCTGCCAGAGGAAGCTGAAGACGAGGAGTTGGTGGACTGGGGAGAAGCCGAAGACTGACTCTGAAGAAGAAGCCGAGGATGATGTCACCTCCCCCTGCGCCATCGATGAGGAGGCTGCAGATCGGCAGTCTACGATGGCCCCGCAGGCCTCGACGCCGAGCCCTGACGTGCCTTCAGGATCCGCGTCCTCTCCACCAGCTGCCGGATCTGGTGACGGAGCTCCGATGTCTGCCTCCATCCATCCGCCCCCTGCTCCGAGCCCCGGCAAGCCTGCGCCGCCGGGATCTGCAGCACCGGCCAAGCTGAAATCGTTGCTGATCGAGCCTGACCGAGCGCCTACGTCCCCAGGTCGTCACCGCAGGCCAGTGTGGAAGCGGCTCGATCTGGTTAAGGATGCGCAGCCTGACACGCTTTCACTAGTTTGGCAAAAAGCGAAGAGAAGACACGGGTGGCGGAAGTCTGTTGCTCTGCCTCAGCAGCTGGGCGTGGCCGTGGTGGACATGGAGGGAGCCAGAAAGTCCCGGGAGGCCTTCTTAAAACAGCTCGCCGGACACTGCTTCCGGTGCCTCGCCGTCGACCATTGTGTCGCTCAGTGCCGAGACCCAGTGCGATGCCTCAAGTGCAGGGGCTTCGGCCACATCTCCCGCTCCTGCCCGTCTCGCCGCCCTCGCACCATCTCCACTGAACTCCGCTCCTGCCTGAACTTTCCACCAGAGAACATCCATAGCCGCATCGTCTTTCCCCCGCTCCATCGCCAACCCCATACCACCACTGAGACAGTGCCTCCTCCGCCAACCGAACCACCTCACCCTCGACACGCACATTTGGGTGCGGGTCGTGAGGACTTCTTCAAGCGGCTCGCCGATCGCTGTTTCAGGTGCCTCGCCTTCAACCACCAGGTTGCAGACTGCCGGGACCTCGTGCGCTGCTTCACGTGCATGGGTGTCGGGCACTTCTCCCACTCCTGCCCTACCAGCTGACCGCGTGCCATCTCCTCCAAGCTCAGCGCCTATCCACTGCATCGCGATTGCTCTGCCGACATCGCTGCCAAACCTGCAATGGACCTACGGCCTGATGGCCATGGCGACCAGGCCATTGAACGCGGCCGCGACCAACGTCGCTCGCCTATGAGGCGTGCATGGGGGAGGGACTACATCCCCCATGCCTCGGAGGACTGGGAGCGTCACCGTTCACGCTCCCCAATCCGTCGGGGAAGGGCCTGAGACGCGGATCTGAGGCAACCCTCCCCTGATCGCGTCGTCCGGCGCGCCCGCACTCACCTCCGGCCTTTCGCCAAGCAGGGTGGCTGACATGGAGCCAATGGATCGCAGGCGTTCCTGGAACCGCTCACCTTCAAGGCCCGCAGGCGGCCACGTCCAACAGCACTCTCTCCTGGTGAGTCCAGATCCTCTAGCTGATCTGTGCAGGACGCTGGTCCAAACAAGAGGCATCCTTCGAGAGGAGGATCCCATGATCCAGGAATCCCTCTCCTGGACAGACGGCGCAGCTCATCCCCGCTTCTCGTCGGAAGGTAGCAAGGAGGCGCCTTGCTCCTCGGTGGACGAACCTGTCCCGGCTCTGGCAGACAGGTCGTCGGATGACAGCGAGGTAGACGACACCTCCAACCATGCCACCCGTATGGAAGTCGGCACGGCGACGGTGCACGCATCTGCTACACTCACCGACTCCGGTAGGGACGGAGACCCCATGGTGGGTCACGACCTCTATGACGACCCTAACGCACACCGGGTGGACGACATCCATGACTTCTGCAGCGCCATCTTCAAAAGCGTCCCAGAACCACTGCTCCCGCGGCCGACCTCCCCACTGCAGCAAACGCACGGGAAGGAAGCTGAAGAACATGGTCGTTACCCGCTCGAGCTTGGCCTGCGCCTCGCGGCGCGCCCATCAACAGTGCCAGTGGCTGAACGGGCCACGAGGAAGCTAATGCGCGAACTCGACTTCATCAACAACCCATCGCCGGCGCCTGATGCAGCTGTCACCGCCTACATGGATATGTATGCTGATGATCTGCCGGAGCAGGGCGTCATGGCGATTAGGGCTGCCATGCGCCTGAGCAACAAGGAGTTGGCCGAAGCACTAGCGGCTATAGCACAGGAGACGAGAGGAGGTTGAGATGGAGGTTCCCTGAAGCTTAGAGGCAAAACTGGTGTCGTTGCGTTTGTGATCCATGTATTGTAGACTAGAGTCAGCACTGGCTGGTCTCCTGCTGGTGGAGTTAGGAATGTCTGGGTTCCTGATGAGTTCTTGTGAAAGGTGGATAAAATGCTGTTTGGGAGCTGGTGGTGGCGAACTTAAGCCTATAATGGTTGCACAACTCCTTAGTATGTAATAAGCCCATGTAGAACCTCAAACCTCCGTAGCCTAGGCTGCGGATGGTAGCGCCCCTTGCGCATGTAACGGCTGTTTGCTACCTTCTTATTACAAATCAAAGCTGGGAAACCAGATCATTCAATATATATATATCTTTACCTGTGCTAGCATCCCAGCAGCTGATGGCCTCAGCTGCTGAGCATGCAGTTGCTGCTGTTGAGACGCTTGCATCAGCTTTTGCCTCTGCTGTTGTGGTGTTAGATGCTGCTGAGGGGAAGGGGTATTCATCATATTGGTGCCTGACCTAGGAGAGTTAGCATATGGCATTGGAGGAGTGGACACATTCTCGAAATTAGGGGTTCCTGTGGTTCCAGGTGATGGCGCAGGTCTTCCAAGTAACTGTCCTCCGGATGCCTGCAAGTAGTATGAAGGCAACAAATTTGAAACTGAGACAGAAATATCAAACACTTATCTGAGTTTGGTTATTGCCATTCCCTATGATATATAACTATCCTATCAATACCATGGGGAGATGATTGATGTCATGAAAAACAGAATGAACCATGCCAGTCAATCAGCTTAGAAGATGGAGCTCTTCTAATATCATAATAATAACTCAGTTATAATTATAGAACAGAAACCTGAACCTGATTTCCCTGGTTGTTGACATTATTAGGTGCAAATGTTGACGTATTTTTGGGATAACTACCTGCAAATACAAATAGTAATTAGATGCGCTTTTGTGAAATACATCTCCAACTCCAATGCAAATGCCAAGGAGTTAAGCATACAAGGAACTTTTACGGAACATATCTCCAATTAATATGGCAAAGAGTTAAACATATGAGGAACTTTTACAGGCCGCATCTCCAATGCAAATGGTCATGATTTTAGCGATTGAGGATAAACACTAATCCAATGCAAATGGTGCAAATGATTTTAGTTCGGTCTATAGCACATGAAAATAAGACAATCCATAGATGTCAAAACTCAAACAAGGAGAGGTTCATTGAGACAGTTTATATACACAAGAAAATCTACGTACCAGAACTATCACCAAAATTTTGTGCACCATCTCCTAAAGGAAGCACTTCTATCAGATGGCTAGGAAGAGATTGTGGCTGCCTCTGATCTCCAGGTACCCGTAATCCTGACAATCAAATAATTTCAGTAAAGCTATAAGTACTGAAATTGTAACACAAAATAGAAGTAAAAGGACTATTTATTTTGGAAAGCTAATTGCATTTTTTTATCAACATTGACAAAGCATACGCCTTTCACCTTCACCATAATTTACTGCTGCTCTAAGTAGGCCTTCCTGCTCCTGTATCTTTGCAGCTTGTGCTTTGTCCAATGTAGGACCAAGATTTGTTCCCTGACGGGTTCCCAGCCCATAGCTCTTACGGCATTCAGCAATTACTTTCTCAGCAGTTTCGCAAGCACTTCCAATCATGTCTATTCTAACCTGAAAGGAATAATACCAAGTCCATTCTAATTAATAGATAGCCGATAAATCCAGCAAGCAATACATTGCTATAGGTTTCCATTCTTCAATACTAAACTGGTTACCTTTAATTTTTCAATCTGTGTAGGCACCGGTAGATTAGTTATGCCAGACAATAGTTGCTCTCTCTTTGTAGTTTCCTCAACTTCCATCTCAGGCAGCAGTTTTGATGACAGCATTACAGGTAGTACTGCAATATTCATACTGAACAGATAAGGTTTATGCTGCAACACTAATAACAAATAACTGTACAACCATTGACAGTATGCAAAATGGGAACACTAAATTGCAATGCATCATGAACAATTAGAGCGACCATTTCCAATACATTTTTGTTGGGTCATTTTCATTGTGTTTATTTATCTCAGAATAACTTGCCGTGCAATTAGGGCAATGACTAGTAGAAAACTTTGAAAGTCTGAGACCTCATTTAGAATTTTGATCAGTGGAAATAAACATCGGTTGACACTATAAAACTTGTGAGAAAAGCCCAAAGAAATGGCACAGCAAAAAAAAAAAGTATTAGCCCAACTGGTCATACTTCTAGTCCTCATTCATCTTTACTTCAGAAACAAAATCATAGGGTATTTTTTCTAAAAATATATGGAACCATAGATGAATCAATCTCATCCATCAGGTGTTGAGCAATACTGGACCATGAACAACCAAAGACTATTTGTTGTTCGGTCAAATAAGGGGGGAAATGTTTGATGGATTCCTTTGAACTCAATACAGTTGGTTACCAAACAAAACTTCAGCATAAACTGAGCAAAATTTCATATATTAGATAACTTCTTCTCAAATTTCATGCTTCCATTGATAATGTTTCAAAAAAGGTTGCCGTTCATGTCTTAATTGAACCAACCAAAATTCTATAGACAAGGCTAATGAACTCTTAAGATGTCTCAGGAAATTGGTGTCCATGAACTGGAGATGCTCTATTCCATAACTGAATCAGTAAACCATGCAACTGGAAAATAACCAACAGATGTTAAACTCTTCTATGTTAGATCAAACTACATATTAATTATGATTTCTGAAAAACAAATCCCATTACGTGATAACTAAATTGACACAAAGATAAACAGAAGATATGCACATCCATAAAGGGGAAAATAAGAAGAAAACTCAGAAACATACTTGTAGCATTCTCGGCATTGACATTCCGGGGGTACACAACAAACACCTTGGACACATTCTTAATGTCCTCCACAATGTTGAAGAGCTCCATGCTCACCATCGAGAACTGCCCGAGCACATCCTGCCTGCAATTCACCCAGAGGCAGCCACACCACACCAGTCAGCAATCGCGCAGCAACACCACACGAGCAGAGCAGAGGCATCCTAATTAAACCCTAGAATCCACTGCGCCCATCAACCGGTAGCCAATAAGAGGGGGACAGGACGGGGGGTGAAGTTACCACTTGGGGGAGGCGCTGGGATTGGTGCGGGCGATGACGTCGAAGTCCTCGAGGATGCGGGAGATGGCCTTGTACAGCCCCACCGCGCGCGCGCGCATCCCCTCCAGGTTCAGCTGCTGCTGCACCCCCGCGCTGAGCCGCTCAACCCGGGGAGCTGCCTGCTGCTCCCCTGCGGCTGCGCCCGGGGGTGGCGCGCCAGCGGCGGGTGCTGCACCTAGCGTGGCCGCCGCGGGGTCCATCGCCGGAGCACTTGCGTTGGGGGCAGTGGTGATGCGGCGGAGTGGAAGGGGGAGGCCGGAGGTGGACTCAAATCAGACTTTGGATCGATGCGTTGCCTGTGGAATGGCAGCACCAGTTTCCTTCCGTGTCTGGCTCAGACTGACATGTGAGGGCCCAGGGGCAGTCAAGTCAATACTCTGCAGTCTGCACTCTACAAAACCATGTGTCCAGAATCCAAAAGTTCATAATTTAGAGTTTAAAATTTATACTAGAATTGAAGTGTACTGAAGTCCTAACAAACTATATACCTAAATTAGATGAACTTATAGAGTTGTCATATTAAACTATTTTAAATTCAACTAAACTTAAAGATAATTAATGTATTCATGCGAGCAGTTAGAACAATATTTATGACATCAAATTAGTATCACTAAATATATTATGAAATATATTCTAATAGTGTACTTTTCGTGTCATAGATGGTGTTACCATTTTCTATAAAATTTGTGAAACTAAAGGATAATTTTCTTTATTCTAGAAATTGATTTGTTTTAGGACGATGAAGTTTCATCTTGACTATATTGTGGAGTTTGATAGTTGAGAAGAAATAATTCTTTAGCGTTGTAAGTATGTAGAAATGAAATGTTATACACCATGATTATCATATTGTGGACGGAAGGACACATCAAGGTTTTCCGGTCCTCGACGGTCTTCTTCTCCTTCTGATTAACAATTTGATCACCAGTTCCTGTTTTCTTTGCACCAGCAGGGAAGTCACTCGGTCACTCCTGCTCCGTTGCCTCAGATGCCTCTCAAAAGTCTTCACTGGCCTTTCAAAAAAAAAGTCTTCACTACCATAAGTCTAGTTTTGTTCTCTGGCATGGAGTCCAACTTGCCCCCCGCTTATTATTACGGTAAAAATCCTATCACATTACTAGAACAAGCATCGTTCAGTATAACAGAACCACATCTCTTACTTGATACTCCCATGAATCAATTGGGTCCCATGAAACAAAATCACACCCATAAGTAACTTAGCTACAATCTACGGGGTTTTTTTTTAAAAAAACTACAAATCTACAATATATAATCTGAACCCCAAAGAAACAAAAAAAAAAAAAGAATCGCGTGGAGGATAATATTGGAACACGATATGACGATGGATGAAGAAACGATCCAGCGATGTCAACTCTGGGTTAGTAGTGTAAATTCAAAGTCAAAACAGAGCACCAAGATACAGGTAGCAGAGTATGCTAAGGGTGCTCACGGCAACTAACAGAGTATGCTCACAACAAACAAGAACGATGGAAAGAATCAAAATTCTTACGGGACACCTATGCCGTAACTGCAAAATTTCCGTTTCCCCCGTCATAGCAGGTTCCATCTCCAGGACCATCGCCGGCAAGAGTTCAGGCAGCCATGCCATCGTCGTAGTCTTGCACGCCTGACGTGTCCGTGAAGGTGTCGAGATCGCTCCATCCCTCGAAGAACTCATGTAGGTCGTCCATGTCTCCATGCGATTGCTCCGTAGTGCAGGATTCTTGATCCATCGGCAGCGGGAGATCGGGCGTCGCTGCAGCTGCCGTTGTCTGGATGCGCTCCTCATGGTACGCGGCGTCGTGACTGACCGGTTGTATGGGAGGGCAGTGCTGCGTGCCCATGCCGCCAAAAAGCTGATCCAGCTGCAGGTGCAATTGTTCTTCTTTAGTAAGAGGCTGCCCTGAAGGAGGTTCTTGGCCTGCGTTTGATGATCCGAGGCCTGATGCCAATAGCATTGCGCAAAAAGCTTCGGCGGATGGCACCCCGTGGTTCACGAATTGTTCTTGATGATAAGCTTGCGGCTGGTTTGAGAAATATCCTTGGTTCTGAGCGAGTTCCTGATCCAGCACAAAGGGTTCTTGATGGCTTGTTCCGGCGTCAGGGTACCAAGGATCCAGGATGGTGATGGATGATTCTTGGCTGAATCCAGCGTCTGAGCCCCAGAAATTCCCAACCGATGATGTCATCTGTTGTTGATTCTGCGCACGCGTCTCCCGGAGGCCGTGATCCGGCGTCGCCGTCGTTATCACGGAAGCCGCAGGCGTCGACGCGTTCGCGGTGGCGACACGCTTACGCTGAGGCATCCCGGGTTCTAGTTCTAGCTCTTCGCCCTCGCCGCCGTCGTCGTCGGGCACGCGCTGGCGCTTCTGGCCGTGGCCGGTGAACGCGACATGGCAGAGCTTGACGGGGCACGGGGGGCACTGCGGCGAGGCGATGGTATACTCGTGCATGACCCACCCCGTGCTGCCGCCCTTGCGCCGACCCTCCTGCAGGTTGAGCGAGTACTTGCCCCACGACACCTGCTCGCCGCGCAGGGGCAGCACCTCGTCCGGGAAGCGCTTCTGCCCCACCCACGTCCAGCGGCTGCCACCGCAGCTGCGGTCCTGGCGAGCAGCAGCGCCGCCCTTGGCGGCGGCGTCCCCGCTCGCGATGCGCTCGAAGAAGTAGGCATCGTCGTCGTCGGTGCGCCGGTTGCGCGTGAGCAGCTTCCAGGGGTGGCGCGAGCTAGTGGTGGCCTCGGCGTCCTCGATGATGATCCCCGGGACCGCGGTGGGCTGGCCCAAGGCGCGCGGCATGAGGTAGAACTCGACGAGCTCCTCGGGCGTGGGGTCGAACCGGACCCCCGGCGGGAGCCCCAGAGCGTCCGCCGCCGACATGGTGGAGAGTCGGAGGAACGGAGGCACTGTGCGTGACGTTCCGTGAGACGGTGGCCGTGACCTCGATCGTTTTGATTTATAGGCGGCGGAACGCGGATGTATTGCAGTCGGAGGGATGGATCGATATGGTTACTGCCAATAGGACTTGAGTCTATGTTCTCCAATAAAGTGTCGTTTTTTTTCTTTTTCTCAGCAACTTCATTGCTTGCGCTGACATTTTGTACTCCAAATTTGTTTATGGAATTTATATGAAGAAAATAGGTAGAGCACTTTTGATTATACAGTTACTTTTCCTGGGTTTGACTATACACAGTTTTTTAGATGAATTTTGCTGAAACGTGTAATTAGCTAGATCACACTGTTAGATCGAGAATTTGTTGGAAGACTCTGTTCTTTGCTCCTACACAGTGCACGATTATTTTAATCATTTCTTAAATTTCAAAAGAGAAGGTTAGGGAAATGTTATACTTTTCCAAATGGCACTAACACGGTGGGCCGGCACGGGCACGGCACTAAAAAGCACGGCCCGGCCCGCTCAACAATGGTGCCGCCGTTCAAAGAGCCGATCTGCTGCATGCCCGGCAGTTAAAGAAGCGTTGCTTTGCCGCCACCACGGCCCGCTAGCATGGCCCGAACGCGCAGCACGGCTAACTAGCTTATCAACGCCGCGGCCTTGGCATGGATCCAAAGAAAAGGAGAGCCGTTGATCCCTCCCCAGATCCTTCATGACCGTTGGATCCAACCGATGGATGGGTCGACTATATAAGCCAGGCCCCCCACGCCGCCCGTGTCGAACGAAACCCTAGCTCATTTGTTTCCAGCTCCCTCTCTCTCTCTCTCTCGCTTCTAACCTCTGCACGCGAGCGGCTCTCTCTCTCTCTTCTCTCTCTCTCGCCTCCGGTGGTGTCTCTCTCTTCTTCTCCCTCCGGTGGCATCTAGAGCCACCGGGCATTGGCCGGCAGAGCTGCGGGCACACAACGGCCTCTCGTCTTGATCTCGCCCCGTTGATGTAGCCTTGTCGTCCACCTCGTCGTCTCATTCGTCACCGTCGTCGACCTCGCCGGGCCCCCGGCAACTCTGGTGCTCCGGATGTCGGTAAGTTGAGCTTTGCTTCCCTCCAGATTTGGCTCTTCCTCTCTTATCCCCTCCTGGATCTCGATCTGATGTGCTCCCCTACTGTAGGTCCCCTCTTGATTCGCATCCGTCGAGGAACCCAGAGGGCGGATCCAGCGTCATCGACGTCGCGCGTGTTCCTCGGTGCTCCGTCGTCGCGCCAAGGTAATCAAATCCTAACCCTAACCCTAACCCTAACCCTAACCCTAACCCTAACTAGATCTCACTCATCGATTCTTTGTTTATGTGTGAAGCCGTTGAGGAACCAGCGCCCAAGTGAGTGATTTATGGCCCCTCCTCCGACGAGACCGTTGAGGTCAGCGCCAACGATGAGAGGCGGATGTGCGGGCTAGCCGGAGATGACGATGAGGATGACCTACATGAGGACGCTGCGGAGCTGTTCGGCCGTCGCATTGAGGATCCCATTGAAACTGATGCAGCAGGGGGCGAAGAAGAAGGAGAGGATGACAACGACGACAAGCGCTCACGTCCTTCTACCTCGGCTGTGTGGCTCGATTTCAAGAAGTTGTTCAAAAAAGGTCCCAAAGGTAAGAAGATCAGGTATGCCGCTCGCTGCATCCACTGCAATAAGCAGTACTCTGCTCTCTCTAGTGGTGGCACTGGTCACCTCACTCGTCATAGGGACAAATGTGTTAAGAGGCGTGAGAAAACTCGCATGACTCAGTCTCAGATATCTTTTAATCCTGATGGTAGTATGCGTACTTGGGAGTACTGTCCTATTGTTGCTCGCACTGAACTGGTTCGATTGCTTTCTAGACTTGATGTGCCTATCTGTATGGGTGAAACTGATGCTTTTTATGATTACATTAGAAATGCTCATAATCCAAAGTTTGTTCCTGTCTCTAAACAAACCACCACTAGAGACATAGCCAAATACTTCACTGATAAAAAGACTAAGCTTATTGAGACTCTTAGTTCATCTGTTATAAATTGTGTTTGTCTTACCTCTGACATTTGGTCTGGTAATGCCAAAGAGGACTATCTTAGTGTGGTTGCTCATTACATAAATCCTGATTGGCAACTAGAGAAGAGAGTGCTTGGTCTTGTGCTTATTGATGTGTCCCACAGTGGACAAAACATTGCTGAAAGGGTCATATCTGTGCTTGATGATTATGGTTTGAGTGAAAAGGTCTTTGCTGTTACTTTGGACAATGCCTCATCTAATGTTTCTGCCATGCGTACACTTAGGCCTGTACTGTCTAAATATCTTGGTATTGAAGTATCCCCTGATAATGATAGAAATGATAGAAATGAAACTGATAATGCAGTTAGTACTTTGTTCATGCATCAACGCTGTGCATGTCATATCATAAATCTGATTGTTAAGGAGGCCCTTAATGCTCTTCAGCCTTTGATTGAAACATTTAGAACTGCAATATCATTTACGAACTCATCTAACCAGAATTGCTTTGCATACAAAAGTTCTTTGTATTGCCACTTTGGTGTTAGACCTAGGAAATTTTAATTTGGACATGGAGGTAAGGTGGAATTCTACATATCGATGCTCAAGCATTTGTTTCCTCACCAGACTCCTTTCACTACTTTCATGCATGCTCACTATCCTAGGGGTGAAGGTGGTCATTGCTTTTAACCGATGAACATTGAGTATTGTTGGACAAAAAGTATTTAAATTTCTTGAACTGCTTTTATGATGCTCTTTGTTGCTTTGCACGGTGTGTACTATCCTACATCTCCACTTATGATTCATTATCTAGTTAAGATTGCTATACACCTAAAAACTATGGTAATGACACTCACCTCGGACATGTGATTCAAACAATGATAGACAAATATAATAAATCTTTGGAGGGATATTCCTTTGCTATATTCTTTTGCATTCATCTTGGATCCTAGAGCTAAAATGAAAGGTTTCAAAGCAGAGATCTTGAGGAGGTTGGGTAGCCTTACCAAGTACATCCTATGAAACTTACCACCTTGCCACTAGAGCTCGACTAGTGATGTTTACAATAAGTATGAGGAGAAATTTGGATCTGTTAGGTTGAGGAGGACGTCCCTCCTAACACATCGATAAGAAAAGGTCTGCTTGGGATGAGATTTATGATGATGATGAAGGTGATTGTTCTGCGGTGGTATCCATCCTCTATCTCGGTACTCTTAATCTGCCTAGACATACCTCTACAATCGCCTCACGCTTTGCATCTTTGCAAGTTCTTCTAATAATAATACTTCAATGGTTTCCTACTTTGACTGTGACACTATTAGCCGCTTAGATGATGATTTTAACTTTGTTGAACTGGTGGCATGAGCACAAACTCACTTATCCGATTCATCAATCATGGCTAAAGATATTTTAACTGCTTCTGTTTCTACCATATCTTGAGTCCACTTTTAGTATGACCGCGGGATAATCGAGGAGCGGAGGAGGAGGTGAAGGCTGAGATGGTGGAGATGCTCACCGCATCAAAGACGGGGGCGGCGTGAGAGAGGCAAGGATGCAAAGACAATGTGGAAGACCGGGGAGCTTGAAGAAGCATTTGAAGAACTTTATCTTGATTAGTTGTCTTAGTTATCATTTATGTCTTTGGACTATAATATCTTTGGACTTATGAACTTTGATTTAAGGACAATGAACTTAAAAGGAGCTGGTCAGTACTCTTTTTTCCTGTCTAGGGTTTCTCACAAGGGTGAGTTTTACCTAGACAGGGTTTTTAATGAGGCGATCATTGCACTAAAGCTCCAATAAAATTTTATTTTGCTCTCTCTGCTGCTTTATGTTTGTGATCTTCTAAAGTTTCATTAAAGTTTGAACTTGTATCTCTCATTGCCAAAAGTGTGATCTTCTAAAGTTTGATATATTGTACAAGTTTACATTAAAATTCTGAAGTTTCGAGGTGTTTGGCACTTTTAATGCCGGTCTTGAAGACGAGCACTCACGGGCTGCCGTGCCCATGTACGGCACGCACGCCTAAGCCATGATAGTGCCGTGCACAGGCCATCGAGTCGACACACGGCGGCACTATCGAGCACGCACGCACGACTAACATGCCGTGCTCAGTAGTGCCATGCTGGCCGTGCCGTGCTGGCGTGCCGTGCCGATCTTTGTCTTGCCGGGCGCGCCCGTTTAATATATAGGGAAATGTCTAAACTACCATCAGTCTTCAAACTCTGGCTCCTCATTGATATTTGTCATGACACATCGTCGCCGCCTTTTCTTCTCCGGCGAGGTCTTCCAAGCCCGACGATTTTGTGGTTCGTTTTTCTAGCCCGTCTCGCGCAGCAGCAGCGAGCCCCAACGTTAGGCATCTTGTCCTGCTCCCCAGCACCGGCGAGCCCATCGCCACTTCGTGCAGTGCTGTTGACTCGCCCAAGGTCGAGTACTTCATAGATGGATGATGCGGGTGCTATGGAAGCTGCCCGGTCTCCTTTGGCTGCATAGCGAGAGTGGTGGTCGTGAGATGTTGCGGCTTGCGCCCGGTCTCCCTACAGCACCGCCGTCGGTAGCCACCTTGGCCCCGGCCTCTGGCCCTCCGCGCCGCTGCTGGCACCTGCTCCTCTCACGCCCTGGCCGCCGCGGCCCTGCTGTCAGCCGTCCGCCAGAGCCTCCCTGCCTGCTCCTGCTCCCCTAATAACCCTACAGCGCCGTCGCTTGCGACCACCTTGGCCCCAGCCTCTGGTCCTCCGCGCTGCTGCTGCTGGGTTTGCACGAGGCAACGACGGGCACTTACCTCGTCGGTGTAGAGCTCGGGTTGGCTGATTTCATAGCGGCGGTGAGAGGGATGATGGTATTGAGAGGGATGACACCACCACCAGTGTTGTACCTGAGTCTTTTGCAATAATCTATCATTTCCAAGTGCAAGTCGTGGGACGGAGCAGGCGTGAGCGTGGCCACGGAGGCACAGAGTGGTGCCGCTCCTCGAGAGCTTGGGGTTGGGGTTGCGGTGCTTCTCTCCTCCACCAAGCTTGTCGTGACATCGCGCCTTAGACTAGCTACAGCGTGTGAATTCTGTGATGAGAGAGTGTTTGAGCATCGGATTGCACATTGCAGCTATCGATGCTCGGAGAAAAAATGTTGGCATCGTGGATTGTTGGTTACTAGTCCATCACGTGCATAGTATATTAGGACGATTATCATATATAGATGTAGAATTTTTGTTGACAAAGAATTTGTTTCTCCTTAACCACCGCTGACTAAATAAATTCAGTTTAGTATGTTTAGAGCGAATGCTGATAAGATGAGTAAGTTAATATATAGACGCATGTAACCTAAAGATCTAAATGGGCAAAAAAGGAGGAGCGCATACCTAGTTGATGCTGGTACCATTGAGAATCGACATATTTAATATGTAAGAAACCACGAAGGCAAATGTAATCAGGAAATGACATCTGCGGAAAAACATGAACAAACTGCACATATGAATACATTAGTGAACCACTAAGGACCTGTTTGGCACGGCTCCTCCTGAGGGGCTCCTCCGGAGGAGCCGAAGCCGTTTTGGAGGAGCCTCAATTTGTGGCTCCTTCAAAATGGCTCCGACTCCTCTGTTTTTTACTAAAAAACGGCTCTTACAAGAAAACGTTTGGCAGGGCTCCTCTGGAGGAGCCGGAGCCAGAGCCGGAGAGGAGCCCTGCCAAACAGGTCCTAAATCAAAGAATTAATTGAACTAAGAGGTGGGAATTACACTGCCTATACACAGGTAACTGGATTATGTAAGAAGAATCGACAAAGCTACAAGAATCTGAATTACCATTATATCAAAACTGTAAGTAATTTTTCATAAAAGAGATCAACAAGAAGAACAGGTAACATAAAAAATAGCAGCATTTATATAACCAAGACAGTAGATATTGCCAACAAAATATTTCTTTTCAAACTAACCATTGAGTTTCAGAATTTCTGAAAGCGCTATGGTGCCAAACTCAAAGGCATTACCATTTCAATAATCAACAACTCAACTAAGACACTACATGGAGTAAGTAATGGGAAAATAAGCTGAGTAAACAGGCACACAAGAAATTGTATCATAGAAAACAGCTTAGGACTACAGACTACATCCACATTCAATGGAAAAACAACTCGAGTATATAGACTGCAGAAACAGTCACTTAAAAAGTGGTGATATCAAGGGATGCTAATCCAATTGTACTTGTAAAGATTGTCAATGTTGTTGCTCTTACCGGATGCAACAGCGATTCCCAAATCTGAAATGTAAGCCATGAACTTCATGAATGATTTGCCATATTTTCTTTCCAACAGAATTAGCAATCTAAATGAACGATGTGTAGATAAAATGGGTTAGACTGAGGAATGATGACAAAGTGGTTCAATCCAGACAATCTTACCCCACGAATGAACGATGTGTACATAAAATGGGTTAGATTGAGGGATGAAGACAAAGTGGTTCAATCTAGGCAATCTTACCCGACACCATGGTTTTGAGCTCAACAGCTAACTTGATGAGCAGGAAGTTTAACTAAACAGTAAATCTCCAAAGTATATTAGGACGATTATGATATACAGATGTAGAATTTTTATTGGCAAAGAATTTGTTTCTCCTTATCACCGATGACTAACTAAATCCAGTTTAGTATGTTCAGAGGGAATGCTGATAAGATGAGTAAGTTAATATATAGACGCATGTAACCTGAAGATCCAAATGGACAAAAAAGGAGGAGCGCATACCTGGTTGATGCTAGTACCATTGAGAATCAACATATTTAATATGTAAGAAACCAGGAAGGCAAATGTAATCAGGAAATGACATTTGCGGAAAAACGTGAACAAACTGCACATATGAATACATTAGTGAACCACTAAATCAAAGAATTAATTGAACTGAGAGGTGGGAAATACACTGCCTATACACAGGTAACTGGATTGTGTAAGAAGAGACGACAAAGCTACAAGAATCTGAATTACCATTATGTCAAAACTGTAAGTAACTTTTCATTTAAGAGATCAACAAGAAGAACAGGTAACATGAAAAATAGCAGCATTTATATAACCAAGACAGTAGATATTGCCAACAAAATATTTCTTTTCAAACTAACCTTTGAGTTTCAGAATTTCTGAAAGCGCTATGGTGCCAAACTCAAAGGCATTACCATTTCAATAATCAACTCAACTAAGACACTACATGGAGTAAGTAATGGAAAAATAAGCTGAGTAAACAGGCACACAAGAAATTGTATCATAGAAAACAGCTCAGGACTACAGACTACATCCACATTCAGTGGAAAAGCAACTCAAGTATACAGACTGCAGAAACAGTCACTTAAAAAGTTGTGCTATCAAGGGATGCTAACCCAATTATACCTACAAAGATTGTCAATGTTGTTGCTCTTGCCGGATGCAGCAGCGATTCCCAAACCTGAAATGTAAGCCATGAAGTTCATGAATGATTTGCCATATTTTCTTCCCAACAGAATTAGCAATCCAAATAAACGATGTGTAGATAATATGGATTAGACTGAGGAATGAAGACAAAGTGGTTCAATCCAGGCAATGTAACCCCACGAATGAACGATGTGTACATAAAATGGGTTAGACCGAGGGATGAAGACAAAGTGGTTCAATCTAGGCAATCTTACCCGACACCATGGTTTTGAGCTCAACAGCTAACTTGATGAGCAGGAAGTTTAACTAAACAGTAAATCTCCAATAATAGGCAAAACTAATTAGTGAATGTAGCTATCAAAATAGACAGTGGATTGGGGTAAATAAGATCCAACACCATGTTTTTTATGTCAGCAGTTAACCTGATGACCAGGAATTTAAACTGAAAAAGAATCTCAACTAATCGGCAAAACTAATTAGCGAATGTAGGTACCAGAATCAAATCAAATATCACGAACATTGCAGAATTGCTCGAATAAGAATAGTTGGAGATATTTATATTCTAATGAGAACGTGTTTGTTCAGGTAGCTACAAAGTGTCAACGATAATTAAACAAACGCTCAGAGCACAAACCTTATGAAAGCTTTGATGCTGTTGTAAATAGATCTTTACTTCACCAACTACAGAAAATATAGTACTAAAACTGTCATCAGCCAACACCATGTGAGATGCCCCTTTGGCAACATGAAACATTAGAGATTTGTTTTAAAAACACTTCAAATTATAGCATGACAAAGTCATAGTTTTAGAGATAAATCTTCGTTGTGGGCAGCACAACATATAAATTCATTTCCTATAGAGTAAAACTGATGCTGTTAAGCAGTGTCCGTTGGCTATATTTATAAAACAAGAAACATAAGAAAACAGTTATTCTCTGGTGACCTACGGCACACCCCTTCCAATAACAGCAGTCCTTAAAATTTAATTGTCTGAAAATAATTGTTTTATAGGCTTCCTGAAGCAGAATTGATATGGCAATTCAAAAGGCTGGCATGTCTATGTACATGACACCAAAAAGAAGTGATCTGAGGTGAATTTAGTAAGATGTAAAACTAAGTATTTACCTAAGTTCTAGTAATGCCAAGCAGAATTAAGATGACAATTCAAAAGGCTAGTAGGTGTATGGCCATGAAACTAAAAAGATGTGATTTGAGCTAAACCTAATAAGATGAAAACCCAAGTATTTACCTCAGTTCCAATAACACCCATAGCTAATCCTCCAGAGCCTGTTAACAATACCTGGAACTAACCATCCGGCATATGCACAGGGAGAAGATGATCTGCAAAATAAACGCTTGAGTAGTTATAGTTTAGATTTGTAAAACTATATACAGCTTGGAGTTGGGCTGCAGGCATCTTTGTAGGTGAAATAGAGGCTAGCAAAAGAGGTTAGGAAAACAATAGGCAGTAACCATATCTCATAGCGGTATTCCATCAAGCAAATGGTATGCAACTCATATAGAATCATTCACACCTAGCTGAGATACAAGATGGCATGGTCATGTCAGCACAGGTCAAAGAAATTATACAGGTCGGTCAAAGAACACCCTTGCAGGTGAAATACAGGTTAGCAAACGAAAGGTACAAACCACATATCACATGGGCATTCCATGGAGCACATGTTATGCAACTCTTATACATCGACATTGAAGTGGACCGTGATGCCTAAGAGGGGGGGTGAATTAGGCAACTTAAAATTCTACTTCTAAATTATGGCCTCTTTTTCTACCCTTAGCAAAACCTATACAAAAGATAAACTATCTAAATGTGCAACTACAGTTTTGCTAGTGTGTTGCTATCTCTACCGCAAAAGGAGTAATACAATCAATATAAATGCGGAAGCTAAAGAGCAAGATAGAGATATGCAAACTCCCGTCGATGACTCTAGTATTTTTACCGAGGTATCGAGAAGCGCGCAAGCTTCCCCCTAGTCCTCGTTGAAGCCCCTCGCGAGGAATCCCTCGTAAGGGCCAAGCTCCCGGTCGGGTAACTCCGTGGATAGCCTCGGGCCTTCTCCACGCACAAGTGAGTCTCCGACGTGCCTTTCGGCAAGCCTCTCCCGGATGCTCCCCGCCGTCTTCACTATCAAGCTTCCGGCCGAAACACCGCGGGCCTTGTTCCCTCCGGTACACGGTGGCGGCCACACCACAAACGCGGTTGGTGTGATCTCGCAAGACTACAAGCCCCTCAGATGTACAACAATGGTGCTCGCAAGCACCGAGTGGTAAGAGGTATGCAAACCTCACTAAACACTAGGCCTAAACCTAGACCAAGCGCTTGAGCGGTGGTCTAATCAACCTAAGCACTTCGCAAAGCACCTACGCTAATCACCTGATGAATCACTAAGCACTATGTAAGTGGAGATCACTAAAATGATGTATCAACACCCTTGGTATGTTTCCTCAGCTCCACACTTATCAAATGGCCGGTTGGGGGTTGTATTTATAAGCCCCACTGAGAAAGTAGCCGTTGGGGACGAAATCCCGCTTTTCTGCTACTGATCGAACGCTGGAGTCATCCTGATCGGACGCGTCCGGTCGTCCCGACTGTTGGAGCCACGAACAATTGATCGGACGCTGCTAGCGTCCGGTCACTTGCCACCGGACGCGTCCGGTCGTAGTTTCGCTGCTCTGGAACCTCTCTGTACTTGATCGGACGCTGCTGCCCTGCGTCCGGTCGGTTTTGCCACCAGCATCCGGTCCAGCGTCCGGTCGCTGCTGCTGTTGCCAAGCCTCTGATCGGAGCGTCCGGTTGCTTTTCATTAGCATCTGGTCCAGTGTCCGGTCGCTGCTGTGAGCTCGTTTCTTCGCGATCTTACGTGCGGCTTGGTTCCTATCTTCATGTTTGGACTTTGCTTGATATCTTGGGTCTTCTCTTGTGCTCCTAAGGTCTTGCTTGAGGTGTTGATCATCGGATCATCATGTCGCCTTCGTCCAAGTCACGTCTTGCATCCTATTGAACTACAAAACAATCACTTGCAAATGCATTAGTCCAATTTGGTTGTGTTGGTCATTAAACACCAAAATCCAAAGTAAATGGGCCTAGGGTCCATTTTCCTTATAGACATTTCATTGAACACATGTTATGCAACTCCTAAAGAGTCATTCACATCTAGCTGCAAATACAAGATGCCATGCTCATCTCAAACATAGGTCAAAGAAATTGTAGAGGTTGGTCAAAGAACACCAAATCCGAACAAAAATAAAAACCTAACACGCCATATATGTTGCCTCTAAGAATAAAATGTATAATCAAAGCAGCTGGAAACAACAGCTGCAGATCCATCCATACCTGTTGTGTGGCCTTTTGTGTAGGTGGAGAAACTGAAGAGGGGATGACCAGGTGGCTCGCTGCCATGGGGGCATGGGTGTGCAGCCACGACCAGCATGCGCCGGTGGCCCTCCTGGCAAATGGTGCCAGCGGCGGCTTCGCAGCGGCAGCAGAGCATGTCGGGCATCAGCTCTTGCTGGCGAGTGGCGCTGGCAGCCTAGGTCCTGTGCACCACCGCCGAGGGGCCCTATATGCCACCGCCTAAAACCCTAGCCCTAGCAGAGGCAAGGCAACGAATCCGATAAAGACAAAACAAAAATTAGACAACAAAGAAATCATGAACTGAGGAGGCTGTAGATGAGGTTGACACTATGGAGAAGGCGGAGCAACGGAGCCAGCGATCGGAAGAGGCGACGCTGACGATGGAGAGGGGCGGCGCTACAAAGATGGAGCGGCAGCGTGGGCATTGGCTCCTGCCAGCACACATCGCGGGGAGGAGGTCACGGCCACGCCCATCTGGCGCACCGTAGTGAGGAGGGATGGGGAGGGGAGGCGGCGGAGGGAGGAGAAGCGCAGGGAAGAGGACGACGGGTGGGAGGTGACGGGCTCCTCATAAGCTGACAAGAGGATAAGGACGCATTTTTTTACGGTGGGAAGGTGTAAGGTCGAGATGGCGGACTAGAGGGGGGTGAATAGTCCTTTCTAAAATTAATCGCGTTGGCTAACTGAAACAAGTGCGGAGTTAAAACTATCGGTCTAGCCAAGACTACACCCCTTTATTTATGTTCTCTAGCACCTTCCAAAGATACTAATTAAGCAACAAAGGTGCCGGGCTAGCTAGAGCTCACCTAACCAATTTTAGAAGCAAGGTCACACAAACCTATGCCACTAATACTTCAAGCAACAAGGGAGCTCCTACACAAGCTAGTAAGCAAAAGCACAAAGCCCCCTAAGCTCGCTAGCAATGTTCAATAACAAGGCAACCAATGCCAAATTAGAGAGCGCAATCACTTAGCTACACAACCTAAGCAATGTGACTAACATGGTTACACAAACCAAATTAGCCACGCAAGGGAGCTACTTCTACGCTACACAAGCAAGAAGGTAACTAGTAAGCTACACAAGCTAACTAATTACAAGAGCAACTACACAAGCACAATGTATATGAAATATAAATACAAGCTTGTGAAGGGGATTGCAAACCAACAGGAAGAACAAGGTTTACACGGTGATTTTTCTCCCGAGGTTCACGTGCTTGCCAACACGCTAGTCCCCGTTGTGTCGACCGCTTACTTGGTGGTTCGGCGGCTAATTGGCATCACCCGCCAAGCCCGCACGTCGGGCACCGCAAGAACCTACCCCAAAAGTGAGGGTAGCTCAATGACACGCTTTACTAGAGTTGCTCTTCACGGCTCCCGCGGGGCGAGCACAAAGCCCCTCACAAAGCTCTTCTTCGGAGCACCTCACAAGCTTCTTGCGGGCTTCGACGGAGACCACCACCAAGCCATCTAGGAGGTGGCAACCTCCAAGAGTAACAAGCACCACCGGCTTGCAACTCGATCACCTAGTGTCACTCGATGCAACCTCACGATGCAATCGCACTAGAATCGCTCTCTCACACAATCAGATGATCACTATCAAGCATATGTGAGATGGAGGGCTCCCAAGCACTCTCAAGCATGGACACAAAGTCCCCCGAGGTGCTCAGCACTAGCCATGGCCGAGACACCCTTCTATTTATAGCCTCATGGGCTAAACTAGCCGTTATCCCTTCACTGGGCGTTTTTCGGGTTGACCGGACGCGTCGATCATATCGACCAGACGCAGGACCTCAGCGTCCGGTCAATGGATGCTCGCCACGTGTTGCCACTGTTCAACCTCAGTCGCTTGATCTCAACGGTCAAGTGATGACCGGACGCAGGTGCTCAAAGTGATCGGACGCAGCAACCCCAGCGTCCGGTCATTTCTAGTAAGGTACCAGTCGCGACCGGACGCGTCCGGTCAATCACGATCGGACGCAGCGTCAGCGTCCGGTCCTTCTCCAACTTTTCTGTGTCGCCTACGTCACCGTACATTAGCCTGACCGGACGCACCCAGGGTGCGTCCGGTCACTTTCAGCGCCAGCGTCCGGTCGAAGACCGACGCCTGCACGCTCTCTGCCGCCGGTGGAGTTCCTAACCCTTCTCGCCTTCGTTTCATCGCCGAGTAGATCCACATCAACTCCAACTTCATCTCCTTTATAAATGTGCCAACACTACCAAGTGTACACCACCATGTGTATGTGTGTTAGCATTTTCATAATCATTTTCCAAAGGATTAGCCACTCAACTTGCCACGCCATTCAATCCTAGCGGCGATGCAAAGTTAGATCACTCGAGTGGCACTAGATGACCGATATGCAAACAAGTTTGCCCCTCTTGATAGTACGGCCATCTATCCTAAACCTGGTCATCAACTTCTCTACACACCTATGACCGGTGAAATGAAATGCCCTAGGTTATACCTTTGCCTTGCGCATTCCATTCCATCTCCTCTAATGTCGATGCAACACATGCACCAACATGATCATCAATGATATGATCCACTTCATATCATCATGTGATCATATTGGTTCATCGATCTTGACTTCACTTGCTTTTCACCGTTGCCTTCATCCATCGGCGCCAAGTCTTGCTCAAGCTTCACCGCCACGCGGTCCATCGCTCCAAAGCCTCCGACCTGCCCTTCACGCTTGCAACCGGTCCATCAAGCCAAGTCTTGTCTTGATCTTCTCCACCTTGATCACATGACTCAATGTCATGTCTCATGTACAATAAGCTCCTTCATCATCACATGTGTGAGCTTTGCAACATCTCCAAGCCATTTTCACCTTCATGGCATATGTTGCTCACATATATGTACCTGTGGACTAATCACCTGTGTATCTCACATAAACACAATTAGTCCACCTAGGTTGTCACTAAATTACCAAAACCACACAAGGACCTTTCAATCTCCCCCTTTTTGGTAATTGATGACAACTCTACAAAGATATGGAAATTAAGCTCTTTTGGATTCATGTTGCTTGTCCAAGCAATTTTACCATGTGTAAATGATTTTGGACAAGTACCACAAACCCAAAATGGTAGTATTAGCTCCCCCTACATATGTGCTAGAGTGTTTGTTTTGAAGCTCGCACATATGCATAGATTAAAATTGTGGGAGAGTAATTACTACTAAATGATGCTAAGGTGTATAGAGTAAACCTTTGAAGCGTGATACCAATCGGAGTTGCACCTTTAAGTTCATCCTTAGCATCATGATTAGCTAGATATCACTTGGAAATAAAAGCACTAGATACCTTGTGAGATCAACATTAAAAGCAAGGTACTGGCATTACTTGAAAAGCATGCCAAGTGTCTAGCTATCATCCTATGCATGCTAGTTTTCATTTCATCAATCAAATTCTACAACTAGCATACATCACACAAGCATGCATATTGAATTTAAGAACTTATGCAATACAAGCAAGCACATGAATATGCATATAACAAATGCAATCAATCAAACTTCATGAGCTTGCTCCTCCTATTTGTGTGCTTCTCTTGTCCAAGAATTTTGATCCATCTCTTTTCTTCAATGTTGCTCCCTTATTGTCCATGTCCATGTCCTACCTCTACTTCTTTGAGCTTTCATATCTTATCTCTCCCCCTTGTACAATTTTAATCTCAAAGCTTTTATATCTTCGTACAATCTCTCCCCGTTTGTCATCAATTTCCATAACAGGTGTGCTTCTCATTGATGCAAAGGTATGCATTTGGGGTAGATGGTTGAGGCTTGAATCTTACATTTTTTATGGACATCACTTGATTGTTGGAATGACACCACTTGTAACTTGTACCACTTGTATCTTGTGTAGGGCTTCTTGAGATACCACACATAAGATTTTTGAGCTTGAGATCAATTTGTGGGACACCTCCCCCTATGTGATAGCATGGGTCATCCATTTGATACACTTGAGCTCTTATAGGTGAAGGATGCATTCTTCATTTGATGATCACTTAAAGTTGAGGATCACTTGTGGAACCATCGTCTTGCATGATTGATACCATGTGTAGATATGATATCACTTGAAAGAATCTTCTAGTATGGAACCACTCATTGGATTTATTAATAAAAACCATTTCTTGAACATTTGCTATCTTCATGAATACCACTTATAGGATATGACTTGTGAGTTGATATAGACATCATTTGTAGATTCTTGATGAAATACTTGAGTCTAGATACCACTTGAAACAAACAAACTAGATATCCATTTGCATTGTTGTCTTGTGCTTGTACTCTTATCACTATTATGAGCTTCTATGGTTGACTTGAACTAAATTGATTTGCCTAAGCTTTCAAGTCCGGTTTAAACCAATGACAAGCTTCTTCACACCTCTTGCAAGGGTTATCTTGCCAATGTTGTACTTGTCACTTGTTAGCAATCCAAATTAGATCAAGTACTCGGGATCACTAGCTCATGAACAAATTCATATACTAACCACTAGATCAAGTAATAATTCAAGCAAATAGTGATAGGTTATGAATTCAAACATTTTATTTGTTATGCATGGTCCTATGAAGCATGTACTATATGCACTAACCGCATACTGGTAAAGGATGAAATGATCATGCACATTACAATGATACCTTTGCTATATTGGAGTAGAGGATAGTCACATAGATTCCAATTTATTACTCCAATAGTAATGTGAAGTCCAATTATAAGCTTGGTGAAGACCAATAGATACTATTTTGAATTCCATTCTTCACCCATATGAAACGAATACCACTTATGATCAAGTGCACTTTCTTGTTGTGGTTGGCTTGCTTCTTCTTTTCATCTTTACTTGCGTGAGAGCATCAATTTGAGAATACTACTTGATATATCATGACTAGCTTTCTTTTGGGTGTTGCTTGCTTTTCTTGATCAACCCTTTTGATTGCTTCAACTAAGCATCTCAAATGTTTCTCGGATCACCACTTCCATGTTAGCCTTCCAAGTACCACACTTGGTCCACCTACGCATAGGCGGCAAGCCCCTACACTAGGCGGCCATCTATCCTAAACCCAGTCATCAACTTCTCTACACACCTATGACCGGTGAAATAAAATGCCCTAGGTTATACCTTTGCCTTGCGCATTCCATTCCATCTCCTCCAATGTCGATGCAACACATGCACCAACATGATCATCAATGATATGATCCACTTCATATCATCATGTGATCATATTGGTTCATCGATCTTGACTTCACTTGCTTTTCACCGTTGCCTTCGTCCATCGGCGCCAAGTCTTGCTCAAGCTTCACTGCCACACGGTCCATCGCTCCAAAGCCTCCGACCTGCCCTTCACGCTTGCAACCGGTCCATCAAGCCAAGTCTTGTCTTGATCTTCTCCACCTTGATCACATGACTCAATGTCATGTCTCATGTACAATAAGCTCCTTCATCATCACATGTGTGAGCTTTGCAACAT
This sequence comes from Miscanthus lutarioriparius, assembly GCA_904845875.1. Taxonomy (NCBI): domain Eukaryota; kingdom Viridiplantae; phylum Streptophyta; class Magnoliopsida; order Poales; family Poaceae; genus Miscanthus; species Miscanthus lutarioriparius. The sequence continues at coordinate 25,678,398 of CAJGYO010000003.1, forward strand.
CTCCAAGCCATTTTCACTTTTATGGCATATGTTGCTCACACATATGTACCTGTGGACTAATCACCTGTGTATCTCATATAAACACAATTAGTCCACCTAGGTTGTCACTCAATTACCAAAACCACACAAGGACCTTTCAGAAGGAGGTTCAATCCACTCCGTGAATTTAGGATCGGACGCGGTATTTTTTTTTTGCTGTCGTGGACAGGCTAGGAGGCGGCCAAAGCAAACTGCTTTGATAAGAGTAGATTCAGTGCTGAGAAAGTGTGCAGAGAAGAAAAGTGAATGCATGCGTCACTGTTTACCTTTTTACTGGGCCCTACTTTGCTTCTTGCACATTGTATGATTTTGGAGCGATGCTGAATGTTCACCACTGTGGGTAGTGTATGTCGTGGCTATGGGCTCACTGACTGTGTTGATTGATAGGGTGACAGATGCCCCTACCTTGGGCTCAATTTGCGTGCATTCCATGTTCTCTTTCAAGCTCAAAAAGATGCTTTATTCCATGTTAAAAAAAAGATGCTTTACATCATGACCTCCTATCGCGTGTATTTGGTTAAACTGAGAACACTCAAATTGTCAGAAGTTTTTTTTTTCTCTCAACAAATGTTGTACTTAGCTGCAATTGTGTGGGGTTGTGGAGTGTGCGCCCGTGTGTGTCTTAGGGGTGGAATGGAGAGTTATGGAAATCTTCCTATATTTTGCAAACTTGTTAAGTAGTTTCTCAATAATCTATCCCCAACATACATGTATTAGAGTCGCCCAATATTATTTTTTGAATGTTAAGGGAGTTGCTACAACAATACTCCAATATATCTCCGTCAATGTCATATGGAAGGTGAGTCCCATAGGAGTGTAGGAGAAAATATAGCCGAAAAGTGGTAGTTTGGATGGTTCCCATATTATTGATGGGGATACAACTTCTTGATTTGAGGAGGGATAAGGGAAATACTGGCGCCCACCAAAAGAAGAGGGAGATAGTTTTATGGAGATATGGGGATATTGGGGTACTCCATTGCACCGTTTAGCAGCAAAAAACTAACATTTTTTCACTTGCAGATGGAGGCTAGGTATGGTGGTGTTAGCATGTTGGGACATTGTCGGTGTTTCGAGTTACCACCGACGAGTAAATTTCTAGTATTGCGTGTCTGGTTCGGATGGTGTGCTTAGAGAACATGAGGTTTATACTGGTTCGGGCAGAATGTCCCTACATCTAGTTTGTCGATGCTGCTCGTGTTACTAGCACTGAAAGTTTGTAGTAGGGGTTACAAACAGGTGAGAGAGGGATAGGTCCCAAGTCACTGGTGGAAAGAGTAGACGGATGCTGAGAGCTCAGTTGCTGCTCAGCCGTGTGCTTGTGTTGTGTTCTGGTCGGTTCGAGGTTCGATGGGTTCGTGATGGTTTGATCGGGTCTGGCCTCAATCGATCAATGCCCCCTAATGGGGCGTCCTGCTTTCCCTTTTATAGGTCAAGGGAAAGCATGAGTTACAGCGGATGGAAAAGAAAAGAACCAGAGAGAGAGCTGAAGACCCTCAGGGTCGCTGGGTCCTTCTTCTCCTTCATGCGGGTCCCACCGGGCAAGGCGGAGCGCGAACCCAAGGGTCCGGTGAGGCAGAGCGCGAACTCAAGGGTCAGACGAGGCGGAGCCCGCGGCCTTGGGGTTGGACGAGGCGGAATCCTCCCCCAGAGGCCGGTCGAGGCGGAGCGTGAACCCAAGGGTCGGGTGAGGCGGAGTGCGAACCCAAGGGTCAGGCGAGGCAGAGCGTGGCCTCGGGGTCGGGCGAGGCGGAGCCCTCCCCTAGAGGCCGGTCGAGGCGGAGCGTGGACCCAAGGGTCGAGCGAGGCGGAGCTCACGGCCTTGGGGTCGGGCGAGGCGGAGCCCATGGCCTCAAGGTTGGGTGAGGTGGAGACCTCCCCCAGAGGTCAGGCAAGGCGGAGTCTGCCCCCAGAGATCGGGCGAGGCAGAGCTTGCGCACTCGGGGGTCGGTTGGAGCTGTAGTCGTGCTCTTGACTACTCGGATGAATCAATGTTGATGATCATTTGCTTCTCTTCTTCGGGTGCCCTAATATTGGTCCCCGACAGACATTGAGATGTGTCATTTCCTTATTACTCCCTCCATCCCAAATTATAAGTCCTTCCAACTTTCTTAGAGAGTCAAAGTATCTCAAGTTTGACTAAATTTATATAATAAAATAATAATACTTATATCAAATAAGTATCATTAGTTTCTTCAATAATTAATTATATTTTTATAGTATACCTATTTGATGTCATAATTTTTTGTGATTTTCTTTATAATTCTGGTTAAACTTGAGATGCTTTAACTCTCCAATAAAATTAGAATGATTTATAATTTATCATGGAGGGAGTAGTTATTACCTCATCGAATCATTTACAATGTTTCTTCTCTGCTCGAAAAATAATCATCTCAAGCCATTAGTGGAATTTCTTGAGCACATTGGAATTTCAAAGCCAGAGATTGCATCAATTGTGTTGTTATTTCCTCCTATCATTCTTTCTGATGATGAAAATGATACTAAACCTAAGTTTCGTGAATGGGAGAAGGTGTTTTTGTTCGTGGTAGCTATTGGGATCTGCTAGATTGGTACACTTGACAACATAACACAATAATACTAGTGATCCCATTTCTAATTTTTTTAGGCTGGCATTGAACAAGACTATATTGGTAGGATGCTTTCTGCTGGTGTGATAGAGTCATAGAGAACTACTGTAACACCCTCGGTGTTACATTGTACTATTTTGCCAACACATAGCATGAGCATCATAATTGTGTGCATATGTGTACTACCCGCATTATAAAGCAATGTTCGGTCCTTGAAACATTTATATGAAACAAGAAAGCGAATGTTACGTTTCGTGTCACATGGCATTGTTTATTATCCTAATCGAATTCTTGTTAAAACAAAAAGGCTATAGAACGTTTTGTGAACGGCGATAAAACATGTGCGGTCGAGGACAAGGATAACTAGCTAGTACATCCCGTAGGTCAGATTTGGAATTCGACGCGAAATCGTTCGAATCGACGTCGTTCGCGTAAGTTAAAAATGGGTCGATGAAGCCACGTTTGGCAGTTTTTGTAGAGAAATCGGCTTAAGAAGTAACATGGTGTCGTGGCATGGGTCGGTAGTCTTACGTACCATCTTGCGTTTAAAAGAATTGGTTTGGCGTTTGGACCTTCGGAGAGAGTTTTGTGACCGCTTTAAAAACCGTGCATGTCACTTATTTCGAACTATGCTGGGCTGGCCGCGGTCACCACTGTTCCCTCGGTTGTCTACCACCGCACACATGCGCACTACGCACGGGTCCTGTCAGCTCTGCCTCGTCATCACATCGTGCGGTACTTTGGTCGCGTTGCGTGTTGTCCATCGCCACCGTGCGGCACTGCTCCCGTTGACCATCCTCAGCTGCGCGCATTAGACGGCCGCCTGCTCCACCATCACTTCGGCGTCGCGTTGCGTTTTGGTTTTCCTTGTCCGACACCGTCTGTGGACGCAGGTCCGAGCGTCATCGGCTTGCGGGTTCTGCCATGCGGACAGCCGCCTAGAGCACGCCTCGTTGTTCCTGTTGTCATGTGCGCGAGTACGTTGCGTTGACGACCATGGCTGCGCCGAGCCATGCCGCGCCAGAACCCCTGTCCTCGCTATAGCCATGACCGGTGGGACCTCTTGCTTTTAATTCGCCGTGACCGTAGCGCCATAATCAAATTCGTCGCATCCTCGGCTCCGCTAGATAGCCAGCAGCTCGATTGACACCACCTCGCCGATTGTAACGTCTCACTGTGTTTCAATTTTGGAATCGCAGCTCCGCCTGCTCCATAAGAACGAGGTGACCTATGCCATTGTCCAACCACTGAACCATAGCTTGCCATTTCAATTCACCGCACTGCTAGTGTAACCTCTAGCTGCTCATCGCACTGCCCACCTCATTCAAAGCTCCACCGCCATTTTGCGTCTTCTCCGCGGCCGACGGAACCTCTCCCGAGCAGAGCAAGCAAGCAACCGGTGGTGCGTTACTGCTGTTATTAGCTTGTTGACGTCACCATGACGTCACCCCTACGTCACACCCGTTTTATGGCCATTTTCATGTAGGAAAACAATCCCGAATACCTTAGGAATACGCCTGCTCAGCTTGTGTCCGCGCAGCAGCCGCCTGGGCCAGCTTCCCGCGCTCACCGCTTGCACCCGCGGCCTGCCCACACCGCGCGCTTGAAGCGCTGCCGCATGGGCCAGTGTTGCACCCCGCCGTGGGCCGGCCTGCCCGCACCGCGCGCGCCGCGCCCCGCCGTGGGCCGGCCTGCCGCACCACGCTGGGCCGCGCCCGCGCGTCGCGCGCTCGCGTCCGCCCGCCGCTGGGCCGTGCTGGCGCCTGCGCCTGCGCCGCCGCTTGCTGGGCTGAGCCGGACCGTGTGGGCCGCGAGTTTGAATTTGGTTTCTTCAATTTCCAGTAAATAAGAAATGTTTATTTATTTTAGTTATGAATTAAACTTCGATAAATCATAGTAAATTGCGTAGTTGTCCAAAAAATAGTGAGACTAGTTTTGTTAGGTTCACAAAAATACCATCTACTGGATAGTTCAGTTGGGTTACAATTAGCTGTGGCGAGTTTTGGGTGATAAATTCAAAACTAGAGAACCAATATTAGGTAGGTGAATAATTGTAGGAATATTTGGGGGTAATTGGTGATAGCTATAGATACAAAATTTTTATAGTAGACTCGTTAGGTTATTACGTACTTGCTATAAATTTTGTGGTCTTAGAAGGGGTTGTTAAATAGAGTAGATATTACCCTTGTTTATTTGTATATAGTGTAAATCAGCGCTAGGAGTAAAAATACCGGTAGTGGCTATAATAATGATGAATGACGTATTTTATGCTTGTTGTCGATAGCAATAGATAACTTAGCACCGTGGTCGATAGCTATAGCTTAGTAGTTAAATCAATGTATTGTTATTGTAAAAGCTGCTGATGTTATATTCCTAAGCATTGCATCATCATTTCATGTAGCTCACGAACTGGTAGATTTCGTGCCCATCGGCGAGCCGGAGTACGACGAGGTGATCGAGGAGTATGAGGAGGAGATCTTCGCATAGGAGGAAGCCTAGGAGCCTGTTGGTGCTGACCCTGCTGACCCAGCGCCTGCCCAAGGCAAGCCCCGGTGCATAACCCATATTTTTATGATCACTGAATATATATATGTGATGTGCATTTAAGTTACAGGCATTTTATAGAAACTACATGCATAAATATATCTACCCATGAGTCCTACTAGTACAGGTCGAGTAGCTGCTATGCTCAGGATATTGGTAGCGTGAGTAACCTGCCGTTACTCGCAAATAGGTAATAAAATATGAACACTCATGATAAAATGATGGAAAGGTAAATGGTGACCGAGCAGGGATATGGTTTGGGTATTGGTGGGTGTAAAGGGTTGTGTTCTGCGACCAACAGGGCATAGCTCAGTTACACTTTTTTCCTGTCTGTGTCGATTAAGGACCGGTCGTTGCATAAGGCATCGTGGGCAAGTCACAGATTTATTGTCCCGAGTGCATACTTGGGTATGGGCGCATGGAAGACTTGTTGCTCTCTTGTTGCGGATCCGGCTCTTTCCGGACCGACTGATAGGAAGAGGAGGTGGTGGAGGTCCTTGCACCACACTGAGTCCGAGACTCAGGATGTGGGGGCTTAGAGTCCAAGTTTGGACGGGGACCTGGACACCCGGGACAGGAGGGTGATGGGTTAATCCTGCTTGTGCCTGGGGTACAAGCGGGGCGTGTGTTTTTGGGGCACCCAGCTGGGCACATTGATTCATGAATCACCGGGCGATCCGGTATGGCTTGTCTCATGTTTAGCACCGTAGTAAGAACTGAAAGTGGAAAAGGAGAAGAAATATAACTGATTGCTCAACTCTTGCTTGAAAGTAGAACATGTGCTTATATAGACTGGCTAGATGATAACCTAATACGGCTGATAATAATAACACATAAATAAGGACTCACTATTAGTATTGCTTTCTGCTAAAGAAAACCAGCAAGCCATAAAGCTTATCATATTCCTTGGAGTCGGGAAATTATTCCCACTAGTCGGATAAGTCTTGCGAGTACATTGTGTACTCAGGGTTTATTTACCCCTATTGTAGGTGATGCTTGAAGAGTACTTTTGTGTGGAGGATCCTTCTGGTGGGCTCAGACGGAATCCTCGCCTGTACCGCTAGATGTTATTTTTAAATTCCGCTGTTGTCATTCCGCACTCTGGTATTTGGTATTGTAATAATGTACTTTTTAAGGAACTCTAATGTATGAAATGGACTTGTGTTGTAACTCGTTCTCATTATTGGATCCTTGGGAAAAATGTGGACTTTTCGGTTTCTCCCTTGGGGTGTGCCCGACGGACACCGCTCGCTGTAGCTTGCTTTCGGGGTGCTTAGTGTCTGGTGGAAGACGAGCGCCTCCATAAGTATGATATTTTGGGCGGTTCTGCCACAACTACAGTCATATGCTATTGTTTTCCAACTGAAAAGGTTAACACCCTGTTTGGATATTGGTATTGAGCTTGGAATTGGGGAATTGGTATTGCATCTCTTCAATACCACATGTTTGGATGCTTTGGCATTCGATATTGGAATTTGACCCCCCCCAATTCCAATTGGTATTGTCACAACACAAAACAACGCACCTCCAATACAGACTGGATGAGCTCGGTATTTTGCTGGAATCGGTACCTAGGTGTGTAGGGGACAGAGCCGGGGCATAGAGGGGCGAACCTCGCCAGCGTGTGGGGAGGGCGGAGCACCGGTGTTCACGGTCGTGCCGTGTAGGGGGCGGAGCTAGGGCATGGAGGGGCGAACCTCGCCGGAGAGTGGGGAGGGTGGAGCACCGATGGCACTCTCACAGTCATGCTGTGTAGGGGGGCAGAGCCAAGGCATGGATGGGTGAAGCTCGCCGGAGTGTGGGGAGGGCAGAGCACTGGCGGAGCGTGGAGGGGGCGAAGCTCGCCAACGGGGGATACTCCGTGAGTTCGCCGCGCGTGGAAAGGTCAGGCTTCGACGCATGCTCGGGTGAAGCTCACCTGTGTGTGTTGCGGTGGATCTAAGCGTGTGGAAGTGGTAGGGTCACCGGCGATGGAGAGGAAGGGACTCACTTGCCAGAAGGAAGACAGAGGTTTGGTGGAGATTTCGATTTCCTGGGACCAATTTAAAGACATCCAAACACCTGAAATTGGAATCACAATCCAATACCATTTTAGCATGGTATTGATTTGGAAACCCAATTTCATTGACCCAATTTCAATGCCAACATCCAAACAGATCCGTGAAAAAAGAACAATTTTTGTACCATGATATGCCTCAAGTTCATGTTCATTTATTTTTCCTGTCTTGCCTTCTTTTTTTGTTGTTGTCAGGAGTAGTCAACTTTTTTTTCCTTTTAGATTTCCACTGGTCCTTGGTATTGCTGTGAAAAGTTGGCCTCATATTCTTGGTTGCTCTTCAAAAAGAATGAATTCAGTTATGGAGTTGTGGGATGGACCGAATTTTTTACATTTTAGCCCTTTTTTGAAAGTTTCTCACAAATAGACCCCTAGAGGAAAGATTTCAGAATATGGACCCTTAGCTCGGCGCTGAGCTAACACGTCTCAGTGCCAACGTCCCTGATGCTGAGCTCCTGGGCTCGAAGCGAACATGGAAGGTGATATGCCAGGGAGCTCGGCGCCAGTCACTCTGGCGCCGAGCTCGGCGCCTTTATTACCTATGGGCCCCGCCCCTTTCTTCCTCTCTTCCTCTCCCCCTCTCGCCCTAGCAGAGCAGAGCTGAGCTTTGCCGCCGCCGCCGCCCGCACACTTGCCTCCACCGGCCGCCATCACCCGCGCCGCACCCGCGCCCCGAGCCCGCCGAGGGCCACCGCGGCCGCTCCGAGGCTACCCCACGTCGCACCATCACGAATGGCCCACGTCCCATGACCCACGCCCGCACCGCCCCATCAAGGCGCGCCAGTTGCTGTTGCCGCGGGTTGGCCGCCTACACCCCGGTCCCCTCGCTGGTTCCTACGCCCGTGCCATGCCCTCTCCTCGCCTTGGCCTCGCCCCACCTTGCCACCCTCCACTGCCGGCCTCGGTCGTGGTCGCCGTGCCTCCCGCGCCCATCGAGCCGGACTCGCCGTGCGGAGCCCTAGGCATCCCATGCCCGCCGCGCGCCACCACTGTCGTCGGCCACGCCATCGCCGACCCCGCCACCTGCAGCAGCCAGCCGTGCCACCACCGGCCTGGATCGTCGGCCTGACCCATGCCCATCGTCCACTGTGACTCCATCGATGTCCGTGGATCAGTCGTTGGAAAGGTAAAAATTATGAATATGCAATGTACCTACTTAGTTGGCATTTATTATTTACTAGTTAATGTGATGACTCAGGTAGTTGATTTAGTTAGTGATCTAGTGAGATATATATGTAGATAGATAGAAATATAGATACATAAGTACATAGATATATTTAGATAGCTACTTAGATATGTAGTTACATATTTAGTTAACTAAATATGATCTAGATATTTAGTGAGTACACTGTATATATATATATACGTAGTTATTATCTTATTTACTTAGTTTGTAGTTAGAAAGTACTTGTTAGGTACTATCTATCGTCTAATTTGGACTAAAGGACATGTGTTTCATTATGTATTTGAACTAGATGGACAACCTAGTGACCATATATCATGGAGGCACCATTGAAAGCAATCGCTATGGATATGCTGAGTTTGTTGACATGCAAAGCGTGCCTGTGCTATTTAATGATAGGCCTTCATTTAGTGAGATGGTTGCAAGGGCTCGGGAGGACCTGCATTGCCTTGGAGATGATGGCATTGCAGTTGATGGTGTACTGCACCTAGGTTCTCCTCCCAACATCCTTAGGTGAATGATCTCAATTGGTTGTGTGGGTCAGTGGGAGAACTATGTGAGATCGGCTATGAAAAGCCAGCTACAATGTTTGGACGTGGTTGTGCGTCGGATGTTAGTTGATCCCATCCCTCATAGGTTTTCCCTAGCAATGGATCAGCAGGCACACATCGACCCTCCCGTTCTGAAACCTTATATACATGTGGAGACTGCACCTACGGTTCCCGATGCTCAATCTGCCTCCAATGCCGTAGTTGGAGATGGTTGTCAGACTCATATTTCCATGGCAGATCCTCCTCATGAGATCCCTTTGACATAGAATCATCCGACTAAGTGTCTTAACCGCATGGTTTTTGGGAGCTTACCCCGTTCCTTACATCTATTTCTTTCATTCTTTCCTCATTTCTCTACTTATGTTGCAGGAGACATTCCTGAGAATGTGGATGTGCCCCCTGTTGCTGCGCAAGTGCACTTTGGAGATGGATTCCATGGCTCCAATAGTGTTGAAATTATGCATGATTTGGAGCCATATGAGATGGCTAGGGCTCTTGATTCTGATGATGATCGCCCTATTGGAGAGCTGACAGAGAGTGATGTTGAGATGCTGCGGCGTATCTTTCCCGGCCACCGTGATCCTAGAGTTCACGAGTTCAGCGATCTTGCTCATTCCGATCAGGTGTTTGTAGAAGGATGTGTTGATGAGCTCCTAAAAGCTCCTGAGGCTAGTCCTAACATGGTAATTGAGAATGGGAGGATGTTCAATGACCTCCCTGCATTGAAGAGGTGGTTGCAGGCTTTTGCAGTGATACGAAAGAGACCTTACAAGGTATTGCATTCATATGCGGAGCACCGTTACACAGTTGTGTGTGACAAGGAACACTGCCCATGGATGGTTTGTGCAAGGAAGCAACAGGTCATCGGAAAATGGAAGATCACAAAAGTTGTCGGGCCACACAATTGTGCTGACCATGAGCTGACACTAAGGCATCGGTAGTTGACATCTACCCATATTGCCAAGCGGTTGATGGGGATTTTGCAGGGAGAACCCAACATAAAGGTGAGGACAATTATCAGGACCGTTGAGGCATTGTATGAAGGTTATGTGATAACTTATGGTAAAGCATGGAGGGCTAAGCAGCGAGCGTGGAAGATGATATATGGGGACTGGGAGGATGGGTATGAGCAGCTGCCAGTTCTTTTCAATGCAATCAAAGCGATGAATCCAGGCATGCATTATGAGTACATCCCAAAACCAAATGGATGGAAGGATGGGAGGCAAATATTCTTCCATGCTTTCTGGTGCTTTCCTCAGTGTGTTGAGGCCTTTAGGCACTGTCGTCCCATCTTCTCTATTGATGGTATGTTCTTGATTGGAAAATACCAGGGCACACTTCTTATAGCCATATCCTGTGCCGCGAACAACAAGTTGGTTCCTTTGGCATTTGCTTTGGTTGAGAAGGAGAAAAATGACAGTTAGGGATGGTTCTTGAGGCTAGTCCGGATACACGTGGTTGGGCCTGGCAGGGAGGTTGGCGTCATATCTGATAGGCACCAGGGCATACTTAATGCGGTGCGAGAGCAGATAGAGGGGTATGCATCTTTGCACCATCGTTGGTGTACTCGGCACCTTGCCGAGAATCTACTCCGGAAGGATGATGTGAAGGGTAACTTTGATCTATTCTAGGAGGCTGCTCGATAGCTTGAGGACAAGTACTTTTAGGAAAAGTTGGAGCAGGTCAGAACTGCATCAAATGTAGAAGGTAGACAATGGCTCACAGGTTTGATGAGGGATTTGGAGAAATGGATGAGAGCTCTCGACGCCGATGGATGGAGGTACGAGTTTCAGTACATCAACATGGCGGAGTCATTCAATAAGTTGCTATTGGGGATACGTGGTATGCCCATGAATGCAATTGTTCAATTCACCTTCTATAAGCTTGTTGCCTGGTTCAACAATAGACACGCCCATGCATTGCAGTTGCGAAGTGATGGAGAGATATGAGCTCCTAAACCAAAGGCACACCTAGAGAAGGCAAGAGAAAGGGCTGGCACACATGAGGTTACATGCTTTGACCATGCCACAGGGACTTATCAGGTCGAGAATAGGGGTGGTACAACAACCGATGGTGAGGTCCGAGAGTCGAGGATCCATGTGGTTGTCCTCCAAGATTTTAAATGCACTTGTGGTAAACCAAGGCAGTACCACTTTCTATGTTCTCATTTGGTGGCAGCAGCTAGGCATCGCAACTATAATATCGAGAGGATGATACCTCACGAGTTTAGTGTCGACACGCTTGTGCACACATGGAGCCCCCGCTTCGTGCCTTTTCGGGACCCTAGAGAGTGGCCTCCATATGATGGGCCGAAGTACATTGCGGATCCAGCTTACCGTTGGAACAAGCGTGGATCAAGGCAGAGGATGAGACACAGGATGGTTATGGATCGGATACTCGGAAGAACGAGGCGTGGGAGAGGAACTCCATTTGTTACTGACCCCGAGCAGTACGAGTGCGGCAAGTGTGGTAGACTTGGCCACAATTCATGAAGTTACCATTGGCAGATTAGTGAGGTGCGACTATTGGTTGATTTTATTATTTTATACTTGTCATATTCATTTAATTAATTATGCATGTCTCAATTTATGCTTGTATTTGTGTCAATTACTTATACATTTCTAAGTTCATGTTTCATTGTATATTGAAATTCTAATTCATTCACTTTTTTTGTAGGATGGCGCAATCCCACCTGCTCGACCCGACATATGAGGCGACCCACCAAGGACGTCTCATAGCGCTGGGGCAGGTAATAATCTATAAGTTTTGTTCAAAATTTGGTGAGCGTACATGTGTTCGTGAAGTAACAGGAAACTATGTTTTATTTGATGCAGGACCTTCCGCTCCTTCGTCCTAGAACCCACAGTGGGTTCTTGGACATGCGGTACGACGACAGGTACACTCCTTTCCTGTAAAGAGCTGGCCTGGATGTCATCTCTTTTCAGGTTCATCGTGGGTTGCCCAAGTTCAACTCAGCGGCCATAACTGCGTTGGTTGACAAGTATTAAATTGAATCCTTGCCTCCATTCATGGCCATTTGTTCATGCGATTGACTTTTTGACAAGTAATCTCGCTTTGTCTTAAATATAGGCGGCGGCTAGAGACTCATAGCTTCCACCTATCTTTCGAGAAGATGACAGTCACGCTCTAGGACTGTCAGAAGATGCTAGGCCTAAGGATTCACGGCAACCTAGTCACCGGGCAGTGAGGTCAGAGGGCTAGAGAGCACGAGTGGAGGCCTTCCTTGGGCGTGAGCTTGGCGAGCAAGGGGCTCGCATTTCTGGAGTTCTCATCTCCTGGCTGCGGGAAGAGTTCGCACAGTGCCCCGAGGAGGCAGATGAGGAGATAGTTGGGTACTACTGCAGGGCGTGGATCATACACCTGTTTGCATGCGTTCTCTTTCCCAACGCCATGGGTGATAGTGCGTCCTAGATGTGGGTCCACTGCCTTAGTGACTGGGACCAGGTGGGTCACTACAGCTAGGGCTCTGCAGTCTTGTGTTTTCTATACCGGCAGCTGTGCGAGGGGTGTCGTCGGTCTTCATCCAACGCGTCACTTAGTGGATACGTGTACCTATTACAGCTGTAGATGTGGGCTCGTCTTCCAGTTGGCCGTCCAAAGGTTCTAGCTCGTCGTGAGTGGTTCCAAGGTCAGCCTCCAAGTCGGTAGCCGACGTGGGCGTACCTTTGGGACCAGGTCAGGGTTCCGTACGCGAGGTTAGACCGGGCGTACATTGAGTTCATGAACGAGCTAGACACGCTGACGGCGTCTAGTGTAAGTAAATTTTATTTTCCATGCTGGTTTGAAAAGGATTAGTATACCATCTAACATCTTGTTTGAACATGTTGTAGGTGGAGTGGGAGCCGTATGGTGGAGAGGGCGCACTTCCTTTTTAGTTGAGCAACGTTTGTGGGTTCGACGACGACTTCTATAGGATGAGGTGTCCTCTAATCTGCTTCTATACTGTCGAGTTTCACCAGCCAGATAGGGTTGCACGCCAATTTGGAGTGAGACAGCTTTGGCCTACGACTCTGTTCTCAACTGGCGTTGACTAACACAAGTAAGTGTTTTGTTATTTCAAATGTCTTGTGATGGTCCATTTCTATTAATATGGTGACATGTACATGGATTCAAGTAACGATGACATACGTGCAGGTTGGATCGTTAGAAGAACAAGAAGATTTTTGACTGGGAGAAGCACCACCAGTCCTTCATTGAGCAATGGGAGGAGATGCACGACAACGTGGACGACAACAACGAGCCGCACACGAACCGTGAGTTCAGGCGGTACCAAGCTTGGTACCAGCGTGCGACATGTTGCAGGCTGAGGGTACAATGGATAGAAGATGACTACGCCGACATCGAGTCCTCCGACGATGAAGACACGGCGTACCACCAATCGACTCGTGTAGGAAGGCAGGTGGAGGCAGGACCGATCTTGGACAGAGTGGTAAGCTAATTACCTTATTTTTCTACGTTAAGTTACACAACAGTACATTAGGCGTTCATGGACCGACATTAGGAGTTATCTATTTTAGTTAGTGCCACCTTCGAGCCGTATCACCCTTATAATATGTTAGATTCTTGTACAAAATAAAACAAAACCTATTGCTATCTGTTCAGAAGTATTATTACTGTGAACTTTGTTGTAGGGCAATACACTCAAATGCTCAGTTGAAGAGATTGAGCGCATTCGGCCGAGAGTCAGGGACGACTACATGCTTAGCTTCCTGGATGTAAGATTAAAAATATTCTTTCAAACATATCATTAATACGTTAGATTCTTTCAGTTAACATAATTTTATACAACAGAGGCTGTCACGTTGTCTACGCCGTGCGGCTGGTCGTTATGGTTGCAGGACAGACATGACGCAAGACATGTACGTTTCTTCCGTAGGCAGAGGAGGCTTGGGTTCCTCTAGCCAAGCAGCTATAGGGGACGGGGACGAGGACGAGGAAGACAACGACGACGACGACGTGGACAAGAGGCATGAGGAGCTTGGCCCCTCTTAGCTCCATGACGCTCCCTCGACTCATCCTACACCGCCTCTAGGCACTAGGCGACGCCGTCCGTGTGACCCTTACACTCCAGGTATGAGCGCTCTCGGTCACAAGGGCAAGGGCAAGAGTAGGAGGCAGTGAGGGATGTGGTAGTTGTTAGTATGCACTATTATGGATTTTGTATTTACTTTTCTGTAACTATTTGGGACTGTATGGACATTGTGGACTATTTGGACTGTACATGACATATTATGTTGGTTGTGATATTCGTTGTGGTTGCATTTTGCTCCTTGGATGATTAAATGTTTGGAATATATAATGATGTCTCTGTTTGTAACTGTGGATGCTCCTAAAACAAGGGAAACTCTTGTGAATTTTTTCGTGAATCATTAATCATACTACACTGCTAAAAAGGCACAAATATAGTACACAGATTAAATATAAAATTATTAGAACGTGTATAATCCAAATGTATCGTACATACGTTTTGTAGATGAATCTAGGGTTACCAAGCAACAATGAACGAATCTATACTTTTCAGAGAATAAAAATAGACTTTTCAGATACAAGGGCAGCAGCAATTTATCACTTCACCGACATAGTACTGGCATGCAAGGACATACAACTCCACTCTATCTCCACCATCCATCTTATGACTGTTTGATCGAAGGGCTGAGGTGAAGAGGCACATGGATCGCTGACATGGCACATTGAGAGGCCTCCATTCCTCCTCTCAACCTATAAATAACCACTCACTCCCTCTCATTCACACATACAATAAGGAAGAAGAACACTCCTCAGCATTTTTTTCGTTGCAGTACCAATGTCTGGAGGGTCGTCCAGAGAGAGAGGAAAGGGGAAGGGAACTACCATTAGGTAGGAGGGTCCTCTTGGTCTCGATTTCTTTGAGGAAGCTTTTTATGATAGGTTCCCAGTTGAGAGTAAAAGTGATTTCACCAAAGAGGCACCACTGAGGATACGATGAAAGGAAAGAAGAGTGGCCAAAATGCATGCATGGTGCGGACTACCTAGTGCAGATGTTCACCGAGGAAATAGATAGAGGTCGTTGTTTCTTCAAATGCCCACGAGCATGAGTAATTGCTATTACTATTTGTTTTTTCAATATGTTCCTTTTATATATAACTTACACTACATACTTATTGTAGTCTTCCTTGGCCGAAGAAAACTGTGGGTTCACTAGGTGGGTCGATCCTTGACCTATTTATCTGCATGCGGAGTACATCTACTACCTGCAGGACCATATCTTCGATCTAGAAAGGGAAGTTAGCAGCGGTTACAAGGACGACAGACAGGACGACAACAACAATGGTGCTGATTCACGAGGGCACTCTGCAATGATCCATATTGCACCTGTCATAACCACAAGAACAAGGGACCTCCCCCGTCACCACCAACAACAACAACGGGAGGCTACTATGGAGAAGGCGCAACACAATTTGCTATGTGGCCACACTATTAGGATGACTTTATCTTATTCATATGCCACATGTATGTGTTTGTTATTTGGTTTAATTACCTAAGGCATGTTAGGTTTAGTCGAAGAAAACTCTGTACCCAGGTTCGGTACATGTTCTCACATGCCATTTTATGTGTTTTGTGTGTTGAATTATATAATATTGTACGTCATTAGGTTTTATTTGCAGCACGTGTTCACATTTCAATACGTCCGTAACATTAAGCGGAATATTGAGACCATAAATAATAAAAACAACCACATAATGAAAAGTTCAATACTATGCCACATTAAACAACATAATAATACTAGAAGTACGTGCCGACAGTAGACATAGGGGCAAATGCACTTCCAAATCCTCAGTCTGAAACATACTGAGTAAACAACTCATCATCCGAGTACCAGTCCTCTACTACAACCCTGTTGCTGTGGCTAGACTCACCTACGTTGCTCTGACCTGCCTGTCGCATGTAGTAAGTGGCCTCCGCTTCATCTGCAGCCGCTGCGGCCTAAGTGAAGAACGCGTCGTCATCCTCCTCTACCTGTAAGTCCGCCTCTACTAGACCGATGAGCTCGCTCAGTCTGCCAGTGTCTTCCTCAGCCTCCTCCACCTTCAACCCCGCCTCTGATAGAGCGATGAGCTCGCTCAGTCTGCCAGTATCGTCCTCAGCCTCCTGTGCCTGCAAGCCCATCTCTGCTAGAGCAATGAGCTCACTCAGTCTGCCAGTGTTGTCCTCATCCCCGTCCCCCTCATCAGACAACACAATCGGTGATTGAACGGTGCGACCAACTCGCGATCTATGCTCATCTAACTTCTTCTCCTCACACCTTGCACGAGCCAACTCTATGGCATGTTCCTCGCTGCAACCAATCCCATCATGTATAAAATGCAATCAGTTAGCAACACGATTATATTACATTTAAAATCAGGCAACGAAAAAAATGCTTTCAAGCATTCACTGGCACATAATGCAACAACATGCTCGTTCAAGACCTGCATCTGTACTCTTGTCTCCTCCCTTGCCTCATTCCTTGCCCTCTCCTCCTCTAACATCATCCGTCTCTTCAATTCCTATTTGTTAAGCCCAACATCGATCGGGTTACAAATATCGCGTTGTCTAGCAAACTCACGCATCTTTTCTTTATAATGTTTAACGAATAGGTTGACGTAGTCAGGTCCATATCCCCTCTTCCGTGCAATTACTTGCCTCTTCTTCAGTTCATCCAATAACTTAGCTTGACCATCATAACATTCCCACCTGCATTTTCTAGTGCTCTGTTCAAACGAAAAATTATATCATATATGCCTTAGCAAAAGAAACAAAATACGATTTTATGTTTACCAAAAAATAACCAACCTCATCATACTCAACCATATGGCCGCAATAATGGCCTATTCCAAGCTCCGAAGGGACTAGGCCATAGTTGGATTTAACACCACATTCGCACATGACAGGAGATGCTTTGTAAATTACCCATTCTTTCTTCTTTTCCTTAACATTTCGCGGTTCTTCCAACTATTGGTTCTTAGGACCATACAACCACTCCTTGAAACGATACTTCGTCATTGAAAACACCTAAATAAGTAGACATTAGTACATGAACACATATAGCTCAACATTTTAATACATACACTTTGCACTTACTTCATGCTTGTTTGGACACACAAACTTCAACGTATTCTTAGAGTTTATCACAGCTCAATCTCCATAATCGCACAGAGAAAATTCCTCGAGTCGTCTAACTACGGCTAGGTGCTTCTCCTTAGCCGTCATTGGCGGAGGGTTAGGGGGGTGGAACCCACCGCTTGAAGTGCTCACGTGGATGTCTCCCTCTAAACCAATTGTCGAAAAGGAGGTATCTAGGATCAAACTTGTCTGCACCGCCGATCCACTGAAAGAAAAAGCACCTCGCATGGTCCTACACAACGAGATTCCAACAAAATATTAGTAGCATGCTTACATAAATAAAGAAAAATGATAGTGGAAACATTTTCTTACATTAAAACGACTGCATGTGTAGAAGCAACACGTCGCTGTGTCCGGATGTTTCGATTGAAAAACATGGGCCGGGAAACCACAATCACAGTTAGGGACAGAGAGGTCAGGAAGGACGGGGGCATCTTTGCTAGACGCGTCGGGGTATAATTCTCGAGGACGACCCCGTTTTCGCAAAACTCATCCCGAAACATTTCTTGCATCTAACAAAACAGATGTAATTTAACAAACATAAATCAAAACATCACAAATAAATATCAATGAGAACCATAACTACAATACAACCAATTTCTTTCTAAGAACCGAAAGCAGTTAACATTAAACCCTAAACCTAGGGTTTTCCATTTGATGCACAACAATGAACATATAACATAACTACATGCGCCTAGGTTTGCTAGTTTTTTCACGTCTTGACATCATCCTACGGTTGTATAATACATATATTGAGGGATAGAATGAAATCCTAAGTGACGACGATTATTACGTTCAAAAATCCGACTAATATATACCGAATCGATGCGAAAAAACTAGGAGGGGAGCGAGGATACCTTACTCTCGAAGATCTACGGATCAAATCAAAGTTTCTAAGGTCCAATATGCCCATTCGTGAGGTAGGGTGAAGTGGGGAGAGGAAAAAACCCGAGAGGGAGGAGAAAGAAGAGGAAGAACGCTCGGGCAGGAAGGTTGGGCCGGGGTTAAATGGCAGGAAGCTCGGCGCCAGTCACCTTCCACATTCGCTTCGAGCCCTGGCGCCGAGACGTGTTAGCTCGGCGCCAGCATCAATGACGCCGAACTAAGAGTCCATATTATGAAATTTTTCCTATAGGAGTTTATTTGTGAGAAACTTTTAAAAAAGAACTAAAATGTAAAAAATTCGGTGGGATGGACACGTCGGTATCTCACTTGTACTCAACAGTACTAGTAGTACGTACAAAGACATACAATGCAAACTAGCAGCAGCACTACTGCAACTCAAGTCCGAAGTTATTGCGTCGCTTGCCGTTCGTATCGGCAGTCCAATCACCGGCTCACCGCACACTACGGCCGGCGTCACCGCGTCAAATTCTGCACGTACACTCGCCGCCGCAAAGCTCGATGGCACTCGAGTTCAAGTTCGAATTCGAACTGCCGCCTCATGAATCGCAATCGCAGCTAACCCCAACGGATCCCACTCCACCAGCCGCTGTTGAACCGCCGCCCGCCCGCACCGCACCTACAAAAGAATTGGCAAAGCCCGCCAGCAGCAGAGTGGGTGCAAGGGTTCAAGCGCATCGAGGATCCGATGCCACTCGCCACCGGCGCATCGGCAGCGCGACCCATGTCCCGCGAGAAGCCGCCGGCGCCCGCGCCGCCCGTGGTCTCCACGGGCTGCTCCGGCCTCATGTCCTGCTCCTGCCTCTCCCGCCACCGCCGCGGCCCGCAGCAGCCGCGGAGAAGCGACGACGGTGGCGCCGGCGACGCGGCCTTCGAGGTGGCGGAGAGGTGCTGGAAGAGGGTGCAGCTCCTGGAGGAGGAGGTCAAGAGGCTGAGCGGCCACGAGGTGAGGCCGGCCCCAGGCGCCACCGAGCGCGTCGTCGTCAGGGACCGCGCGGCGGAGGGAGGCGGCGAGGCCACGGATCGAGTCGGGAACGGCGCCAAGGCCACGGCGGAGGGCGGCAGCGCGAGCACGGGCATGGGCACGGGCACGACCGCCGCCGCCACGGGGCGTGCTGCCAGCGTCGGCCACGGCGCCTGCTGCGGCGCACAGGAGGTGGTGAGGCTGGAGGACGGGAGCTACATGCGCGAGGTCAGGCGGGTTGGGCGCACGTGGGAGAGGCTGGCCGTGCAGGTGTCGCGGCCCGCCGTCCCCGCGGATGCGGCGAGCGCGTCTGAGGTGAGTTTCGGTTAACGTTGTTAGTTAATGACAATGTAGCATACTATCCAATCCATGGATGAATGCGTCTCCATGTCATTTGAGATTCGAGACACCGTCCTCTGACTTCTGCTTTGGTGTTTGATCTGACAATTGCGCCGTCTTCTTCGCCAGGTTCTTGGCAAGATGGCAGCAATGAGGGCCGAGGACCTGTGGAAGTTCCTGGTCCAGTTAATGCCGCTGAAGGACATCACCGGCCAGAAGAACCCCGGCGAGCCCGTGCGCCGGACGGCGAGGCCGATCTCGGGGGACGACCTCGTGGAAGCTCTCGTCCTCGACGCGATGGGCAAGCTGGAATATTTGGTCCTGGAAGGCCTCAAGATCCAGATGGCCTCACCGGCTACCGAACCCGCCACGGCCACAGCCGCCGCCGCCGGCGGCGACGGGAGGCGGGACAAGGCCGTCAGCAAGGACTGCAGCATGGTCCATGTGGTCCTGATGCAGGCGAGGGATCCGAAGGAAAGGTACGGCGCCATCGGCGACCCCATGATCGGGCTCATCGAGGCGTCTCTGGAAATGAAGGATGCCACCACGGTGAGGCGGCGGATGCTGGGGCTGCATGTTGCCGGGATCAGCTCCGTAATGAGTAGGCCCAGTGATGGCAGATGCGTGCTGTGGAGTGCGTATCTGAGGCGATGCAACGACGGCGACGGCGGAGGCGATGGCTGCCGGTGCATTTGCGTTCGAAATCCGGATCGTGTCTTACCCTCCGTGTGATGCAAATAAGGATGCAAATTATTAGAATTACAAGAATATAACCAAACCTAGTTCTCTTTTCATATTTTTTTCGCGGGCGTGCATTACCTGCACGTGTAATAGCCATTTTTTTATAATTGAAAGCCATTATTTGCATATTACACGATGATGTCTTTAATTTCCTTCAGTATTAATTACAGTGTTTTCTATAAAAGTGGAGATTACCTCTGTCAAAAAAAAACATATAGGCCGGGAACCGACTTATGATCAAGAGTCCGGTGTTAATTACATATCCGCTAAACGAGTCCGATCAGGAAAGAGAAACGAGAAAGCCTAAATCGCGGCGCCTTAATATAAGGCTTAACTCTCGCCAAAAATATCGTAGATCTTCCGGGATTACTCCATTGTCACCACGCGCCGCCGCCATGACATACAGCGACAGCGAGGAATCGTATAATTCGTATGACGACGACGACTACGGCGAGGATTACTTCAGCTGCGTGGACGACGAGGGTGATGAGTGCTCCGACGGCATGGATGAGGATGAGTCCTGCCAAAGCGACGGCGACGTCGGAGGCGACGTGGTCAGCGACGACGACGAGGATATGCCGCAAGCCGCCGAGAGAAACGATAAGGGCTACGTTTTCGAGACCGAAGCCGACGTGCGCAAGCGTCAAGACGAGGTCACGGCGAGTGTTTCCGACCTGCTGTCGATCCCGTGGGGCTTGGCCGCCATCTTCCTGCGGCACTGCCGGTGGGACCCCGAGCGGCTGGAGAACGAGTGGTTCTCCGACGAACGGCGCATCCGCGAGGCCGTGGGCCTGACGGCGGACCAGGGCGACGCCGCCACGGCGGTCAACGACCGGCCGCTCACCTGCGCCATATGCTTCGACGTCCACGCCCCCGGTGAGATGATCTCGGCGGGCTGCGCGCACTACTACTGCCGCGAGTGCTGGGGCGGCTACATCCACGCGGCGGTGGGCGACGGCGCGCGGTGCCTGGTGCTGCAGTGCCCGGACCCGAGCTGCGGCGCGCCCGTGACGCGGGAGCTGGTGCGCGAGGTCCTCGCCGCCGGCGAGGACGACGACAGGGCGCGGTACGAGACGTTCGTGGTGCGGTCGTACGTGGAGGAAGGCACGAGCAAGTACGTCCGGTGGTGCCCCGGGCTGGGGTGCACGCTGGCGGTCCGGGCCGAGCCCGGGTCGGCGCTGTACGAGGTGGCTTGCGAGTGCAGGCACGTCTTCTGCTTCCGGTGCGGCGAGGAGGCGCACCGGCCGGCGTCGTGCGAGACGGCGCGGGAGTGGATGGCCAAGAACAGCTCCGACGGGGAGAACGCCAACTGGGTGCTGGCCAACACGAAGCACTGCCCCAAGTGCCGGCGGGCGATCGAGAAGAACCAGGGGTGCAACCACATGACGTGCCACGCCCCCTGCCGCCACGAGTTCTGCTGGATCTGCCTCGGCCCGTGGTCGGAGCACGGCGGCAGCTACTACCAGTGCAACCGCTACGTGGCGCACAGGCCGGAGAACGCCAAGGAGGAGAAGCGGCGGGAGCACGCCAAGGCGTCGCTGGACAGGTACATGTTCTACTACGAGCGCTGGATGACGCACGGCTCGTCGATGAAGAAGGCGCGGCAGGACCTCGACCGCCTGGAGGGCGGAGCGCTGAGGGGTTTCGCCGAGGCCAACGGCGTGTCGCAGGCGGAGCTGGGCTGTCTTGAAGAGGCGTTCGCGCTGATCGTCGAGTCCCGGCGGGTGCTGAGCTGGACGTACCCGTTCGTGTACGGTGTACTACATGGACCCGGTGCGCGACAGGAAGAAAATCGAGCTGTGCCTGCACATCCAGAGCGAGGCCGCACAAGTGCGTCGAGGGGGAGTGGAACGAACTGAAGGGGACAGCCGCCGCCCCTGGCGCTGAGTTCGACGCCGCCTCTGCCGCTGAGTTCGCCGCAGCGTTTAAGGAGTACATGTCGAAACTATTTGTCCTCAACACAGCGACGCGAAACCACTTGAAAAAACTCGTGGAGGGCTTCGAGTCCGGCCTGCCCGAGTTCAAAGTGACCTTGTGACTGATGAATGTAAACGTGGGGGCTCAATTGCTGCGTGTCCCTTTTAATTGTTTATATGCTTCTTCTGGCCGATCATTTTTTTTTTGTCTCTCCCAAGTCAACAGCCTATATATGTGATTTTTGTGTGCGAATCAGTGTGATTGTGACGAGGCTGCTGCATGCTTCAACTTTACATGGTTACGGCTCCGGCTTCGTTCATGGAGGAGCGGGAGCTAAAGCCAACTGACCACCGAACGAACTTTATAATGATAGTGTAGCTGATGATTGTAAGTTTGTTTAGCAATTGTATAGGTAGCAACATCCAAACCTATATATATTATAAGTAATAACATCAAATGGTTAAACTTTCCTTCTTAATGGCAATAATGCGCAAATCTTTTGCGAGGAAAAAAAAAAGTAATACCATCCAAACCTATAGAAGAGGTCCGGGTGTGGCGGAGGATGGTGGCGGCCTAAGAGTCGACGGCCAGTCCTCAACATGGAGAAGGCGGATCCAGCGGAGGGAGGCACTTGTGTCCTAGGGGTGGCGGCAACTTGGGAGTCCGAATACCTCCTCGAAGGCGGCGGTGGCTACCCTATGGGCAGCGGCGGCCTGAGAGCCGGTGATGATCTCGATGAGGAGGAGACGGATCAGGTGGAGGCGGATCTCGTCAGTAGCGGCGGCCCTAGAGGCGGTGGAGGCTAGGGAGTTTGGCAGAAGAGGATATCCTCGGCGGCAGCGACAGAGGACTCTGGCTGAGGTGACGACCATAATCCCAATGACGGCGGCTGCCTTGGAATCCGACGAAGCGGAAGCGGATTCGCATCAGCGGAGGTCCTTAGTGTAAGTTGATTATGTTCTCCCTTCTAAAGTCAAATGTTTGTGTTCCCTTGTGTATGGTATTGAGGATGTTGGAGGTTAATTCGATGCAAATAATCAACTTAAATCCTAGAGTTGTTTGAGAAAGAAGAATAAGTTCCTCGAATATTTAAATAAAAAATATATTAGAGAGAAAATAATTTTCTTCTATAAAGACGACCTACATAAGTTTACCACGTTACAAAACTCTAAACGACAAAGATCTAGGAACTAAGCATCAAGGACACAACCTAGTGTGTGAAATAGCTAGCATAAAAAGCTGTCCAAGTTGAATCTGGCACAATCTGGATCATAGGCCTTACATCCCACCAGCGGAACTGCCAATACAATGGTTGAACCTGGATGCACCCCAAAGTAGGAGTGGACACTTTTCCCAAAAAAATCAATCACTAAATTGGACCAAAGTGAGGGTTGACACTTTTTGCAAGTCTGGTGCTCTGTTTTAGGTCTGAACCGAACTGAACGACTGATACACCAATAGCTTGGAAGACTAAGGCACTAAGGCAGCCATCGCACAGCCTAATTCGGCCTCTCGGCCCAATTAGGCGTCTTGGTACACGTCAAGGCTACTTCATTTCCGCAAACCTACACCCCCACAACCTCACTTCATTCCCTAGTTGCCATGTGCCTTCCTCAAACCTTAACCCTATCCCAATGGTATGTCGGTGGCCACGTCGATGATAGGACAGTGCGATATAGCGCATCCAACCGAGCCTCAAGCTTTTTCTTTTTCTTTTTTTTGGTGGGGGGGTGGGGGGGACTTTTTTTCAAGCACGGGGAGCAGTGGCGATATGGCACATCCGCCTCAAGATCAAGTAGGCGGTGTGTTTGCACATCCAGCCGAGCCTCAAGCATTGGGGATGACTCGACGACGATGATGTTCACCGCTGGAGCATCGGCGTAGTGGCGATATGGCACATCCGGCCTCAAGAGTCGGTGTCAACTAGGTGACGATACTTTACATGACGAGTGAGGGGACATTGGCCCTGTTTGGTATAGCTTATCTGGGAAGCGCTTCCCAGATAAGCTGCATAAATAGAGTAAAAGCAGCGGTCAAAATAAGCTGGTCTGATCCAGGAATAAGCGTGGCCATAATAAGCTGCTGAAAAGCGTGGCGTTTGACTATTGATTTCAGCTTACTTTGCATAAATAGAGTAAAAGCAGCGGTCAAAATAAGCTGGTCTGATCCAGGAGTAAGCGTGGTCATAATAAGCTGCTGAAAAGCGTGACGTTTGACTATTGATTTCAGCTTACTTTGAGCATAAGCAGCTTATAAGCTCTACCAAACAGGCCCATTAGCAACGGTAGCAAGCAAACCGAGAAGCCAACACTGTATTGGTTGGTTTTTTGTTCTATCAAAAACCAATCGGCTTGTAAAAAGTGCAAAAACTGATGAAATCAAATTGGTTTAACCGATTAATCGTCCAGCCCAACCAAAGTCCAAACGGACGCTTGCATCCCAGCTTGCGTCACCGAGTGGAAGGAAGCATCGACCGACATCAGACGCCGAAGTGACGCACTCGGAGCCTTGGATACACCTACGACTGAACTTGGCTTGGTATGTTTCAAAAGTCACAGCTCGTAGCCCCTGCTCGCATGGCGTGGTGGAGACGGATACGCAGCTGCAGCTTGACGAGCACGAAAGCGTCGCTGGACGTCTTGCTCTTGCCCCCATCCGTATCCGCTGGAATTGATTTGATGCAAGCTTAAGGCGTCCGTTTGTCAATTCCATTAATAATAAAATAAATAAAGGGAGGTGGCAAGGTCTAGCTCCGTGTCGATTTTGCCACACCATGCAAAATTCAAGTGGTAAGTACCTTATTCTCGAAAAGAAAAGAAAAAGTGGCAAGTATCGTTTTCGTTTCAGAGAAAACGCAACATGTGCTGCGTCAAGTCAGACGCTGAGCGCCGGTTTTGCTATTTTTCGGCGAGTGTTCGAATCAAGAGCCTACTCTAGACCACTAGCTGCTCGTCGATCTTGGGAGGTCAACATCATGATTTGAGATTTGAGAGCGAGAGCTCGTGAGGGCGAAAGAAAACCGTGATCTGCCATCTAAATTTCAAGTTTTTTCACTCTCTCTCCATCACATCAATTTTTAACCGCTTGCATGGAGTATTAAATGTAGGTAAAAAAATAACTAATTACACAGTTTAGTTGGAAATCACGAGATGAATCTTTTGAGCCTAGTTGGTCTAAGATTGAACAATATTTGTCAAATAAGACGAAAGTGGTACTATTCATCGGGTTAAAAAAATTTACAAAGTGAACAAGGCCTAGATGAAGTGGTGGGCCTCGAACCAATTTATAGGTTGTCAAATAAAAGGAAAACATAGAAATTTTTGGAGAATCTTAATCCTGTAGAAAATTTCTCTCTCTGTCTCACTGGAATGATTATTAAATCTTACAAAAATTCTTTCACCGAGGATATGCTGGTCTTTTGCCAAGCTCTCATTTGTCCTTGCCCCCCTCTTTCTCCTCCTTCCTAATAAAGGGCCTGTTCGCTCGGAGGAATTTGGATGGTTTGGAGGAATGCTGGAGGAATTTATGAGAGAAAAACACTATTTCGAATGAAAAAAAGAAGCGGATCAAGCCGAATTTAAGGGAACGCGAACAGGGCCAAAGTATAAGTGATACAAGGTCTTGTACCAAGTTACAAGGTATTATGGGTCCTCAACCCTCTGTCTCCTATGTTTTTTGTAGGAAATATTGATAAATATTTTAAACTTGATATCATATACAAAGTCACCTGATAACTAAGAAAAGTAACAACTTAACTATTCTCTCCATCCTAATTAGGAGGGGCAAGGTGGTCTTTAACTAAGCTTTTTTATTTCGTGTGATATGTAAATCGCTTTGATGTCTTATATTTTAGGACGGACGGTATAAAACCATATATGAATTTCGGACCTCATAAAAACTTTGTTATGTGTTCTATCTCTCTTGGAATTCCCGTGTTTTTCAATGTTAGCTTCAAAGACTGCAATGGAAACTTTTCAATATATTGTGTCTAACTCTAATCCTATATTTTTCCCATTTACTCCTATATCTATGTTCTAATTATATACTCACTCCTATTTAATATAAGACTACTAAATGCTGCGTTGTAAGGAGGTGTGTGACGGTCACAAACTCACACCGAACACATACGCCATACTGGACGTGTCACCGTCCGGCACCGTGCAGATACAGAGGCCGCTGTGGTCGGCCCCCGTACCGAGACCGCGAGCGCACAGCGCCAGAAACACACGATTCGGGTACAGATACAGAGGCCGCTGGCTTAACGGCAGCCACAAAGCGAGCCGAGCCAACCCCGCGCCCGGTCCCATCGCCATTGCATTGCCCCGACGGCCCGACCCGAAGGCCTACTCGCTCGCTGCTCGCCAAACCCGACTCCGTCTGCTTGGCGCCCGGCTCGCTCACTCGTCCCGCCGCCCGGACTCGCCGCCTCCTCAGCCTGCAGCCACCGCCGCCGCCGCGGCGGCACGCCCGCGCCGCATAAAACTTCCCGTGCCTCGCCGCCGGTGCCGCAACCCCCTCGCGCTCACGCGCGCGGGCATCTCCGCCTCGATCCCATCGGAACCAGACACGACACGCCCTGCCCATCAAGCCGCGATGGACTCGGCGGCGGCGCTGAAGCCCTCGGCGCTGGACCTGCTGGCGGCGCTGTTGACGGGGCGGGACCCCGAGGGCGGGGCGCACTGGGCGTCCTCGCTCGCCGAGAACCGCCCCCTCCTGCTGCTGCTCACCACCTCGCTCGCCGTGCTCGTCGGCTGCGGCGTCGCCCTGCTCGTCCGCCGCTCCTCCGCGCCCCGCGCGGCCGCGGCCGCGGCCGCAGCACAGGCGCCGCCGCGCTCGCTCGCCGCGAAGCCCAAGGACGAGCCGGACCCCGACGACGGCAGGCAGAAGGTCACCGTCTTCTTCGGCACGCAGACCGGCACCGCCGAGGGCTTCGCCAAGGTTCCTATTGAAACTCTGCTTGCTCTGTTTATGGTTCCTTCTACAGACTACAGCCAGAGCTCGGCGCTTTGCTCTTGTTTGCTCCGCTTGATAAGATCGGATTTGACGGCACTTTTGGGCGTGGATATGTAGGCACTCGCCGAAGAGGCCAAGGCGAGGTACGACAATGCCGTCTTCAAGGTGGTCGATCTGGTATGTTGCCGAGGCTTCATCCTTATGCTGCCGCTCAAAATTTCTTGCTTCTGTCAGCTCGTCTCTTACAATTCATACATGTACTCCCTTGGGGTTCAGGAAGATTACGCCGCTGAGGATGAGGAATACGAGGAGAAGCTCAAGAAGGAGAGTATCACATTGTTCTTCCTGGCAACGTAAGAATTGGGGCTGTACGTGGTTAAGTTAGTTAATCAAGCCTGGGGAAAGTATGAATTTCGTTTTCGGTGAATTGCCAACGTGTGTCTTGTTGCTGTCGTTGCAGCTATGGTGATGGAGAGCCAACTGACAATGCGGCGGGTTTTATAAATGGTTCTCAGAGGTTAGAATACAAATGTACTTTTTTGGATGCACTTGTGCATGAGTCTTTGGTACTACTTATTGATTGCCTCTTTTTTTGGTTTGGCTGCAGGGGAATGAGAAAGGCGAGTGGTTGAATAATCTTCGGTTTGGGGTGTTTGGCCTCGGAAATAGACAGTACGAGCACTTTAACAAGGTTTGTTGGTGTGTCTACATTGATTGGATGCATGTATGAACTCTGATTTGTACTTATGCTATTCTTGTTGCCAATTCGTTATGAACTGAAGGTTGCAAAGGTGGTTGATCAACTCCTCGCGGAACAAGGTAACAAAAATCTCTGGCCACATCAATGATTCTTGCATACTACAGTATGTATGTATGTATGTCTGTGCTCCCTGAAAGTTCTGCATGCCACTCTAGTCATAGGTGGAATTTCTTTTAGAATGCATATCAAGCGTAAACGATGTCGTGGGTGACCATGTGCATTGTAAACACATTGCATTTTTATTCGTGTTGTTTTGCAATACTGCTTAATACATGCTTAAAGAGTTGAATATCTGTTTTTTTATGGCTGCCTGAGTGGAACGTTTACCCTTTGTATATAAAAGCCAAATCAACCCTTATTTTTCAAAAATGACTGACCAGCTGTTTCACAATGTAAATAATATTCTTCAGTGAGATACATTGGATCTTTTGCATTATGTATTGTGGATTACATGCCTTTTCCAGTTAACTTGTGTTCTTGAACATTCGAGGGTAATTAATTCCTGTCCTTTTAAATCTCATCTAGGTGGCAAACGTATCGTTCCTGTTGGTCTTGGAGATGATGATCAATGCATTGAGGATGACATTAACACATGGTATGAATCCCAATGAACTTAATTGTGGTCTCAATTTTTGAACTGAGGCGTGGATTTCATTTTTTCCTGATTATTCATCTGGTTTATCTTGCGTGTAGTGCTTCTGCTTGCAGACATATCCCAACTTTTATCTCAATATATAGTAGACTATGGTCTGTTTGCTTTGACACTTGTACACTGAAGCTAACGCCTTCTGTTGGCTCCTCTGATTAAAGGAAAGAACTTCTGTGGCCAGAATTGGATAAGTTACTCCGTCAGGAAGATGATTCTTCAAGTGCACCAACTTCTTACACAGCTGCTATTCCAGAATATAGAGTTGTGTTTGTCAAAGCAGAGGATGCCATGCACATTAACAAGTCTTTTACTCTCACTAATGGCCATGCTGTCTATGACATTCAACATCCTTGCAGGTATGGATTTTTTTCTCACTTTCATATGCCTAGAAATTTGCTGTGCCTGTCGTATGAGCTGATGCAGATCATGCTTTTCTTGCAGAGCAAATGTGGCTGTGAGGCGAGAGCTTCATACACCAGCTTCTGACCGATCCTGCATTCATTTAGAGTTTGATATTACTGGAACTGGCCTAAAGTAAGTATATTCGATTAATTCGACCTGGTAATTCTGAAAATAGTAGTAGACAATAGACATGCATTATTGTTAAATTGGACTTCAGATTGCTGATGAGTCCTCTTTACCTATCTAGATATGAGACAGGAGATCATGTTGGTGTCTATGCTGAAAACTGCATCGAAACTGTCGAAGAGGCAGAAAAGCTGCTAGGTTATTCACCAGATACTTTATTTTCTATTTATGCTGACCAAGAGGATGGTACCCCACTTTGTGGGGGTTCTTTGCCACCTCCTTTCCTGTCCCCTTGCACAGTGAGGACTGCGCTTACCAGATATGCAGATCTGTTGAATTCGCCTAAGAAGGTGAACTTATGTTTATTTCTTTTCATCCATTTGTTAATGACATTTTCATTCACATTAATGTTATTTCTGCAATGGCTGTTGTAGAGTGCTTTGTTGGCGCTGGCGGCTCATGCATCTGATTCCAAAGAGGCTGAGCGGCTTAGACATCTCGCATCTCCTGCTGGAAAGGTTTGTTGGTAAAATATATTAATATAGTTTCTGATGTTGATGTTGTATTTCACAGTCTGACAGTGTCTCACATTAATTTCATTGGCAGAAGGCGTATTCACAATGGATAGTCACAAGCCAAAGAAGTCTCTTGGAAGTTATGTCAGAGTTCCCATCAGCAAAGCCCCCACTCGGTGTTTTCTTTGCAGCTATTTGTCCTCGCCTGCAGCTGAGATACTACTCAATATCTTCCTCACCGAGGTACCCATGACTCTAAATAATACCTCGTTTAAAATTTCAAATTGATCGGTCAGTTAGGACTGAAATTATATTGCTACAGAATAGCACCAACAAGGATTCATGTGACATGTGCACTAGTATATGGGCCAACCCCTACTGGAAGAATTCACAAAGGAGTTTGTTCTACTTGGATGAAGGTACAATGTTGCCTACTGTTTCATATTTAGAAGCCATTTTGTTCCTCTCTTTCTTCTGAGACGAATCTTGAAATGGAGATGTACTAATTTATAACAAATATAATTACGTAAGTGTATTCAGGTAAATCTAATGCTTTCAAGTTACTTGTATCACTCATCATGTCATCCAGTAAACATTTTAGTATGCTTATCCTACTTACAGCATTCCACTCCCTTGGAAGAGAGCCAAGAATGTAGCTGGGCTCCAATTTTTGTTAGGCAATCAAACTTCAAACTGCCTGCTGATCCTACTGTGCCCATTATAATGATTGGCCCTGGGACTGGTCTGGCACCTTTCAGGGGCTTCTTACAGGTTTGTTTTTTTGGTTTTAAGTTGACATTGTTTATTGTTCTTCCAACTTTGCCCCCTTTATGATTTTTCGTGTGCATGGCTGCTATATTTTGCACTGGCAGGAACGACTAGGTTTAAAAGAGGCAGGGGTAGAACTAGGCCATGCTATCCTCTTCTTTGGGTGCAGAAATCGGAAGATGGTATGGCTTATGTTTCAACATTTTCCATCTTCATCTACAGTTAGCATGCAGAACTCCATTACTGCTTAAATCTTTCAGTTTTTCACTTATGCTTCTTACATAGAAAATACTTATCTGCTATGCGATTATTTCTCTTTCAAAGCTCCTTATATATCAAGAAAAATTCCCAAGTTGCTGTTTATGTACAGAAATGCATTAAATAAACGATCTTACATGTTGGATGTACTTCCTAGCTTCTTTAAAATTTTACTAATTATTAGTGTTTTGTTTGTTCAGGACTTCATATATGAGGATGAGCTTAATAATTTTGTTGATAGTGGTGTCCTTTCTGAGTTGATTGTAGCCTTTTCTCGTGAGGGTCCTACAAAAGAGTATGTTCAGCACAAAATGGCACAGAAGGTAAACTGGTTATCATTGCTCAATCATGTTTTGTTGAAAAAACATTATATTTCCCCTTTTTTCTACCATTCTTATGTAATCTTCCCAGGCTTCCGAGCTTTGGAGCATCATTTCTCAGGGAGGTTATATTTATGTTTGTGGTGATGCAAAAGGCATGGCCAGAGATGTCCATCGCACACTACATACCATCGTCCAGGAGCAGGTACAACAAGTTTCCCTAAGTTTGCCATCGCGTCACTGTCCCTTGTTGCTTTCTAGACTTAGTTAATTGCGTTACCAAGGGCCAAACTGCCAAAGTAGTGGATGGCTAGACTGCTCTACCTGTTACCCAAGCTTTTGAATCCACAACCAATCATCGATCTTGCAAAGCTTGGCTGACTACTATCAGCAACATCAGAGCCTTGCCGCTTTAGGTCTACCGTGTAACTTTTCTTGCCTTTTTCGAGTAAATAAGCTCTCTACATTTTTTTTTGCGTCCATCTAATACAATTTTTATTGTATTCCGTATTCTGCTTGTTCACGTGTCTTTGTTGAATGTAACCTCATAAAAACGGTAGTCAAATCATGTTGTAGAAAACTGTAATTTCACGCCATTTTGGCTAGTGTCGACCCAGTTACCAACTAAAGATTATTCAGTTCAGTGTTCCTAGCCTTGTTCAGTTTAGGGTTAACTGCTGGTGTTGTTGACTAATATATGGCCTGAACATGTGCTTGCTTGACTTTTGTCGCATGATGCCTTGATAAATCTTTGCTAGTGTTTACAACAGGTACAGATCGTTATTCCGATTCACTGAATGGTACCCTGAATGTGTTTTGCAGGGGTCTATGGACAACTCGAAGACAGAAAGCTACGTGAAGAGCATGCAGATGGAAGGGAGATACTTGAGAGATGTTTGGTGACATATATATATCAACAAAATGTGAACCCCGTGCGTACTGCGAGCTTCCCCGCAAATACAAAAGAGCGTGCTCAGCAGCAAGCTAGCGAAGCACCTAAATCAACATCAGAAGAAAAAAAATCAGAGGCTCCGGCTGGGATCTGATTAGTAGGAAATTTGCATGATCTGTTCGATGGGATACTAGCGATATGGTTCTTTTTTTTTTTATTATAAGAAACAGAAGTTTTTCCCCGCTTTATTTCAAAGTGAGGCACAGCCAGTCACCGCTGCTGCCAGCAGCGATGCTTATGTATAGGACTCTGCAGCGAGCTATTATTTGTTCTGGAAATCATTGCTGTGATTTCTGACGCTAAAGCCTATAATAAATAAAACAGCCATTGGCCTATCACCTCCACTTGTTGCCTTGAACGTCGCAGTTAACCTGTCGATCTGGACACTTTTGCTTCGAGTTCCCTCCTGCTGTCCTGCAAGGCGTACCTCAAAATGAAGAGGAGAAAAAACTTGGATGTACTGTTGTTGACCCCAGGTTTTAGGTGTGGAATTTCATGGAACGAGTTCGGGTGGATACGAGAAATTGCGCGGTGTGTTATGCAAGTCTGCGATTCGATGACTAAACATTGACCTGGCAAACATGATGTCTTGAGCTAAGACCTTGTTTGTTGGATACGTGATGTCTTGAGCTAATAGCTTGTTTGGATGCATATCAACCTGTCCCGTAGATAGGGCTTTGTTTGACTGCACTCATATATATTAGAGTGAAAAATTAACTAATTTTTATTTTAATTTACTCTAAACAAGTCTTAAATTGGAATGGATCGATGTGCATCCAAACGAGTTAGGATGGATGCTCCCTCGGCCAAACTCAGTCACAGGATCCATGCCTCTATGATCCTATCTCTTGTAGCAGCGCCTATGCCAAATTCCGAACAAGTGAACATGCCTGTACTAGTAGCCACCATGTGCCCTTGTACTAGTACTCCGTACGGAATAGACAGCAAGACAGATACGCGGCGGATAGGGGACGCACGTTTTAACCCTGCACGCTCGCTCCGGTGTTTCGCCGACGTAAAAGCCAGGGGACAAGAGGAAAGGGCAGCACTGCTCACTGCTCAGCTCAGTATCGGACACGCCAACACAGCAAAGGTACCGCCCCCGATGCATGCATTGAGGCTGGAAAGAATCGCACCACGCTAGTGTGAATGGAATGGACAGGCTAGTTGGCTTGTCGCGTTCCGCTCTTTCAATAATCAAGTTCAGCAGCCTGCACGTGGCTGTATCTTCTCTGCTGCAGTGCGTCCTGCTCCTGCTCCTGCAGGGGCTTCAGAAGGATCTTGCAGGGCCAGGGCCCTGCTTGTGCTTGGTGCTTTGCTACTTCTGGGGTCTTGTTGTTTCCAACTAAATTCTCAAAAAATGATACAGTAGCTATCACATCGACTCGTGCATAGAGCATTAAATGTAGACGAAAAAAAAAAATTGCACAGTTTGGTGGGAAATTACGAGAGGGACGTTTTGAGCCTAATTAGTCCATGATTGAACACTAATTGCCAAATAAAAATGAAAATGTTACGGTAGCCAAATTCCTAAAATTCGCGAACTAAACAAAGACTAGTACTACTACTCCTAAGATCCACTGACCACTCACCACTGCTCCTGTACGGAGATGCGTGGCGTGGTGTGTGTGTGACGAACGGACGATCACTGACGGGACCAGCTGCTGAGCTATGCAAAGGTTGCTAGGAGGACCAGGCTGGGGCATGGGCATCCGTCGTCGTTTCTTTCTGCTCGCGCAAGATGCAAGGCGTGTTCTTTCTCAATCTCAGCGGGAGGCAATTAATTAGTTGACCCCACACCTGACTGAAGAATATCTGAGGGAGATGAGATCCAGCCGGCTCTCGACACAGCAGCATCGACGTTATCGCATCGTGTAGACCTGTTTGGCAGGGGGCCTGCCTGTCGGCCTCCCACGGGCCGACAGGGCGCCACTGTTCACCGAAGCCTTTTTCTCCTCTTCCTTCCCTCTCTCACGGCGACGGCCGGAGCCGGAGAAGCTCGTTTTTTTTTTTTTTGCTCAGTGGTGCCTGTCGGCCTCCCACGGGCCTTTTTTCACTCTCTTCTCCTCTTCTCTCTCTCACAGCGACTGCCGGAGCTGGAGAAGCTCGTTTTTAGCGGCCGATAGGGGAGAAGTCCTGCCAAACAGGTGATACACATGTTGCACTGTTCACCGGCTTGTTCAGTGTTCACTACCCGGCCGGCCTTTTTGCCTGTCCATCTGTACTGTACCCCCGTTCTTGACTGCGTGGACCTCCCTGCCCATCGGTCCTCGTCGTCTTCTCCACCCACCCTCCACCACTGACCACTCCGCGCAGTGAGTGCATCAGTACAGTGTGCTGTGCTTCCATGGATGAGATGGGATGCGATTCAGATTCAGCAGTAGCTTCACATTTTTGACTGTGTGCGGTGCATCTATGTGTCTGTTTAGTTTCCAAAATTTTACAAAATTTTTTATAATTCCCCGTCACATCGAATCTTTAACGTATGCATGAAACATTAAATATAAATAAAAAATAAAACTAATTACACAGTTTAGACGAAATTCACAAGACGAATCTTTTAAGCCTAATTAAACTATGATTAGACATTAATTATCAAATAACAACGAAAGTGCTACAGTACCATTCTAAATAAATTCATCAACTAAACAAGGCCTGTATAAAAAACAAAACAACGCGCGTACGGACCAACACGAGTGTAACGCTGACAACGTATATATAATTTCATTAAAAAAACATCCGTACCATTATCTTCATATTTGAGTAATTTGACCAACAAAACAAGTTTACTGGTTTCCTCCCGAGGCCTAAAAGTTATATTAAAAAAAAACCATACACATTGAGAAATGGCAACTGAAGTTTACTGGTTTGCTCGCAATGCCTAAAAAATATATAAAATACACATATTGATAAATGCACCATTTTCATTACTCAACACCCCCACCGTCACCAAACCCAAACCCCAATACATATACACACACTATTCTAACTCGTATTACTCACCTCCTTTAATGCACTTTACATGATCTATTTAAGAGTTCACAATTGCAACCGAATAATGATCTTTTATAAAACTAGCATATCGTGCATTGCAAACGGAATGTACAAATAACGCAGTTCAATACATTTTGAAATCATATTCTATATCGTAACTAGACACACATTATTCTAACTCGTATATATAAGCATGGGTCATGTTGAGGCATGGACTAGACATTATACTAATTACGTTACGTACTAGTATGAGAAATGAAATGGACTGGAATGGGTTGATCTATCATCATCTCATTTTTTTAAAAGCTCATAATTAGTACTCTCTTCGTCCACAAAAAAATGCAATTATGGGATCCGTGCTAGTCAAAGGCCCTGTTCGTTTGTCTTATAATCCGTACTTTTCGACTTGTCTTTTCAGTCGGAATAGTATTTTTCTCTCACAACAAATCAGCCGGAACAGGATTTCAGCTTGTTTTTTCAGTGAAGTGAACGGGGTCAAAGTAGCTTAAGTTTGACCAAGTTTATAGAAAATAGTATTAATATTTATGTCTCTAAATAAATTTATCATGAAAGTATATTATATAACTAATCTAACGATACTAATTTTGCATTATGAATATTAGTATTTTTATATAATTTTGATCAAAATTCAAACTGATTGTTTCTCGAAAAGCGAGAATTGTCTTCTTTTGTAAACGGAGGGAGTATTAGTATGAGAAATAGACTTATGACACATCATCTCATCTAGAATAGAGTCATTCCTCAAATCAAGTAACCTGTAAATTTTCCACGCGCCACACTTAACTTGGGACTTTGGGAGGCATCACTTGGGAGTCCTCCAATTTTTCTAGTCTACTAGAAGAAATTAGTCGCGGAAGACGTGCGTGTTCCGGGCTTCCGGCCAGCGTACAGCACATCCAGTTCCGGCACCTCTCTTTATATACCCCGCTCAGGTCACAGCATTCTCGCCCTCTTGGCTTCTACCCTGCAAACACGCGCTCTCATCACCTTCCAAATCACTTCTTCTCGCACTTGTGAAACAAAAAAATTCCATTTTTTTTTTCTTCGATCGATGGAGAACGCGCCGACGTCGCACGCTCATGGCGTCAGCCTCGACCTGCGCCTGGACCCTTCTCCGCTCCATCGCTCCACCTCCGCTGCCGCGCGCGGGGCCGTCGCCGCCGACCACCACCGCCCGGGGGAGGCGTTCGCGTGCAACTACTGCCACCGCAAGTTCCACAGCTCCCAGGCGCTGGGCGGCCACCAGAACGCGCACAAGCTCGAGCGCACCCTCGCCAAGCGCAGCCGGGACATCCTTGCCGCCGCGCCGCCACCGTCGTCCCCGGCCCCGGCCGTCGTCTTCCACCATGCCGCCGCGCCGGAAAGCAGCAACAGGAGGAGCGAGTTCGTGCCGACCACGTACTACTACGGCGCCACGCGGACCGCGGGGGAGGACGACGCCAGCGCCATGGCGCAGCAGGCGGCGCCACCGGGCGTCGTCATGGGCTGGGGCGCTGACACGGCCGCCGCTGATGGCGGCTGCGGCCGCCTCGGCATCGGCCTCGGCGTCGGCCACGCCCATGGACGGAACGCGGAGGAGATCGACTTGTCGCTCAGGCTCTGATCAGATGCTCGCATGCTTCTTAGCTTGTTGATTAGTTGTTGTGTGCCGCCGCATCTGCCGGCGCGCGTACGTCCAGTTCATCTCCTTCTCAGGCCGGCCGATCCGGCGCAATTCGTATTAGCTAATTCGCTCTAGCTACTAGCCTTATCTTTGATCATCAGGTGCTTTAAGCTCTGACTAGTACGTATGTATAGCTGGTCTATATATGATTCATGCAATAACTAATCTTAGATCTATATATAGCTAGACCATTCCATATATATGGTCTCATTTATCTATCTCTGCATCCCTATCATGCATGGACAATTAGACTATATATAATTGTGTGCTCTCTCTATGCATATGGTTCTCCCTTCTCCACATATATAGCCTGTTCGTTTGGCTGTGGCTTGTCGTAAACGATCGTAAATTTCCAGCTGGAATAGTATTTTTCTCTCACACAAACCAGCCAGCAGTACTTCTTCACGAACCAGCAACGAAACGAACCAGCCAACCGAACAGGCAAAATAACTGAAAAGAGTATGGAGTTAAAATATTGAACTTGGAACTATAAAATGTACCGTACGTATCTCTCTATTTGTTCATCCTATCCAGTGCAATGTACTCTATTTGTATTTTCATTTGACTTTTTGGGGGCCTTGTGAAAAAAAAGGTTAAACATCAGCTAAATTTGTATCTGAATATCTATAGGAAAAAAAGGC
Source organism: Miscanthus lutarioriparius (assembly GCA_904845875.1). Classification (NCBI taxonomy): domain Eukaryota; kingdom Viridiplantae; phylum Streptophyta; class Magnoliopsida; order Poales; family Poaceae; genus Miscanthus; species Miscanthus lutarioriparius. The sequence continues at coordinate 25,715,405 of CAJGYO010000003.1, forward strand.
CCACCAAGCAACTGAGTCTCACCGGCCGGCTGTGCCGTTTATAGGTGCTGTTCTTGCCTTTGCTTGGGTCTTTGGCAAAGTTGTGGCTAGTTAGTTAGCTTTCTTCTTAGGAAGAACTTGCTTTGCCTGACTGTAAGGGTCTTTGCTAGCTCTCCAACTCTGAATGGAAAACGCACTGGCCGGGGCTCTTGCTTGCAGGATTCGGCCGATCCATCAGTAGTAGTTAGGACTCACGATACGATCGACCTACTAGAAGACATCGATCACTTGCTCTGAAATGCTGCAGGGTACCATGCGTGATGCGTCGACACGTCGATCCATCGATGACGAGATGTCTACTGAACACACAACAACATGTATATATGTATGGAGTGTACGCACACTAAAACCCTACACGACTGTTCAGTGTTCACACGCGCAAAGCGCTTGCATGCTCTTTCTGAACAAGTTCTCGTTCTGCACGCATCCAGATGATGTGCCATATTGGAACACCTGCCAATGCAATTCATTCGTGGGGACATAAACAGTGGAAATCTTTTTTTTTTTCGATGTATGATTAAACTCTCGAATGTGGGGTTTTATAAACCGATAACGACGACTATTCAAAGACAGATTGATTTAAAGCAAAATCCAAACCCTCACGATGACGGCAGCAGCTGAATATAAGGTCTAAGGGTCGTCGCTCCCCCTAGACACGCCCCCCTAACGGGCTCAAAGACGATACACGGCCCAACGGACCAAAAACGGTGGCGCAACACCTGACAGATTCTGGACGCTGACTTGTTTCGACGATTTCTGTTGACTCGGTGGAATTTGGGCCTTAAACCAAAGCCATTGGTTAGCTTATAAAATTATCTTTTCATCCATATGTGGATCATCGAAAAAGGAGTTCGAATACGTCCTGGGCGTCCGTTTTATTGCAGACTGGTCCTAAACGCCGAGGCAGACTCGAACTCGAGTTGGACTGGGCCTCCGGCTTGACTTGGACGCCATGGTGATGATCAAGTGTTTGGACTTGAAAAGAAGTAAGAGAAAAACAAAAAGGCTCAAAGCAAAGGTATAAATGGTAGGAGCCATTTCGTTTCGGTGATTAAGACACTTAGCGAGTGTGATCACATTTAAGTTCGATAGCCGTACTATTAAGAGGGATGAAACTTGTATTAAAATACGGTTATCAAAGTGCCACTAGATGCTCTAACTCATTGCATATGTATTTAGAATCTAGTGGAGTGCTAACACCCTTAAAAATATTTGTGAAAATATGCTAACACACATGCACAAAGGTGATACACATTATGTTTAGCACTTGGGAGTAAGGGTTCAAAACTTCACCGGCGCCCTGTATAGAAAACATAGGGTTTCATAGAGTGCACCGTACACTAGTCACACAGTGACCAGACTCTGACCCTGTGTCCGGTCAGTAGCAGCTGTGAGTGCGCGGTCTCGGTCTCATGACCGGATGCTGGCGCAAAGAGTGACCGGACGCTCAGGGCCTGCGTCCGGTTAGTGCTGACGAACGCTGACGTGTTAGTGTGAGGAACAGCTGTGACATGTGGCTGTTGGAGAATGATCGGACTCAGGTGCTGCGTCCTGTCGTACAGGAGCGGACGCGTCCGGTCGCGACTGGAACCTTACTGGAAGTAACCGGACGCTGGGGTCCTATGTTCGGTCCTACACCATAGAGCGTCGGGTCACAACTTAAGTGTAATGATAACCGTTGAGATCGGACGATCAACATTTGAAGCAGGGGACACGTGGCAAAAAATCTGAGGACCGGACGCTAGGGTCCTACGTCCGGTCAAACCGACCGGTGCGTCCGGTCGCCTCAATTTTCAGTGGACTGATGAGCCAACGACTCTATTTTCTGGGGACTTCTATTTAAGCCCCATGGCCGGCTCAAGCTCACTCTCTTGGCCATTTGCATTCATATAGCAACCTTGTGAGCTTAGCCAAAGCCCTTCCACTCATCTCCATCATTGATTCATCATCTTTGTGAGATTGGGAGTGAATCCAAGTGCATTGCTTGAGTGTTTGCATCTAGAGGCACTTGGTGTTCATGTTTCGCTGCGCGATTCTCTTATTACTCTTGGTGGTTGCTGCCACCTAGATGACGTGGAGCAGCGAGGATCGTCGAGTGGAGGTTGGTGATCGTCTCCGGCTTCGATCGTGGTAATTGTGAGGGGTTCTGACCTTTTCCCGGCGGAGAGCCAAAATGTACTGTAGTAAATTGCTCGTGGCTTGTATGATCCTCATCTTGTATTGGTTGTGCGGCACCCTATTGAGGGTTTGGCATGTGATGCCAATTAGCACGTGAACCTCCAAATGAGTGAATCACCATAACGTGGACTATTTTGCCGACAAGCAAGTGAACCTCGGTAAAAAATTATTGTGTCATCATTCGATTCCGAGGTGATCAGTCTTTATTAGTATTCATTCTTGTGATTGATTGGTTCATTCCTCGACTCGGCGGTACAACCATCTTGCTCACTCTCTCTTTACAATACCGTAAACTAGTTGTCAAGCTCTTTAGTGTACCTAGTCGTGAGAGCTTGTTAGTTTGGTTAGTGTGGCTCTTTAGTTAACTTTTGAGAGCACATTAACTTAGTGTAGTGACATAGCCATTGTGTGGATAGAGACTATATAAACTAGAATTATGGTCGGTGGCTTGCATTTTTAGTAGGCTAGCGCAACACTCACTTAGCCTCATATTTGTCTAACGGGGTTGCTAAGTGTTGTTGTAGAAATTTTTAATATGCTATTCACCATCCTCTAGCTATTAGGACCTTTCAGCGTCCCGCGCGATCAGCCGTGCCGCCGTGCTTGGCTGGTCGAGCCACCTAGGCTTGGCCAAGGGCGGCCATAGTGAGCCACTGGCCCCGTGCCCTGCTGCTCTGCCTCACGCTGCCGTCTTGGGTGCCGACGCGGCCGCACTGTGCTGCCGTCGCGTTCGCACTACCATCACTACTCGCATCACGATGCTGCCGCTGTCGTCGCATCATTGTCGTGTCCGCGCTGATCCGCTGCACCTCTGCGCTGTTGTCGGTCCTGTGCATGTCGCCTCTGCCTCACGCACATGGGCGAGCCGCCGTTGCCATGCCATTTATGGCACTGCGGCACGTAGGCCATGCCGGTCAGATGCGCGCACACGTGGTCCATAGCGTCGGCGCGTGGGCCTTCCGTTCTCGCCGCTCACGTCCTGCCAAGGCAAGGATGAGCTGAGCCCACCTGCCGCGCCATCTCTCTCTTTCCCTCTTCTCCCTCTATTTTTCGCCGCCGTCGCGTCGCGTCACAGTGAAGCTAGAGAGCGAGCTCCTCTCATCAATTCCTCGTGCTCGCATCTCCGCCTTCACGTCCCCTCTCTAGCCGACCCCACCCCGCCTTGACTCACGTCATGCCGAGCTCCAATTTTGGAGCTTTACCCTCCACCGTGTCGTTAAGGCCCATCACTGTCCGCGCCGTGGTTAGCCTCCACCACTTCACCTCTCATCAATTCCTCTACACCACTAGCTCGCTTGGCTCCCTCTTCGTCGTGTGCATGCTAGTCACAGCTCTAGTGTCGCCTCCTCGCCGCTGCCGTGGCCGTGCCTTTGTGGTCCGCCGTTTACCTCGCAGCGCGCACGTGGCCAGCCTCGCACAAGTTGTCTTCGGCCGAGGCGGCTTCTTGGTAAGGTCACTGGTGAGTTGTCATTGCTCACCCGTTACCCCTACCGCCTTGTTGTTGCTGCGACTCACCTGAACGTCGTCGCTATTGCCACATGGTGATCGACATCGTGGAGAGGTCCTTCTATGGCGTCCCGGCTCGTGCAACCGCCGCCCATCGTCTCGCGTCGAACCCTAGGTGAGCGTAGGCCTTGTAGATAGGTCAGCATGGGTCCCGTGTGGCCGGCGCAAGCGTCAGTGCCACCGCTCGCCATGATGGTGCGCGCGGGGGAGGCCGAGGACCTTGCCGTTGTAAAGAGGAGGAAGTTCCGAGGGTTTTGTTGCAAAGTCGCTGTCTATAGAAATAGTAACATGGACTGCAGGTTGTTTTGCTCATAGTACAGGGGCATTTTTGCTAATGTGCCAGCGCGTGCGGGACTTCCTCGCCGTGGGTCGCCTCCGCGTGTGGGCCGCGCCTCGGCTGCGGGCCGCCGCACGCTCGCGCGCGCGCGTTGCGCCGCGTATACCGCGTTGGGCCTAATTGAGTTTATCTTTTTCATGGAGAATAGAAATAGCTTTTCATTTTAATTCTGAGTTAAACTTTGATAAATCATATAAAATCATGTAGGTATCCAAAAATTGTGAAACCAATTTTGTTAAGTTCCTAAAATTGTGCTCTATCTGTTAGTGTATTTAGTTCATATATATACTTATCGATGCCAGGAGCTATTAAATCATTTGAGAGTGATTAATATTATTAGGTTCAATATTGTAGGAATTTTTGTGGCAAAATGATGAGAGCTTTAGCTTTAAAAAATTTACAGTAGCTTCATGGTATTATTATGTGCTCACTGTAATTTTTATAGTTTTAGAATAGACTTAACATAAGGGTAGTTAAATGCTCTTTGTTTTAAATATCTATTAAATCATTAGTAGAAATAGAGATATATCCTTCATTTGTAAAGGTAGGTGTTTGTTAGTTGAACCCAACACTTTACTTGATGAAGATGATAGTTAGCTTAGTATCTTAGTCATTAGAGCTAGCTTAGTAGTTTACCATGTGTATTCTTATTTTAAGAGTTGCTGTTGCCAAAATGCTAAGTGTTGCATCATCATCGCATACATGTAGAGAACAAGTTGGCGGAGATCGTGACCATCGGAGATCACGAGTTTGAGGAGGTGATCGAGGAGTATGAGGAGGAGATCCTCGTGTAGGAGGAGGTTCCGGAGCCGCCACTGACTGACTGAGCTGACACCCCGCCTGCCCAAGGCAAGCCCCGATGCATAACCCTTATTTTGAATAATCACTAGATATATATATGTGATGTGCATTTACGTTATAGGTTTATTGTTGAAACTACATGCATAGATATACCTACCTATGAGTTCTACTAGCTTAGGCCGCATAGCTGCTATGCTTTGTTTTTTTGGTAGCGTGAGTAACCTGTCGTTACTCGCAATAGGTGATTATTAATATTACTCTCATGATAAAATGGTGAAAGGAAATAGAGACCGGGTAGAGATATGGTACGAGTATTGGTGGGTGTAAGAGGTTGTGTCCCGCGGCCAACGGGACATAGCTTGGTTACACTGTTTTCCCTGTCGTGTCGGTTAAGGACCGTCCGTTGCATTGGATTCTAGTCAGGTCACAGACTTATTATCCTGAGTACATACTTGCTTATGGAAGCGGGAAGGCTCGTTGCCCTCTTATCGTGGGTTTTGGCTCTTTTCGGACCGACTGATTGGAGGCGGGGATGGTGGAGGTCTAAGCACCACACTGAGTCTGGGACTCAGGTGTGGGGGCTTGGAGTCCAAGTTTGGACGGGGACCTGGACCCCTTAATAGGAGAGTGGTGGGTTGGTCCTGCTTGTGCCTGGGGTACAAGCGGGGCATGTGTTTCGGGGTACCCATCTGGGCTACATTGATTTGTGAATCATCGTGTAATACGGTACGACTTGTCTACGATCTAGCACCGTAGTAAGAACTGGAAGATGAAAGATGGTGAAATGGATCTGATTGCTCAACTCTTGCTTGAAAAGAACAGGTGCTTACATAGAATAGTTAGCTAATAAACTAATCATGACTGCTAATAAAACATACATAAGGATTCACTACTAGTAATGTTTTTTACAAAAAGAAAACCCAGCAAACCATAAAGCCTATCATATCCTTTAGAGTCGGGAAAGTATTCCCACTAGTCGGGTAAGTCTTGCGAGTACATTGTGTACTCAGGGTTTATTTATCTCTGTTGCAGGTGCAGCTTGAGGAATGCCTGTTGTGTGGATGATTTTTCTGGTGGACACAGATGGATCCTTGTATCTTATCGTTAGATATTTAATTTAATTCCGCTGTTAAATTCCACACTCTGAACTTGGTATGGTGATAATGTATTTCTAAGAACTCTTGTAGTATAAAATGAACTAAGTATTGTAAACTCGTTCTTATTATTGATCCTGGAGGAAAACATGGATTATTTGAGTTCTCCCTTAGGGTGTGCTCGACGAAACCGTCTGATGTAGCCAGCTTTCGGGGTACTTAGTGTCTGGTGGAAGACGGACGCCTCTGGAAGCATGTTATTTCGGACGGTTCTACCACAAAATGTTTATTTTCAACACAAGTATTTGGTTGCAGAACAAAAGCATCATGCTCATTCACTAGTTGTGGCATATATATAATAAAAGCATTGTCACACAACTCTTCTTTATCACTAGCACTATTAGAACAATTATTTTGTGACAAAGGCAATTCAGATTTAGTGTCCACTAAATGTTACTCTATTATAGCATGAGTGATGGATAAATTCAGCACATCATCACTAATTTCAACAATATCAGATTTTATAGCAAGTATAAAAGAACCTTTCAATTCGGATACTTGCTTATTTTCATATTTAACATCTAATTTTTTCTTTCTATTAACGGCTTTATCTCCATTAGTTTGTACAATTTCAGCATGGTTTAAAGTTTTACCAGACTCCAAAGTGTGTGTGGAAGGTGGTGGTGGTGAAGATGCTGTTGCAGGGGCGAAAGCAGCCACTCTTCTTCTTATTGCAGTCTCAACCTTCGCAAATGTTTGTTCCACCCTTACTAAAATCTAGTTGAGGTTGTCGTCAATGTTGATCTGGTTCCTTTGCTGACATCCCTGCAATTCATTTTCTGCTAGCATAGCAAGCTGGAACAAACGGTTGACAGTGGTTCAAGATAAACAACGATTTGGTCAGAGAGCGACACACTGATCCGGCTTCAGATCACAAAGAACCGAACCCTGTAACCTTAGCTCCACGTCTCCTCTGGTTATCAACCGTGTCACAAACCGGTTGACCTTGCTAAGAAGGCTAATCCCGATAACGGTGACTGTTCAAAGACAGATTGATCTAAAACAAAATCCATAAACAGTGGAAATTTGACGTTTACAGACAAGGTTAACATGTGCCCTGTCGCAGAAAGCAATGAAGGTAGCTAGCGAGACTTTTATCTATTTTCCTTTCTGAAAAGGTGATTTGCCATGGCAGTGATGATAAGTACAGACTAATGGCGATCCACCATCACCAAGAAAATAAAAGGCAGTAAACGATTGACCGGTCGAGAGCTGAGCTGGTCGTCTATCTTCTCTTTGAGTCTTGAATGGTTAGCAAGAAAGTAGTCTCACATGAAGCCCTTGTAGCTCCCAATTAGGAAACTAGATGGTAGCACCGCACCAATGCAAGCTACCAATTTCTTTAATTTGTGCAACAAATTAATAAGCAACATTTAGTAGCTCTCATTCAGTTGTTGCAGTACAGATCAATCATAGTGTAAATATATCGTCGTCCATGCCGGTGATAAACGAGGGAATCTCTCGAAATAGTTATTTTTGTAGTAGCCTAATGCGTCACTAACAAATTGATATGTGGAAAAATCACTTCAAGCTCGGAATGAACAGTAAGCTGTGTTCATCTCATCAGTATAGTGAATTGTGATACTGTATAAGCCGTTTGTGAAACGATTTTCACTGTTGGCATACTTCCTTTGTCCTCTAGTTTTAACCAAATTTATTAAAAATACACGAACATCTATAACACTAAATTCTTCGAAAAATATGGCTTGACAGTACATTGGGTAAAATATTTGTCAAAAATTGAGAAGTTTAACTCAGAATAAAGATAGGTAAACTATAATTTGTAACGAAGGCAGCAGTACATAACTACATATTAAACTAATAATAACCTATATATATATATATATATATATATATATATATATATATATATATATATATATATGTATGTATAAGCCGTTTGTGAAACGATTTTCACTGTTGGCATACTTCCTTTGTCCTCTAGTTTTAACCAAATTTATTAAAAATACACGAACATCTATAACACTAAATTCTTCGAAAAATATGGCTTGACAGTACATTGGGTAAAATATTTGTCAAAAATTGAGAAGTTTAACTCAGAATAAAGATAGGTAAACTATAATTTGTAACGAAGGCAGCAGTACATAACTACATATTAAACTAATAATAACCTATATATATATATATATATATATATATATATATATATATATATATATATATATATATATGTGTGTGTGTGTGTGTGTGTGTGTGTGTGTGTGTGCGCATGCATTAAAGCAGCAGATAACTGCCCCTAATGACTAGCACTGAAAGAAGCAAAGCTAGCTTAATCAATGCACATTGGAGTGCATGTATATAGCTAATAAGCTTGGTAGCTATAGGTGCTTAGACTATATACATGAGGATGGCGACAAAGGCGTGGGCTAGTCCCCAGCTGGAGTGGACAATCACAATCCTAGCTTAATCCTAATGCATGTGACTGACACAAACACAGGGAAGTCTCAAGAGTCCTGGCCTTACCTGCCAAAGTCATCTCTCATCGTTCCGAAGCTAGCAAGAGTCCAAAATCGCAGCCGCTGATTGGTCGTCGACAGACTTGTTTGGCAGCAGGTCCGGCGGCCCTGGTGTTGAGTCGCTTGTTATCATGGTCATCTAGCTGAGATCACATCTACAGTACCATCAAGCATAGAAAGCTACAACCTCCGTCGCCAAAAGAGTATAATTATAGTACAGTGTCACGTTTTAATATCTTAAGTTTGATTAATTATAGATAAAAAAGTATCCATGTTTATGATACCAAATAAATACCATCAGCTTAATTATAAAATATATTTTTATAATAAATTAATTTAAAGACATAACTATGAATATTATTTATAAAAAATTTGGTCAAACGTGAATCACTTTTGCAATCTATAGTTGTATTCTTTTCAGGAGGTAGTACTGCTTCAGCTGATGACAGTGCAGGAAAAGTCAGTCAATTAAGGGTGGCGCTTCGCCTTCATTGGCTTGGAAACTGTAACGTAAGCAGGCATCAGATCGCTGAGCTAGCTCTTTCTCTTTGCAGGCAGTTTCCAGGCACGGCACCGGCCGTGTGGTGGCAGTATCACAGGCTCAGGCAAACATCTTGTCATGCGCTGCCAAGTGCCAAGCCTCACCGCCCTTGGTGGCTCAGGAGAAATCTCAGGGAGCACATCGTGTTGGAGCCAGATGAGGCAATCGGACGAGCGCGTGAAAGTAGTGGTGGGACACGCACTGATGAAGTGATGGATGAGCTTGCCGTGCCTGGCTCTCCTCTGCTAACTTCAGCTACTAGCTTGCATCACGGTGTCTAGCTATGTACATCCATGTATGGGTAGTGTGGAGGTGTCACTCCCTGGGACATGCTAAAAAATTTGACTAATCATCCTTGCTGCTGGCCGCCCTCTGATCCCTTTATCGTAGTGTACTATCACTTCTATCTACCCTACCTTCAAGGGATCAGTCGGACATGATTAAGAGGTGGATTCAGGGTCTATAGATTTAACAAAGTCAGGTTTAGGGGGCGTTACATTTATCTTATTAGTTGTTGTAATTTTTTATCCATGTGTTAAGTTTGAAGTCTACTCGAGCCTAAGCATCTACGTAAAACTTTGTTGATCTCCTAGGGCGGCGCTAAGGCGAGTTGTAACGCACAAATTTTTTGCGTGATCGAGGAAAAAAAAGTCTACTAGAGCCTGCTTTAACTTTTATCATTTTTTCCTTTGTATTTTATCAGATAATATATTATAGGTCATAAAGTACACTCGTAGTTACTACAATGGCATAAACACAGTCATTGTAGCCTATACCATAGAACTCAAGATGCTAAATTTATTTTCTCCATCGAAGCATTATATATGTAGCAGTATTGTTATATAATAAGACAGTGCTTAGAATTAAATTACTAGCATATGTCGCAATGTTTCGGTCAAAATGTTTAACTTTATATAAAATAACAACTTAACAAAATTTGTTGCCCGGAGTATTAATATAATTTTAAGTGAATTGTTAGTGCAATTAGTATGTGATTTGTAAGCAAATATTTTTCAACGATTGATACACTGTAATCACTAGTATAGACTAATGTATGTTTACTTGATCTACATTATGGCACACATCATCTTTATGGTTTACATTGTTGATTTATTGGTACCTAGGCATGGATTTGAGGGATCTATTGCTTTATGTTTTACGGCAGATTAGGTAATTTAGATTCAAATTAAATGATTACTTTATTTATGTTTCTTAATGCCAGGTTTGGGTACTTCAAAAAATTGATGGCTACTTTGTATTATCTTTTACACAATGGCTAAGGTGGGTGGTTTACATGCAACTTAGGTGGTATTTTAAATTACCTTTCATAATTGAAGAGACGGCTAATTCAAATGACTTAGATGCATAATTTTTCAAAAACATGATAGACCCAATGGATATTATTGACGATGATGATTATAGTCTGCCAAATTAAAGGCTAATATTTCTGATTTCTTGTTTAGAAGTTTTAGAAAAAAAATTAGCGTGTCTCATTATTGATCAACATGGAGACTCCCGTTAGAGACCTCTTTAAGATTAACAAATTCTTCTTCTAGGTTGGTATTATAACACTATATACGTCTAAAGAACTAACACCAATAACCAAATATCCTAGTTTTGCCCCTGCCTCGAGCATCAAGAGATACTCCCTCAATTCCAAATTCTATTATAAGATGTTTGGCTTTTTTGTATCTTTTACTATGTGTATTTAGACGTAGTGTATATTTTTTTTTGATTGACATAGTATATATCCAAGTACATGACAAAAGCTATAAAAGACCTCTTATAATTTGGAATGGAGGGAGTGCTATCAACTGACTTCTTTGTATCCTTACCAAGCGTATTGACACGTCACAACCAAATGATGATCATGAATTGTTACGGCTAATTAAGCTGTCACTGTTTCTTTGTACATAAGTTCTCATCTTGCACATTGCATGGTCAGCAGAGATCACTCACGCAGCTTTATTTGGGAGGATATTATAGGGTTATTTGGTTCCACGCTGGTTGGTGTTTGGTTTGCTATGTCAATTTTTTTCATAGTTGTGGCGGCCATTTTCTTCGCCTTTCTTCGGTGACGCCACAACTGGCGTGGGAGGCGTTGTCCGGGGAGCAAACAGCCCATATGTTACCGGTGTCCGCTTGTCAAACATCTGGTATATATAGACACCGAGACTTGACGTGGAAGTGAATGGAATTAATTATGATGACGACAATAAACGAGCAAACGATTCACCATCTCTTGACACTTGAAACAGTGACAATGTACGTCTAGAAAAGTCAAAGCTAGCTAGCTATTGATCAATGCACATACGCTAAGGTGGATCTGCATGGCGACAAATAATAATAGCGTGTGTTAGCGGGCCACGTAAAGCTGCTTGCCTGCTCTAATCTCGCTCTCCTGATTGTGATTGTATTGTCATTGTTGAACAATCACAATCGTAGCTAATCCTAGCTCGGCATGCATGTGACTAACGCAAACTAAACACAAAAGAAGTGCAACCCGACTTCAGAGCCGCAAGAGTCCAACCCGATCAACCCGCAACCGTGTTTTTTTTCGTCGTCGTAATCAATTGCTTGCATTTTATCCTGCGGTTAATTATTTATATATTGTTTTTATAGTCAAAGTTTTGTTAAAAATAATAAAGTATATACAAGATATGTTAATATTTATAATACGTGATAAGTACTACATTATTAATTTAATTTAATAGTAGAATACATTTTCATAATAAACATACTAGTAGAGATATTTTTTTTGAGAAACTAGAGATATAAATGTTGATAATACTTTCTGTAAAATCTATAATTTTAGAGCGTGTTTGAGATTGCTTACGATCAAATTTTAGGTAAAATAATCAAGAATTTCACCCGAACGCTTGTTATGTTTTTAGATTGTCTAGAGTCAAGAATCGAACTTTCACTGCCCCTCGTGTTTTCTATACCATGGCCTCCTCCTCGTGTTTCTTATGCCACAAGGTGTTTTTATCTCATTAATATGATGAGTGAATTTTGTCAAATTTTGGTTATTTGGGACCGAATCCTAGAACCTTGCAAAAGACACGAGTCTGTTGAGCTAGAGGCTACTTTTGTGAACGTTTTTCCTTGTTCCCCTTTTTCATGGCTACTAGGGACGAAAAACAACCAGGGGACGGCCAAAAAACTAAAAGAACAAAAAAAGAGTAAAAATTTACATTATCACGCCCAGTGGGACTCGAACCCACAATCGCCTGATTAGAAGTCAGACGCCTTATCCATTAGGCCATGGGCGCCGTTGCTGATGGAAAAGATCTTTAATAGCTACTTAGAATGAAATCAGCCTTCTTGAATGATAGGCACCATGTTATAAAACTCTGTTTCCAGCGTGGGCAAACAGCTCATAACCCTCACGAACAAAGGCAACACAAATGGATGCATACCAACTGCTCATGATTAGCATTCGGTAAGTAAAAGGATCACGATCCTTGACTCCTTGCTCAAAGACAATGTTAACTGATCACACCAACCCATTACAAACTTCTTTTCCACAAGCAAGAAATGACACCCTATTAATCACAGATTGTTACATTGCCCATCAACAGACTCTGGGTAATCTACTAATCTGGCTGCCCTCCTGCCTCCCCCATTTCCGCCACTTGATGTTATCAGGATTCATGTCATGGATACAGATATTGGCAAGAGCCCTTTTCTGCACTGCCCATGCGGCTCTGCCTCCAGCATTTATGCTGGTGATCACAAACCTGATGATTAAAGTACCAAAACTTCCCCAGCCGAAGGAACATAAACATAACATACCGGTAAAACTTCCCCATGCAGAATTGTTCAATTCAGGTATCTCTGGTCTGTTTTGGTTACTTGTCAATTGCAGTATAGCTTCAAGAACACATAGATCATGACTAGTATATGTCGATCAGGATGTTATGTCGGCTACTATATATCTGTAATTGTGTATACTGTTCTGCACTCCCATCAGCTATGCTCTATGTAAGGAGGACCCCTAGCAAAACTTAACAAACAACAAAACTGATCGGTGGAGTTGGAACCAAAATGATGGAACTCCATGATGAATGTTCTCACCGACAGGCAGGCACTTGATCCTATCTTTCCCAAGTCGAAGAGTCCACCCCAACTCCAACCTTACCGGCTTAGCCTGTTGCTCATCATGGCAGGAAGACAAACAAAAGGCACATGTTCCCAGACTCAAGAGTGCTTGAACATAGTCAGGAATCAAGATACCTGGCCAATGTCGCTCAAGAAAGAGAGCCTTCTTTTAGCAACCTTTGATCTATAACACCAGGCTTCAAATGCCTCCGTCAAGTCAGGATATCTAACATGTTTCGACTGAAGCCACCCTGATAAAATCTCAGCTTGACTATTTGACGGCAGTGTCAGCAAAATCGAAACAATTGCAGACTCCAGGCCCTGCCAGACCTCATTGTCCAGGTTTTCCTTTGGTGTCTCAGCTTCGCCATCATCATCATCCGGATAGGCCTGATCAACCAAAGATTTTGTCATCCTTGCAAATCGAATCCATAAATTCACCATATGACGGCGCTTCTCAGCTGGAAGGACGACATTGCCAAACGCAACAGCCTCCAGGACTTTTGCAGACACCTCTACCACCTTCAGCCTGGTCTTCAGACAGTCATACCCAGTGCATATTGCGTCAACAGTTTCTACCACATCAGAGGACACTCCAACCCAGTAGACAACAATGCACTTCATCATCTCGAGCTTGCTCAAGACCTGACAGACCCAAGAGATATCACAAACGAAAGATTGTAACTGCTGCTGAAGCTCGCGGTGCTCACCATCAAGAGGCGCCTCCTTTTGTTTCGTCAGGAGAGAACTCATGAAATCACTGAACTGACTTAGTAAACCTGTGGCACAATCCTTCACTTGAGACTTCACAGTGTCGTTGTCAAGGGCTACCAATGGGGCGTCGTCATCTTCGGTGAGCATGTACTCCAGCTGCTCCTGAGCTGCAGACTTGAGCTCCCGCGCAGGCCCAGCCGCCGACGAGAGCGTCGCGTGCCGGAACGCCGAAAGGAATATGCTCGTCACCGGAGCCGGATCGATTGGCCGGAGACGAGCAAGGATGCACTCGTACTGCGGGCCGAGGCCGGGGACGGTCCTCAGAATCTCCTCCTCGTCGGCCTCGTCCCAGGGGGCGGACTCGATGTAGTCCGCGCAGGCGGCGGCGATCTGCCCGCATCCAAGGTGCACGGCGGCCTGGAGCACACCCAGCGCGCCGCGGACGCCGAAATGGGAGCAGGGCTCGGTGGCGTATAGGAACCGGAGCGCGGTGACATGGGAGCTCAGGTCCAGCTCCTGGCAGTAGACCTCGACGCAGTAGCGCGAGCCGAGGATCTGGCACGTCGGCCAGGCGTCGGAGAGGCGGTCGGCGAAGTAGGTGCTGCCGGCGACGAGCACCGCGGAGTGGCAGTAGAGCCACTCGTCGCGGCCCTCCGGCGTCCGTAGCCGCACTACCACGTCGCTGGTTGCTTGGTCGCCGATCTTGGGCCGCCCCGCCCTCATGCCACTGCTAGTGCTAGATTGGGGAGTGAAACGACTATCAGCAACAGCGTAGCTCATCAATCGGACGGAACATAACTTTGTCAAGAGAGACGCAAAAGAATTAGGAATCGAAGGAAGATGAGACGAATTCGTAGCGGATTCTAAGCTTATTTCCAATCTCACTTACCGCCGCGGTAAGGCAAGCTAGGAACACGCCGACGGAGAGGCGGCTCGCGGGCTCGCGGCGGATAGGGAAGGCCGGGAGGCGAGCAGGACGGAGGCCAGAGACCAGAGAAGCGAAGGCAAATATCACACGAGTTTTAGGATCACGAATCTCGATGCACATTGGACGGTGCCTGAGCTAAACCTATTGTCACTCATTTGTAGTGCTGTCACTGCTGTACTCTACTGGTGTTTAACAAGTCACTTTGGCATCTCTGAAACAACATATGACGCTTCAAAACACTCAAGTTTATGCACTGACAAAGGTTAAGCCTATACAGGGTAGATTCTGAACTTCAGGATTACATGGTACATCTTTTCTATCACAATTCACAACACCTAAAATTGCTGTGCAGAAAAATTACAGTAGTATACTACGATCGTAATTGTACAACATGCATTTCCAGCTCCAGAGCATAAGGTTCAATCAAAATGGTCTGCGGAGAAATCAGGCTCATCAGGCTTCTGCAACCTGCAAATAGCAATGTCCTCGGTGCGGAACCTTCTGGAAGCAGAGGCAAGCTTATGCATATGGGCAATGGCACCTTCAGCAATCGTCCTTGTGCCGCCGCTTGAGGTGCCCTCCTGTCTGGGTATATCACCAGTTGGGTGATCCTCTGACCACCATGAGTATGACTCCCATCGGCTGAGGCTCTCAGCCAGCTTCCTTCTCTGGTGCTGCCGCCATGCAGCTTGGATGAAGCAGGCAGCCCAGGTCCTCCAGTGATGGGAGTAGAACCGGAATGTGTGCTGGAGCTTCTTGCTGTGAAGCCTTCTGAACTGGTTTGCGACAAACTTCAGGTCTTCAGCTCGCAGAGCGAAGGCTTCCACCTCTGTGAGGCTCCGTACAGTCCTTGTTGAAAGTGGGAAGTGGACATTGGTCTTTGGAAGTAGGGCCCAAGTGAGCAGCTCTTCACCTGCGAAATCACCAGGGCGCAGGATGATAGAGTTGAAGAAGTTGCTACGGCCACCATTTGTTGTTGAGCTCTCTAGTTTCCCACGTATGATAAAAAGCATCTCATTCACAGGATCACCCTCGCGGGAGATGTATGTATTTTCAGGACACAGGAAAGACACCAGCCGCTCACAGATGGCATCAAGAAGTTGGTCATCCATCTCAGAGAAAAAGGGTACCTGCATTGCAGAATGGAATGAAAAGCTGCCAGAGAATGTGTATGAAGTTTCAACTAGCAGTAGAAGCAATGGTAAAAAGCAACAGAGCGTCAACTTGTTTATTTCCATCCAAATACAGTAAA
This sequence comes from Miscanthus lutarioriparius, assembly GCA_904845875.1. Lineage (NCBI taxonomy): Eukaryota > Viridiplantae > Streptophyta > Magnoliopsida > Poales > Poaceae > Miscanthus > Miscanthus lutarioriparius. The sequence continues at coordinate 25,731,433 of CAJGYO010000003.1, forward strand.
TAATCCATCAAGAAACTTTCAAAAACTAAAAACTCTACTAATTCAACTGTGAGATGGGAGTATAACCACAACTTACACGTCTAACAAGGTCCAAACAAAGATGACGCTGCACATCCCGACGTATGTCAGCAGGCAAAGCTTGCAAGATGGACTCTTCTTCTACTCCTCTTGTAGCAAGCCATTTAACTTGAACAAACCGCCGGACACGTTCTTGAAGATGAGATGGGAGTTGATGGTGTCTCATCCACTCATCCATGTCCCTTTGCCTCAGCCTCCACTCTTCAAGCCTTTTACTGATAGACTGCAGGTATGTCTAAAAGAAGAATAAGAAGTGATCTCTGAATCAGACTTCAAGTGGGTAACCAGTGCGGAAAATGGCTTACTGAACACAGAAACAGTAATATCCTTATTTTTATCAGAAATCTCAAACCATGAAACGGAAGTTCATACTTCATATACTTGATGCATCAGTTAAGAAAAAAAGACAGAAAGTTACAATAGCCTAACACATAATGCACAATAGAACTGATAACAAGGTAATTTTGCCAAACTAGATCAGCTTTAAAATTGCTTCCAAATTTATCACATAATGCAATTACTAATGCTGTGTTAATCCTAGGATTGACTTGGTAATACGAGCATAAAAAGTATGAACTATCAACCCCAAAACTTCCTATTGTAGTTCAGAAGTGAGAATTTATGGCACTACCTGCATCTTGCCAATCAACTGAGCAAAGAGTATGAGACTGATAGCGCCAATTGCTATAGCAAATAAGTTCTCTGTGATAAATGCACTTGTCACGAGAGGATTCCCGCTTGAACTGAAAAGGTGTCAACAGACACAAAACAACATTAACATCAGTAATTGTATTAGACATACAAAAGAACCCAAAGTAACAGAGTATAGCGGTGGATCACAACCTAAGCTGCAGCAAACCCCACCATAGACAAAAGAAGTACTTCTCAAGGAATGGAGATGAGACAGCGCCTTTACTCAGTGCACTAGAAAACATCCCATACTTAAATGATAAATTAGGATTATTGGCATCACAGTTGACAAATATACTTGTGTTATTTGCCCACACAGAATAATCATTAGAACCATTATTCTCACAACTTATAAATCTCAAGTTGCAATGTTTATCATTGTACTCAGCAACGCACTGCTGATCCCAGCATGTAATCTGCCGTTCAATGGAGAGAAGATAATATATTGCACCAGTAATCTGCAGCAATGCACACAGGTCATATCATAAGTAACATAATTTTAGTATCGCGCAAACAAAAGTGTAACCACAAGATCCAAGATGATAGTGATAGAATTGTTTCTCACAATTGAGCTCACATGCATGTCTACTTGAAACAGTTTTGTTTCTTTGTGCAGAACGCAAGACTGAATTCTAATGCATTCCAGGATAATGGGTATATTTGTTGAATCGGGAAAAAAGAAGGACCAGAAAACTGATATTTAGTTCCATATGAAGACAAGACAAGTCTCCATTTTCAATAGCAAATAAAACCATGTGTATCCCTTAGAACAAACATAAGCTGAAATAAATCTTAATTCAAATTAACATCCCCAGGAATTTCATAAATAAAATTGAAAGTGGATAACCATACATGGCTTGCAAGCATGTAGAGCAGAAGATTGTATGCTGCTCCCCCCCAAGCTGACTTTGCAACTACTCCAACAGCTTTGATAATCTGATTGCTTAAAGGGATGATGAGATACATTCTTATGACATACTGAATCACAATTACAAGAGCAAATGTAGTGTTTCGGATGTTATAATCTGAGCTTTTTATCGCAGGCATAATTAACCATACAGTAACCTGCAAAACAAAGTCACCCCAGAAAGATTAAGTCTTAACTACAGAAGTTTTGCACTAACAAACCAAGTCATCATATTCAGTATTTGTGATAATCATCGCTCAAAAATTTCAGCTACACAGGCAATGTTAATCTACAAGCATTCAGCTAAGCTAGCAGGTTACAACTATAACAACAACACCAAACCCTTTTAGTCCCAACCAAGTTGGGGTAGGCTAGAGTTGAAGCCCAACATGAGCCACAAATGAAAAGGGAAAAATCAAGAGAACAGGATATAAAGACATATATAATGCATCAATAATAGTGCTAGTATTAGCTGATTACAATAAATTTCATTGAATGCTTTCTTATGATCTAAAGTGGATGTCAATTAGATTCAGATGATATATGGCATGAATACATCTGAGTAGAAAGGTAGTTGGGTCCACCTTACTGAAGTCACAATGTGGTTGTCGCAATTGTATGTTTACTAACGACAATTTTCTAGGATAGGAAATAGCAACATCACCAGGAAGGGTCAGATCACTTACTTTGATGACCTTATATTAAGGGAAATAATGACATGGGCTCAACCCAAAGGCATACAACGAGAATCTTACCGCCACATAGACGCTAATCGCCTAATCAATCAATTTAGTGCAAAATAATATGCATATGGCATTGCTATTGAACATATACCGCAGGTAATTGTAGTACCACTAGAAATGGTAAAATAAGAAAATGCAATATAAAAAATTTAAATTATGCAACAAGGGCTGCAGCCACTAATCTTCGCGAGGTCTTTACCTGTGGAAGTGGCACAGCTGCAAGTATGTCTACAAAGAAATCAGTTCTTATATATCTTCGTTGAATCTTCTTAATATCCACAACAAGCTCTCCCTTTCCGAGGACTCTGGACTTTGGATCCACATATGCAGTATGAAACTTGATTGCTATGTTCAACATGTAAAATAAGTCAGCAAGTGATCGTAGGACAGTGATTCTTATGCTCAGTCCCTGGTCCTTGGCAACACATGAAGATAAATTGCCATTTTGTCTAATCAATGGAAGGTAATAGAAAAAAGGATCTATGAAAAGAGCAAACAAACATGCCACAAGGTACACCCTGTTCCATCCCAGTACAATATTACTCCCAGGGTCTAGAATACGCTGGTGCCACGGTTTGTTGCCTTCATTTAACACCTTAAGCTTCTCAGGATTCTTCAGATCCATTCTATTTGCACCAAATCTGTCGGCCCGTGCAGTTTGATATAATGGCTTAGATTGATTTTGTCTCTCATCAGGAAAGATCCTAAAGATAAACAGAAACTTAGAAAAAATAACAAAAGCGCAAATATTATTGATACATCAAAACCAATGATTTTGGGTCAAAATAGTGTGATTTCGAACCAAAGTAACAATAGAAGAAGAATAACATAGGATTCCACAGACCATCTTCACCAGCAGATTCCACAGTTCATCATGCTACCTTCCCTTTAAGGGCTAGAAATTACCACAATCCTTAAAAAGTATAATAGTCACTAATACAGAGAAAAGGAAAAAGATCTAGACCACTTATATTTTTGCAGGCCAGATTATAACAGAGGTTCCACAAGATGTCTCTAATTCTTAATTGTAAGATAAGACAGAGATATATAATAGCCACGATTGTTGGACAAAAACAAATATTTTTTCAAAGCACGCAAGTTACAACTGTTTAGCAAATAGAACTGTATTATTCAATTTGCCCACGTAATTGCATGGGAATCAGGCTAGTTGAAAGGAAAAAATTAAGCTTGCCCGTGAAGCTGAATATAAATGAGGGATAAATGTTAGGCTTAGCAAATGCTCTCAATTTCTACTGTCATTTTCACAAATTATCATAAGACTCTGTCATACACACCAAAAACCAGCTAATCCGATTAGAACCAACACGTTCTTCTGGACTTGACGAGTTAATCTCCAACGAAGCTCTCTCAGTCTCAATACTAGAGTCATCCCTCCCCTCTCTTCAGCAAAAGGAACTTGAATCCAGGCTTCAACGGGACCAAAGCTTCAAATTGGTCCTCTCCAATTCCTCGAGGTAGTGAAGAACGTACCGCGCAAGCTACACCACCACCTTTTATGTCCTCCCTTCCAGAATCCATTCCGAATCCCCCCTCCATCCTCGCTCCCCAATACAGCAAACCCAAAGTCAATCCCAGTTCAGCAAATTCTAACAGCTACTCATCGACTCTCAGCAGGCAATCCAAAAGGTCAGAACTTAAATACATCGCAGGGGAAAAGGAGGCCGTATGGAATCAAGACGCGTACCTGTTGTTAGGCCTCCTCTGCATCTCCACCTCATCCTGGACCCTGGACCCAAACATGCCGGCCGCCTCGGTTCTCCCAACCTCCGCCCGTCCCGTCCAAATCTCGCACCCAACTGGAGCGAGGCCAATCAGGGGATCAGAGAGGGGGAGCGCACCTCTTCCGGTTCCAGATCATCACCATGGAAAACTCGAGTTGCTCCGTCTGACGATTCCAAAGAACTGAAGAACTCGAGTGGAAGAACGGACAGGGAAAAAAAAAAGAATTTGGTGTATATTCCCTACCACAGAGTGCAATGGTAATTTTACCCCTACTTTTTAAACTTTATGTTTTTGCCCTCACGATTTTTTATCGAAGCTGCCGTTTATCCTGTTTTGTAACGGTGTTTAGTAGGATGAATTAAATGCCAAAAAAAAAAGATATTCATAAGCAAAAAGACAAAACTACCCTCGCCTTCCTATCCCCACAACCGCAGGTCCCTATCTGTTCACTTTCCCCAAATTAGACGAGTCCAACCCTAGCTGGACCCAGGCCGCCAGGCGGTGGGCGTCGGCGGCAGTCGGAGGCCGGCAGCGCGGGCGGTTTGCGGCTTGGCTGCGCAGGCGCAGGCGCAGGCGGCCGGCGGCGTGGGCCTGGGCGGGCGGCGCCCCCTGCAGCTGTTCGTCGGCTGCGCGGACGAGATCCGGCAGCTGAACGAGGCCGGCCAGCTCCGACACCTCCTCGACAGCGCGGCCGGGCAGGACCTGGCCTTCGTCTGCAACGCCTGCGGCGGCGTCCGGTTCGTCCCGAGCAACAGCTGTGGCGGCGGCCGCAAGGTGTTCGTCGACGATGAGCGCCGCCTCGTCCGCTGCGGTGAGTGCACGAACGGATTGGTACGCAGCGCTAACTGCTGTTCTTGATCGCCAACGGGGACGGGCGGCAATCTTTCGCTGTTCCATTCGCGCTGCTAATCCAAGTGGTAGAGGCTGTAGATATTATCTGGAAAAAAAAAAAGGAAGAGGGGGCCTTTCGGTTTCCTGGCGTGCGTCCGATCCGATCATTTTGAGGATTGGATTTGCTACTCGGTAGAGAAGAACAGCTTGTTCTTGACTCCTTGCTGGAAAATTGGCTTGTTTGTATATGCATCTCATGTATCAAAGCTTGACACTGCTATTAGTTCAAACTAATGCCATGTATCAAAGATTGACACTGCTATTAGTTCAAACTAACGCGATATTAAATTCTGTTTATATGGAATGTTAGCTGAAGTGTTGTCGATTTTTTAAAAAATTGTTGAGATTTGCACTGATTGAATTGCATAACTCTGTATCAAAATTGCCAAATTGCTGATTTGAAAATAGGGGTAAAAACATAAATATCAAAATAAACAGGGGTACAAACACATGGGCAAAGTTGTCCCTTTGTCCAAAAGTTAACACCGTTAGAGGGACTTCACAGAGTAGGGTTAAAGTCTCCCTTCGTTTTGAGATCACAGGTGTAAAATTACAAAGTTAAAAAAATTGAGTGCAAAATCACCGTTCCGATTCAAAACAAGGGTAGAAATGCTTAAGCAAAAAAAAGAGCCTTTTATCTGTGTGCTATTATGAAAGATGCTCTAGACCTACATGTTACTGAAAAGTTCAAACGCACCCGGATGCCATGACACTTTACTTTTTTTTGTCCTCAACGCCATTCCGTCCACCTTCCGTCTGGTTTCCACCGTTTGACAGCCCTGACCTGTGGGCCCATCCGGTCACAAAGTCTATAATACCCTTCTTTCACAACCTTATCCTCCCACTTCTTTCTCTCTGTCCGGTGGGGCCAAGCTGTAAGTGACCCGGGTACCTTCTTCCTCCAAAAGAACGCGGTCGGGGAGAGCTCGTCCGTGCACTGTCGTAGTTGTCGGGCGGTGGAGCTCGCCCGCGCGCCGTCGCGGTGGCCGGGGCAGAGCTCGCCCGTGGTGGTCGGGGCGGAGCTCGCCCGCGTGGGGGTGGGTCGGGCCACTCACGGTGGCGCCCATGCTACTGGCGTCGAGGGCAACGCTGCAGCGTCCATGGCGTGGGGCGAAGCGCGAAGCGGCGGGTCGCGACGCGGCACGCAAAGAGGACCACGCCACGGGCGGTGGGGGCGCTGTGTGCGCGCGCCGTGTGGGCGGGCGGCGCCAAGGGCGCTGTGGCGTCCGCGCGATTCGAGGCGTAAGGCGGCGCCGCGCGGTGTGATGCCGCGCCGCTGCGCCGAGGACGCCCCGTCGCGACCGCAGGCGAGGCATGGCGCTTCGTGGCGACGCCAGTCGCGGCCACGGGCGCGGCGGCGGGCGCTTCGTGGTGTCCGCGCGTTCGAGCCAAATGCCGCGCGGCGGCACCGTTAAGGCGGCAAGAAGCGACGGCGCCGTCGTCGTCACTCCTGGGAGCAGCGACGACAGAGCACCGGGTTGGCGACGGGAGGCGGGAGCGCCGGGGTAGAGTCAAGCGGCGGCGCCGCGGGTGCCGAACGCGGGGATGGCGAAGGCGACGCAGTGGAGAAGCTCCACCGCTCGATGGCGTGCGTCTCCGTGCTCCCCTGCGTGGAGGCGGAGAATCCAACGAATGCGGCGTCCTTGACGTGCTCCTCGAGGTCGAGTGGCGTGGACAACACGGGCCTGGGCGGCCGCTTGGGCGCGTAGGACATGAACACCTCCAAGACGTTGCCTTTCCCGTTGCCGGAACTAGAGGGACGGTAGTCGATCCAGGCGTTGACGGTCCTCTCGCAGGTGAGGTCGACGCCGCCGGTGGCATCGTCCCCGTGGTTGGCGGACGCGACGAAGACCATGGAGCCGAGATCCAAGCCGACGTGGTTCCCGTTGGGGTCGTCGAACTGAACATCTATGAGCGTGTCGAACTCTACAGTGGCGGCGTCAGTGGCTCGGGACGGGGTGGCGCAGCTCTACGTGGCTTGTCGTCCTTGCTGGCTTCTGCGACAACGCCACGCGCGCAACGCCGCGCGAGCGGCCGGAGCGAGCAGCAGAGGGAACTCTGCCTTGCTAGCTTGATGACTTCACCGTGAAGTCTTGCTTACACCTTATACGGCTATTTTCCTTTAGAAAATTAAATTCGGAAATACTTTAGAAATACACATATACTGGCAATGAACCTGCACCGTTCCTCTCAGGATCTGCGGGCAAGATTAAAAGATCGCATACACTTATGCTAGCAGACCAGAGGGTAGTTTAGACATTTTTCAGCACAGTTTGACACCGTTAGAGTTAAAAGTGGACGGAATGGCGTGGAGGACAAAAAATGTAAAGTGTCATGGCACCTGGGTGTATTTGAATTTTTAGTGGCCTGTAGACCTGGAGCATCGTTCGTAACGACATAGGGGCCGTTCGGCTGCCCTGGAATTTAGCCGGAATGCACTGTGGACAGCTAAAAAACACTGCTCACTCTCTCACAAATTTCTCCAGGTTCCTCCAAATTCCTCCCAGCGAACAGGGCCATATAGGTGAAAGGCTAAAAAAAAAGATCTGTATGCGGTTCTTTTTAGCCAGAGGGGACAGGGAAGAGGTGGTGGTGACTACCTGTTCTCGTACATCGGCACTGACATGTGGGTGCAGATTCTCAGCGGCCGGTTATTATCCACTAAGAGCAACCACAGTAATATAATTGGACCAAGTAGTTCATATATATATATATATATATATATATATATATATATATATATATATATATATATATATATATATAGATAGATAGATAGATAGATAGATGGAGGAACCTACATGATCAGTCCATACCAGGGACCAAGTAGGTGCAGCGAGCAAGCTAACTATTGTGTTTCTACGCTATTTCAGCCAACCAGTAGTCTATAGGGTGGATCCTTTTAGAGATAAAAAGTTCTCCATCTCTACAGTTCTGTGTAATATCAAGAAAGAGAAAGAGAGGAATAAGAAAATTAACATTTTTTATTCTCTATTAGTAGTCCATAATATTATGGATACCTTACTATAGACTACTTTACATAATTGTCTCACAGTGCTTCAGCTAGGTGGTAGGTATTACTTTAATCGCTATGAACTGCTTTTGAGCAACATTATGGTTGCTCTAAGGGCATGTTTGAAACGGGAAAAAATGTCATGTTTCTATGTTTTTTTTGTGAAATTGAACCCATCTCTGTGAAATTCTGTAGGATTTCTATAAAATTCATACGTTCGGTCCTAAGTTCTACCATGTTTGTTCCTCGCCATGGTCGGAGACAGAGCCCGAAATTGCTGCTCCGCAAGGGGCATTCTATAAGTTTTCTTAAGCTACGTTTGGTTTACTTTATAAAAATGTTTCTGCAGTAAAAAAGCAGAATGACGACTAAACGAATGGAACTAGAAGTTGTTCTTTCATAGACATATTCTTTCACATAGTATAATGTTTGCAACGCTTTGAAGCCGTTTTTAGCTTTCAGCTTTTCACTTTTCTGAATGGATGGAAATAGAGAAATGTTTTATAGTTGTTTTAAAAGAGATAACGAGAAAAGGTAAGTTCCATAGTTATTTTAACCAAATAACTTAGAGCATCTCTAATAGCTCCTAAAAAATAATTGGTAAATCAATTATTTTTCCATGTGGCTAAACAATAGTTGGGAACATTCAAAATCTCGCTCCTAAAATATAAAATACAATTTTGCTGTAGGAATCATGGACTGTTTCCAAATCACCTCAACTACTTTTACACTTTCTTTCTCTCTTATACATTTACATTGAGAACCATATCTTAGCCCTGGTTCTTTTTCACGTCCTTCCACCTTCAGATTGGCCGATGGATACGCACGCATTATTTGCGCACAATTGAATCAGGTTTAGTGTAGATAAATTGGGAGTTGTTGGAGAGTTGGGGTTTTTTTCAATCTAGCCAAAAAACAGGATTGGAATAGGGTTTTGGAAACTGATGAAAATGCTCTTATAATTTTTTTTGGCAGCTCACAGCTATACTAAATAATAACCCCGTAATAACCATTAGAAAAATTCACTACGTCCTCATCGTGTATAAACGACCGGACCGAGTACTTTTCTTGTTCATTTAGCTGACCTTTGCATTGGATCCGCATAGTCAAACTGTAAAGAAACTAGTTACAATACGTCAATACCTAGTCATCGAGGCTTCAAGAGGAGTACATTTTACCACAGCATTGGCGACTGCTGCTTCATCTCTTCACAGCATGGGCATGGGCTTATACAAATGATGGTTGCCACTTGTCAGTAAATTGCTACAGGAACAGAGGGCGGAAACTTTCAGACTAGGAAGTCACTGATTCAAAAATCGCTTCTATAATAATCCCGCAATGGATGAAACAGTCAAATCATCGCTCCCATTATTGCATCTGTAAATTTACAGCTAACCATTTCTCCACTCACGAAGTTGCATCAATCAGACTCAGTACACTTGCTGCACAGGGAAAGTGAGATGCCATGTACACCGATGATAGAATCATCTGCTGGGCATGCCACATCACCCGGAACCTGAAATTCACAAGTCCCATGGTGAGAAGAGAATTGGCTACAGCACAACAATATAAGGTGAACAATGCAGCTACACGATTCAGTACTGTATATTGCTTTTGGTACAAATAAAATTTGTTCTATATAACTAAACAAGCACACCTGTAATTTGAATTCGTTTTGTAACTTCAAACTGAAATTGGAATGCATATGCAACAGTAAAGGAGCTATGATATATAGGAATGCAGATTTCCTGTACAATGTAATAACATCATTAAGGCCAAGTAACAGACAGGATAACATCTGAGCTGAGCAGCATAAGAGGTGTGAGCCTAATTAAGGTAACGACGACAGAAACCCCAGAAAGTAGGCATTGAACGAGAAAACAAGTACACAAATCACTCAGTGATTGCAGATCCTTCAAGAACTTAATCCTCTAGTACTTTTTATCAGAACACAGTAAATATTATAGCGCTATCTCAATATGATCATTAGGACATCTGTGGGTGACTCTGCATATAGGCTGGCAGGTAGAAAAATTCTTGACAAAAAGAAGTATGCCTCCAACTGTTATGTCAATATTGTTCACATAGTAGGGAAGGGTTCTTCTTAGCAAGTTAGAAAGTGCATTTGAATAAACAAGACACGAGAAATAATCCTACGATTCAACATGTTCATCCTATTTTTCCACAGCAGTGCTTTCTAGGGCATACGCATGTGATGTCAGTCTATTGATGGCCCCAGCATGTAGTCAGAAACAATCATATCCATAGCAGGTGAACGATAGCAACGCTTTTTCAGGTTCTACTTTTGGGGAGGCACGAAATTCTTAATGGCACTAGAATACAGATCATTAGCAATCAATAGTGCTAAAGCATGCATATGGAGTTAGTAGATGGTTTATTATGTAGTTCCATTTCTTCAGAATATAAATAGACTCATGTGTTAGCCTACCCCAACTTGTTTGGGACTTAAAGGCTTTGTTGTTGTTGTTGTCGTTGTCATGTCTATATTTGAATATTCAGGAGCCATGTGTTTGGAACATACATGATCATTTCATTTAGGTAAAGTGTTCCTTTTCATTGTGAAAGAGTAGCATATTCCATGCATTACAGCAATATCTGTAGCCTGAAACAAATCTTGCACTAGAGTTGAACATGACACTTCCATTATACTCCTATCACAAGTACTGTCAGTCTGCGTTGAATCTCTTCTATGACAAGTAAATAAACATATGATCCCAGAACACGAGCATTATGTCCATTTACTATGGAAAGATCTTGACTCACAATAACAATGAAGACTTCATTTCTAAGAATTAGCTGAGAATAATGAAAAGCAGACAACAGCAGCAAAGTTGGAATGTTACAGCCCTACCACTGCACAAACTCTCAAATTGTCACAAACATTACATAATAATCAACTTCTGATAGAGAGAACTGCTATAACTAATTTAGGCTGACGCTCCCAATTCTATTCATGTATTCAGGAACAGACACAGAGGTACAGACCTAACAAATGGGGGACTCCATCACAGAGAAAGCTATGTACTCTTGAGGGAAAATTTTGCTTTGACATATAGTATATAACAAATTTTAGAAACTTTTTGCAAAAGTGTAACCCTTATATTAGGATGTTCCGATGTTGTGTTGACACTAACCATTCTCGCCTTTCTTGGTAAGGGTGTCCACTTCAGCTGTTACTGACGAACTGCCACCATTCTTTCCACTGCTCTGTTTCAATTTCTTTGCAAAAAGCCTGGCGATCTGCAGGTGCGTTTTCGCCATGATCTCAGTTCTCTTGAGCTCCATCTCCCCCTTCTTAATCTCAGCTTCAACCCTCATCCTTTCTGTCTCCCTGTACATCTCCAACCTGGCGTGCTCAATCTTCAAGAACGAGCTAGCCAGCAGCTCGATGCTCTTGGCTATGTCAAAGTCTGTGCTCTTTCTCTTCTTGGTCCGGTCCCAGACATTGTTCGCCTCCTCCACGTCCTCGTTGGCCACCTTACTCCTCGGAGAGCTCACGTTAGCATCGCTATCAGCAGGCCTGCTCTCCTTCTGCATGCTGTTGTCAACCTTCTCCACTTTATCCGGGACAGCGCCATTCGCATCGATGTTCATCAGATCAGAGAATGCACCTGGAACTGCATCCCGCAGCTGCGTGGCAAAATCAGCTTCGACCTCGGCCGCCTCTGGTTTCGCCGGAGCTCGCAAGTCTATGTTGTTAATCAGCTCCGGCTGCTGCACCTGGGCAGAGCAGACGGTCGGCCCTTTGAGCAGGCCGTCCATGCGGGCAAAGAACCTCCACGACGGGCCGGCGGCGGCGGGGGCCGCGCGCGCCACCGCGGCGGACTCGGCCCGGTACCGCTTCTTCATGGACTCGATCTTGTTCTTGCACTGATTGGGGGTCTTGGCGCTGTTGCCGCCGCCGCCGCCGCCGGGGGCCTTCCCCGCGGCCGCGGCGTCGTCGGCGCAATGCACAGACACCTCGCGGGCGATGTCGACCCAGTCGCTCCACTTGAGCTTGGCGCGGTTCCGCAGCAGCCACTTGACCTCGTAGGCCTCGAGGAGGCGCACGATGCCGCTCTCGCTCCACTCGTCGCGCTTCTGCGGCGGCGCAGCCGCCAACGGCGCCGCATCGGCGTCGGGGAGGCCGTCCATGGGCGCGGGAAGCCGGGGAGGGACCCGAATTTCGCAGCTTACACGGGCCAGCCGGAGCAGAGCGCTATAGCAACTTTGCCATGGCTGACGGTCGTGGAGGAGTTTGTGGCATGGGGAGGAGATCTTAGCTGAGGCTACTGGTGGTGTGGTGCATGAGCCGCTCACTCAACAGCTTTATCAGAGACTGAATTTTCCGAAAAAGGAGATACTTGAAGCTTAAAATTGCAGTGATCGGACAAAAAGATCGCAGTAAAAGGGGCCTGGTGATGCTGAGACCTGAAAGCCCAGAAAAGATTGGCCAAAAGCAGCAAACTTGGGGAGTAGAAACTTGCTTACACACACACCAGAAAGACCAGGTATTTCCCGGTGTTTACGCGGCAGCAGGTGGCGTGTTGGAGCGGAGACCGAACTGAACGCGGCGAGGAAGAGGAGACCGAGCTGGTGATTAGGGGAGTCGAGAACAGTCAAGGCCTAGTAGAGCAAGGTAGAACTGAGAAGAGGATGATGGCTGGACGGGAGCGGCGGGATCTGCGCTGCCAAATGCACAGGAGGCGGAGGAGGTGGGCGCGGAATTCCGGGGAGAAAGCGCTTGTCTTCTCCCCCGCGCGGCTGATGAGTAGGAATCGGCCCGGGGGGCGAAAAAAAGGGAGAGAGCACGAGGTGGGGAGCGAGACAGGCAGCCGCGGAGAGTGGGAGACCGGAACCGAGAGGAGGCTGGGGCTGGCCGGGCGGGCGGGGGCTGGGGGGCCGTCCCGTCGTCGTCGTCTTCCTCTTCCTTCCCGCTTCCACCGCCCGCGTGCGCCCGGCGCGCCACCTGCCGCGCGCGCCAGCTGGGGGACCCCGGGGCCCCGCGCGTCAGCCAGGCGGGGCGCGGTGAACCGCGCGCTGCCTGCCCGTTGCGGGGTGGAGTGGAGGCGCGCGTCGGACCGCATTAGGTTAGGCAGGCCGGGCGCCCGCCGGGGCGGGGCGGAGTAGTGGGGCGTGACGCCAGCGCTGACCGGATCCGTTCCATCCCCAGGGCGGCCGACGGCGTCAGCGCGGAGACCGCGGGCCGTGACGGGACGGGACGGGCGGGGAGTTGGAACGGGAACGGGAACGCGTCCGCGGCGCGGAGAGAGTGGGAGATCACGGGAGAAATCCGTATCAGCGTAGCGGCGGCTTTTGTGGGCGCTGGCCGGCCGGCAGCGGGGTGGGGTGGGGGGGGAGTCAGTGGGGCGTGGAGCCCAGCGCATGCGGACGCCGGGCGCGGGGTGCCCCCTCGTTTTCCACGGCAGCCAGCCAGCGGGCCGCCCGCGGCAGGCAGGCAGGCGCCCGCCTGCCCCGCCCGCGGTTCAGCAGCGGTTGGTAGCGATAGCGACCTCCATGATCCGTCCGTCCGTCCGCCCACGCCACGCGCCGCCCCACCCCACCTCGCTTTCGGTTTCCACTTGCCCGCGGTTGGCGTGCGTGGCAGCGGCGCGGCACGGCATCTTTTCTTTCTTTGTTTCTTTCTTCCGCTGGCCGTCCGCGCCCGCGCCCTTGACCGCCTCCGCCTGCCTCGCAACGCAACGAAACTACGATGCAAAGGAACAGAAACGCAGCGGCTTCCGCTTCCCCCCTTCCATTCCATCATTGCTGCGGCAGTTGACTATTTGGGACGGCAACCAACTGCCATTGGCTGCCCGGTGGACTGGATGCTGCCGCCACCATCTGCGGTGCTCGTCTGCTCGAACAATCAGCATCGTGGACTCGTGGTCTTACAGAGTTACAGTGACAGGCAATATTACAGGCCTGGCTTGCCGACCTGAAATTTTGAAATAACTAGCAAATTTGTATGTCCCTGGTCAGGTAATAAATAATATACTCCTCTCATCTGTATGTCCCTGGAGTAACATATACTGATGGTGCCCTAGCTCTACAGTCAGAAACTCAGAATGCACAATTGCACAAAGACTAGGTTTTCTCATGCAAGTTTCTGTTCCAACACGGATGGCATAACAGATTAACAGCTAATTCAAGGGGAAAAAACATAGTAGCAGCTTAACAAAGCGTGTTTTCAACTTACGTTTCCACAGTATAGTAACGAAGAGGAAAAAGAAATTTACAAAACGTGTGATCTAGGTTAGCAGGCTGCCTGATCTCAGCAAAGCGTTACCCTGAACCCTGATGGAAAGGGCCTACAGCTGCTTTCAGGATATGGCGGCCGCGGGCGTGTGTGCCTAAATTGGTGCAGGAACGTATGAGACTTTGATGAGTGGCAGTCGCCCCCCCTCGCGAGCAAAGCTTTGAGAAGAATTGGAGGTCCTCGCCGTCCTTTAAAAAGGCGCAAGCAAGCAAACAGTAGCGGCAGTTCCGTTTACCGAAATGCTTGTTGAAACCTCGGACGCGACGATGCGATGCCACCCCTGCTGGCCGCTGCTGTTCAGCGCATGCTCAGTGCTCAGCTTACAGCATGTACACTTTGTACAGTTGGGCAAGGATCCGAACGCGATGACAAGAAACGTGACGAGGGGGCCGGCAGGGCACCGCATCAGTGACCCTGTCGAGGTACCTGCTCATGGTAGCCGCACAAAACACGTCCCGCCATCTTGTTGTCTGAAACAGCACCGCACGAGCAGGCAACGCAAACCTTGGGGCTTGGGTAGTGCCTCACGAAAGCATTAGTTTTATGCGGTGTCTGACCCTGCCGAGACGAAAGCACTAGTTTTATGCGGTGTCTGACCTTTGTTCTGACTCTTGACTCTGCGATCCGGCCATCTGAACCGTACCTAACCGCTGACCGCTAGGTAGAAACTAGAAAATGCCACGCATGACTATCAAACTCGAAAACCAGTGGCGCCGGGTCGCCGGTATGCCGCCTCACCGGTCACCGCCACGGACGTGCCCAATCCAATGCCATCCCTGCGGTACTGGACGTCCGAATTCCTCCTGCCTTCCTTCGCAGCGGGAGGAGGATGGGGATCTGGACATTTTTCGGGATGGGCCAGGCTCGGTCGGCCCACGCCGCAAAATACTAGAGCCCAGGCCACGGAGGCAAAACCACGATCGGGCCCGTGGGCGACATGTGTTTCTCCAAGGCGCCCACTGGGCTGAAATGCTGAATGGCTGTGGCCGCTTCGTCCACGCCCGTGTAAATGTAAGTCACTGGTGATTTGCGCGCGCCCATGCGCGCGTACAGCCGCTTCACTTCATTCATTTTGGTTTTCTACGAAGCATGAGAATGTAAACGATATGCATCGAATGTTGTGACCAGTTTTACAGACAAACTGGCAATAAGAGTAGGACCATTTTCCAGTAGAAACAATAAAAGCATCGGGGCCAACCATTAGCCACCACAACATCGTTGATGAAGTTTATCAGCCTGTTCGCTCGTTGATTTCAGCCAGGGCTTATCAGCCAGTCAACAGTGTTTTCCTTTCACAACAAACCAGCACCAGCCAGACTTATCACCGAAAACCAACCAGCAAACAGGCTCTATATGTCAATTGGTTCACAGAAGTTCATATGCTATCAAGCTCATCTATTGCATGGATAAATATGGATATTACAATGATTGTTTGGCAAGTCCATATCCTAGCAAGTATAGATTTTTCATCACATAGAGGAAGCTTCTGTCTGGAATTGAGGAAGCTTCAAGTCAGGGTTCTGTGTGCCTCAGCCTGCAACACCCATGTAAAGAACATGTGTTTGGCTGATAAGCCATGGCTAAAAGTATTGTTGGCTGATTTATTGTGAGAGAAAAATACTGTTCGTTGGCTGAAAAAAGTACGGCTTATAAGCCAAGCGAACAGGGTGTTGAGCCGCCCGGCCTCACCCCGTCCCCACTTTTCCATTGGTTTTCCCGTCCGGACGGCGCAGCGGCCCGGCGAGGTAGACTGCCATATTTCCTCTCCTATCTCTCTCGCCCTCACACTTTTTAACACCGGTGAAGCTAAGATTTCTCAGCACAAATAGCGGTGGCGGCAGAAGAGGAAGGTCGCCTACGTAGAACCCGACAGCGACGGCTCGCCGGCTCTGGGTCACCGCCGTCGCCACTGCCTGCCAGGTGGAGCCGACGCTGCTGCCTGCCAGGAGGGCCCCTCAGGCTCGGCGGCAGAAATAACGGGAGCGGAGGCGGCGCTCCGGCCAAGGACGCGGCGGATGCGCGTTGACCCGCCCCCTCCCAGAAGCAGTGCCTACTAGATCCAGAGTGCGGGGCCACGACGATGACGGCAACGGTGTTGTGAAGCACCAAGACGGAGGAGGCGGCGGCTCCGGCGAGCTCGGCCATCTTCCGATCTTGACAGGTACCCTCGCTTCCATCTCCGGTTGGTCTGATCTGTCCAAAGTTTTTTTTTGCTTCTCAATTTTTTTTCACTTGTTGTCTTATCCTGTTGGCCTCGATGATGTCGTGGTTCCTGTTCCGACGCTGCTCCACCTCCATCTCCACCCCCATCTCGCCACCCCTGAAAACCTGCTCCCCTTCCATGCTTTTTCACAATGCCTCGGCCAGTGCAACGATGTTTCCTCCGTCATGATTTGCCATAGGATTCCCCTGGTTTCGTGGTCAGGGGTTTGGGCGTGTTGCAGGTCGAGGTTCGACACTTCCGTTGGGATTAGTGATGGATTGTCTCTTGTTTGGTTGATTTGGTGTTCACATTTTTAGGAACTTTCTTTTGTACCAGCACAGATGCACGGATGCTTCTTGCTTCATCCAGCTTGGATTCCTCTGAAAAATTACAGATTGCGGTTTATGCATCTAGGTAATTCGTTTTGTGATTTGTGTGTCCGGACAGAAAAGCATTTGATTTTATATCGTGTCGATCTGCAGCATAGAAAAAAAAACAAGAACCCTAACCAGGTTTGTATGTAACTATTCAGGTCTAGAGTTCAGTGATCCACACACTCGAGAAATAAGATGGTTTGCATCTCCAAAAACAAGAACCCTTGGTTAGCCTGCATGAAATGGAATATTGTTCTTACCTGATTTAGAGTTATGATAGCAAGTGTTTTTTCCAAGGCTAAGAGGAGAAATTATACTGGTTGCCTCTTCAGTTAGCTGAGCAGATAGAGCAGTGTTCTTTCTCCCTCTATTCTATGTTCTATACTTCTAATTATATTTGACTCATATATTAAAATAGTACTGCCTACTATATACAAAAATCTTTTATGTCCATATTAATATATGTACATATAGAATAATATGTTCATTCGTATTTGAACTCCCCTGCTACACCTATGTACATCGTTGTAGTGAATTTTAAGAATACTTTTGACGTGATCACTTCTACTTCCATTTGTTTACTGAATTGGGCAAGCTTTGCTAATTCCTAATCAGATGAGATTGAGATACATGTGTAAGTTTTGCTTTGGCAGTTCCTGGTAAGATACATGTCTCCTAATAATTATGTGAAAAAAGGTATATGCATCTATGCTTGTATGGCAGCAAACTAAAACAGTGTTGCTCAATAGTATTCTGACTTACCTTATTCTAGAGTAGACAATTAACTATGGACTTACAGAATAAAGTAATGTTAATGCATCGCCTCATGCCTTTCTAGATTTATAATTAGTATTGGTGATTCAGTGCTTTTACTCAGTGATTCAGGATTTCAAATGGCAGCAGACGCGGTGCCTGAAATTACAACTCGACAAGGTTCAATAGATGCAGAAGCAGTGCCAAATTAGCCGTCGGATGCACCCATGGTACCCAGCTAATATGCTTCCAGCATACTAGTATCTTGGTAAGTTCCATTCCCCAGTTCCTTTTTTTTTGTGAATTGCAGAGTCGAGTCTAATTATTGCTTGTGTTCTCTCCTAGGCCTGCAATGTGACAGTTTCTGTTACAGTTAAGTTTGTGTGGTTGGATATTTTAAGGATCTTATTAAATGTGTCCACCCTATTTTGGTACATTGCATGAGAACCGAAAGAAATAGTAGAACTAGCAGAAATATTGGCATTTCTAGCCTGAGATTTCTTCTCCTACTCTCTTAGGTGAGTAATCTCTTTTATTCTCCATCAGCACATCTATATTATTTCTTCTTCATGATGTGTACAGAGTATAATTAACCTTTGTATAATGTTTTCTTACCAGTGAACTATTATTCAGAAAACTCAAATTGATTATTTCATCTATCTGTACAAGATGCTGCCAATACATGTAAGGGACATATTTTGTAGCTACACTGCAGTCTTTCTATTACTACGTTGAAATTAATTTGTTGATCTATTACTTATTTTTGTTCTTTGGAAGCTAAAACAAATTCAGGTTGTCTTTTGAAAACCAAGATGATAGTGGAGGGTTTCCCAGTGGTGGAGAAAAAATCCTAAATATCCACTTATTGCATTGGCAAGTTTGGCTTGTGCATCTTGGTTAGTATACTTAATTGGCTCAAGAATAGACTGTGATGAGGCTTCATAGTAGAATGTGAAGATTACTAAAAAGCCTCTCATTCTAGATGAAAAAAAACAATTACTTGCTGTCTTTTGTAGTCTAGGGCTAAAGCAAAATCAGGTCCACCTTTTGAAAACAGGATGTTGGTGGAGAGTTTCCCAGCAGCAAAGTGAAAATCCTGAAATCCTGAAATAAAAGTTGTGTGCTTCTATGCATTAATTGCATTTTGATGTTGCTTCTGCTTTTACTTAATTAGCTCAAGGTGTCCATACAGAATTGTAGAGTAATTAAAAAGCTGTTACCAGGTATGCATCCTCTGTATATGATCTTTCAGGTTTTGCTCTAATCTATTTTTATTTTGCTTTCTGTATATCAGGTTTCTAGCACAAAGTTAACATTTCTTGAATTATGAAGCATTTAGAATGCCATCAGAGAGTAAATGTTCTGAAAAGGCAGGTTTTAGTTATGCTAAAAAGTGTTCTGAAGAGACCGTGAATAGTTGGATAAAAATGCTAAATTTACGTTGTTAAATTCATGCTAGCTGTGTCATGTCACACCTCTAGACTACCATTTTACAAATGTTAAATTCATGCTAGCTGTGATGGTTTTTGGACAATAATCCTGTCTGTATAAATGAATAGATGACATGGTGAGCTCACCTATGTTACTTATACCAAAATTTATCAGGTTTGAGTGAACTGTAATATTAATCCATTGGTTCTCTGATGATCCAAGCAAGTTTCGTGATCCCAATCTCCGATTCAGGTGTGGAGCTAGGCAGCTTGGTGAGCAACTAGATGAGGTAGTGTCCTAGTCTGTCGGTCAGGGCAGTGGCCAGGCAATGACTGTCCAGTTAAACACCCTGTTTGTCGGCTCCTTCTGGCAGACAGTGGCGACGGCGATGACCCAGAGCCGGCGAGCCGCCGCCGCCGGGTTCTACGCATGCGACCTTCCTCTTCTGTCGCACCGCTGTTTGTGCTGAGAGATCTTAGTTTCACCAGTGTTAAAAAGTGTGAGGGCGAGAGAGATAGGAGAGGAGATATGGCAGTCTACCTCGCCGACCCGTCGCGCCGCCACGCTGCGCCGTCCGGACGGGAAAACCAATGGAAAAGCGAGGACGGGGAGAGGTCGGGCGGCTCACCTGTCGCAGTCGGCAGGACGACAGGGGACTGGGAGACGGAACCGAGGGGCGCGCAGCGTCTTTACTCCACTGCCTGCTGCCTGCTACCTGTGGGACTGCGTTGGCAGTGGCGTGAGGCTGGTCCGCATCACACACCACCGCACCCCGCGCACGCGCCCAGCAGGCCCGATAAAAGGCAGTTTTTTCAGGCGCCACTGCTGCTGGGACCGGAGCCGTCAAAAGCTGGGCTGGCCAATCTCCGAGCGACAATGGCAAAGGTGTGCAGGCCCTCTGACCGGCACCGCGGAGACTCCTGTAGCGCTGGTGGCCAGGCCCATTGCGCCACCGCTGGGGTCCAGTTTAGTTTGCAAAAAATTTTACAAAAATTTTCACATTCCCCGTCACATCGAATTTTTGGACGCATGCATGAAGCATTAAATATAAATAAAAAATAAAACTAATTACACAGTTTAGACGAAATCCACGAGACAAATCTTTTAAGTCTAATTAGACTATGATTGGATACTATTTGCCAAATAACAACGAAAACGTTACGGTACTCATTTTGCAAAATTTTTTGCATCTAAACAAGCGCTGGATCCAAATCCAATCACCGGCGTTCGTTTCGATGACGCGGCCACGCTGAGGCCGGGCCGGCTCCTGCTCTTCTCTTGTTTTTAAATGCAGTACACGACGGTGCGGACACCGGACGCGTTCCTGCTTGTGACCATCGAACGCACGCACACGCACGTCATCTCCCACCAGCTGGCTACAGGTCCTAGCTGTCCGGCCCAACGCTCGATGCCGACAGCGACAGAGCAACACGGATATTATAGTTGGCAAAGGATGAAAGATGCTAATTCCAAGCTAACGCAATTGGCTGCAAATTTTTCGTTTCTGAGTCTGTTGCCGGCGGTTTGATCGTCCGCGTTGGCAACGAGGCATATCTCCTGAATGATCTTCCATTCTTCCCAGAACTTGTAGGTCAACGATGACGACCCCGGTCCAATTAAACATTAACAAAAAAAAAGGTCCGAAGCAGCGGTATTAAAATGCGAAAGTGAATCAGATGTGATATTGTTCAGAATGCAATGCATACACTACCAGATCCCCTGAAAATCAACCAGCATATCACTGTACCCGATTATCCGGACAGCTCAGCATATGCTTTACTGGGCAACTAGGCAGGACTGGTATTAAAGCCGGCTGATAAGCTGGTCTTGGCTGATTTATTGTGAGACAAAAATACAGTAGATTTTAGCTAATAAGCCGGCTGATAAGTTCAAGCGAACAGGCCCGATCCATCCAAAAGGGACATAATTTAAGTTATATATCAGTGTTATTCTGATATGAGAGGTGTTTGGTTTGTCAAATAAAGTTGTCATTCATCATTTTACTCTCTAGTAGTTTTTGGTTCGTGGAATAGAATAGAATGAATTAATGTGTCACCACTTCATTTCTCGTAAACTAATAATTAATAGTACTAGTATAAGAAATGAGACCATTCCACAAAATTTGAGAAATGTACTCACCATGCATCACCTCATCTAAAATGATTGATTCTCCAAACAAAACACTTTACAAATGGCCCAGAGCAACATGTGTTCTGACAGTATACCTTTTTCTGTGAAGGTGAGATTTCAAAGAACATGTGTTTGTATGTACATTACTTAATAGAATGGTTGTTCACCTGTTTTTGAGATAAGCATATGTATAGGCTCTGTTCGTTGGTTGATTTCTGAGCTGATAAGCTCGACTGATGCTGGTTCGTTATGAGAAAAAAAACACTGTTAACTAACTGATAAGTCTTGACTGAAACCAACAAGCGAACAGATTGATAATCTCTTTTCAACTAAAAAGCTGCAAAAGGAATCGTCCACCAGGCATCACCTTGCCTCCCAGCACGATCGCTCCGCCCAGCCGATTCTAACACTATTTAAAAAATTGTTTTAGAACTAGTACCTATCGGGCCTGTTTGGATCGCGGGAACAAATTTTTGTTCATGTATTTTTTCTATAAAATTGAACTGATTTCTGTGAAATTTCTACGAAATTCATGTGAAATTCTTATGTTCCAAACAACCTGGGTTTGTTACGTGTGCCTGTGCAATGCCCGTCACTGGGCCCAGCTTTTGGTGTGTGCTTGCCGCTTGGAAGGTGGAGCCTTTCACGTGTGCGTGCGTCGGCCGTAGCTTGCCTGCCACGTTGTTGCTGATGATTTTGGCAGTGTCGACATCAGCGTTATCTTTCTAATTTTGAAATTTCGCATTTTCAGACGAACTCTAAATTAGATAAATAATATATCCATTTCGGTAAGTTCATAATGGTACACTCTATTTTAGTATTTGAGATTGTTTTGCAATAATGAATATTTGAATTGCTATTTAAGTTCTTTTTCCACTAATATATGAAAGAAAAATAAGAAATAGTTCTTTTTGCAATAATGAATATTTGAATTATCTTTCATACACATTTTTGGTGTATCTTGTAAAACAACTTTATAACACTAAAACTTGTGGAACTTGTTAAGTGCATCATGAATTATGAAATGTTGTCAGGACCACTAACAAACACATGTTGATTTGGAGTTCGAGTTGTGGACTTGTGTTTAGATTAGTTGAACCTGCGAACCGATGATATTGCTGGTTCGATGTTCGGTTTGGTCCGGTCAAACCTCGCTTTTGTAGATTACTAGGTAGTGTGCCCGTGCATTGCTACGGGATAATTAAATCTTTTATACTAAAAACACACGGATCGCACGATAAGATAACAATACTGTTAAATTAAATACCGACATCAAAGTGACATTTAATTCAAAAAGCAAAGTTCGTGAAATTAACACAGTCACGGAGAGCGCAACGTCGCAGGCTCACAAACTCCACTGTATAGACTTTTTCGTAATACGGCTAAGATAATATTTTATATCGGCAGAAAGAATTCTACGATATTCATTTCTTTCATGCGCCAATAAATTCATGAATAAGTTCTACTGCATCTCCGTATAATCATGTACACACAGGTTCGAGTATATATGTAAATAGGTTCGTGCCCGTACGTTGCTACGGGACAGCTAAATTTTTGTACTAAAAACACACGGATCGCACGATAAGATAACAATATTGTAAAAGTATATGACCGACATTAAAGTGATATTTAATCCAAAACGCTAAGTTCGTGAAATTTACACAGTCACAGAGAGCATGGCGTCGTAGGCTCACAAACTCTACTGTGTAGATCTTTCCGTGATGTGGCTAAGATCATTTTTTATACCGGCAGGAAGAGATTTTCGATATCCATTTCTTTAGTACGCCAACAAATCCACGAATAAATTCCACCACATCTCCATACCATCCTGTACATGGCGCTGGCAAACGAATTAGTCACAACTTATGTAATTAGTTTTATAATTAGCTCATGTTTAGTCCTACTAATTGATATCTAAAAATTCAATGTGATAGGGACTAAAGTTTAGTCCTGGGATCCAAATACCCCCTAACTCTTGACTCCTGCTGGCTGCTCTCTTGCACCACCATGCCTATATGTCTGCACGTATATACTCTAATGACAGAACGTCTAAGATGGTCTTTATTGTCCATCCTTTGAAAATATCATAACTTTAAGGTTGTCATTTGTGTATGCTGTAGGATTGGGATGCTTTGCACTGATCCATGAGGGTGTCCATGAGAGTCGAAATTTTTGATGCCATTATGATGTTTAAGCTTACCAATCAGATAGAGACGAACTTGATTGTTAAAATATTTTCAACATTGCTTTCATAAACTTTCTCTGTCCCAAAATAGAATTCATTCTCACTTCCGGAGAAGTTATTTTTTTAACTTTGACCAATTATATATAAAAAAATATTAATATTTATAATACATAATTAGTATCATTACATAGACCATTGGATATATTTTTATAATAAACTTATTTGAAGATATAAATATTGCACGTAATTTTTACAAATCTAGTCAAAGTTGAGAAAGTTTGACCTGCACACATCCCATAACGACTTATATTTTGGGGCAGAGAAAGTATATGCTAATGGGAGTAGTCAACTATAAGTCGTGATGAACACAACAATACTTTCATATTATATGCTAATTGGAGCACGAAGAAACGCAGGGGAATTGACCTATATACGAATGGTAGGAATATTCGTTTAGAAAATTACAGAAGGTTTACCAGTCTCACCATGTATAACCTGCACATCTTTTATTTGGAACCACTGATGTTCTCAAGGAGCAGACACTTTTTAATTTCAGATCTGCATGCTGGAAACACTAAAATTAAGGGCCAACCTTATTGAGTCATCTTGCTTCATCTTTGCCAATTGTTTCCTTCCATGTATGATTATTGTTTCCTTCCATACATGTGGCATCAGGTGATCGATTTGTTTCCTTCAAAGCAGACGGGGGTCGTAGGGATGACAGTTTCTTTTTCTATCGCGCGGGGTATCGCATGGCCGGAAGGGAGGAGTCTTGCTTGATCTTTGCCAATTGTTTTCTTTCATGCATGATTATTGTTTCCTTCCATACATGTGGCCTCAAGTGATCGATTTGTTTCCTTCAAACCAGACGGGGATAGCAGGGATGACAGTTTATTTTTCTATCGCGCGGGGTATCGCATGGCCGGAAGGGAGGAGCGACCCTAAAAAAAGTCACACAAAAAAATAATCTTACTTTTAGTCTTTTTAGTTGTAGGAGATTTTGGATGCACAAAGCCAATGGTTGCTGTATGAGTCATCAAACAATTTTCTATGCACAAAGCACTTGAAAAAAATCGTATGCACTATGCGTTTTCTATCTACAACCACAACTTACAATTTCTAGGACTTTGAGATTTGAGTGATAAAAAAACAGGCGCCCGGATTAGTATTTTTCGGGCTCATGGTACTTTCCCGGCACGATCCTAGTACTACAGTATTCCTAATCTTCTGTCCTTTTGAGACACATGAAAAAAAAAGGAAAAATCTCTGTGCTGGAGCTTGCCTACGTGCACCGTCCTTCCCAACCAAAAATTTCTACACCCAATTTGCCTCCCAATCCAATCAACCAAGCCGAGAACTGAGTTCGAATTGCCCGTCCTCTGAGTCTCAGGCAGGCCTCGCTGGTGGCTATCTACACCTCGGCGCACCGCCGCGGCGTGAAGCCCAGCCGGTTGTTCTGCAGGTCGTACACGACGTGGAAGTTCTGCTGCTGGAAGTTGCCGATGATAGACATGCCGGTGCGCGGGTTGCCCAGGACCGCCAGGCACATGATGCCGTCCGGGTCCAGCCGGATGAAGTAGTTCTCCGCGGGGAAGTCCCACACGGCGCCGTCGGCGAACAACAGCGACAGCTCCGGCACCTCCGGTCGCTCCACGCCAGAGACGTTGTAGCACGGGTTCAGCAACGGGAAGTCCGCGACCTGCTCATGCGATCCATGAACGCGTGCCGGATCACCTGGTACGCTGGCTCCGCGAAGTAGCTCAGCGTCGTGCCGGAGTCGATGATCGTGCCGCCGGATCCGTCCTTGCCCGCATCCCACGTGTCCGAGCTGATGTTCAGCAGCTCGCCGCCTACCAGCACGCCCTTGAGCTTCACGTAATAGAATGTGTCCGCCGGCGACGACGCGGCCGCGAACGCCGAGTACTTGAGCTGCGGATGCGCCGCCAGCACCAGGGCGTCTTCCCCGAACACCACCTTGCTGCCGACGTCGCTGCCGTGGTTCACCAGGCAGTACGAGAAGGTGTGCCCGTACACAGCGCAGAGCTGGGACGCGAACGACAGCGAGCCACGGCCGAGGCCCAGCAGCCCCGCGGCCCCGTGTAAGAGGCCGCGGTTCGGGTGCCCGCACCCGAACACCACGCCGTCCACGCGGCGGGATGCGCCCAGGGCCGTGAGGTTGACCATGAAGGACTCCAGGGCCAGGTCGCCGGTGGTGTTGGACTGGTCCCCGTACCAGTAGTAGTACGGGCAGGGGTCCTCCCCGGGGCGGCGGCACGCCCTCGGCGAGGAGGCCTCTGGCGGCGGCGCCACGAGGCCGCATCGCTGGTCGCCGCAGGTGACGTTGCGGTAGGAGGAGGACGCGGCGGGGTCGAACACCGGGCCACGCTGCTCGAAGCAGTCCAGGCACAGCGCGCACTGCAGCCAGTTGAGGTTGTGTCCATGATCATCCGGAAACGTCGCGGTGGCATGCCGACGTAGACGTCCATCAGGTACTCGTCGGAGCCGACCGCTACGCCGGACTCCACCGTCTCCACCATCCGCTCCGACAGCGCCCACTGCGGAGACGAAAACGCTGGCATCCGGCCCCCGCCGGAGCGCGCCACTCTCCGGTGCATCGTCTCGATGCGGACGGCATCCTTCTCGGCCAAATCTAAGAACGACTCTTTCCGTGTCAGCCGGTGACGGCCACGGCGGTGTTGAACGGCGGGAACTCGATGCCGAAGAGGGGCGACGACGAGTTGAGCTTAGCAATTCCAGCTGAAGCCGCTACAACTAGCGAGACCAGGAGCAAGGACAGCAGCAGCGACCGCACCGCGAGCTGCGCCATAGCTCAGCAGTGGACCGACGGATTAGTCCTTCATGGAACAGCAGGTGACGGCCGGCGGGGGCGATGGTGAGCGAGGAGATTGGTGGTGGTTGAATTTGGGGGAAATATAACAAAGAAACACGGGTGAGGGAGGTGACCGATTTTTTTTTGTTTTTAGCCCTTTTTTGAATTTTTTTTACAAATATGTCCCTGGAGGCATGCTTTCAAAATCTAGACCCTTAGCTCGGCGCCATCGTTGATGGCGTCGAGCTTGCATGTCTCGGTGCCATAGATTTTGGCGCCTAGGTTCTGGGTTCGGCGTAGATGTGACGGTGACTTGGCAGGCCCCTTGGCGCTGTTGATCTTAGCACCGAGCTTGGCGCCGTAGATCTTGTCGCCGAGCTTGGCGCCGTGGTTATTGACGCCGAGAACGGCGACAAGATCTATGGTGCCGAGGTGGTGTTTTAACCCGGCGCCCAACATTCCTGCCTGAGCCTTCTTCCTCTTCTTTCTCCTTCCTCTCAGGTTTTTTCTCTCCCACTTCGCTCTACCTCACGAATCAGTATATTGGACCTTGAAAACTTTGATTTGATCCGTAGATCTTCGAGAGTAAGGTATCCTCGCTCCCTCCTAGTGTTTTTCAAGTCGTTTCGGTATATATTAGTCGGATTTTTCAACATAAGAATTATCATTACTTAGGCTTTCATGCAATTTTAATATTTATATTATACAACCGTACGATGCAAAGACGTGAAAAAGCTACCAAATCAAGGTAACCTCAGCGCACACTGTTATGATATGGGTTCGTTGTTGTGGATTAAACGGGAAACCCTAGGTGTAGGGTTTAATGTTAATTGCTTTCGGTTCTTAAAATGAAAATAACTAAATTGTAGTTATGGCCGGATGACCGGAAATATCTTCGACCCATTGCCTCTGCCTAGTGGTTTTCCAGTGCCTAAGTGCTTTTGCGACGATCCTTGCAAGGTAGTCAAGTCCGATGAAGAGGACACGTATAGGCAGAGGTATTGGATGTGTTCTAATTTTGCGTTTGAGCCAACACTTCGTCAGCGTCGCATTAACAAGATGGTGATGAATTGATGTTTATATCATATGACATCTTGCATGATTTTTTATTTTGTAATAAATGCATTTTTGCATGCCCCTCTACCGTTCTGTGATTTTGAGCAGTGGATCGATACTGAGATCAAACTTGAAGACAAGGAATGGATGTAGAAACTGTTGCGTTGAGAGACAGAGGACAAGGAGATGATGAAGAAGAGACGCAAAGAGGAGGCTGTAAAAAAAGAGCACAAGGAAGAGGAGGAAAGGAGACGTGTAACGCGTGTTGCTGCGTACAGCGAGGAGAGGGAGAAGAATCTTGAGCGTACACGCCGAGCGAAAACAACGATGGAGGAGAATCCCGACGGCCTGAGAAAGGAAAGTGACCTCGTTGCAATCAGTAGTCTCCATTACTTGATAGTTATATGGTTTATTTATGAACAATGTTGTCTAAGGATCCATATGTTGTCTCCATTATCTAGGCGTTAAAATCTATGACGTCGAAATTTATAAGCTCGGCGTCATCGATGTGACGCCGAGCTAAGGGTCCATGTTTTGAAAACGTGCCTCTAGAAGTATATTTATGGAAATTTTTGAAAAAAAGAGCTAAACAAACAAAAAATAAAAATTCAGGGGAGGTGAACACGACTGCGGGGGAGGTGCCTTGGACGACAGTGCGTGGTCTTTGAACACGGAGAGGAGGCGATGCGGGTTGGAATCGACGAATTTTGGGGACGGTGGCCGTGGGAAAACGCGGATTTGTCCTCCCGGAAGACGACCAGAACTGCCTACGAACCCCCCTTTTCCATGTAGTAGTACTAGCGTGTGTGACGGCGCTTGGCCAGAGCAGACGGGCGGCCTCCATGCGGGCAAAGAACCCCCACGACAGGACTGCGGCGGCGGGGCCCGCGCGCACCACCGCGGCGGACTTCGTCTTGGCGCTGTTGCCGCCGCCGAGGGGCTTCAGGCTTCCCCGCGGCCGCGGCGTCGTCGGGGCAATGCACGGACACCGATTTCGACCCGTTTGCTCCACTTGAGCTTGGCGCCTGCGTGGCTGCGTGAACGGAAACTCGTGCTCCGAGAACCATGGTTGGTTGCCCGCAGTACTGAAAGACCAAATGAATTTTCCATTGATGAACTTCCGAATTCCTCATGTCTTCAGTCCTCACAGCGGGGAGGAGGGATGGGCGACGGATCTGCACACTTTTTCGGGATGGGCCAGACTCGCCAGTTGGGCCACGCCGCGAAATAGAGCCCCGGGAATGGCTGTGGGCCGTGGGAGACAAGTGTTTTCTCCAAGGCGCCTACTGGGCTGAATAGCGGTGGCCGCTTCGTCCAGGCCCGTGTAATGCAAACAGCTGAGCAACGACGGTCGGACGGTGTGCGGTGTGCC
Source organism: Miscanthus lutarioriparius (assembly GCA_904845875.1). Taxonomy (NCBI): domain Eukaryota; kingdom Viridiplantae; phylum Streptophyta; class Magnoliopsida; order Poales; family Poaceae; genus Miscanthus; species Miscanthus lutarioriparius. Next base: position 25,760,091 of record CAJGYO010000003.1, read on the forward strand.
AGTGCAGGCGCAAGTCTGTGCACCCACAAAATACATGTCCCGCCAAACGCTCGCTGTCGACAGCGACAGAGCAACACGAATCAACGGCTTCCTGCCAGCTGCCCGCCGTTCTGTACGCCTGTACCATGGACCTGGTTCGCTCGCTGATCTGAAAGATGCTAATTCCAAGCTAACGCGATTTGCTGCGAACTTTTCGTTCCTGATGAGTTTGTTGGAACGACAAACCCGGCGGTTTGATCCGTGTTAGCAACGAGGCATATCTCCACAACGATCTCCCCTCAACCTATAGCTCACAGATGACGCCAGTCCAATTAAACAGTACAAAAAAAAGGGTCCGAGACAGCGGTATCAAGAATGCAAAAGAGAATCAGATGTGATATTGTTCAGAATCAGAATGCATAATACACTACCAGGCCTCCAGAATCAACCAGCATATCATCACTGTACCAGATTATCCGGACAAGTGAGCATATAGCACGACTGGGCGGGCAGGTAAGGGTCAAGGCCGCATCCTCTTCCTCTGCTCCGTACAGCCATGCCGACAGAAACAGGATCCTTGCAATCCGAAGTGTCATTAAACAAAGCTTCCAGAGCAGCTGCACACAATCTACGCAGGTGCGCGTGATCTAGCAGAATCGCTGGACTGCACATGGGCACGAACATTCAGCACCGGAAACGAATCATTTTGATTCATATTTTATTTTACTGGCTGCACACTGAACCATCATCGACACTGAATCCACGTAGCACACTCACACCAGAGGGCTCAGTCACGTGGTTAACTGGTTACTATAGTATCAGATTATCAGCTGTCAGATGTGATCTGTCCAGAAGGGGCACAAGTTATATCAGTGTTATTCTGTACGTATGTGAAAGAAAGAAGTGGACCAGATCAACAAACATCAAAGTTACTGAACAATACATCTGACAGTATCCTTTTTTTGAGTGTGCAGGAGAGATTTCAAAGAACATGTGTTTGTATTGCATTTCATAGAATGGCTGTTCACCTGTTTTTGAGGTATAAGCGCATCTGTAAATAAATAAACATGAATATGTAGGTAAGTTTGCCCTCTGCCGTCTCATATGTTTTTTCAGCATATACTTGCTTATATCGTCTTATAGGTATAGACCATTTGTGATTAGAAAATCTGTGCACATGCCATACAAAGCTCACTATATATACAGGCAGAGTAACCTCAAATTTGAATGCCCGTCAAGATAAAATGTTGGTTACAGCTGTGGACAAAAACTGTGCAGCACAGAAAAAAACATGCAACACAAAGGGTGGCATTGATACAGATTAGTAGGTTGATATACCATGAATGAACAAATGGCTCATGAGGCAGAAGAGACTTCTCAACCCAACAAATGGAAAAAAAAAAACATGATAAACCATTACTGTACATCAGTAAACAAATAGGGAAGATTGCAACATATAAGCAAGGTAACAGTGTAGCACCGATCATAAATCACAATTGCTCTCAGAAATACAGGTACATCTTATTCTCTTGTAGTATCACAATTACAGATTGAATAACTGGATCAAATAAAGAGTAAAGAGGTCACAAGTTGGGTAAGAAAGATATAGCACTGGACCAGAACACTTGGTTACACATTGCCGGTTATACCATGTCAGACAATCCACATGGAAATACTGGTTCGACTCAACTGTGCACCGTAAAGATTGAGGCCTGACACAACCAGATGCGCTACGCAAGGGTATAGTATTCCCTCTCATGCTGGTCAGAGTCGAGAGCAACAAGGACATAGATTGCGTAGATCATTCCAGGGACATAGCCAAGGATTGTGAGCAGCAGGCAGATGCAGAACTTTATCTGTTAAGACACAAGAAAGCTTACCGTCAGTATGTTACAGGGATAGTAAATATCAATAGAGCTACCAGGATAAAAACAGACAATTGTATATATCACTGCTCCATTCCACTGAGTTTCATGATTCAGATTAGTCAAATTAGTTGTGTGATTTACTCACTCTAACATCGGGGGGATGTGGCAGCGAAATGAATGCTGCTGACTTGTCCTAGAACAGAGTATCATTGTTACATCAATGTAATAGGCTTGTGAGGGCTAATTAAATGGCCATCCGTGAACAGTAAAATTCAGTCGGGAACAGTACTCCCTCCGTGCCAGCGCGGCCATTGGAATTTATGCTCTAGTCCTCGATACAGTCTTTTGCAGGAAACCAAGCAGAAGCCAACCCAACACAAATGGCCAGTCAACACAGGAATGAAGCAAAACAGGCACTACAGTATGCACGGATCTACGAGGACACGGCACAAGATTCAGAGGCAGTTAAGCATTTGACGCTCCTATACTTTGGAATTCAGATCAAGCACCGTCCGAATAGCTTGGAATCGAACAATTCGCCTACCGAAACCTAGCCCGAAGCTAGGCAGACTAGCTCGCGGGGCAAACGGGCTGTTAAATCAACTAGCTAGAAATCGACGAGCAGGTCCCGGCCAAGAGTCGCGCGCACAGAGGATCGAATCATGGGTTTGATAGGTTTCTAGATCATCGGGGCACAGATCGGTGGGTAAAAACATAATTTAAATAAGGGGACTCGCTGATATACAGCCTGTTCGGCAGGCCGTAAATGATCGTGGATTATTTACTGCTGGTTGGTTTGGCTGGTACGATGTGAGAGTAAAATATTGTTCTGGCTGGAAATTTACGATCGTATACGACCAAGCCCAGCCTGCCGAACAGGCTAATACCTCACCAAAATACAGTCGCGGTGGTGGTGCCGCTAACAAGGTGGCCGCGACGTGTCGGTGATAAGGTCGTTGACGGGGTAGCGCTCCGGTGGTGTCCCGGCGACGGTGGGGACGTCCGGCGCTGTGCAGAGGCAACGGTGAAGGCAGTGGTGCTTCCCGTCCCTCACAACGCGCCCTTCTAAATCAGACTAGGGTTAGGAACCTCGGTGGGGCGCTGGCGGCTGCGGTGAACCTCGTACCTCGAGCCACAACCCCCACCTTCTATTTATTGCGCTACGCGACGGGGACCCATCAATCAGAACAACGGCTGAGCGCCCCCGATCAGGGCGCGTATCAAGTGCCCAATTAGCCGTTGTGCCAACTTGGTGGAGATCAACCTAACATTCTCCCACTTGATCTCACCTTATAACTTAATTTTAACTTACTTTATCTTTTTCACATTCCATCACAGATCAGTGCATAGTGCATACCTCATCATCACGGTCAGTTGCCGTTAGATTTAACAACTACAAATGCACTTGTCTGTTTTGAAACAGATACTCAACTAGACCCTTAGTATCCAGAAACCATAGGCTTTTCCTATAAACACATGTCGATTGTGTATTCTCTGAACGCACTGGGTGGTAAGCCTTTAGTAAGCGGATCTGCAAGTACTTACTCGGTACTTATGTGTTCAATGTTTTCAAAATGACTCTGAATTTTCTCCGTTATAACATATAACTTAATGTCAATGTATTTGGCAGCACACATGACCTGTTGTCTTAGGAGTTAACTTACTTTAAATAGTAATAGTTGTTGACTACCGTTGTTAAATCCGGGTACAAATTCCCCTAACCTCTTTTTGCCTGTTCCTTAAACCTCATAGCTTGCTATACTATGGTATGCATCATTGATGACATCATAACTATTTTTTTGGAGCTTTTCCACAATAGTACTTCAACTGCGAGTGTTAGCAACTACTGTGGATTCCACTATACATCTCGCCAAGACTTAATATTTGTACTATCAACTATTTGAGAGTACTTGTTCTTTCTTACTCAGCATGAGGCCTATGATACTTTACAAAATTGCAAGACATTCTCAACTCCATTCTAGTGATCTATATCTGGACTAGACTTCTGCCAAAATATCTCGAATACGTAAACTACGTTAGGGTAAGTTCTTACATGTACTTGTACACTCATCAAGCTTCCAATAGCTGAATCATATGGAACCATGTTCATTTGATCGATCTCATATAAGTTTCTGGAACACTTAAAGTTTCCAAATCTATTACCCTTGACTATAGGAGCTGACGTAGGTTTACTCGCATGCATACTTTATTTCTTTAAAATCTTTTCTAAGTATGTCTTTGCGATAGTCCTAATATCCTATTTTCTTCTATCTCGGTGAATTTCAATTCCTAGAACCAATGAGGCTTCACCAAGATCATTCATATTGAAACTTGAGGATAAAACTTCTTCTTCTCTAATGATAGATTAACATCATACTAGTGAGTAGAATATTATTTATTCACATGATGTGGAAAATGAATTTTTCATTCTTGAACTTCGCATAAACGCTATTGTCTTTCTTAATTTTTTTAAAACCCAAACTTTCTTATTGTTTTCATCAACTTCAAATACTACTGTCTAGAGACTTACTTTTAACCTATAAATAGATTTCTACAGGTGGCATTTCATACATTCTTTTTCTTCCACGAGAAAACCTTTGGGTCGTGCCATGTTAACGTTTTCATATAAATCCCTGTTGAGGAATACCGTCTTTACATCCATCTAATGTAACTCTAAATCGTAATATGTCAATAACACCATTATGATTCTAAAAGAATCCTTGCATAAAACTGGAGAGAAAACTCTCATCGTAATCTATTCATTCTCTTTGTGTAAAGCATTTTCCTAAAAGTCGTGCTTTATATCTTTCTACATTTCCTTTCGAGTCACGTTTTGTGTTGTATACCCTTTTACAGCCTACTGTTTTGGCTCCATTAGGAATTTCTTTTAAGTCCCAAACATCATTGGTATTCATCGAATTTATTTCAACTTCAATAGTTTCTTGCCATTTAAACGAGTAAATGCTTCTCATGGCTTTTTCAAATGAGGCGGGATCACCCTCCATTTGAGTTTCTCTACTAACATAGACTTCATAGCCATCAGAAAAAACTGGTTAACTAATTCTTTGAGACCTTCTGAGGCCTCAGCTACTGACACTTTTATATGGGGCTGTTGCTGCTCTTCATTGTCAAGAGGCAATTGATTCTATAGGCTCCTATATTACAAGATCCTCATTTACATTATTCATCTTCTTCGAAGAGCTAACAACAGGTGTTGTATCAGTCATACAACATCAACAGATATTGAGAAACTTATTATTTTTTGAATCACTGAAGTGGGTACGCAGTCCCGCTTCTCTTCAAGTCATAGATCTCTACATACTATGTTCCCCTAGATCATCCCATCTTCTAAAAAAGATAGTGTACCTTCAAATTTCTTGTTTGGGTTTAATTTGTTAAAACTTCATATGGCGCTTTAAGCACCGCCTTAACATCTTTGAGGCTGACTACGCTATTTTCCTATCGAAACTTTAAAAGGTCCAGAAATTTAGCTATTTCTCTGCTTAGGGGTATTATTGTTGTGACCGTAGTACTCTTCCAACGGTCGCATTCATCTTAATTAATTTTTATCTCACTCTTAATGAAGAGTATCTTTCTTAATTGACCTTTATCTTACTCGTAATGAAAAGTATTTTTCTTAATTGATCTTAATATTCCCCCCCTTGAAATATGTCATGAACTTTACTGCCATAATTTTGAGAACTATTTAGAAAATCTGTGAACGAGGAGACACTTATAACTTACTTCATTCACATGATTATGTCATGTAAACAAAGTTATTTGTTGATCTATTTAGGAGAACAATTTCCTTATTTCACTTCAAGAATTCAACGAGGTCTTTTATTAGCAGTTCTTTTGCAAGTCACGCTTGTATTTTTTCTTATCTTTTAGTTAGTATTGACCATGACGATGCATTTCTATTATACCACGGTTAATACTAGGACAACATATAAAAATATATGAGTCATCACAAAACTTCTCCAACCATGCAGGATTGACTAGTATTAGTACTATGCCAAACTTCTTTTCATGCGAGATATATCTATATACAAATTACCATAACGAAAAATTTAGTCATGATAATTAAAACATTCACTTATACTTTATTTTCCAATTAAATCTTCCTGTTGGTTCCAAATTAATAAGAAAATTAGTACACTAACAAAAAAAACTATCCTGAACTGGCTTGACTCAAGCCTTTTCATTCACATACCCCATCATTGCATCTCGTTGGCATGCAGCCGAGTGATCTCGTCGGATAAAAACATACAAGGTGCTTCTGCATCAATTCTACAACACCGTTGGGTAGAAAATATAATTAATACATAAAACTCATAAGTTAAATTGAAAGACATATAACTACTCTTTAAAATTAAATTCTCCCGTTAGTTCGAATTTAATTAGAAGATAATCAACATCATTGCTGCGAAACACGATAATAAAATACATTCTATTAGTTTAGGAGTATTTCTTGGTCTTTACCTACTCTCTAAAAAATTAACCACGTTGGTGTAAAATTTATCAGAGATTTAAACCTCAAACTTGAACTCGTTATAATATTGTCATCATCAACGTTGATCAGAAAATGATAATACCATAATCTGACTTAAACAAAATGGACTACTTCTCGAATTTAATTTTTTCCGTTGATTCTACTTTAATTAGAGGATAAACATAATCATAATTTACTAAATATAACTGCTCTTCAAATTAAATTCTCTCATTGGTTTAAATTTAATTAGAAGATAATCAATATTAAACTTTGCAGTGAAAACATGAAAAAATAATTTATCTACCTTTTAGAAGCATTTTACTGTACCCATCTACTATCTGAAAAAATTATTCCGTTGATTCAAATTTTGACAGAGATTTAAACTGACAAAAAAAACATTAAAAATTTGCTTCTGAAAATAATAAAACAAAACCTCAGTATTTACTGTTCATTTGGGCCAAAAACGTGAAAATCTGATATGCGGCCCAGCTTGCCAGCGCGCCCAGGCGCGCGGCCCAGCGGCCTGCTTATCTCGTCCGCTCATCGGCGCGCTCGGCACAGCTTGCTCCCGTGCACTGCTGTCGGCGGCGGCTCGCGCTGCGCTCCCCCACATCCTAGGGCGCAACCTGGGCTTAGGCCAGGATTTCCTCAACCCGCCTAGGCTGAAAGAAGCCCGAGCGCCTAGAGTCGTTGATCCTAATCCGACGGACGTCCGTCGTTCTCACGAGATCAAAACCACCCGCCGCGGTGCGTCACCGAAACCCTAATTTCATTTCTTCCTTACCTCTCCCGTCTGCTCTCCTCAGCCGCGGCACCCAGCTTTCTCTCCACTTCTCCTCAAAACCACGGCGGTCGGAGATGGCGGCACCACCGCCTGTCCCCTCGTCGGTGCGCGCGCCCACCGTAAGGTGAGCACGCTGCCATCGAGCGGTCTAGCGACGGTGCCCTGAGCGTGTGGGCGTGGCTCCCCGAAACCCTAGAGCTCATTCTTTCCTCAGCTTCCCTCTCTTCGCCGCACTACACACCACGGCCACCGCAGTAGACTACTCCAGGACAGGCGCGACGAAGGAGATGGCACCGCCGTGGCACCCCTCGCCGACGCACGTGTGAGGCCAGAGCCGCGCACGATGCCGTTGAGCGGCATCGTGGTGGTGCCCTTTGGGCATCGAGCGACACCATGGTGGTGCCCTTTGCGGCCCCGCACAATGGCGGATCTCTTCCCATGCGATGGCGGTGGTGACGGCGGTAAGGAGACCAGGTAGGTTCTTCCTCCCCTTCTCCATCCGTTCCCCTGCTCTAGGGTTAGGGTTGGGTGGATTCTTCTTGCGACCGTGGTGGCTCGGGGTGCGCTTCCCGCGTGGCGTCGAGGTGACGGCCGGCGGTGGTGATCTAGGGTTAGGGTTTTTTATTCTATTTGGATCAGTTCTTTCTTGATTTCTTTTCAGTTTTCTATCCCAAACTGGATCTACCCACTAACAACCATGGCTCTGATACCATTGATATGTTTCTAGGACCATCTAGGCGTAGATCAGTGGGTAAAAACATAACTTAGATAAGAGAACTTGCTGATATACCTCACCAAAAGACAGTAGCGGCGGTGGTGCCGCCAACAAGGTGGCCATGACATGTCGATGATAAGGTCGGCGACGGGTTAGCGCTCCAGTGGCATCCCGACGGTGGTGTGGACGTCTGGCGTTGTGCAAAGGCGGCGGTGAAGGCAGTGGTGCTTCCCGTCGCTCACAGCTCGCCCTTCTAGATTGGACTAGGGCTAGGAACCTCGGTGGGGCGCTGGCGGCTGCGGTGAACCTCATACCTCGAGCCCCAGCCCCCACCTCCTATTTATTACGCTGCGCGACGGGGCCTATCAGCTAGAAGAATGGTTGGACGCCCCCGATCAAGGGTCCAATTGGCCGTTGGGCCAACTTGGTGGAGATCAACCTAACAGGGTTGAGACCGCGGGTGAGGGGAAGGGGGGCTTACCCTACAGCAATCGAATCGAAGGAAGACGCCGAGCTGCGGGAGGATGATGGCGAGGAGGATCTCCAGGAACGTGCAGCAGCAGCCGTCCGCCATCACGATCTGGGAGCTGATCGGATCGGGATTCGGACGAATGGTGGTGGAGGCGTGGAGCCCGGAGATCTCTCCTTTCATCTCCGTTTACTTGGCCGGTCGGGCTCGGGCACGGAGACGGAGCGGACCTGCGAGTGGGGTCTCGTGCGCGGCGCGGAAGTCTCCCGTGCGCCGGTACGTGTCTGTCGCTATGCCGCCGGTGGTGCGGGTGCGGGTCTGTGGACATGGGCCACCACAGGTGGGCTCTGGGCCGTCACGGACCGTGATCGTAGAGTGGATACAATCCGGTGTTTTTTTCCTTCCGTCCGTCCTAATCTACCTCATTTTTCGTGGACATTAAAAAAAGCAATGCCGAAGCATTTTGATATTATATTTTCTCGCGAATGAATAAAGAGAAGTAGTACTTCTCCGTACCGGATATAGTATTTCAGTTCTGTTCCAAGTTAAAGTGTGTTGATCAATTTTATAAGAAAATAATCCATCATAGTGTACATATTTGATTCACAACTGTTGTAAAATCGATCAAACTTACAATAATTTAGTTTGGCATAGTATAGTTTCTTTTTTTGTGCAAATGAAGAGAAGTAGCATTATTGATTTATTATATAACTAGGTAGCGTGCCCGTGCGCTGCTACGGAACAAATAAACTTTTGTACTAAAAACACATGGATCGCATGATAAGATAACAATACTATAAAATTAAATCCGGCCGTTAAAGTGACATTTAATTCAAAAAGCAAAGTTCGTGAAATTAACACAGAGCGCGGCGTCACAGAACTCACCAACTCTACTGATTTATCTCAACTCTGATTTTTTTACGCCTACAGGCTACAACAAATGAAACTATACACCAGCGTAAAGTACCAAGAAAAATAGAGTCTTGAGAGACCCGCTTGTGATTGTGTGACACTGAGATTGCATACAAACAGGCGTGCAGACTACTTGTGCATGATAATCTGACTTCCAAGAGCAGTAGCGGTGGTAGCTGTAACTCTGCATACATAAAAGTAAAGGGATAATGAGTTAATAACGTTGCTTGTTCAAAAATGGCTTGCAAAATCTCAATGTTATATGTATACATCGGCACATCAGTAGGGTCACAAAGTTGCAAAGACATGTCCCATTAAGTAACAACGTTTGACCATGCATGATAACAATTCATGAACGAAAAAAAATCAGAAGATCGATCAAACTATCATTTCAGTCCTGTCTAATCTATACTATAAGTAATCAGTACCAATTTTTTTGGGTATAAATAGCAGCAACCTAGTTTGAAGAGGACAAACTCAGGTCATGCATAGTACCATAAACAGACTTATGAAAACTATGGGGTATCTATGAAACAGTGCACAGCGACATCACCTAATCACCTGAATCGGATTGACTGCTTCAAAAATCACTGTAAGTGCTGGTCACCTAATGCCAATGCCGTACAAGAGATGCAGCATGAGACAAAGAAGAGAAGAACCTGCATAGAACAGACATTGAAATCAGAATGCCAGTAACTATTTTCATCCTCTCCAGTGGATTTCTAGGTTGTACATTTTTTTGAAACATATCATTTCATACAGAAGATTCCAAAAAAAACGAACCGCAACCTATTTATGATATGGGCTGTAAATGTATCCCTAGTAATTTAACATTCCAAAATATCCTCATCAGCAGTCAAGTACCCAGCATATATAGTAGATCAGTTCTAAATTGCTCTTAGGTGCTGCCATGCAAATCAGAGATTTGTAAAGAGCTAAACTGCGACCACTTATGACCAGTAAGCTAATCATATACATATCATATATTAATCAAAGTATCAGTGCGTTCTCATGATTGCAACCAAATCATTTTTTCTTTAACAACTGCAAGATAGTGTTACGTTCATTATCAGGTAGCGAGCTAGTAACCACAAGGCATGAGAATAGATGAATCATCTTTGCTAGTGATGAGATGGAGTTGTTGGCGTACTTGTATTAGGTCTAGACTCTGGATCTGGCATAAAATTATTTAGTATCTGCACTTGTACAATGGACTTAATTCTACAAATAGACTAAGCGCATGAGAAGAGATGAATCACCTTTGCTATGGCTGAGATGGAGTCGATGACGTACTTGTATCAGCTCCAAACACTGGAGGTGGCAGAAAATTATTTAGTATCTGTATTTGTACAGTGGACTTAATTCTACAAGTAAACAATGCTCATTCTGAATAAACAAAGATATATTTATCCCAACAATACTTGCAGAATGGATCATCAATACAAGTTTAACTAAACCAAAATAAATTATCTTAATAACTTGTTGCAATTTATTACTGAGCCAGGGATAACACAGACTACTTATGGTATACAAATGATTGGAAAACACTGATTCGGGTTAAAAAGGGTTTAAAAAACATTCTATTCAGCTCTAAAGTGATTCGGATTTTGATGGAATTTCTGAATGTTGATTTGTGGGCCTCCTGGTGGGCTAGAGATGTTAAGGATAGTAAACTACAGAGGCAGTAAGGTACCAACATGAGTGAAAGATCTTAGTTTGTTTCAGCAATACTTGACTGAGCTCCTTCTAGTTGGTTGTACAATGTGTGAGGAATTTCCTGATTTTTCTCATTTCAGGGCTCTTCAGGTTCTTCACTTGATTAGGCTGTATAAATTGCAGCCCTCGTGTCAACTACTTCTATTTCATTATCAGAAATTTTAGGACACATAGCCATGGTCAAAGCTAACTTAAACAGGAGCATGTGGGAGCAAGGTAACTATACCATAATCAAAGTCGTTGCCGCATGTCTAAAAATATTCTCCAACCGAGATTTGGTGCTACAAAAATATGAAACTGTAGATATCTTTAATCAAGTCCGCAAATATCTTTTATTTGCAAGGTACTGATTCAGTTCAGATTAAATAATGACGGTGTTTAGGTAAAAGGAATGAACAATTGACTGATTTGATTTGAGGAAAACGTTCAGATAAGGTATTTGTGGTGAGCTCTTTGGACTGATGTTTTAGTCCTTTCTCTTTAACGAAGGTAGCATGTCTGCTGCAATACACATGTCAAAGTTGTCGGCAATGGAATGCAATAATGAATAACAAATTCTCACGCATGGATATTCCCTACTCGACTTCCCTTCTTCCACCTGGATACTCTCTCTAAGAGACCTCCAGAGAAGAAGTTTGAATGGGTAAGTATAGACTATAGACTTCAGTATTCATTTGTGCTGGATAGCCAAACAGCCAAGAAGCATGGCAAATAGCCAGCTCATGATGCATGGCAAATAGCCAAGAAGAAATTGGAAGAATGGTGACCTACTGCCAGCTAAAAGCTCTGTTAGATCACTAAAAAAACAGTAAGTCGCTACAAGTGTGCAACTGTTAGCTTTGGGTGCTGATGTCCAATAATAGCTCAAATATTTTCACGTTTCCTAATAAACTATGTCACAGACCAGTCTATATCATCCATGAAATCAGATCAAGCTACAACAAACTTTTATTTTGAGATGAGTCTTGAATCAAACTGAAATCGGTATCCTCCTATCTTTTACCAAATTATAACCGGTGGTAAAATTATCTTTTAAAATTTCTACCAAAATATAATTGGTCCCAAAAATTAAAGTTCCTCAAAACCATTGACTGTTTCCTTGTGCTCTGCATTTACATAATTATAAACTGAAATGCCTTCTAAACCATTGGCCCTGAACATGGATTTATGGATTATTGCAAAGTACTGCTTCAGGAAATCGAAGCAAAGTAGTCCCGGTCAAGATCAATTAATAAGGCAATGATTTAGGGAGGTGAGGTTATTGAAAATTTTCTGTTTTTGTTTCGATTAACCATAGTCAATTTGGTTAAAAACTTTCCAGTTTGTTATTAAAATTACACGTAAAAGTTGGTTTTCTTTTGGTAAGCACTCAGCACTACTTGACTGAATTATGATCTGAAATTTAAAGCACGACACAAGCTCTTTTACTACAGTATAGTATGACAGATGCATTTCATGCTAACCAAATTTCACAGTTTCTAATACCTTCAAGATAATCAGCATAGTTATTAGCTAGGTGCACTGCATGGTCAATGGAAACCAAATGCACAATAATTGAAACTGAATGTCCAGGTCTAAAATGCCAGTAGTATGCACGGTCATTCTAAATTTACCGGTTATCTCAAGTACTAAATTACAACATATATCTTTAAAAACTATCATCAATTGCATCCACACTCAATACTAAACAATCAGTTTCAATCAAGACATATATCTCACCGGCCTCTTTAAATTACAACATATATCTCTAAATATTTGTATGCAAATCAACTTCATGTTTCCCAGACATGTCAATTGCATCCACACTCAATATTAAACAATCAAGACACAGAGACAGATATATCAAAAAAATAAAAGACTTGTCACAAAATACTAATGGGTGAATTACTGACTTAATAACTGACCTTCACATGGCAAAGAAGGAAATGACATATTTATATGAATTGGCAGAGTTTCTCCTCGTTTTAGATCTACAGACAGTATCAACTAGTGAAGAGTTCATGATACATATGTTGGGAAGGATAAGCTTAATGAAAAGAAAATGACTTTGGCATAATCTTATCAATGATAACTGCAGACAGTATCAACTGGCGAAGGGTTCATGATACAGATGTTGGGAAGGATAAGCTCAATGAAAAGAAAATGACTTTGTCATAATCTCATCAATGATAATTAACAGAAACTACGGCATCAGAAAACACATGGGTAGTTGAACAATGAAATTGATTTATAATAATGTTTCATATCAAATAAATGAATTGCCATCAAAATAATTCTTTGATCAGGTTGCTGGTTGATGCTTGAACTCAGCCCCCACATGCCAACCAGAATTATCTCGAAAAAGAAATGGAAGCATTTACTTTGGATAAGGCCCTATTTTCTACAGGCATATTCACAGTGCCTCGAAAAAAAACTAAAAGATATAGAATTTTAAGGGGGGAACAAAAGTCTCTGTGAATATTACATCGAAAAGTTGCATATAGCAGTCAAACATGAAAAATATAAGCTGTGACCAATCATACCTGATGCACGGTGTAGGTGGTAAGATAAAACCAGGGGCGGATCTATGGGGACCCTATTGTTCTGTAATTGTTGCAAATGATTGCTTAAGTCTTCTTCAACAAGTGCTCCTCCGCATGTGGAAACGCATTGAGGCTCTTCAGAGACGGTATCCTCACCATCTTTCAGCTGCCATAGAACCAGGGGCGGATCGAGTAAACGGCATGGGTGTAAGCATGCACACCCGATAATTTTGCAAAAGAATTGAAGTTAGTAGGCATAATACAAGCATGTGCGCTTGTGATCATATCAGATCCGAACACAAATAGTAAGTTAGGGTTTGGGTGCTCGATTTCACACAACGGGAAGGGAAGACCAAGGGGCGGACATACCTGGGGGTGCTCATCGCCGGCGAAGGGCCCCGCTGAAGACTGGGCACTGGCGCAGGCGGCAGGCAGACGGTCGCCCAAATTGGCCGCCAAGAAGAGAGAGAGAGAGCGCGCTGGGGGCTATGGAAGAAGGAAAGGCAGGGTTGCAGCAGACAGGTCACAGGTACACCGAGGTCACGACCGGAGGCTTCAGCAGACTTTATTACAAAAGCACCATGAGATCAAATGGAGCCCAAACAAAGCTTCGAAGCCGCCTCTGTATCGCGAGATCAAATTAGCAGGTAGCCAGGGGGTCCCTAGAAACAAGCGGTACCTGGCGGTGCTCCCAGTCCCAGACGGAGACGCGATCATTGGCGTCGGCGGTGACGAGCCAGGGGTGAGTGGGGTGGAGCTGGATATTCACAACTTTGTCGGTCGTCGGTCGGAACGCCCGTAGGCGGAGCATCTGCCGCTGCCACCACAGCGTCTTCTGCGGGGGGTTGTCGCGGCGAGAGGGGCGAAATGGAGCGAAGATCTGGAGTCTGGAGATATGGGGATGAGCAAAGGGGAGGTAGTAGTGATGTTGTGCAGGGCTCGCGTCGCGGGTGGTGGTGGCAAGTCGGGGAGATCTTAGTCGCGAGGGGACGGACGTAGGAGCGTCGACTCGTGGGGAGGAGGTCCCACCTGCCAGCGCACGGATTCGCGGGGAGGAGCGTCGTATCGCAGGAGGCAGACGGCAGATCCAGAACAAAAATCGCACAAAAAAAGTGTGAACGCTCTGTTTTTTTAGTTGTAGTAGGAGATTAAAAAAGATAGGAAACAGAATCACTAAACGCTTGCACAGCGATAACGGGAAAGGCAATCGACATCTTTGGAAAAAGGCAGCGCGTGCACGAGCACGAGCACGAGCACGAGCACGAGTTTTGTGCCTAGTGTACCGTGTACTTGATCTCGTACGGGTACTCCCTCTGTCCTTTACCCCCTTGCATTGCATGCACAGTTTTTTAAACAGCAACTTGTGCACATGAGGCACGCACCGCACTGCACGCTGGAAAGAAATGTTTTACAGCCTCCGCCGGCGTAGCCTTTTTCTCCGGACGAGATCCTGCCGGGAGTCCGTCGCCCACATTCCGGGATCATCTGCTGGGAGGGACCAGCCTAGCTAGCTCACCTACCTACTGTGAAGGCCCCGACTAATAAAGTACTAATCAGCGTGCCGGTGGCGCGAGTTACCGGATTTGGCAAGGCAAATCCAGCGCGATCTGGAGCGGCGTGGGCTCCCCGCTTCCGCCCCGGAGCGCCTAGCCCGGCAGTCGGCACTCGCTGGCGTCGTGAACTGCGTGATGGCACAGCAGTACAGCACAGGGACAGGGTGATGTTCATGACATCTCCCGTGGCTGCGAGTGGCGCACACTACTGTACATGCCATTGGCGGGCATGGCAACAAGTCCCCAGGATTCTGAGCTCAGCAGAGCGCCGCGTCAAGATTTGGACGGAGATGGAAGAAACGGGACGGGACGGAGGTGCTGCCGACGGGTGTTGTCAGAGATTCTTTCTTGCACTCGCTTGTATTGTATGGCGGCCAAGTTGGAGTTAGAGAAGGATACATACACTAGTATAGTAATCCACTGCTCTACCAGCAACATCAGCGAGCACCCCACCCCAAAAGACGTTGATGGAATCTGAATCCCAGACTACCCCATGGTGCGCCATATGACATGCTGCAGCAGATTTTGTTTATAGAGTTTGATGCGACGAGTGCACCAGCTAACTTTATTTGGTCGCTCAACACGTATGTGTGTATATACTAGTATAATACTGTTGGAGATTAGCTGACGTGCTCCCATCCTTAACAGTACACCTTTGCACCCCCCATCTTTAAAGCGGGTTAAGTACACCGGATGTCGTCGGCTTTGTTGCCGTCATCACTGCACCAACTGCGTACGCCTAGCCCACTCCGCTCTCCCTCTCCGTCTCCGAAAAGACAAAGGGTCTGCTGGCTGCTGCAGATGGAATAACAGGGGTGTTTAGTTCCACCAAATTTTAAACTTTAGCACTATAAAAAAGAAGATTCTTCGTCACATTAAATTTACGATACATGCATGGAGTACTAAATGTTAACGAAATCAAAAGCTAATTGCACAGTTTGATTTTACTTTGCAAGACAAACGTTTTAAGCCTAATTAATCAACGATTGAATAATTATTACCAAATACAAACAAATGCTACTGTAGCTACAGTGTAGCTGCAGTGCATTCGGCGACGCCGATTCGGGCAAACTAAACGAGGCCATAGACAGACCTGTGGCCTCAGAAAAAGGCGTCGCGATCGAAAGGGACTCGTTCGGTCACTGCCGTTGATCCCCGTCTCGCTGTGCAGCGCAGTGCACTGAAGGAGCCTCCTTTTCAGGTTGGGTTTAGTTCGCGAAATGAAATTTTTTACATGTTACATTATATATTTTGGGATGTTGGAAAGAGTTTTCAGATACTAATAAAAATAATGATTACATAGCTCGCCTGGAAACTGCGAGACAAATCTATTAAGTCTAATTAATCCATCATTATTGCATGTTAGTTACTGTAGCACTTATGGCTAATTATGGACTAATTAGTCTTAAAACATTCATCTCGCGATTTCCAATCAAACTGTGCAATTAATTTTTTCGTCTATATTTAATACTCTATGCATGTGCCGCAAGATTCGATGTAATAGTTTAGGTTGAAAATTTTTGGGACTAAACGAGCCCTAGGTCATCGGCCGGCGAGGGAGGCCTTGCCAGATGCCAATGCCGCCTGGAGGGAAGAAAAATCTCTGCCATGGCATGCGGTATGTGGTGGTCGGAGCTCCGGCCACCTGGGGGCGTAAAAGTCTGACGGCGACGGTGTACAGCTGCGCTAACCCCTGTCCTGTGGGCTGTGGTCTGTGGGTTTATCTTGCGGCCCAAATTTCCGCGACCTCACGGCGGTCCAGATTTGCAGGATACGCAGCGGTACGCACACAAGGAGTGTGATTCCCCGATCACGATCACAAAGTACCACCACGGATCCGAGGGCACGAGATCTTTTTCCATGTGGTTTCAATGGTTTCCTACTGAACGTCTGACACCATGATCGCTGGAATCGTAGCGATTGTCCTTATGACTCGTCGAGTACTCCTACCCTTTTGCGACGTCAATTGAGGCCTTGTGTAGTTGCTCCCTCGAAAGTTTATATTATATCCCATCAAATATTTGATAACTATATAGAGTATTAAATATAGGCTAAAAATAACTAATTGTATAAATTACGACTACTTTGCGAGACGAATCTTTTAAGCTTAAGTAATCCATGATTTGACAATGCGGTGCTACAGTAACACATGTGCTGATGATGGATTAATTAGGCTTACTAAATTCATCTCGCGGTGTACTGACGGATTGTGTAATTTGTTTTTTATTAGTATCCGAACACCCTATGCGACACATCCATGTAACATCCGATGTGATACCTCTAAACTTTACACCCTGGATTTAAACAATGCCTGAAAGCTTGGAACACATAAATTCCTCAGAAATTTCATGGGATTCAATCCACAGAGTATAGCACGAAAGTTCTTCTAACTCTGTTATTGCTTCTTTTTATCTGGACATTTGATTGGGGGAAAATATCCAATACACCGATGTGAAGAAATTTACCTTTTAGGCGTTGCCTAATAGCAAGTATATACTGGTGGTATTGTCTTATAGACGATTTTATGTGGCATCATGTAATCTTCAATCATTATTAGACATTATGTATAATGAATTGTATTTCATACTTTTTTAATTTATATGCATTACATAAAAAGCAATATGTTACGAGTTGTATACCAAAAACAACTCATACAAATGATGGTGCAAAATATATTTTATAGTTCTGAATTTTAGCTTACGAGGTGGCTATTTTGAACAACAATCTCTCACACTTTTATCTCTCTCATCCACATCATTAAAAAAATCTATGTAGCTTTATTCCTTCAAAAAAACATCTATGTATCTGTAGCAGAACCGACCAATTATACGAGATTAAGTAAGAAAATCTTCCGCCGAAGCAGATAATTTAGCAAACTTAAGCCCGTATAACCCGGTAGTCCGTGAAACCACGAAGGATTTCAAACCAATCGACATACAAACCAAGATCGTACAAGTTTAGCGGTCACCGTCACATGTTACATAAAGTTCGCAATGACAGTGGATACATCAGAGTTTATAACATAAAGTTATTACAACCCAAGTTCAAACTGAAATAGCGAAAGCAAATAGTTTTAAAGTCACGCACACACTTTTAGTTCAGATACAGTGCCAGTAGGTAGTCATCTTCCACAAAATCATTAGATGAGAGATACGGAGTGACCATTGCCCTTGGTTCTAGTTGTCACCCATCGTCGGGTACAGGCAGTTAATGCAATAGCCGTAGTACATTTGACCATCTGCAACAACAATAGGAACAACGCCCTAAGTACGAGAAGGTACTCAGCTAGACTTACCCGTCTTAAACCAAAATAAAGCGACACCAAGGATTATACAAGGCTTTCTTTAATGAGCTAGCTGACTTATTTGCAAAAATCATAAGCTATCATGAAGACATCATTTTAAATACTTTACATCATCTTTATTATAACCTATTCATCTAGATAAGCACCTGTACTATAGCAATCACTTGATTAACCAATAACATCCAGTTACCAATTTAGCTTTAGCATGTCCATACCATCCAGATAACCATCATTGTTCCATAATAATTACTACGATGCCGTAGCTCGAGTCAAGTGCTCACTATCCAAGAGCGATAGCGATTCGAATCGATTCCTAACCAGCTGGTGATTTATTCCTCACACAAACCACACTCACCGATCAAGTGAGCTACAGATCACCAATGAGACTTTCCAAGTAGCCGCGAGATAACAGTCATAGACCGCACTACCCAGGGACCGCCAGACAGCCAGGGCGCACCTTGGGCTTTAATGAAGACATTCCTAGCATTCACTCATCTCCAAATGAAGCTACACTTGATATAGCTGGTCCAATTACAAGGAGTAGAGCTAAATAATTGGAGAAGGGAATTCATTCTCAGGTGAACGCTAACCTTATGCTTAATAATCAGATTACATTGAATGAACATATGCTTTTGAGTACTTGTTTCAATGTTCTTAGGAATGATGGAGTGCACGAACAAGCATGGGATGATGATGGATTCTGCCCGCCAAATATATGCATGGAACCTAGACGTGCATGAGAGAGGAAAGGCCATTCAGCTACCATGAATATCAGCCGTTGAAGTGCAAGCAAATAATTTGGGAGTTAGGAATGCATGCAACCAAACAATCGGGATGTCAGTCCACACACGCCCAAAGATGCATGCAGAGAATACAAACCAGCTAGGCGCCCTACTAGGCTTCGTTATTAATAAAAGTAGTGCTGCAACTTCCCACTACATGTTCTCAATTATTTTCCACCAAACTGAAACTCCACTAGTGCTATATATCCCTGTAATGGATGATGTGAACAGGAACTCGTGATTGCAATTTCAGAAATACCAACTCTTGGAATTCTTGTTCCAGCGTGAGTCTTGAGAGGCTTGCAACATATTCCAACTTTTGCTCACAATGACCTATTACAAGATGTTGTTTCTCCATCTTTTGACGAGATTACTAGTGATGATTTTGATGAGTTGCTTGCTGATTTTCCTGATTTGACGCGTTCTATAATGAACACACCATCTCCTTCTTTGGTGGTGAGGCGAGTTCTTTCCACTCAATTTGTTGTCACTTTGAACAAGGACAACGCCATAATTTGTTTCAATCCGGATGCAAAGTGAAAGGACAAGTGTGTCGTTTCATCATAGATGGTGGGAGCTGCAATAATATTGTTAGTGCTTTGCTTGTTGAGAAGCTTGGCTTGCGTACCACGCCGCCATCCACATCCATACCATATGCAATGGTTGAATAATTACGGGACAGCTTAAGGTTTCAGCCATGATTCGTTTGTCATTTTCCATTGGTGATTATCATGGAGAGGTGGATTGTGATATTGTCCCCATGCAAGCATGCCATTTGCTTGCTTGGTCGGCCCAACAATTTGATGTGGACTCGGTGTATTTTGGACGTTCTAACAAACACACTTTCATTCACAATGACAAGAAGATGGTTCTTATTCCATTATCTCCAGAGGAGATACATGCTTCAGATATGGCTCACAAGAAAAGAGAGGAATCGACAAAAGAAAATTGAGTGAGATCCCCAACACAAGTAAGGGAGAGAGTTCTAACCCATCCACCACATAAAGACTCATGCCAATCCTAAATGAGCCATGCCACAATCGAGTGTCTCTTTGTGAGCAAGAGTGATATGAGAGAAGTGAGAAACACCACAACCCCATTCTTTGTGCTCTTGCACAAGGAGGTCCTACTTTCAACTAACGATTTACCTTCATCACGCCTAGTGTTGTTCTTGATCTCTTACAGACTTCTTGAAGATGTTTTTCCCGATGAGATACCAGCTAGACTTCCTCCACTCCGTGGAATTGAGCATCAAATTGATTTGGTACCAGGTGCTTCTCTTCCAAATCGTCCGACCTACCGCACCAATCCCATAGAGACAAAGGAAATTCAAAGACAATAAAAGAGCTTTTGGACAAAGGGTATGTTCGTGAATCCTTATCACCATGTGCTGTTCTGTTCTTTTAGTTCCAAAGAAAGATGGCTCTTGGCGCATGTGTGTTGATTGTCATGCTATCAATGCTATAACTGCTCGATATCGCCATCCCATTCCACGACTTGATGACATGTTAGATGAATTGAGTGGTTCCATCATTTTCACCAAGATTGATTTATGAGTGGCTATCATCAAATCCGCATGAAACTTGGTGATGAATGGAAAACAGCGTTTAAAACTAAAATTGGTCTCTATGAATGGCTTGTGATGCCATTTGGCTTGACAAATGCTCCTTCAATTTTATGTGCTTAATGAACCATGTTTCTGAGCTTTCATTTGCAAGTTTGTAGTTGTTTATTTTGATGATATTCTGATCTATAGCAAATCATTTGATGAACATCTTGATCATATCCGTCAAGTACTTGCTGTTTTGAGGAAGAGAAATTGTATGGCAACATTGCTAAGTGCACCTTTTGCACGCACTGTTGTTGTTTTCCTTGGCTTTGTTGTTTCCGCAGATGGTATTCAGGTTGATGAAGAGAAGGTTAAAGCAATACAGATTGGCCTACACTGTAAAATGTGAGCCAAGTTCAAGCTTTCATGGTCTTGCAAGTTTCTATGGCGTTTTGTCAAAAATTTCAGCACCCTCATTGCACCCCTTAACAATCTCACAAAGAAGGATGTTCTATTCATGTGGGGCCATGACGAAGACCAAGCATTTCACACACTAAAACACACTTTGTGAAGCAATCATTGCTACAACTTCCCGATTTTGGTAAGACATTTGAGATCGAATGTGATGCAAGTGGTATTGGCATAGGAGGTGTCTTCTTTGCAAGAAGGTAAACCTGTTGCCTACTTTTCTAAAAAGCTAAATGGTCCACATCTGAATTACTCGGTTTTATGACAAAGAGCTTTATGCCTTAGTTCGCGTTTTGGAAGTTTGGCACCATTACTTGTTACCCAAAGAATTTGTAATTCATTCGATCATGAAGCATTGAAATATCTTAAAAGCCAAGGCAAGTTTGAACCGTCGACATGCTAAATGGATTGAGTTCATTGAAACGTTTCCCTATGTTGTCAAACATAAGCGTGGTAAAGATAACATTGTTGCCGATGCCTTGTCTAGAAGATGTGCATTGATTACACAACTAGATACAAAAGTGCTTGATTTGGAATCCATTAAAACACTTTATGTTGTTGATGCTGATTTTAACGAACCTTTCTCTCGTTGCATTGATGGAAACGGTTGGGATACATATTATGTGCATGCTGGCTTCTTGTTTCGGACTAACAAAATATGCATTCCAGCTTGTTCGATTCATCAAGTTCTTTTGCAGGAAGCACATGCAGGTGGCCTGGCTGGTCATTTTGGTGTCAAAAAGACATTGGACATGCTCTCTGGTCATTTCTTTTGGCCACATATGCAACGTGATGTCCAGCGGCACATTGGGTGCTGCATCGTTTGCTTGAAAGCTAAGTCCCGCCTCAATCCCCATGGTTTATATACTCCATTACCTATTCCACATGTACCTTGGGAAGATATGTCTATGGACTTTGTTCTGGGGTTACCTCGGTCTCAGAGGGGGAGGGATTCTATTTATGTTGTTGTAGATCGCTTTTCTAAAATGGCACATTTTATCCCATGTCATAAGAGTGATGATGCTTCACACATTGCTGATTTGTTTTTTAGGGAGATCGTTCGTTTACATGGAGTTCCAAAGACTATTGTTTCAAACTGGGATACAAAATTTCTCAGCTACTTTTGGAAGACATTGTGGGCTAAGCTTGGCACAAAGTTGTTATTTTCAACCACTTGTCATCCACAAACGGATGGGCAAACAGAAGTTGTCAACCGTACCTTGTCAACCATGTTGCGTGCTGTGTTGAAAAAGAATTTGAAGCTCTGGGAAGACTGCCTTCCACATGTTGAATTTGCTTATAATAGGGCAATCCATTCTACAACAAACTCTTGTCCATTTGAAATTGTTTATGGGTTTAAACCGCATACTCCCATGAATCTTTTGCCTTTACCATTACAGGAACAAGTTAACTTAGATGCTACGAAAAGATCAGACTTTATCAAGCGGTTACATATGGAGACAAGAAAGAATATTGAGAAGAAATCAGCACAATATGCAAAGCAAGCAAACAAAGGTAAGAAGAAGGTTACATTCCAGCCAGGAGATCTTGTATGGTTGCATCTACGCAAGGATCGCTTTCCCCAACAACGTAAGAGTAAGTTATCCCCTTAGGGGTGATGGTCCATTCAAGGTTCTCCAACAGATAAATGATAATGCTTACAAACTTGAGCTGCCACCTGAATATTCCAATGTGAGTACCACATTCAATGTCAAAGACTTGCTTCCATTTCCTGGTGAGCCTGAGTCAAGGACGACTCCTTCCTAAGAGGGGGAGGCTAATGAAGACATTCCTAGCATTCACTCATATCCAAATGAAGCTACACTTGATATAGCTGGTCCAATTACAAGGAGTAGAGCTAAATAACTGGAGAAGGAAATTTATTCTCAGGTGAACGCTAACCTTATGCTTAATAATCAGATTACATTGAATGAACCTATGCTTTTGAGTACTTGTTTCAATGTTCTTAGGAATGATGGAGTCCACGAACAAGCATGGGATGATGATGGATTCTGCCCGCCAAATATATGCATGGAACCTGGACGTGCATGAGAGAGGAAAGGCCATTCAGCTACCATGAATATCAGCCATTGAAGTGCAAGCAAATAATTTGGGAGTTAGGAATGCATGCAACCAAGAATCGGGATGTCATTCCACACACGGTCCAAAGATGCATGCGAGAGAATACCAACCAGACTAGGCGCCCTACTAGGCTTCGTTATTAATAAAAGTAGTGCTGCAACTTCCCACTACATGTTCTCAATTATTTTCCACCAAACCGAAACTCCACTAGTGCTATATATCCTGTAATGGATGACATGAACAGGAACTCGTGATTGCAATTTCAGAAATACCAACTCTTGGAATTCTTGTTCCAGCGTGAGTCTTGAGAGGCTTGCAAACTTGTTCTTTCGATTCCTGAGGGAGTTGTAGAACGCCGAACTACGGTTCACCCAGTTTGTGCCTTCACGTCTATACGGCGTGATTGCGTGGGCTGTTCATCGGTACGTGGAAGGGTGATTGTCTCAGTAGTTCATCGCGTGGACAGCCTCACGGTGCATTGCCTCTTCACCAGGTCGCGCAACGACAATTTATCAAGTTCGCAGATCCTACGAGAAGATCGGGCCACAACAACTTACTACACATGCTACATAGACGTGTGCACATCAGGCTTACTCTTCGCGTCCCCGTCATACCCCCTTCAGCACCAGTCTACCAATCCGAGTTTATCCCGGTTCAAAAAGTGTCACTAGCTTCGCGGTCGAAAGGTACTTTATTCAGCCAGCTAAATGTGAGGCATGCGTTCAACATGACAAGAGGGACGAGCAACGATCGGTCCTTAATCGACGCAGACGGAAAACTAACAGCACCCTAGAACCTTGTCTGGTTGCCTCCAACTTTTTCCGTCCGGTCTCCAATTATTCATCACACATGATTAATTCCAGGATATCATTCTTTCCATAACTAATTTCTTCCAGTAACCACCTATAAAAGTAGGTGACCGAAAATCACCGATCGCTACCGGTCTAAGCAAGGCTAAGCAGTTATTCGATCCTGACCTAACAGGGGAAAGGTAATAAGGTAGGCAAGGATAGTAATAAATGCATCAACGGTTTCAATCAACTCCTACAACTTAATGCAACAATATATAAACTCATATATATAGAAAGAATTGCTTTTATAAAGTAGGAGACTTAGAATGCTCCGGGGCTTGCCTCGTTCGAACGAACTAGGTTGATGATCCACGCACTCGGGCAAGTCCTCTCCTTGCTCCTCTTCCTCTGGCACCTCCTGTGTCTGGACTTCTTGTGGATCTGTCCCGGTCTGCTCTTCCTGAACTGCTACTAGCAACTCCTCCTGCGATCCTATATGATGCAGATGTATAAGTGCTAATGCATAGGTGCATCGGAGAGATGACATGTAATGATCATGATGCATGAAATGTAGATGAACATGTTTAACTTTATTGGACATAGTAGTAGCAAAGCTCTTCTACAAGGTAGTCAACATCATCCAAGAACATGTACTACTATCTACCACGACAACCACTGTACTAACATGCCAAATCACCACAGTAAACTAAGATGCTTCAAAGATACACCAAAGCGAACATTATTAACTAAACTCGCATTAAAGAGGATTATTTTATTTTATTTTAAACTAGGGCTACAACAGCAACATATATTTCTTGTGCTTATAAAAATCTAATAAAATTACAGTAGCATAGTACTACTCTAAGTAGACTACCATAAAATTTTTATGGCATTTGGATAAGTAAAATAGCCTACACAAAAATGACAAGGCATAAGTGCTTAAAAAGGCATAAATAGAAAACCTTAGTTAAAAGTGTCAAGCAATAGATTTCATATTTTTCCTAACATCCTTAAGGTACTAGGATACTACCCACCAAGTTTCATGGTCATAGGCTTCCTAAATAATTTACAAAAATTCACACAAGTATCGATCAATGATAAAAGGAAAATCTATAACTCAAAAATCATACATGCAATGACTCTCAAATTTTAACCAGAGCTTTTACTAAGCAAGACGAGCTTACCCACAGAATTTCATAATTTTTGGATCACAGAAACTCAAGATATGATTTAAACAAGTTTGCATGCATTTAAAAACACATTTCAGTTTCCTATTTAATTCATCCAAAATTTCTACATTATGTGCTCATGTCATATTTTTCTTAAATACTAGACTTTCCTATGAGTCTAACAAAATTTGAATCACACTATTTGGATCTACACATTTGTAGTTACAAAATTCACATAACAGTATAGAAATCTATAAATTT
This sequence comes from Miscanthus lutarioriparius, assembly GCA_904845875.1. Taxonomy (NCBI): domain Eukaryota; kingdom Viridiplantae; phylum Streptophyta; class Magnoliopsida; order Poales; family Poaceae; genus Miscanthus; species Miscanthus lutarioriparius. The sequence goes on from CAJGYO010000003.1 coordinate 25,785,507, forward strand.
GAACTATCCTATCACTACACTGTCACTGACGTGTGGGACCCGCGTGTCAGCCGGGCCCGCTGGTCAGCGACACAGAACAGGGGAGACCGCACGTGACGGCGCGACGATGGTGGCTCCTCCGGCGACACCAAAAGCACCGGCGTGATCTCCGTGATGAGGTGATTCGATTGGTGCTACCGGCGAGACCTAAGACCTAGCGGAGGTGGCGCGTCGCCGGTGATGGCGGCACGGCAGAGCTCCGGCGCGAGATGCCGGCGACGGCAAGCCATGGCTGCCTCAACCAAGCTCGGTATGAGCTACAGGGGGTCGCTACGGTGCTACCCAAGCAAAGAGAGGAGGACGAGAAGGCCTCGGTGGTAGTTGGCCGCGTAGAGCTCCAACTCCGACGAGACCCCGCCATGGCGGGCGGTGGTGGAAACGGCCAATGTGCCCTTACCAAGACTCAAACGGCTCGGCTAAGAGGTGGAGGATGTAGAGGAGGACACGGTGGAGCTGTTGACGAGCTGGCAGTCGTGTTTTTGCGGCGGTCGAGCGAGCCAGGCGACGGCGGAGCTGCTCGGCAATGGCGGAGCGGCGCTGCTCGCGGTGGAAGGCGAAGGAAATGAAAAACGGACTGTGAGCCGGTCGGGCAGGCGCGTGGTGGGGGGGGGTTCAAGCAATGGCCGGCAGTGCCAGGACAGCCGCGACGCGTGGCCTGCGCGGTCAGGCGGCCGATGACGGGTGGCGCCACGCGGCGGCGGTTTTCTGAAATCGGTCGGCACTGTAGCGAGTCTGAAATTTCGATTGAGCGATCAATGAGCCGACTGACAGGCACTTTTCAACGCTACACAGTTCCTAAACCATGAAGAATTAGTGGAAGCAATGTACATGAAAGTTGTAGAGCTATGATAGGGCTACAACAATGCTTCAGAAATCACCAGCTAAAACTCAACTGATCACAAGTTATATCAAGCCAAAGTCGTCTCGATCAAACTGACATTGCATTTTAGACTTAGAAAATTTTTAGAGTTTTGAATACAGCCCCAAATCCTGACTTGTGAGACCTTTTTGAGCATGTTGTGCACATTTTCATGAGTTGGTCATAAAATAACTTTTGTTCCTTATAAAATTTGCTACAACTTTGTTTTAGGTTGCTCAGGCATGCATAGACTCTAAGTTGTACTTTTTAAACGGTCAAACCAAAGAGCTCTAGAGGTCAACACTAGTCAAACCATGACTTGAAAACTTAATTAGGCAAAATGATCAACATGAACATTGTTCCTAATGACCTTCTAAGTATAGCTAAGTTGTTTAAAAATATATTTAGCCATACCACACATTGGTCACACAAGAATCAAGCACTGAATGTACTGAAACAATGAAAACCAATTGAAATGTTACTTTTGTTTCATAGTCATGTTTCACATGTTTCATGTGATATAAGCTCATGAATGGATGAATGATGCTCATGTTCATGAAATGCAAGTGCAATTATGCAAGCCTAACACCAGGGGTGTTACAGTATCTTTGTATGAGGTGACCAAAGAGACCGCTCATGGGCGCATAGCAATGTACTTACTAATTCTCTTTTGCTCTGGCTTCTACCATCCACAAACTGTTTCTTTCATGCATGTAAAAGTTTCTCTTGCTCATGCTTTTGGTCTTAACATTTATATGCAACCACTAGTTAATAAGTAACCTCTAAATGATATATTTTTTCGACTAAGGGTTATTGTTGGCGGTCCTTAACGACCATATCCGACCGTCAAATAATATTCAAAACAGGAAAAAAACAAACTTTTGACACATGCATTTACTATTGATATATTTCCACATGTATTAGATACTTAGTGTTTTGCAGGACATACACATAAAATACATGGGAATATGATCAAAAGGCGCAACACAGGAAAGCGTAAAGCAGAAAAAGCGCAAAGGAGCCAAGCAAAATCCCACCTACACATCAAAACCAGGCCGAGCACCACCGAGGAAGCAACCCAGGCCCAGCCAGCAGCCCACCGGAGCAAGGCGGTGGCCAGCGGGGCCAGCCAAGGTGCGCCCGCACCCCCCACCTTCTCCTGGACCCATCCTCTGCAAGAGGTTGCATGGCGGCATGCTGAGGTAGTATAGGGTAGTTTCCTAATTTACTAAGGCCAAACCGACCTCCACCTTTGTATAAAAAGAGGAGTGGTGCTCACCTTTCAACACACCCCATTTGGAGCCAAACACCTCACACCTCTCTTGTAATCTTTTACCTTTTAATAGTACTTTTGTGAGCAAGGCAAAGCTATCCAGAAGAGCTTGGCTCCTTGGAAGAAGAGAAACATATTGATATGAATACTATAAAGATTTCTTCCAAAGTCTTGCTCTCATATCTACAATATAGTTGTGCTATAGAACTAGAGCATAGTTTTTATGTTATAATCTTAACATATGAACTAACATATAGTATAGTTTATGTGTTATGAGCTTTACATGTACTCCTTCCAAGTCTCATAATACTCGACGTTTTAACCTTCAAAATTTGTCCCATAAAGCATGACGTTATAGCCATCACATAGTTACCACCTTAGGCCAAACATCCCATCAGTCAACCCGTGTCTGCTCTGTACTCTCAAAGTCACCAGCAGATGAATATAAAAAGGGAAAAGAATCAGAGGCAGGTGGTGCTCCGGTGGTGCACAGCACTGGGCATCGGGACCGGAGCCTGTTGTCAATCTGAATCTTCATGGTAGTGTTTGGTTGGACGAACGAAGATAGGTGGGATGCATCATTTTAGATACGTGGAGTATGGATGAGATCAATCTGTATGAGATGGTACAGATTAATTGTTTGGTTACTTATATAGGATGAAATATTATTTTTTTTGGATGGTTGTATGGAATGGTATGAGTTAGTCCAAGAATTTTACATTGGAAAGACATGTTTGCATAAATTTTACTATTATGATAATAATATAATGCAATTAAGCAAGACAAGTCACAACTGATCTACATTATATTCAAAAGGTTCATATTACAATCACATTACGCTGGACCGAATAAAGAAAACCATCATACGACGTAGTACAAGCAGCCAGATATATAGCAGCATTGATGAGTATATTTTTTTTTCCGTCTAAGCTGCCTGTCCTCCATCCTCAATGTCCACAAAATACAAACATTATATATAGACACACACACACGACAACATTGACAGGGAGCAGCAGGGTGAAACTGACGACCCAATCAAACAGCCTTTCCAAGTGCCATGACGGAACTGTCGGACGGGGAGGGAGGCAATCGAGTCACCGAGGAAGGGACCCGGAGGGAGGCGAGATGTGAGCGAGCGCGATTCGTTCCGCCTGGACGGTGTCGGTCGATGTTTCTCTGCGCACGAGGTTGTATAGCATGTGTGGAGAATATTCGATGCATCTGAACAGTTCGGTTCTGGATAGATCTGTGCAGTTCAGCAACCAAACATTGGGACGGGTGGGCCCCATGCAGTCATCCAGGATGTTCCAGTTCATGTACGTTTTGATACATGCAACCAAACGCCACCTATTCGCATAGGGGTATGCAGGACTTTTAAACTCAGCATTGATTTACGTGATGAATCCTATAACGTCCAGCTTTGTAAGACAGAGAGAGTAGAACTTAACGCTTAATCATTCATATAATTTATATGATAGAGGTAGAGCTATGTTGAGATGACGGTTCGTCGTTCCTTCGGATTTTCCTATGTCCCATGCTCGTTGATCTGTAGGGTCGGAGTCCCGAGGGGATATGGGTAGTTTCTTTGTACACAGACGCGGTGCCCGGGTGTACGGGAACCTTTGGATACGACTGTACTCCCTGATTGAGGGGTAGGCGATAGGTGGTGATAGCCCTGTCCATCTCTTGTAATCTCCACGTTCGGGTATTGTGTAAGAGTCTTAAAGTCTCCCTGGCTTGATGACAGACCGGTGCCCGAAGATCTCCCCGTTCAGCTTACACTTAGGTCGAGCTCTAACCATGTAATTTGTATGATAATCAACTGTTTTTTGTACGGCTATATTAGAACGTGCCTGCTCTACCTAGGAACATTATTTTATTCTTTATTTTCCTTTTATTCTTGAGGTTTGTCCAGATGTGTGTCCACTATCCTTGAAATACCATTTTTACCCCTGTCATAGACTATTGATTTACTATGCAAGTATGTAATCTTGTTTATATCCATGCTAGACTCTTACACCTTGCCTTCCTTTGAGAAAATATAAATAACGATACATTGAATACTTCCGGGTGAAATGCTACAACGATAGATCTGTGCGCTTACGGATATTTTCTGTAATCGTTAAGAACTATCGCATTGGTGTTCCTTGGCAGCGTTACTAAGATTTATCCAAATCTTAGTGATGGTGCTAAGAAATATCAACAGACATTTTTAGTGCCGTTATCAGAAATGGATTCCATCTTCATACTTAGCGATTGCGCTAAGAAATGCCAACAGTTATGTCACCTATTACTAAGATAGTAACGATTGACGTTTCGTAGCACCAGCTATTAAATTTGTCTCTTATCTATTTAGTTTGGTGGCTTAGCACTCGAGTACCCGGGGATCATTCTGGTTCAGGCGACCGCCTATGTCCAGTTTTGTGTGCAAATTTGTGTTCCTGAGCTCAAACGCTCGAAGTTCGTGGTAAAATGCTCGGAGTCTGTGGTAGGCATTACAAACGAGGAGTGTGAAAGTGTACGGTGTCTCGTTGCGCAAGAGAGAATCACGTCTCCTCGCACAAAGACGTGGGAGATCGGGTTAAAAAAAGAAAGAGGGGGCTCTACATACCCGCAAGTCTTGGTAGGGCCCCGGTTGCTAGCGTCGTTATCGGTTACATCCCTGTTGCGTATTGTAGTGTCTTGTAATTGAGTGGAGAACATGCATCGATTGTCTCCACATGGCTAGCAACCGTCATTGGGTCATGGAGGCAGTGTCCTCATAGTGGCATGTAAGGCATGTCTATTTCCCTTACGATATACGGGCACAAATGTTCTAGGTGTGATGCGCCTTGCTCGTGATGTGCATGGCCCCCATGTTTGCGTCTGTGCACATTGCGTCTGGAGGATAGTATTCTACGATGGGTTTTAACCCTTTTGATCGAAGAAATCTTAGCTGAGTTCACGTGGGTTCTCTTTGTGTAAGCCCTAGAGGAGCCACCCCCTAATTCGGGTGTCCCCAACTCTATCAGGGTCGGGTGTCCACTTAGACGGTTCACAGCCGAACGCCAGTCAAGTACGTCCTGGCTGGTAGGTGGACCTAATGGCCCAAGTTCCATTGCTTTGATCTATCGAGGAACCAAACACGTCCGAGTCCTTAGTCGTGCTGAGTGATGGGATGGACTCGCTGCGACTATGGTCGTCTTATCGAGGTAACGAGGGTACTCGTGGTACATGTAATCATCAATTTGTGAAATAAAATAGAAAAAATATAAGCACCACTCCTATGGATAAAGTTCCACTAAAAAGCCTAACTAGCTAAGCAACAACACGTTGCATTACATTTGCGCGGTGGCACGAGGGTTAGAAAACTGAGGCGGTTACAAGGAGTTGGCAGTGAAATTTGAAACAATGCCAATGAAATGGACGGTACTAGTCGCTAGCCGAAGGAAACACACGCAGTCGCAAGAGCACTAAACTGATGAACAATCAAGGGATACTAATGGGATCGTCGGAAATTGAGTGATATACTCATATCTGGAAAGAAAATTCATGCATACGACTATGAATAAAAGAAAGAGTCTGTTTAATAGACGACCATGTATTTTATGCAATTCCAACACATGAATTTTTTTTGCACTATAAGATTAAGATCCAACAACCTCCATCGTTCTTCCACCTCTAGCCTTATTCTACCTTCAGACAATCACAAGATCACAAATCCACATATCATAGATCACATATCACAGAAAACAAATTTTTTTCTATGGAAGGACAAATTACAGTGCGGTCGATTCCATTGCCTACCCGTTCGTCATGGGTGGTCGTGTCACACTGCTGGTGTCACTTGCTTGGTGCCGCATCTTTGGTGCGTAAAGCGCCTTCTTTGGTGTCGTGTCGCATCTTTGGTGCGAGCGCGCCTTCGCTGGTGTCGCGTCAAGACTGCTTGGTGCTACGCTGCCGCGTGCTCTTGCCGTGTGTTTTTTGTTTAAAAAATTTATGTGTTTTTTTGCTAAACTATATATGTGTTATATAGCATTCCTGTAAAAGAAAAGGGTACATCATGCCAGCAAAAGCGCTCATGCTGTCATGCATCTCAAAATCATCCTCTGGATTCTGGAAATTTGACCAGGAGATCGAGAGATCATCGGCCCATATGGCCCTGGCCTTTGGTGGAGGAATGCTAGTGTGGGACGGGACTAAGAAAAAGTCTATTTAATCATCAATTTTTATACTTGGTCTACTTCACCTCCCAACTATGAAATCGTCTGTTTTACCATCTGAACTTTCCAAAACCGTATATTTTACCTCCGGGTGTTTTTGACAGCGGGTTGCTACAGTAACAGTGGGTTTGTTATATTAAAAATTAATCTAAGGCTACAGTAAAGTTAATTACAGATAAAATTAGATTTTTCAATTAATCTAAGGCTACAGTAAAAAATTTTGTACTAAAGCATACCGTATTATATATTCACTGTGTAGATCTACTCATGTGGAGTCTAATAAAATTAGATTTTTTATTTTATGATTTTTTTATGATTTTTAAAAAATTCATCGAAAATAAATAAAAAAAGGAAAATTCAAACCCACCGGTATGGTAGCGACCCCGCCGTTACTGTAGCAACCCGATGTCAAAAACCGTCCGAGAGAGTAAAATAGATAGTTTTAGAAAGTTTAGGGGGTAAAACAGATGGTTTTATAGTTGGAAGATGAAGTAGACAAGGTAAGGTGAGAGATTAAGTAGACTTTTTCCGACAGTTCCGAGAGAGTAAAATAGATAGTTTTAGAAAGTTTAGGGGGTAAAACAGATGGTTTTATAGTTGGAAGATGAAGTAGACAAGGTAAGGTGAGAGATTAAGTAGACTTTTTCCGACGGTACTACGGGAGGAAGGAGGGAGGGAGCAGGGAGACAAGGGAGCTGGCGGTGAACAGAAAAACTAGATACGCAATCTTCCCCGTATCTCCTACACCCCGACCCCGTTCCGCCTCTCTCTCTCTCTCTCTCTCTCTCCGCGGGCGGCCGCCCCCACCGCAGACCCAACCGCATCTCCCCCACTCCGGCGCCCCCCACCGCCTACAAATACGCGACCCACCCCACCTCGACCGTCTCTTTCGTCGCCCCGCGGTCGCGCCACCGCCGACGCTTCGTCTTCCTCGTCACCCTCGTAAGTCGCTGCCACCTCCTCACCCAATCGCGCCCCTCTCCCCTCCGAATCGCTGCCACGCCGCGCCGGGTTCTCCCCACGCGAGGTGGCAATCCGGGCGGTTCGGTTCGGAGGGTCCGCGGATCAATCTCGCGGCGTTGCCGTGGAAATGGGTGTTGGGTTTGTGCGCACGCTGACGACGGGACCGTGTGATTTTGCTGCGGTGCAGGGTTGCTGCCCGGGCCGGGCGGGCGGGAGGAGCAGATGGGGGTGTACCTCAGCACGCCCAAGACGGACAAGCTCTCCGCCGATGGAGAGAACAGACGCCTCCGGTTCGGCCTCTCCTCCATGCAGGGGTGGCGGACCACCATGGAGGACGCGGTGAGTTGCTTCCGCTTCCCTCGCGGCTTCCGATTGGGTTGGAATGGGATTGCCTCCGCGATTGCTGTTCCGTTCCATGCTGGCACGATTGCGTTGGGGGTGATTTGGGGGCGAGATGCGTCTGTGCCTGTGCGAATTTGCGGCTGCGTAGTGTCTGAGGCGCGATCCTGTTATTATGTGTAGATTTGCATGATGAACCAAGTGGGCAATTTGTTGTCTCCTATGATCAACGTAGAATAAACCATGTCGTGATTTGATCGACCAATGGTGTCCCTCCCTATTATAAGCAAAAAGCTCGAGCGGTCTGTCCCATTCGCATTGGGAGCTCACTACTAGTTCTGATGGATTGATTCTCAGATGATTTATGACGAAAGCTGGCACACGCCAGCTTGTTTACATCACTTTGAATGGATCATTAGCATGTCTAGTCTGCTTTAAAAACTGATCTCTTGTGCATTGTGTTGCAGCATGCTGCGTTGCCAGACCTTGATGACTGCACATCCTTTTTTGGTGTTTATGATGGCCATGGTGGTAAGTCGTGATTGTTTCCTATTCAGGTTATGATATTGTGTTAGTCTGTACTGACCATTGGGTGAATCTACATTGTTTTGAGCTTACCGAGGAGTGTGTTTGTTGGATTCACATCATCTATGTTCTCTCACCTGATCTGATTAATAGTTAGATATTGATGCTTAAAATCTATGTATGATTGAAGGTGCTAAATTAAGTATTGCTTCCATGTGTTAGATGCATGGGTGGTAAGATACTACAACAACATTACTGTGGGCCATGAGGTGTGCTGATCTTCTTTTGCGTGTGCTTATGTCATTAGCAACAATGCATATGTAATCAACCAGTAATGAATGTAGGCATCAATGCCTGGCGGAGAAGTGTTATGTGCATGCTTCTTGGAAGCACTTACTATAAGATAGTCATTTGTCTTGTTTGAAGTCTCACAAAGGAATGCTCCATTTGGTTCGTTGAGACATGCAATGAAAATTAATGAGGGGAGGGGACTATTGCACACATGCTGTTTCTGAAATTGCCTGCCTAGATGCTTCTTAGTTGCTGCCTAGCCTGCCTGATTGGTGATTGTGTGCTAGTGTTTCTGCTCACCTAGCATCTTACCTCTTTGTCAAAGCATTGGTCCCTGACAGAAGAAACTTGTATTGCCAATGAAGTTCATTGGTGAGCACTGAGCAACCGATGGTTTTATTCAATATTTAATATTGCAAAATGCTAATGGGCAATATTAACTGTTTGAATAATATCAAATGGATTGGTTAACAACTAGCATTGATTTGGGTGTTATTCTGAAATATAGTTGTCCAAAAAAATACTAAGCTCCTAGTGTGGCAATAATGAATCAAAGTATCTAGTGAGTTGCTCTAGCTGAGTAAGCACTGTAAATATCACTTGTCAATGGACACATGTGCCTTTTTTTTGGAATTGTTGTCTAGCTATGCTTCATATGAGTAACTGTTCTTCTCTGGTAGAATGACATGCTACCCCATTTTTACTTCAGGAAAAGGCGTATCGAAATTCTGTGCGAGGCATTTGCATAAACAAGTGCTTATAAATGATGCAAATTCATCCGGTGATTTGCCAGCTTCTGTCCATAAAGCTTTCTTAAGGTGAGTTTCTTGCTTCTCGTTATTGAATGAAGTCAGTTTTGTAAAATTGAAACACTTTTTTGTTGGTTGAATCTTAATGACATTTGGATCTTTCAGAATGGATGAGATGATGAAAGGCCAGAGGGGTTGGAGAGAACTAACTGAGCTGGGAGACAAGGGAAACAAGATCTCAGGTATGCTAGAGGGCATAATATGGCCTCCCAAGGGTGGTGATTCAGACAAGATAGGGGAAGATTGGGATACTGAGGAGGTAAACATCTGTTCTCTTTTCCATCATGAAACATTACTTTTCTGGTGCGTGAAAATTCCAGTCATTACCTTTTTTTGGAGTGGGGCTCTGAAATAGTTTTTAGAATACACATTTCATGGGTATAAAGCTTTCTCTACGCTTAGAGCTATCACTTCCTAGTTTACTCTCTTCTAATAGATATATTAGATATCCTTAAACTATAAAGGTAAAACGAATTGAATCATTACTGAAGGTTCTTGCATCTTAGGTCTAGGTTAGACATCAGTAGATATGGTTCCCACCTGGTCAGCTGGCTATAGTGCTGAACACATCTAATGAGCTGGGGCAACCCAGGAACGAGATAAGCCCTGCTAATGAGCTTAGGCCATTGGTGGTGACAACTGGCAACTATAGTGTACAACATTTTTGTACCATTATTTCCATGTACCCTATCCAAAGTCCTTTTGTATAATTAAATGGAAATGTTGTTTTAGTAATGAGTATTACTTTTGTGTACCATTGTTTCTTTCTTTCATTTTTTCGGGTTAAATTCAAGTAAACCCAGAGTGTATCTATTCTAACGAAATTACTATATCAGGGTCCAAATTCGAATTTTCCTGGACCAACATCTGGAAGCACAGCTTGTGTGGCTGTCATAAGAAATGATCAGCTAATTGTTGCAAATGCTGGGGATTCCCGGTGTGTTATCTCACGGAAGGGTCAGGTACTTTAGATTTTCTAAACATGGTTTTAGTTCTATTGCTAAACATAAATCATAATACCACAATATGTTTTGCTTACTCATCTGTTGTGCAGGCTTACAATTTGTCAACAGATCACAAACCAGATCTTGAGGAAGAGAAAGAGAGGATTTTGGGTGCTGGCGGATTTATTGTTGCCGGGCGGGTCAATGCAAGTTTGAACTTATCTAGGGCAATAGGTATTTACTCTTCTTCAGGCGGAAATTGTTGTGTTGTTACACACAGCCTTATTTATTTATTTTCCTCTAGGTGACATGGAACTGAAGCAAAATGAACTTCTGCCGGCCGAGAGGCAGATTGTGACAGCTGAACCCGAATTGAAAATAGTGGGTTTTGGTGGTCCCTTTCTATCAGTATTTTTTTCTTGAAATCTTGAACAAAACTAAGGGTTGCTTTGGCTTCTGATCAGGTCCAGCTCTCGGAGGATGATGAATTCATTGTTTTAGCTTGTGATGGAATTTGGTACGATTTGTATTTCTCTACTGAATTTAACTTTGTTATAACTCAATTGTTTTCTTCTACCCGTATACGTTTGCATTCTTTTTTTTTTTGCGTCATACTAGAATAAACAAACTATATGCTTGAGGGACAGACTCCTTGAAGAGAGGATGCCACAATTGGCTTCCTCAGTTTTCATGTATTATAACTCTGGGGAAAAGATAATGAAGTCACTCTTTTGCCATGGCTGTGTATGGAGTGCTACAGGAACAATTCCTAGGACGTTTACCATTCAATAGACCGTAGAAAACCCTGAATACACCATTATTAACTACACAATAATGTTCTTTGGGCAAAAACATCTTATTGACCATGAACCTATTACCTTGAAAATGTTATTCAGCTCAACCGATCCACTGAGTTTTGGAATTTAGACAGAAGCGAAGCCTAGTGCATTAGCAGCTGTGAACCTTAAGTAAATAGAACACAGTAACTTGTTATACAGATACTGTTTCAAATAAGTAACAGCATGTGTGTATTTAATCTGTATTTGTGATGCCACCCATCTGTCCCGAGTCATCTTAAGTTACCAGAGAAGTGTTTACTATATAAACTTGGTCAAAGTAAGGACAACTCAAATCCCCTATTTCAGGGCGGAGGGAGTAACTGCGCAAAACAGGGTTTGCACCAGTTGCTGATATGTAACTAAGTAAAATAGAACACTGCCAGTTGTCATACAGATACTGTATCAAATAAGTAAACAGCTTGTGTATCTAATCTGTCTTTGTGATGCCACGTATCTAATTTGGATTTGTGCTAATCTCTTGGAAATAGCTCGCACACCAGGGTTTGCAGTTGCTGATATGTAACTGCCAATTTGTAGCATACTTCTGACTGTTCATGGACATAAGTATGCTGTATCCATATCGTATACAATTAATGAAATTCTAATTGTGGAATGCTTATTTATTTTGCCTACATTAGCTAGCTAGATAGATTGATACAAAGCGCATGTCAAATAAAGCTGCAATCTGGGAAATATTGTGCATTTAACAGGGTGATATTGGACCCCCCCTCTGCAGTTTGTGTGCATAAGGCATGCTGTGGTACACTTCCCTGCTGAGACTGTTTGCAGCCACAGCCCGCAGCCGCAGCAGCTGTGTAGTTCAGCCGAACACGCCCAAGCAGATCCCTTGTCTTTTGGTTGGAAAACTGATAATTTCGCTACAAGTATCCATGCTGCCAGAGATAATTTTGGCATCAGCATTTTGATTTTAGATTTAATTGGTGAACTTCATTTGTGCTGTCTACTCTGCTTATTATATTATTGTTATTGACCAATTTTTGATATTACAGGGATTGCATGTCAAGTCAAGAAGTAGTTGATTTTGTACATAAACAGCTAAAGACTGTAAGTGGAGCACATTGCTGTGTTTGATACTTTTATCCTTCAAATCCGTTCACTCATCCGCCCTAATAACTTAACAGGAGGATAAGCTATCCAGCGTGTGTGAGAAGTTGCTCAACCACTGTGTGGCACCTACATCTGGTGGCGAGGGATGTGATAACATGACCGTTATCGTGGTTCAGTTCAAGAAACCAGCTTCAGCTGTCGCTACTTCTAGCACCGAGCAGTCTGCTGCCACTGCAGAAGAGATGCGGCCCAAGTAAGCTTTCCTTGGACTGAAGCTACTACACTATCAGTGTTTGAAATCTCAGCGTTGTAAAATACCAAGTTCCTCTTTCAGAATTTGAGCCCTTGCCTTTGTGAACAGCGAGCTCGATGGCCCAGACTACCCCCCGAAGTAGGCGTTAAGTGGCACACCGTGCTGTGGAGCTCTAACCGGTGGATGATAGACAACAAGGATAGTGAGTGGTGTATATAAGAAAAGGGATTCTATTCGACAATCTCTTATAGGGTTTGTTCCTTCCTTCTTTCTAGTGTTCAGAGCCGTCGCAACCTGTAATACATGGCATGTTGGTTCTTAAACTGGGTTTTGTGAAATGCATTGATGAGTTGTCAGAAGGATAGCTTAGCTTCTCAAAATTGCTTGGCGGTGGCATCAGATTGTCTGAATCTGTAGTTCTCTATCTAGTACTAAATTCTTAGATTAGCATTACTCATGACAAGCAGCTTTGCTTGCAGAGAAGTTTAAAACACAAATGAAATGGGGGCAAAAGCAAAACACAAAGGGGAACACAAAATAGAAGAATGCTCAGAGAATGCTTGGAATAAAGCTCCTAGCGGAAAGCCACCACTGCAGCTGCGGCGACTGCGAGCGTCGCCAGCCACGCGGCGCTCCTGGTCCCAAGCGCCGCCGCCGCGGCCTCTTCTTCCTGTGCGCCGGTGCTCCCACGGCTGTTGGAGCCCTTGGAGGTGGCGTTGTGCGGGAGCGGGTGGACGGTGATGGCGACCTTCATGCCTTGCAGGCAGAAGCCGTTGCCGCAGATGAAGTAATAGCGGCGGGCCTCGGGGAGCGGGATGAAGTCCTTGCCGGAGGTCCAGTTGCCGGCGACCCCGGCCATGGTGCAGTTGTCGTACCCCGTCTCGTTCACCTCGAACACGTTGTGCGTCCCCTTCTGGTACCTGAACGCTGCACAGCAACATTGCGGCGGCGTTAGCAGCATTCAGGGCTCCAAATGGAGCTCAGCAGCTCTGCTCACTATGGAATGGATCTAATGCGGCAGGGGGCAGGCAGCCAGCAGGGCGAAGAGCTGCTTGTTTGAGGGGGCTTACAGATGAGGTCGCCGACGTAGAAGGTCTGGTTGCCGGACCAGAGGGAGTAGTTGATGTTGGGGTTCCACCCATGGTTGGCGCCAACGATGTGGTCCGTGCCGGCGGAGGGACCAAGCGCGAAGCCCGCAAGCACCGCGACGACTAGGAGCCACGACATTGCGGCTGCGGGCGAGCTCCACGACAGGGAGACGGCCGTGGTTGTGTGAGCAGAAGAGCCAAGAGGACTAGAGCAGGCAGAGAGAGCTAGTGGAAGTGCTATCCGTGGCCGGACCGGCGGAGGAAAGGAAGAGGAGACAGGAGCCGAGCAGCAGCACCAAAATATCGCTAGTGTCAGGCTCGAGGAGACGAGGAGTATGGTTTTGCTGCCGAGTGTGTGACCCACTTTTTGTTGGGATACCACGGATTCGGGATTTCAGCAGATTTGGCCGGAATGGAGTCCCTTGTACGCGCCATGAGCCCATGACTGGCTGTGGCTCCCTGGCCAGGCCCCAGCGAAGTCAGAGACAGAGCCGGTGCGCCATTCACTCTCACAGTCACAGGTCGCAGCTGGAAATCGCCGCGAAGAGGAATGCACTATGCAGCAAGCATGGCATCTGCCGAACCCGAGAAAGAAGCAACTCCGCAGATACTCTTCTCCATACCATGGTTGGCCAGTTTAGCATAGCCCTGGTAGCAGCTTCTAAACATTTTAGGAGGAGCTGGACCAAACACTGAAGTACCGAACATTCTAGGACTGTCTCGAACGACCACCACCCAAAATACAAGATACATTCGTCTTTTGATATTGCTACAGGCAAATATTTCAATACCTATTTTTGATCTTCTCCAACAATAAGACCCAAAAGACAACCATTTTCGCAAATGGATCTTCAGGAGAGAGAATACTCAGATTTAGGTTATGCCTCTCCTGACACCTCAAATGGGTCTTTCATGTACGTACTTTGTTATAGGCTATAGGTATTGTGTTAGAGACCTATTTTGGATTTGGGTTCCGCAACACGTCTCCTGTTGGAGACCGCCTAAGAGGACCACTAGAGGAGAAGCCATGTTTGTGCCAAACAAGCAATTAATTTCATCTCTCTTGAGGGCCTGTTTAGATCGTAGGATTTTTGCAGGATTTTTGGAGGGTGTTGTTCCTAAGAAAAGGAAGTACGTGGGTGCGTTTGGAACAAGGGAAAGGAGATTTCCGTTCCGGAGGAAAGGCAGCCTGTTCGTTTGGTCGTATTCAGCTTATAAGCCATGGTTTATCAGCCAACGAACAATATTTTTCTCTAACACCAAATCAGCCAACAGTACTTTCAGCCATGACTTATAAGCCAAACAAGCACAAACGACCAGGACGAGAAAACGAGCTACGTGCATTTCACAGGAAAAAAAAGCATCCGGTCAGAACCAATGGAAATCTCGCTGGCGCTTATCACGGCCGCATGCGCTCTTCCCGCCTTGGATAGAGAGAGAGAGCAGATAAGAAGATAACAACGTCCAGGAGAGAGAATGGGTGTAGTTAATGAATACAGTACACCTGCTAAAGTAAAAGATCGACGTAGTTAATAAATTAACTAATAATATGCAAGACAACCTATGAGTCCTGAATAATCACTTTAGAATGTAGCAATGGTTAGAACTAATTTATTGTTCAGGGACGTGATGATTCAAACAATCCATACACCTCAAAGTACTAATTCATCACGTAGTTTTTCACTTCTCACTCTACTCACGATGGAAGCATACAGGGCAGTTTCGTAATCAATTACTGATACCTCAAGCAGGCTTTTGAATGGAAGGCAGCGTAGTGACTTAATGATAACACTGAGCTTATAAAATGTCAACATCCGATTACAGCACAACAAATGAACATTGCTGGAACAGAGATTGCAAGTTGAAGCACCAACTCTGATTTCTTAGGAACTGAGGTTACATTCTTGCCAACTGCCATCAGGCTAATTCATACTGGTCCTGGAGCCTTACAGTAATTCTCCAGTACAAACATACCGGTCATAATGAATTAAATTTATATAGAGGCCCACAAAAAAAAATTGTCAAAAGGTACAGCCTCATCACAGTGTGTTTACCCTTATATTTTTTTCTCAGTTCCAAATCACTAAAGTGTATAATCTGACAACAACAAAACATAAAATCATTCATAAACTAAATCCTAAGAAGTAACTTTTTCCTGAAAACCTTAAAAAGGGGGGGTAATTCCCCAATCCACATTAATCATACAATTCTCTTGCCTCCATCACTGAAACATGTGCTATTCTGTCATATGGCACCTAATCGATCTTCACTGACGAGTAAATCAACCTAGTGAACCAGAAGCAGGCGCAGAAACCAATTGTGCCAGTCAGCACAAAGAAGGCATAGGAGGCGAGAAGCATGTAGCCGAAGTACAATATGCCAGACACCAGCTTAGTAATCTGCAGTTTCGTGAAGAAGTAGAAAGCAGCATACAGGAAGAGATACAGCGCAGAGGATCCCGAGGTAAGGTAAGACCTCCACCACCACATGTAGTCCTCACTGCAGAGCTGGAAATAGCAGAGCACGATTGTGATCTCGGCACAGGTGATGATGAGGATCACAAACACAAGGAAGAGGAAGCCAAAGATGTAATAGAACTGGTGCAGCCAGATGGAGGTGAGGATGAAGAAGAGTTCAATGAAAACTGCTCCAAATGGAAGGACCCCACCAATCAGAATAGTGAAAAGCGGATTCATGTACCAAGCCTGCTCAGGGATCTGCCGTGGAATCTTGTTTGTCTTGACTGGAGCTTCCATGGCAGGTTTCTTGAACCCAAGATAGCTCCCAACAAAGACAAGGGGTACTGAGATGCCAAACCAGAGGAGGACCAAGGCAAACATTGTGGTGAAAGGAACAGCACCAGATGACTTCTCCCCCCATATAAGAGCATTCAAGATGAAGAAAATAACAAATGCAACCCCTGGAAACAGGAAAGCCGTTTTCAGGGTAATCTTCTTCCACTCTGAACCTTTGAACATCTTGTAGAGGCGTGACGAAGAATAGCCAGCAAGCAGCCCCATCAAAACCCAGACTAGAAGCATTGCAGTCATCAGTCCTCCCCGGTTTGATGGAGAAAGGAAACCCAACACAGCGAAGATCATTGTAACTAGGAGCATGCCAAAGAATTGGACGCCAGTGCCAACATAAACACAGAGTAAGTCAGAGTAGGTTGGAGGACGGAACACGTCCCCATGAACAAGCTTCCAACCTGTTTCCTCTTGTGCTTCTTCTTGAGTTTCAAGCTGATTGTATCTAGAGATATCTCTGTAGAGAGTGCGAAGCATTATCATGGCAACCATGCCAGATAGGAAAAGCACGATCATGAGAGAGTTCACGATAGAAAACCAGTGAATCTGATCATCAGTCATCAACAGGTAGGTGTCCCAACGCGACGCCCACTTGATCTCACTCTCCTGCAAAATTAGTGGAGGTTCCATTAAAATCATCACAAATAAACATTCAAAGAGTACGCTACAGCAGCTAAACTAAGCAATTCGTAACCCTAGTCTCGTACCTCAAAACGAACATCATATGTGAATATGATTTCCTTGTCAGTTTCAACTTCCTGAGGATTATCAGAGTTTGTTACAAATTTGCTCGCATGAGGATCACAAGTGCTCAAGCGAGTGTCTACACCATTCCATTTATCGTCAACCTGATGCTTGATACTGGCAAAATATGTACCAAAATACCTTAGGTCCATTTCATAAAGAACAAGAAGAATAAAATCCCGCCAAACAAAGTTAGAAGTAAACCTGTGTGGGTTGACCTCAAATCCCACTATTCTAGAAAGTCCCGAATTATCATCCCTGTGATACTTCACCGTAAATAACAAATGGTTGTGGATGAAGTATTTCTCATCCTTAGTCTGAAAAAAAGCATTTGTGTATGAGAATTTATTAGTCCAGACAAATAGATAAAGGATTCCAACAAAGAATTAAAGATTGCATGCATAAAGAAAAAGTAAACATTAACAGAGCATAAAGACTTACTCCAGAATACAGGCCTTTGAGACCAACATGATATCCACCTTGATAAGCAATACTGTTCTTATCTTGCCTTGTAACCGGAACAACTAGCGGGAGGTTGTCTAGAATCCTGTGATGCAATTTATATAAGGTATAGGAAATTACTGTGTCAACTGAAGTACAACACTACCCACATAGGTTCATAGTCCTTACATGTTCACTCGGTATTCATCCTCTATCTTTTCCTTGAGCTCCTTGGCTTCTTTCTCACCGATCTTTGCTTTGCAGACAATCTGACACATCTTGGGCTCTCCCATTTTGAACTATACCCCAAATAACAAGCAGAACGAAACATTTTACGCGATGCACATACCCGAGGACAAAACCTCAATTATTCTGTTATGTCATATAAGGTACTAACCACATAAGGAGAGTTCTCAATGCGATCACCACGAAGAACCTCACCAAGATTTTCGGTGCTGTCGATTATGGTATCTGGCTTGCAGAATGGAAGGGAGTAATATGTGTACGGGAGTTGAGTCTTGATAGATGTCAACTTATTCACCTTCACTGGAAGCGGATCACCCTGTGGACAAATTAGAAGAGTGAATAAAATGCTATCATATCAGTAATCACGAAATGACACTACTTTGTTATAGGAGATTATAACACAGTGACTGCCATTCCTTTGCCATGAGTGATCCTCTACAAGATACCTTATTACATGATCTAGCACCTCATTTAGGATTTAGGAGTTGATACCAATTTAAACTATGGTGTAGGCCCTGGCACAGCTCCAGCACCTGCCTAAGCTGCCTTGCTACGCCATTTTGAGAAGAGAGATAAAACACGGAGAAGCAGGAGCTCCACCAAACGGGAGCTGAGGCAGAATCTACCAAAGTCTAAGCTTCTACTTAACCTTCGGATCAAGGACCATCATCTGGAAGACAGATTCAAGTTATCTTATATGGTGTGCAAGTACAAATACAAAATGGCATGTGTTGACTTTTCCACGCAGGGCACAATTCTGATCACATCAAAGTCTAGCGGCTATTTTTCAGATGAGGACAAAGATCACAACAGCAAACAACGATAGGAAGGCTGTTAAAGTGTGCGAATTGAGGTGCAATATGTGAATCCCAAGCCCAGCTATGGAACCATGCTAACTGAACCGGATGAACGAATCGGGGGCGCTGCACACCACACACGAAACCCTCGAGCTGGATCTGCGGATACCAGCCCCTGTACCGGCAACCCCGTTGACTAGATCCAGCTCCGAACACGAACACAGTTACACAATCACTCCAAGGTGCACCAACGAGGGGAGGGAAACCGCAGGGACCCAACAAACCTTCGCGAAATCGTTCGGGGCGACGCCAGGGAGGTAGAACCCGGCGGCCGGCGCGGCGACGGCGAGCAGGACCGCGAGCGCCGCGGCCCACCGGAGCATCGCCGGCGTCCGCATCGGTGATGGGGCGGGAGAATCACCGCCCGGTGGGAGGGTAAAACTCCCGAGATCTGCGCGGCGAGGCGGTGGGTGGGGTGATGGCTCGCAGGCTCGGCGGGCGTGGCGCGCGAGGTCGGGCGGGTGGGTAGAGACGACGACGCGCGGCGCGCTGCGAGGAGGAAGCTTCGGGTGACGGGTGGATCTTCTGGGGTTTTTATCGATAAATAGTTTATTGACGCTTAGGTCCCTGGTTAAACGTTTAATTGCTCGGATGGTGTCGGTTACTTTGGTCCTAGTTTGACCTCGTATGTCGTGGCACGTGCGAGGGAGGTGGTGCTTGTCTGACATGACCCGCAGGCCGCAGCCGCAAACGAAGGATGGTGTTTGGCAGTACGTGTACACCGGTAGTCCTGTACGCGGTACATGGCCTCGTAATTTGTTGTTGCAAGTACAGATTCTCTAAGCGCTCCTATTACGATTTTTTTTAAAAAAAATGGAACTTGTAAGTTCTGCCGTCGAGATGAACTATTTCTCGGGAGATATGAGTTAATTGGACGCACGGGTAAATTAATAAAATAAAGTGAGAGACAAAGAAACTAGTAAAAAGACTTTGGTTGGTAAATTTTTTTTATTTATGCTATATATCTGTCAATAGATTTTGTTGTTATTTATCTGTCAAATTCTAGGCTGTTGATTTTGCTTTGAGATTCGTGCGGCTATTTGGGTTCACTAACGGGTCCGCCTTTGAAACCCGCAAACCCGCACCCACCCTTATCTTTTCATCTCCCACCGCGTTTTTCCCTGATCCTCTCCCGTCGTTTTTTTTTTTTGCATCGCACGCCTTGGCAGCAGTGGGCGCAAGGCCCCTCGCCGCCGCTTTCACTTGTCTTGCCACACACCTTTTCGCTCCGCTCTTTATGTCTCTTCATTGGCTTACTGCCGCCAATCGCTAGAGCTATTCATTGCTTTGCTGCTGACTGAGGCAGGGCCATTGTGGGGCGGGCGCCGGGCGAGCGGTGGTTGGACTTCGGCGGCCGTTCCACCGAGTTGTGGCGCCGGCGAGCGGTGGTCGGACTTAGGCGGCCGTTCCACCGAGCTGTGGCGAACTGTTGGTGAGTTGCTGTCTTCGCCCGCCGCTCCCCCTTGTGCCTTCGCATGGTTTTTTTTTTCGATTTTGTTTTTTGTTTGAGGTACTACTGGTTTCTGTGCGCGGTGATGGTCACGGTCGTGGTGGATGCGCAGTAGATCTAGCTCGAGATGTTCTATTTTGTGTTGGTTTTTCGGTAGCCGGCGCCTGGCGAGGAACTCTGTGTGATGACCTCGGGTTTGGGCGATTTGGTTGCTTTCTTGTTCTGAGGAATTTTTCTTCTCTGGAACTCCAATTGGTTGTACTGGGAATTTGGATGTACACTCTGTAAGCAGATACTCCTAAGTCAGTAATGTACTGATGTGTGAGCATTGCAGTGTTTGCACTTAAATTCGATATGCTCTGAAATAGTGAGACCTGGAGCTAATGCAATTAAGTTCACTTTATGATGTGCTGAATCAGGGAAACATGAAAACTTACTGGCTTAGCTACTTCCAATTTTAGATGACAAGAAATCACCCACAAAAAATGATCTTGCTGAATTGATTCCTGACACTACATCATTTTTGTTACTTTTTTTAAATAAATAACTCTGATCAGGTTTGCCCATACTGGCTATAGTATGTTTGTTTATTGATTCTAGACTTTATGGAGGGGTTGCCGAACAATTCATTGAACTGTTCTTAGGTTCTCCGGAGCTCTATTTCGGCCTATTGTGCTGTAGCTCTCATACGAGCTGTTGGGTTGCTTGGCAACGGTTTGGGATTATGTTTCTAAGATTTGAGCTTCCGGCGATGTCCAAGTTGCGGTGGGATCTGTGCAGGCCAGCGGAGATAGCAGTTTAGTAGTTTAAATTGGAGCAAACAAATCATTGGGTGCGGTGTGTAACGATGTTTCATTAGTTAATTGGGAATTTGCTTGTCGCTCTGGTTGTTCCATTCGTGACTAGGACTTTTCTAATTTCTACACTTCTTCTCTTTTGCTCACTTTCATGGGCCTATCACGATTTTTTGTATTGCCGCACTTATTTTTGCTTATCTATTTCTCATTGAACAATTTCTCCTCCATT
Source organism: Miscanthus lutarioriparius (assembly GCA_904845875.1). Lineage (NCBI taxonomy): Eukaryota > Viridiplantae > Streptophyta > Magnoliopsida > Poales > Poaceae > Miscanthus > Miscanthus lutarioriparius. The sequence continues at coordinate 25,806,570 of CAJGYO010000003.1, forward strand.
GTTTGCACGTCCTTAAGATCTACTCCTCTTTGTTGTGTCTTTCTATTTGTTCCTTCTACTTTCTTAGGACATTGCTTCTCATACTGGGTCACTGTCTACTTTCTTCACGTCTCATTCTAGTGATATTGTCTATATGTGGTCTCATTCTTGTGATATTGTCTATGTGAAAAAATTTCAACTACTTGCATGTATATTTTTCTTTCTGGGCAATATGCTTCTTCAGCACAAGTATGTCGAATCAATTGTTCCTAGTATGTTGATTCAGTATATTTTTCTTGCTCAGTACATATGAAGTTATATGGTATTATTATTAATAGCATATTTTATGGGACTTGAGATGATTTGACATGTTTATCTACTCAAAGGTTTTGCTTCATCTCTATGCAGCTAATAGTTCTGATGTTTTTAGGGGTACAGAATTGTTCCTAAATAATCAAGAGTGACTATTTTGCTCCCTGAATTGCTTGGACCTGCAAATTCATCCTGTAGTCATTGTCACACCATTACATGGAACATCAAGCACAGATTGTTGTTGTAGGCATATTGAGTTTGTCTGTGTGTGTGGGTTCTTTTGTGTGTTTGGGTGCATGTGTGTCTTAGAAGGTGGTTTTTTTAGCTGTGGTTCTTTTTTGTCCTTTGCCTTCTAAGTGTGTCTGTCTGTGTGTTCTTTGTTTGTGTGGGTGCATGTGTCTTTTTGCGTGTCTCTCTCTCCCTCTGTTTGTGTGTGTGTGTGTCTGTGTGTGTCGGTTTTTTGTGGGTATGTTTGTTTTTGCTATGTTTTTTTTACCTTTTTATTTTATTTTCCTTTTTTCTTTTTCTTTTGGCATTAGCTGTATTTTTTAGAGTTGTGTTATGTTTTTGTCTTTTTTTTGTCATTTGCCTTCTTTTTGAGTCTTTCTCTCTATATATATCTGTGTCTGTGTGTGTCTCTGTCTGTGTTTTTTGTGTGTGCATGCGTGCGTGTCTCTCTCTATCTTTGTGTCTCTCTCTGTGTATGTGTCTCTCTCTCTCTCTATCTCTATGTCTGTGTGTCCCTCTGTGTGTGTGTGTGTTTTGCTTTTTTTTTGGTGTGGGTGTGTGTCTGTGTTTGTGGGTGCAGTGTCTTTGACAGCTACTGGTGTGTGTGTGGTATTTTTCTTCTTCTTTTGAGGGTCCCAAAGCTATTTTTTTCTTCTGCGTTGTATTTTAGTTGTTGCTGTTGATTGAGCTGCTATTGATCAGCAGTAGCAGCAAATGCAGTGCTGCTGGTGTGTGTCCCTCTCTTTCTGTGTGTGTGTCTTTGTGTGTGTGTGTGTGTCTCTCTCTCTCTCTCTGTGTGTCTTTGTATGTGTGCCTATCTTTCTTTCTCTCCCTCTGTTTGTGTGTGTGTCTGTGTGTTTGGGTGTGTGGATAGGTGGGTGCTGTATTTGGTGAGAGTGTGAGTGTGTCTGTGTGTGTGGGTGCATGTGTTTGTGTGTTTGTGCCTTCGTCTGATTGATTTATGCTTTGGTGAAATGCAGATGTACGATATCTTCCAGCTTCCCCAGCCAAGATTCAGGTTGGAGTCTTTTCTCTGCTACCATGCCTCCTGAGGCCCTTGAGATTACCCGCAAGTTCATGAATAAGCCACTGAGAATCCTCATGAAGTGAGGGATGATCTGACCATTGCCATCAGTAAGTAGGTCGAAATTGCACTCAAGATTTTCTTCCAGCATACTAGTTAGTCTTATTACGGGCATACAAGGCGTATTTTGGAGGATACCTATTTGTGATCATATCTGAATGGACCAAAGAAAAGAATGAGGTTTATTCTGAATTGTAACACCTTGTTTTGCAAAACCAAGGGTACTCAATTTTTGTTAAGAACTTTCCTTTTGAAGCAACTATTTGAAATGGTTGAACAGGAGTTCAGCAAGTTTGGTGCTATTAAATCTGGTGGTAAAGTCAAATGCCAGGTTAGTTTAAGTTGTAGGTTCATGGGGTGATTGGTTTTGAGGGGTTGATGGTCTGAATCTGTCTCTAGTTGCTTTGCAATGAAGTGAAATATTCTTTGCCTATGGTACTTGTTGCTTGTTTTCATGTTGAAACAATTGGTGGCATCCTTTTTCCTTTGCAGGATAACGTCTTTGTCCAACTGATCTGCACAATTCAATACCGCGTTGTCAAGGAAAATGCAGATGATGCATTCTATGAGTTGCAGAATCCCCAACAGCAAATTCAGGCCTACGTCTTTGATGGTGAATTATTAGCATCGAGCTTTGTTGGTTTTGTACAGTTTCTCTCAAATATAACCTGACACTTGTACTTTTATGAAAAATAGTTGTTCGAGCCATTGTACCAAGAATGAATCTGGATGATCTCTTTGAGCAGAAGAATGATGTGGGCCAAAGCTGTACTGCAGGAGCTTGAAAAGGTAATTTAGAGGCCTGTTTTAAATACTGGTAGGGGATTGGCTACAAATGAATGATTCTGCTTGCAACTATAATGACACTTATGGCCATTGCCGTGGTGATAATTTTAACGAGTTAACCATTCTGCATATACTCTGCTTTTGATTAGCAATCTGTTTAGTGATTACTGCAGTTCTTTCTGGTTTGCCCTATGTGTATCCCTACATGTTGTTTTGTTGCCTGTGGACCTCTTTATTTCCAGTATTGGCTTTAGCATGTGTATTAAAAGGAGTTTCATAACTATTTGATGAACTTGGTCGTGTGACAAGTATTGTAACGGTCCATAGACAACCAACATGCTTATGTGTTTTGACACCATATTTGTTTTTGCTGAAATCAAAATCTTGTCTGGTTGATATTTAGCCTATGTCTGATTCTATTGCTATTGTTTAGTTTTGTCTTCAGCACATTGTTTCCTCTGTATTATTGGCAATGTCTAGTAGTCTGAGGTTATGTCATCTCTTGAGAGAGTATTCCAATATTCTACCTTTTCTTGTATGCCCTACCACATATGGCTGTTCTATGTCTGTCCTGGCAAATTCAATAAACACTTGTTGCTGTCGAGGTGATGGCAGATTATGGTTACAACATTGAGCACATTCTCATGGTTGATATCATCCCTGACGCTGCTGTTCTCAAAGCGATGAACGATATAAATGCAGGTATTGTGCCATTTCTGTACATGTGAGAATTGCCTCCAGGTTATACAGCTTGATGTAGCTTGTGAAATGTTTGCTGAACTCTGTAGTGTTCTTATTAAGTTAAAACTTTCTGGTGGTTTTATGCTATATTCTGTAGACATGCTATCCTACCAATCTGACAATGACCATTCCAGATTACCATCTCCTACATCGATGAAGCCCACCATACGAGGAGAGGTAGGTGTAGCTTGCAGATTACGGGTTCATGTGTACATGCTTGAAATGCCAAGAAGACAGATTGGTCTGAAAGGGGATCTCTGTTTGAATTATGCGGCATTTGTTGAAATCTAACGGGTTTTGGATCTTTTGTCTACTGTGTAACCGTGTTGTGCAAATCTGACAGATTTGTAATACAAAAATCTATCATTTTTCTTGGCTGATGTGTCAGCTGTTGATTTGTCAAAAAACTTGATAAATTTTTTGTGTAAGAATCTGTCAACAGATTGTAGATAGACCCTAATTTTTTCCCCATAAAGGTAAGAAATAATTCGGTGTTCCTAATACAAAGTCGTTTATAGAAAGCTGATATTAGAGATATGAAGGCACGCTGTCTAGGCAGCCTCCTAGGGTGTCCACATATGTTCTATTTAGTTGGTGTGTTAGATAGAAATTCCACGACTTAGATGAAGCGCGTCACAACCAGCCTTCCTCCATGCATTCGGCAGTGGATAGATGAAGCAAGTGGACGCATTCAATGAAGTAGATGAAAAATTGAATGACCATGCATGCAAGGATAATATAAACTATAGGTGTACTTTGCATGCAAAAAGTTACTATGGTAGGGGGATTTACATCACTGTGCTTTCACGTGTCATTTACATAAAAAAGTTACCATGACAGGAGGAATTACATCACATGTGGCTTCTCCCTTTATATTAATGAATTTACTATCAATAGATACTAGGTAGTAAATTTCCATGCATGCACGAGTGCCTCCCTAAGGTATCCAAAAATTCACTCAGTAAATTTGAAAGCACTCGATATCTTCACCTACGCAGGGTGCAGTGGCGGATCCAAAGGGGGGGCTGGGGGGGCTCCAGCCCCCCCTAATTTCTTGATTTCAATGCTAATTACTGTAGCAAAAACATGATTTCACCGTTAAATCTTCGTGCAAATCAACATCTCTGTTGTTTTAGCCCCCCCTTATCCCGCATCCCACATCCGCCACTGGCAGGGTGGGTCAAAAGCAGGTGGACACATTTAGTGCCTCCCCTCCATGCTACCATCAGATAAAAACAAGTCGGGCAAGTGGACACATTTAATGCCTCTCCTCCTTACCATCAGATAAAAATAATTTACCAACCATGTAGGAACATTTGTACTTACACATGCATCCATGCATCTAAGAGACGGCTTGGGTTGTGTGCACGTTGCTACCGAGGTGGTCGGTGGTTGGGGTTGGTCACCATTAATACGGCTACCATACTTGCATCTGCACCCATGCATGCAGAGGCACCCGTTCCTCCTCCAACTCTTGCTTACATAAGCATGTGCCATCCATTGCTTCATCGCACCCCTCCCAGCCCTCCTAGTGTGTCCTCCTTGTAGTTCATATACGAGGAATCAATAGTTATGGCCTCAGGGGCACCCGCAGTGGTGAGTCGATCCATCTCAGATAAAGGCAGCCACGTCAACTAAGCCCATGAATCGACTCCTGGCCAAACAGTACCACAAGCCCCACGGCAAATTATAAAACGATAAACAACGTGACCTTTGTTTCTTCCATCGTACTGCTTTCTTCCACCTCCGGCGGTTTTGAATGCTGAAGTGTCGCCGCATGCCTGGTTCAGACGGAGGTTCGTCCAAGCCGACGCATCTCAACTGCTCACCCGTTGTTGTAGTTCACGTACGTTGTCGCTGCCAGGGCCGACGTACAAAACGACAGCCGCCGCCGCGCAGGATGGCCGGGCTCCCTCTGTGTGGAGATGATGCAAACTGCAGCCACCGCCGTTCAACTCATTGGCTGCCGCCGCCACCGCCGTTTGACTCGTCGCCTACCACCGCCGCCTGAGTCGCTCGCCCCTGCTCTACTCGGCTCCGGCGCTGCCGCTCTATCTCTGCTCTTGGCTCTTACAAGTGGGTCGAATTCTTTGTTTATTCGGGAGGAGTCAACCCTAAAACGTGAATCAATTTTTCTCTCTCTTCTGCGTGAGTCGTATAGTCTAGTCAATCGATTTTTCTGGCCACCACATTGGATGATGAGTCGCTTTTCTATCCCCACTGGAGAAGCCCTCATTGTAGTTCATCCCTATAGTAGTTTGTGTGTACATTGGCTATGTGTAAGCTCGCATATGTACCCGCCCTTGTTTGCCACCTTCAGATATATACATGTGGTGCGCGTTTGTGATGACATGTATTCCATATTGAATGAGGAGCGTCTCCTAATCAAACTCTATTACCGTGTTAACAAGCAACTTGGCCACAGAACACTTGAAGCCTAAGCATCATTAGCATAATTCTGGGCAAGCACACTTGCCTATGGCGACAAGGACTAGCACACCGGTGGCAGTACTCTCAAAAATTCACGTGTACCTAGGGACATTCTATAAGTGCATTAACTTACCTGCCGTGTGTCATGTAATCAAAGACATACTGATACATACAAAGTCTACAATGTTTCAGCTAGCTGGTAGACTATTCTAATGCCTATGGACTACTTTTCTGCAACATTGTAGTTGCTCTTAGATTATGTTTTCGATGGTGTTTCAATGGCATGACTAAGTAAACAGTAGCCTGCTCACCACATAAAAGTACCGTTAGTTTAGTTACAGAATATAAGTCTCTCATAAATTTAGCTGGAGAGATGTGTGGTAATACTATGATCCTAAAAGTCACGACCTGTTTTTACTTACTAATAATACATTTTTATTTTTTTGAACTTACTGATAGTAAATTTCTATTTGTACAGGGCAACAAGCATTAAATGTTTGTCCACCTGCTTACACCAAAGTGGTGGACGGTGGCGGTAGATGGCCTGCAGTACATGCTCTTCTCGTTTATTAAAAATATGAAGGCACGCTATCAAGGCGGCCTTAGAGAGTGTCCACGTAGCCTCTATTGTCTCCTTCATATATGATTTATTTCTAGCGGTCCAGATGACAGCTCCTCTAGCTTAGCGCCATGCATATCGTCCACCTCAAGAGTCTGGCAAGCATGCTCTATCGCTTCAAGGGGCCCACCATTTATTCTACCCAAGGCATTTATTCTACCAACCAAGAAAGCATTGACATTATACCTCTATTGGACGCATGCAAACTTGAAACAGGCACACACGCATGCATGCATTACAGCATTAGCACATACATTTAATTCCCACACGCTCATGTCTCTGTCTTTCGAGTAATATCTCATGTGTGGCTGTGTCATTTGAGTAGTAATTTTGATGGTTGCATCGAACATACATGATAATAAGTAATACTCCGTATGTGTTAAACCATGTGTGCCCAATTAAGTTAACTCTAGCTCTCACTATTTGTTGGGATAGTTACGGTAATGTGTATGGGTGACTGGTCCATTAGTATAGATACTCTACCTTTTTTAGTGTACGGTGTAGTTACTCTACCATTTTTTAGCGTCATCACTCTGCCTTTTTTGAAAGGTAATTACTGTACCTTAGTCTAACCAGTGCATTAGGAATTTGGATTAGTTGATTCAATGCCAACGAAGTCTCTTTAGCAGATTAATCTTACTTGCTCCTTGTATAAGGCATGTTATTGATTTCGTTCTTTGCGTTAATACATGATGTTTTGGGTTGTTGTACGCCTGGTTAACTTAATTAACCAAACCTCATTTGTATGGCTGCAGTGATTAAAGGCATGCATGCATACTTGAGTGAGAGTGTGCATATGCATGCAGTCGCATGTGCATGTGCATGTGCATGCATGCATGCCTGCTTGAAACAGATGCTCATTATTGCAGCGAGGTGAGTAACTCCCTCGTCGGTACTCAAAAATAAAATCAGATAAGGCTCGGATCTGGGAATATAAATCATGAATAACTTTTAAATTGTTGAGTTTAGAAATGCAAAAGCTATATAAATATATTTGTCTTAAAAAATAATTTCATAAAAATATACATATATCACTTTTTAATAAATATTTTTATAAAAATAAGGAGTCAAAGTAATACTTTGGAGACCGTATCGCTGTCCAAAACGACTTTATTTTTTAATATAGAGGGAGTAGTTGAGACTGTCGGTATTAATGAGATTCTTGCACCCAGCAATTGCAATAGACCGAAGTGTCTATTGCACCTAGATATAGATAATTTTTTACCCATACAATGATGGTAAGGACAAATTTGTTCGTAGCAAAAAAAACTAATTGAATAAAATATGTTGTAAGTCACCCGCAGCGAAGTACAGACATGACAAATTTGTTCGTATAAATAAAAAAGAAACTCGAACAAAATATGCCGTAAGTACATCACCCGTGGCGAAGCGCGGGCACAAGTGGCTAGTAGATATTGAAGGGGAAATAAATTGGGGTTGCTTCTTATTGTATTAACTCGCTAAACTTATTTATTTAATGAGTTAAATATAGAAAACACCTGAAGTTGCTCTTGCAACGATATATATTGATGTTTCACCACTAATAGTATATAGGAGTGTATTCTATGAGTCGTGATAATTTTTTCTTAGTTTCTTCACAATGCTAATATGATTTTTTTAAAGTACCAATGCATCAGTAGCTTGCAGATAGTAGGAGGGTGCATAGTTTTTTTTTCCAGTTGATGATTTGCTTGGTGGTGAACCTATTGCTGGTAAATTTGTTTATTTTTTCTCGAACACGTAAGAGCATTGTGTATCATTGTATTAATAAGATAGAAGTTTGAAATACAAGAGAGGTCATTTCTAGCTCGACAGTTATCTCAAAGGGACTACATTTTGACTATGACAATCATGGGATCCATTAGGATCAACCTAGACTACGATCTAGGTGAGGTACCAGACCGCGCTGCACAAAGCTCTAGTTTGATTTTGGTAAATTGATAAAACCCTAAGTGCTAACCTAGTTATCAAGTGATCATGAGATAGGTAGCACATTCCAAGTGGAAAAGCAAATGAAGATCATGACATGACAATGGTGATGACATGGTGATGATCAAGTGTTTGGACTTGAAAAGAAGAAAGAGAAAAACAAAAGGCTCAAGGTAAAGATATATTGTAGGAGCTATTTTGTTTTGGTGATCAAGACACTTAAAGAGTGTGATCACATTTAGATTTGATAGCCGTACTATTAAGAGGAGTGAAACTCGTATCGAAATGCGGTTATCAAAGTGCCACTAGATGCTCTAATTCATTGCACATGCATTTAGGATCTAGTGGAGTGCTAACACCCTTGAAAATGTTTGTGAAAATATGCTAACACATGTGCACAAGGTGATACACTTGGTGGTTGGCACATTTGAAGCAAGGGTGAAGAAGATAGAGGTGAAGATGAGTTGGTCTCGCTGGTCACAAAGTGACCGGACGCTGGTCTCAGAAGAACCAGCGCGTCCGGTTAGTTGTAACAGCGAAGACGCTGGCGTCGGTCAAACGACCGGACGCTGGGTCTTGGACTGACCGGACGCTGAGGTCCAGTGTCCGGTCCTGTTGTCGGGCAGCACAGAAGAAAGTCACTATGAGACCGAACGTTGACAGGGTCCGGTCAAGTATGATCGGACGCGTTCGGTCGAAGAAATTCATTTCTAGAACCTTACTGGAAACGACCGGACGCTGAGCGTCCGGTCAGTTTGTGCGCTGCGTCCAGTCAGCAGACGACCGTTGAAATTTGACAAATAGTATTTAAAGCAGGGGGCACGTGGCGTGTATCACGTGACCAGACGCTGAGCTTCAGCGTCCGGTCAATATGGCTGGAGCGTTCGGTCACCCCGCGTTGTGCCCAGTGAAGGGGTACAACGGCTCTATTTTATGGGGGCTTCTATTTAAGCCCCATGGCCGGCTCAAGCTCACCCTCTTGGCCATTTTGCATTGACATAGCAACCCTGTGATCTTAGCCAAAGCCCTCCCACTAATCTTCATCATTGATTCATCATCTTTGTGAGATTGGGAGAGAATCCAAGTGCATTGCTTGAGTGTTTGCATCTAGAGGCACTTGGTGTTCGTGTTTCGCTGCGGGATTCGCTTGTTACTCTTGGTGGTTGCCACCACCTAGACGGCTTGGAGCAGCAAGGATCGTCGAGCGGAGGGTGGTGATTGTCTCCGACTCTGATCGTGGTGATTGTGAGGGGTTCTTGACCTTTCCCTAATCGGAATGCGGTTATCAAAGTGCCACTAGATGGTCAAACTCATTGCATATGCATTTAGGATCTAGTGGAGTGCTAACACCCTTGAAAATGTTTGTAAAAATATGCTAACACATGTGCACATGGTGATACACTTGATGGTTGGCACATTTGATCAAGGGTGGTGAAGTTTAGGTGCAAGGGTATGAAACTCCACCGGTGAAGTGTCCGCCCGTAGAGTGCGGATAGTCCGACGGTGCCACCGGCGCCCGAGACAGAAAAGACGGAGGTCACAGGGAGTGACCGAATGCTGATCTTGGTTGGACCAGCGCGTCCGGTCAGGTGTAACAGCGAAGACGCTGGCGTTGGTCAAATGACCGGACGCTGGGTTGCTCTATGACCGGACGCTGGCTGGGTGCGTCCGGTCAGTGCTGACGTACGTTGACGTGGGGCACACAGAGGAGACGTTGAGCGACCAGACGCTGGGTGAGTCCGGTCGGGCATGACCGGACGCGTCCGGTCGTGAAAATTCATGTTTGGAACCTTACTGGAAACGACCGGACGCTGGTGGCTCAGAGTCTGGTCAGTTTGTGCACTGTGCCCGGTCAACAAGATGACCGTTGAAATCTAACGAACTGTATTTGAAGTGGGGACACATGGCGTGTATCACGTGACCGGATGCTGAGGGCCAGCGTTCGGTCGATCAGACCGGAGCGTCCGGTCACCCCGCACTGTACCCAGTGAAAGGGTACAACAACTCTATTTCGTGGGGGCTTCTATTTAAGCCCCATGGCCGGCTCAAGCTCACCCTCTTGTCCATTTTCATTGACATAGCAACCTTGTGAGCTTAGCCAAAGCCCTTCCACTCATCTCCATCATTGATTCATCATCTTTGTGAGATTGGGAGTGAATCCAAGTGTATTGCTCGAGTGTTTGCATCTAGATGCACTTGGTGTTCGTATTTCGCTACGGGATTCGCTTGTTACTCTTGGTGGTTGCCGCCACCTAGACGGCTTGGAGCAGCGAGGATCATCGAGCGGAGGGTGGTGATTGTCTCCGGCTCCGATCGTGGTGATTGTGAGGGGTTCTTGACCTTTCCCCGGCGGAGCACCAAAAGGTACTCTAGTGGATTGCTCGTGGCTTGTGTGATCCTCATCTTGTGTTGGTTGTGCGGCACCCTATTGAAGGTTTGGCGTGTGATGCCAATTAGCGCGCGAACCTCCAAGTGAGTGAATCGCCACAACGAGGAGTAGCTTGCCGGCAAGCAAGTGAACCTCGGTAAAAAATCATTGTGTTCATCCTTTGATTCCGAGGTGATTGGTCTTCATTGTTATTTACTCTTGTGATTGATTGGTTCCTTCATCTACACGGCGGTATAACTTTCTTGATCACTCTCTTTACTTTACCGCAAACTAGTTGTCAAGTTTTTTAGTGTAGCTAGTTGTGAGAGCCTGCTTGGTTGGTTGGTGTGGCTCTTTAGTTAGCCTTTGAGAGCACACTAACATAGGGTAGTGTCATAGCTATTATGTGAATAGATACTATCTAAACTAGAATTATGGTAGGTGGCTTGCATTTTGAGTAGGCTAGTGCAACTCTTGCTTCGTCTCATAATTATCTAACCATTTTGTTAAGTGTTGTTGTAGAAATTTTTATTAGGCTATTCACCCCCCCTCTAGCCATTAGGACCTTCCAAGTGGTATCAGAGCCGAGGTCACCGTGATTTGAGGCTTAACAACCTTCGGTGCAAAAATGGCTCAAATCAACAACACTAAGAAGCCACCCCAATTTGATGGCACAAATTATCCTTATTGGAAGTCAAAGATGACCACACATATCAAGTCAATCAATAGAAAGGTGTGGAAGGTGATAGAAACCAAAATTGAGATTGAAGATCCAGAGAATCCCACCGCGGCCGAAGAAGTGCTTCTCCAAAATAATGACATTGCTCTAAGTGCCATTCATGATGCAATTGATGAGAGAACATTTAAGCAAATCAAGAATATTGAGATGGCTCATGAGGCTTGGAAGAAGTTGGAAGAATAATTTGAGGGCACTCAAGCCGTGAAGGGTGCAAAGGCATACATTCTCAAAGAGAAGTTTGCAAGCTTCAAGATGAAGAAGGATGAGAGTGTGCCGGAGATGTTCCATAGGCTTCAAGTGCTTGTCAATGATCTCAAAGTACTTGGAGAAGAGGTGAAGGACAAGGACTTCTCCCACAAGTTCTTGAGATGTTTGCCTTCAAGATTTGGTACATTGGTCACTATCCTAATGAGGAGTGGTTTGGACACCATGACACCAAACCAAGTGTTGGGAGACATAATGACCGATGATACATATAGAGATGATGATGAGAAGGAAGAAAAGAGGGAGAAGAAAGATGAGAAGAAGGATGATAAGAAGAAGAGTGTGGCATTCAAGGCCACATTATCAAAGGGCAAAGCTAAGCAAAAAAACATCTAGTGAAGAAGATGATTCATGGGATGATGATGATGATGAGAAGATGGCTCTCTTTGTCAAGAGATTTAGCAAGTTCATGGTGAAGAAGGGCTACCGTACTAGAAGAAAGAAGTCTTCATCCAAGAACAAAGAAGAGTCAAGAAGGTGCTTTAAGTGTGGAAGCAAAGATCATCTTGTTGCCCAATGTCCATACAATAGCGACAATGATGATGACAACAAGAAGAACAAGAAGAAGGACAAGAAGGAAAAGAAAGAGAAAAAGGACAAGATAGCCTTTAAGAAGAAGAGTGGTTCATATGTGGTCACTTGGGATAGTGATGCTTCCTCAAGTGATGATGATGATGATGATAGTGATGATCACAAGACCACCAAGAAGAAGGTTCTAGCAAGCATTGCCATAAATGAAAAGCCTTCTCTCTTCGACTCCTTATCATACTTCATGGCTAAGGCCACTAAGGTACAAACTTGTGATGATGAAAGTAATGAAGAACATGATGATGATAATGAAAATGAAAATGAAAATGATAGTGATAGTGATGAACCTACTAAGGATGAATTAATTGATATGCTAGAAGATGCTAGAGAACACTTTGACATCAAGAGAAGGAAATGCAAAAGCTTGCGTAAGGAACTAAAAGCCCTTAAGCAAGCCTTTGATGAGCTCAATGCATCTCATGAGAGGCTAGAGGAAGCCAATGAGAAGCTTGGCAAAGCTCACAAAAAGCTTGAAAAGGCTCATTCCTCTTTGCTTGATGAGCAAATAAAAAGAAGCATGTTGAAACTTGTGATATAGGTTTAACTTGTGATATAATTGATGAATCATTATCTTTGGCTATCATTATTCCTTCTACTAACCCTTCTTGTAGTACTTCCACTTTCACCTCATCTAGTGGTGATGGTCTCACTTGTGGTGCCTCACTAGTGGTTAAGAATGAGAATCTCAAGAAGGAGGTTAACAAGCTCACTCACACTTTGGCTAAGGCCTATGGTGGTGAGGACCGCTTGTTTATGTGCTTGGGTAGCCAAAGGGCTTCTCTCTATAAAGAGGGATTGGGCTATACCCCCAAGAAAGGCAAGGCGGCCTTTGCTCCTCACAAGACTAGTTTTGTGAAGAACAATGGTTGATTTTGCATTAGTTGCAAGCAAGTGGGTCATAAAGAGCATGAATGCACCAACAAGAGCAAAAATGCTAATATATCCTCCCTCAAGCTTGATTCATGCTATATGCTTACTAAGGGTACAAATGGTGTGAAGGCTAAGTTTATTGGTAAACCATGGATAGGCTCAAAGAAGAAAGTCATTTGCGTACCAAAGAGCTTAGTGACTAACCTTTAAGGACCCAAGCAAGTTTGGGTACCTTAAAAAAATTAATCTTCTTTTGTAGGTCAATTACAAAGTCGGAGGAAGGCATTGGATTCTTGATAGTGGGTGCACTCAACACATGACCGGTGATGCAAGAATGTTCAACTCAATCAACACCAATGGTAATGATGGTTATGATAGTATCACATTTTGTGACAATGGTAAAGGTAAGGTCAAAGGACTTGGTAAGATTGTAATATCCAATGACTTGAGCGTATCCAATGTGTTGCTAGTAGAGAGCTTGAATTTTAATTTGCTATCCGTGGCTCAATTGTGTGATCTTGGATTCAAATGCATATTTGGAGTAGATGATGTAGAGATCATAAGTGTAGATGGCTCTAATTTGATCTTCAAAGGCTTTAGATATGAGAATCTATACTTGGTTTATTTCAATGCTAGTGAAGCTAGATTATCTACATGCTTGTTCACTAAGTCTAGTATGGGTTGATTATGGCATAGAAGACTTGGTCATGTTGGAATGAAACAATTAAATAGATTGGTTAAACATGACTTGGTTAGAGGCTTGAAAGATGTTATGTTTGAAAAGGATAAGCTTTGTACCTCCTGTGAAACTAGAAAACAAGTTGGAAACACCCATCCTAAGAAAAGCATGATGAGCACTAGTAAAGCATTTAAATTATTACACATGGATTTATTTGGGCCAACACAATACACTAGCATTGGTGGTAACAAATATGGCTTTGTGATAGTGGATGATTACACTAGATACACTTGGGTATTCTTTCTAGTGGATAAAAGTGATGTGTTTGCAATATTTAAATCATTTATCAAGGGCATTCACAATGAGTTTGAAACAACCATCAAGAGAGTTAGGAGTGACAATGGTAGTGAGTTCAAGAACACTAGAATTGATGAGTTGTGTGATGAGTTTGGAATTAGGCATCAATTCTTGGCCAAGTACACTCCACAATCAAATGGCCTTGTTGAGAGAAAGAATAGAACACTCATTGATATGGCAAGGTCTATGCTTAGTGAGTACAATGTGAGTTAATCCTTTTAGGCCGAAGCTATCAACACGATTTGCTATTGTAGCAACCGCCTCTATTGTCACCGATTGAAAGAGAAGACACCATATGAGTTCTTGAATGGTAGAAAGCCCAACATTGCATATTTTTTGGTCTTTGGTTGTAAATGCTATATCTTGAAGAAAGGCACTAGATTGGGCAAGTTTGACAAGAAGTGTGATGAAGAATTCCTACTTGGTTATTCCACTACAAGCAAAGCATATAGAGTTTGGAATTTGGATAGTGGTACTCTTGAGGAAGTTCATGATGTTGAATTTGATGAAACCAAGGGTTCACAAGTAGAGAATGAGAACTTGGAAGATGTTAGAGGCATTCAACTTTCAAATGCCATGAAGAACATGGATATTGGTGAATTGAGGCCTAGACAAGTGAATGATGATGAAGTTGATCAAGTGCAAGTTCTCTCTAACTCAAATGTGCAAGATGATACAACTCAAGCTAGTACAAGTGGATCTCATGATAATGAACAAGATCAAGTGGCTAGTACATCATCTCAATCCAATGATCAAGCAAGTGCAAGTAATCAAGTTCCATTGCTCCAACCAACAAATATTGCAAGGGATCATCCATTGGACACTATCATTGGTGGTATTTCAAGAAGTGTGCAAACTAGATCAAGATTGGCATCATTTTGTGAGCATTTCTCATTTGTGTCATCCATTGAACCAAAGAAGAAGCCTATCATTGTTGCTCCCACTTGGGATAGTGATGCTTCCTCAAGTGATGATGATGATAGTGATGATGACAAGACCACCAACAAAAAGGCACTTGCAAGCATTGGTATCAATGAGAAGCCTTCTCTCTTCGACACTCCATCATGCTTCATGGCTAAGGCCACTAAGGTACAAACTTGTGCTGATGGAAGTGATGAGGAACATGATAATGAAAATGAAAGTGATAGTGATGATGATGAACCAACTAAGGATGAATTACTTGACATGCTAGATGATGCTAAAGAACACTTTGACATTAAGAGAAGGGAATGCAAAAGCTTACGTAAGGAAATAAAAACCCTTAAGCAAGCCTTTGATGAGCTCAATGCATCTCATGAGAGGCTAGAGGAAGCCCATGAGAAGCTTGGCAAAGCTCACAAGAAGCTTGAAAAAGCATATTCCTCTTTTCTTAATGAGCAAAATAAGAAGAAGCATGTTGAGACATTTAATGTAGGCTTAACTTGTGACTTAATTGATGAATCATTATATAAGCCTATCATTGTTGCTCCCACTAACCCTTCTTATAGCACTTCTACTTCCACCTCATCTAGTAGTGATGATTTCACTTGTGATGCCTCACTAATGGTTGAGAATGAGACCCTCAAGAAGGAGGTCAA
Source organism: Miscanthus lutarioriparius (assembly GCA_904845875.1). Taxonomy (NCBI): domain Eukaryota; kingdom Viridiplantae; phylum Streptophyta; class Magnoliopsida; order Poales; family Poaceae; genus Miscanthus; species Miscanthus lutarioriparius. Next base: position 25,822,120 of record CAJGYO010000003.1, read on the forward strand.
TAAGCTCACTCACACTTTGGCTAAGGCCTATGGTGGTGAGGACCGCTTGCTTATGTGCTTGGATAGCCAAAGAGCTTCTCTCTACAAAGATGGATTGGGCTATACCCCTAAGAAAGGCAAGGCGGCCTTTGCTCCTCATAAGACTAGCTTTGTGAAGAATAATGGTCAGTTTTGCACTAGTTGCAAGCAAGTTGGTCATAAAGAGCATGAGTGCAAGAACAAGAGCAATAATGCTAATGTATCCTCAATTAAGATTAATTCTTTCTATGTGCTTACCAAGGGTACAAATGGTGTGAAGGCTAAGTTCATTGGTGCACCATAGATGGGCTCAAAGAAGAAAGTCATTTGGGTACCAAAGAGCTTAGTGGCTAACCTTTAAGGACCCAAGCAAGTTTGGGTACCTAAAAAGAATTGATCTTCATGTATAGGTCAATTACAAAGTCGGAGGAAGGCATTGGGTTCTTGATAGTGGGTGCACTCAACACATAACCAATGATGCAAGAATGTTCAACTCAATCAATACCAATGGCAATGATGGTTATGATAGTATCACATTTGGTGACAATGGCAAAGGCAAGGTCAAAGGGCTTGGTAAGATTACAATATCCACTGACATGAGCATATCCAATGTGTTGCTAGTAGAGAGCTTGAACTTCAATTTGCTATCTGTAGCTCAATTATGTGATCCTGGATTCAAATGCATATTTGGGGTAGATGATGTAGAGATCATAAGTGTAGATGGCTCTAACTTGGTCTTCAAAGGCTTTAGATATGAGAATCTATACTTGGTTGATTTCAATGCTAGTGAAGCTCAACTATCTACATGTTTGTTCACTATGTTTAGAATGGGTTGGTTATGGCATAGAAGGATTGATCATGTTGGAATGAAACGATTGAATAGATTGGTTAAGCATGACTTAGTTAGAGGCTTGAAAGATGTTGTGTTTGATAAGAATAAGCTTTGTAGCTCTTGTCAAGCCGACAAACAAATTAGAAACACCCATCCTAAGAAAAGCATGATGAGCACTAGTAAAGCATTTGAGTTATTGCACATGGACTTGTTTGGGCCAACTCAATGCACTAGCATTTGTGAAAACAAATATGAATTTGTGATAGTGGATGATTATACTAGATACACTTGGGTATTCTTTCTAGTGGACAAAAGTGATGTGTTTGCAACATTCAAGTCATTTGTCAAGGGCATTCATAATGAGTTTGAAACAACCATCAAGAGAGTTAGAAGTGACAATGGTAGTGAGTTCAAGAACACTAGAATTGATGAGTTGTGTGATGAATTTGGAATTAGACATCAATTCTCGGCCAAGTACACTCCACAATCAAATGGCCTTATTGAGAGGAAGAATAGAACACTCATTGATATGGCAAGGTCTATGCTTAGTGAGTACAATGTGAGTTAATCTTTTTAAGCCGAAGCTATCAACATGGCTTGCTATTGTAGCAACCGCCTCTATTGTCACCCATTGAAAGAGAAGACACCATATGAGCTCTTGAATGGTAGAAAGCCCAACATTGCATATTTTTGGGTCTTTGGTTGCAAATTTTATATCTTGAAGAAAGGCACTAGATTGGGCAAATTTGACAAGAAATGTGATAAAGGATTCCTACTTGGATACTCAACTACTAGCAAAGCATATAGAGTTTGGAATTTGGATAGTGGTACTCTTGAAGAAGTTCATGATGTTGAATTTGATGAAACCAAGGGTTCCCAAGATGAGATTGAGAACTTGGAAGATGTTAGAGGCATTCAACTTTCAAATGCCATGAATAACATGGATGTTGGTGAATTGAGGCCTAGGCAAGTGAATGATGATGAATATGATCAAGTGCAAGTGCTCTCTAACTCAAATGTGCAAGATGATACAAATCAAGCTAGTACAAGTGGCTCTCATGATTATGAACAAGATCAAGTGGCTAATTCATCATCTCAATCCAATGATCAAGCAAGTGCAAGAAATCAAGTTCCAATACTCCAACCAACCAATATTGCAAGGGATCATCCATTGGACACTATCATTAGTGACATTTCAAGAGGTATGCAAACTAGATCAAGATTGGCCTTATTTTGTGAGTATTTCTCATTTGTGTCATCCATTGAACCAAAGAAGATAGATGAAGCATTGAAGGATGTTGATTGGGTGAATGCCATGCATGAAGAATTGAATAACTTCACAAGAAATCAAGTATGGGAATTAGTAGAGAGACCAAAGGGACACAATGTGATTGGAACCAAATGGGTCTTTAGAAACAAGCAAGATCAAGATGGGATAGTAGTAAGGAACAAAGCAAGATTGATAGCACAAGGCTATATACAAGTTGAAGGTCTTAACTTTGGAAAAACATATGCCCCGGTTGCTAGATTGGAAGCAATTAGAATCTTGCTAGCCTATGCTTGTGCCCACAATATCAAGCTCTATCAAATGGATGTCAAGAGTGCATTTCTCAATGGTTACATCAATGAAGAAGTATATGTTGAGCAACCTCCCGGTTTTGAAGATGACAAGAAGCCCGACCATGTGTACAAGTTGAAAAAGGCATTGTATGGCTTGAAGCAAACACCTAGAGCATGGTATAAGAGATTGAGGGACTTTCTACTCTCTAAAGGGTTCATGATGGGTAAGGTTGACACCACTCTTTTCATCAAAAAGATTGGAAAAGATTTGTTTGTGTTGCAAATCTATATAGATGACATCATATTTGGATCAACCAATCAAGACTTTTGTGATAAGTTTGGAAAGATGATGGCTAATAAATTTGAGATGTCCATGATTGGAGAGTTAAGCTACTTTCTTGGTCTTCAAATTAAGCAATTAAAGAATGGTACATTTGTGAGTCAAGACAAGTATATCAAGGACATGATCAAGAAGTTTAGAATGAGTGATAGCAAAGCTATTAGTACACCAATGGGAACAAATGGCAACTTGGATAGTGATGCAAGTGAAAATATGGTGGATCAAAAATTGTATCGGTCTATGATTGGAAACCTACTCTATGTGACCGCATCAAGGCCGGATGTCATGTTTAGTGTATGCATGTGTGCAAGATTTCAAGCCTCACCAAAAGAAAGTCATTTGAAGGCTACAAAGAGAATATTGAGGTACTTGAAGCATACACCAAATGTTGGTTTGTGGTATCCCAAAGGAGCAAAGTTTGAGCTAGTTGGTTACTCCGACTCGGATTATGCGGGATGCAAGGTTGAAAGGAATAGCACCTCGGACACATGTCAATTGTTGGGAAGATCACTTGTTTCATGGTCATCAAAGAAGCAAAATAGTGTTGCATTATCAACCGCCGAAGCCGAATGCATATCCGCCGGTAGTTGTTGTGCACAAATACTTTGGATGAAGGCCACTTTGAGTGACTTTGGAATCAAGTTTAAGAAAGTGCCATTGCTATGTGACAATGAGAGTGCAATCAAGTTAACCAACAATCCGGTTCAACATGTAAGAACAAAGCACATTGATGTCCGCCACCATTTCATAAGAGATCACCAACAAAAAGGGGACATTTGCATTGAGAGTGTATGCACCAAAGATCAACTTGCCGATATATTCACCAAGCCATTGGATGAGAAAAGGTTTTGCAAGCTAAGGAATGAGTTGAACATATTGGATTTCTCAAATATGTGTTGATGCACCCCCCCCACTTATATGACATGCCTCTCCTTCGAGCAATCCAATGTAAAAGTTGATTGGCATGGCATACATCCATGCTAAGGACATGTTTAGTACATCTAGTCATCTCTCCATTTTATTAGGCTCATTCATGAAAATCAAATAAATTTGATGATTGTATGGTACCACTATTGCTTATATGCTTATTTTAATCTAGTGGTAGCATATGACATGTTTGTGGGCTTGTAAACCTAGTGTTTGATCTAGAAAATGAGCTCTAAGTGTTTAACTCAACATGGTACAAGATAACCCTTATTTGGAGGTGTGAAGAAGCTTGTCCTTGGATCAAACCGAGTTAAATATATTTAGCAAATGATCTAGATTTGACCAAATTTGGAAAAATGATCCTCACCCTATTGATTGACATTGATAATCTCAACCTATCTACATTTTGAACATTTTGTGGTCATTGATGATAAGGGGGGGGGGGACAAAGATATTAGTGCACTAAGATCATGAAAAGACAACAAAGGGGGAGAACTTGACATGGGAGGAGAGATATGATAAATGAAAGGGATCAATTAAAATTTTGAGCACACAAGTAGGGGGAGCAAGCTCATGAACTTGTATGGTGCATTTGAATGTGCATTTCATATGTTTGCTTGCATGGCACAAGTTTTAAATTTTGATATCCATGCTTGTGTGGTGTATGCTAGTTGTAGGTTTGAATGATGAAATGAAAATCTAGCATTCATAGGTTATCTAGTGATTTCATTTCCAAGTGTTTCCAAGTGGTATTGAGCTAACCATGGTGCTAAAGATGGTATAATGGTGCACTCCGATTGGTATCACACTTCAAAGGTCCATCTCTTATACCTTAGCATCATTTGGTAGACATTGACTCCTATATTTCCTATCTAAGCATATGTGCAAGCTATAATCCAAACTCGTAGCGCATATGTAGGGGGAGCAATTGCTACCATATGAAGTTCATGAAACTTGTCCATATCCTTTTACAAGTGGTAAAATGCTTGGGCAAGCAACATTGATTCAATTGTATTTAAATTCATATCTTTGTGAAAGGGCTGTCATCAATTACCAAAAAAGGGGTGATTGAAAGCTCTAGTTTGGTTTTGGTGAATTGATAAAACCCTAAGTGCTAACCTAGTTATCAAATGATCATGAGATAGGTAGTACATTCCAAGTGGAGAAGCAAATGAAGATCATGACATGACAATGGTGATGCCATGGTGATGATCAAGTGTTTGGACTTAAAAAGAAGAAAGAGAAAAACAAAAGGCTCAAGGCAAAGGTATATTATAGGAGCTATTTTGTTTTGGTGATCAAGACACCTAGAGAGTGTGATTATATTTAGGTTTGATAGCCGTACTATTAAGAGGAGTGAAACTCGTATCGGAATGCGGTTATCAAAGTGCCACTAGATGCTCTAACTCATTGCACATGCATTTAGGATCTAGTAGAGTGCTAACACCCTTGAAAATGTTTGTGAAAATATGCTAACACATGTGCACAAGGTGATACACTTGGTGGTTGGCACATTTGAAGCAAGGGTGAAGAAGATAGAGGTGAAGAGGAGTTGGTCTCGCTGGTCACAAAGTGACTGGACGCTGGTCTCAAAAGAACCAGAGCGTCCGGTCAGTTGTAACAGTGAAGACACTGGCATCGGTCAAACGACCAGACGCTGGATCTTGGACTGACCGGACGCTGAGGTCCAGTGTCTGGTCCTGTTGTCGGGCAACACAGAAGAAAGTCACTGTGAGACCGGATGCTGGCAGGGTCAGGTCAAGCATGATCGGACGTGTCCGGTCAAAGAAATTCGTTTCTAGAACCTTACTAGAAACGACCGGACGCTGGAGGCTGAGCGTCCGGTCAGTTTGTGCGCTGTGTCCGATCAGCAGACGACCGTTGAAATCTGACGAACAATATTTAAAGCAGGGGACACGTGGCGTGTATCACGTGACCAGACGCTGAGGTCCAGCGTCCGGTCAATATGACCAGAGCGTCCGGTCACTCCGCGTTGTGCCCAGTGAATGGGTACAATAGCTCTATTTCGTGGGGGCTTCTATTTAAACCCCATGGCCGGCTCAAGCTCACTCTCTTGGCCATTTTGCATTGATATAGCAACCTTGTGAGCTTAGCCAAAGCCCTCCCACTCATCTCCATCATTGATTCATCATCTTTGTGAGATTAGAAGAGAAACCAAGTGCATTGCTTGAGTGTTTGCATCTAGAGGCAGTTGGTGTTCGTGTTTTGCTGCAGGATTCGCTTGTTACTCTTGGTGATTGCCGCCACCTAGACAGCTTGGAGCAGCGAGGATCGTCGAGCGGAGGTTGGTGATTGTCTCCGGCTCCGATCGTGGTGATTGTGAGGGGTTCTTAACCTTTTCCCGGTGGAGAGCCAAAAGGTACTCTAGTGGATTGCTCGTGGCTTGTGTGATCTTCATCTTGTGTTGGTTGTGCGGCACCCTATTGAGGGTTTGGCGTGTGAAGCCAATTAGCGCGTGAACCTCCAAGTGAGTGAATCGCCACAACGAGGACTAGCTTGCCGACAAGCAAGTGAACCTCGGTAAAAAATCATTGTGTTCATCATTGATTCCGAGGTGATTGGTCTTCATTGTTATTCATCCTTGTGATTGATTGGTTCCTTCATCTACACGGCGGTATAACTTTCTTGATCATTCTCTTTACATTACCGCAAACTAGTTGTCAAGCTCTTTAGTGTAGCTAGTTGTGAGAGCTTGCTTGCTTGGTTGCTGTGGCTCTTTAGTTAGCCTTTGAGAGCACACTAATATAGGGTAGTGTCATAGCTATTGTGTGAATAGATACTATCTAAACTAGAATTGTGGTAGGTGGCTTGCATTTTGAGTAGGCTAGCGCAACTCTTGCTTCGCCTCATAATTGTCTAATCTTTTGTTAAGTGTTGTTGTAGAAAATTTTATTAGGCTATTCACCCCCCTCTAGCCATTAGGAGTTTTCAGCTGCTCCATCAGTCATCGCCTTGGATGTTGGGAACAGCTCATCAAGCGCCTCGATGTTTGCTTCTGATAGGGTGCCTTGGAAGTATGAATCGTACGAATGCTTGGCTGCAGAGGAAATCGGTGCTGAAGGTGCCAGGATCCCCATCCTCTTCATGAGAAATACTTCACCACAATTGGAAGCCGGGATGTGGTCCATTTGCTGAGCAGCAATCCGTCAACTCCTAATGGGCAAAGTGGTCCACTTTACTGCCGGCTTCTGCTTGGGCGGGGAGTTGATGAGAGGTGGCTGCCTCATTACCTGGACCTCTTCGATGATCCTGGCCAGTCGCTTGGCTACCTCCCTTGGTGTGGGCGTGCCCTCAGCAGTCAGCTCATCGGTTGCCTGAACGACGCCCGTTGCCGTGTCGTCGGCCGCCTTAGCTTGTGGTCTGGCATCCACGCACTGGGCCGAAGGCACAGCTATGGTGTGTGCCTTCGATTGTGAGGACGGTGGGACCTCCGTCCCCTCTTGGTCGCCAGTTGCGCCCGCATGACCGAGCTGTCCCGCCGTGGTTGCCGCTGCATCAACGGCCACCTCATGCCCCAGGGATGGACAGCCATCCTTGCCGTTGCCTGGGATGCCGGAGGGTGGGGTTGTTGCGCCGCGAGGACCGCTGAGGGCGGCAAGCTCGTCCAGCATCGGATCGAACGAGACGATCCAAGCGGGAGGTCCTATGCCCTCGCATAGCGCCTCCGCCAGTGGATCTGGCTCGAGGAAGCAGCGTGCGGTAGTCGAAGCAGTGGCAGCGTCGGCGTAGTCGGTAGGCGTGCCCACGTTGATGTCTGGCGTCGGCTCAGCACGGCGCCGCCGGTGTCGTCGACGTCGCCTCCGGCTCTGACGGATGCCATCGGTGCTCCCCACGGCACCCAACACGGTCCCATCCGAGGTCGGTGGACTGCCGGGAGGTGCATGCTGGGAGGCCGGCGGATTGTCGGCACGAGCTGAACGGCGAGGCAGGCCACTACCCTTCAACGCCGACTTGGGCCGCTTGCGGTCCCAAGTAGAGACTAATGATATGTTCATTCACAGGGTTGATAGTAGAAGGGGAATCATTAGCTCTTTAAGTTTCCTCCAGATTAATATTTGTTTTATGCTGTAAAAAACGAGAAGAGCAATGTTTTTCACACTCACACCTCTTCTCCTTGTTTTTTCCCGCATGGTGCATCTTTATCTAACCATGCTTACATAGCCGAACTATGTAAGGCAGTTCCTTTGTATTTTTATCCAACTATACATCTACAACATAAAAAAAACTACCTACCTAGTTTTAAACAAATATACGGCACAACAGATGGTTAACTACAATAATCAGCTAGACACTTGGCACAGGCACAATATTACCAAATTAAAATGGCTAGGGGTTAGCAGACTCGATAAAAATAAACAAATTTCTTAATAAAATATTATTCATCCTTAATTTTAAGCGGATCACTAGATAGATTTGACTGAAAATGGTGTTTAACAATATATACTCATTGGTCACTGTAGTAGAAATATGTGGAATCAATCCTCTAGTCTACTAGAAGTTTTAGTATATTCTCTTTTCCCTCTTGGTCAAGCAAGGAATGCCTTTAGCCGGTCAGAACAAGTTGCTAATCCAGCGATCATCGGTGCCTTTAAGCTTCTCGGTACATATGAGTCCTTTACTTGGATTTTGTTTTAAACGAGACCAAATAACACAAATATCATAACCTTGCGACAATTTTTAAGTAGTAGTACTCCATTCAGAAAAGAATATAATTCTAACATAAACGTTAAATAAGTATATTTAGATTTGTTATGAGATATCTTTGTAGTATACATATTTGGTGTAATAAACATTAATATTTTATTATATATTTGATTAAACTTTAAATATTTTAGAAGTATATATTTTGAGCCAAAGTAGTAGTATCTCTGAGTACATCAGTTTTCTAGAATGAACGCAAGAAAATTAACAAGATTTGCACCAGGAATTTTCTTGGCTCGCAGTGCGGTCGCTACTCGCTCTACCAGCATCGCACGATGGGACGCAGCCGCAGCAGTTGCCCACCAGCCCACCACCGCGCGCCTGGCCTGACCTCCCCCAAAACCGAAGTGGATCTCGGCCAGCCGCCCACCTCCTGCGACCGGACCACTCCCTGCGACTGCGAATATCCCGCCCGCCGCCCGGTCGCCTCCGCAAGCACCGCACCGCGCCACACCGCATCGCTGCCGTCCCTCCCTCCCTCCCAAGAAACCCAGCACAACCCCTTCCGCTTCCAGATCCCTCCACTACCTGCCGCCCCAGATCCCGATCCGCCGGCCCGCTGCCGCCGCCTCGGCCGCGGCCATGGCGGCCGATCCCCTGCTCGCGCTCCTCGCGGGCGCGCTGCTCGTCGCGGCGCTCGCCCCGGCCGCGGCGGCCCCGTCGTGCCCGCACACCAACCTGACGGCCAACTTCTCCGCCGACCTCACCATGCTGCAGCACCAGCTCCGCGGCACGGTGCGCCTAGCCGGCGACGGCAAGTGCGCGCTCGAGCTCACCCGCTTCGACCTCCTCGCCGCCTCCCCCTCCGCGCGCTTCTGGGCCGCCGACGGCCCCGCCATGGCCGACCTCGCCGCCGGCCGCGCGTTCTCGCCGCTCCCGCTCAACAAAACCTTCCGGAACGCCTCCCTCGAGCTCCCCTTCGCCCGCCCACTCCCGCGCCTCCTCGCGCTCTACGACCCCGACACCTCCTCCGACTTCGGGCACGTCTTCCTCCCCAACGGCACAGGCCCCGACCTCGATACCGCAGCCGAGCCGGCGCCCACCATGTTCGACAACTGCATACCACTCTCGGAGACGGAGACCTATCGCCTCCGCTGGACGCTCAATGCGTCCGCTGGCACCGTCGAGATCGGCCTCGAGGCGGCCGTGGGCTCCGAGTACTACATGGCATTCGGGTGGGCGGACCCCAAGGCCAACTCCCCCGCCATGATCCACGCCGATGTCGTTGTCGCCGGCTTCACGGAGGAAGGTACCCCATTTGCCGAGGACTATTACATAAGCGACTACACTGAGTGCACGCTGGGGAAGGAGGATTCGCCCGTGTCTGGGGTTTGCCCAGATAAGGTCTATGAGGACGGGAAGAACGATTCAGTCCTGGTGTATGGCCACCGGCGGGATGGAGTGTCCTTCGTGAGGTATGTGAGGAAGCTTGATGCTGAGGATGCCAAGTATGATGTGCCAGTGGGTGCCACGGAGGAGATGGCGGTGCTTTGGGCCATTGGTAAGCTGCGGCCACCGGACACAATGCGCCCACACTACCTCCCACAGAACCATGGGGGGCCAAGGGACACAACCTTTGGGTTTGCCCGGTTGAATTTGTCGGAGACGGTGGACAGTTGCCTTGGACCGTTGGATGCTGACAATAAGGAGGATCAGGAGAGGATCATTGCCGATCGCAAGACACCACTTGTGGTGACATCTGCTCCAGCCGTGCACTACCCAAACCCACCAAACCCTGACAAGGTGCTTTACATCAACAAGAAGGAGGCGCCGCTGCTAAAGGTTGAGAGGGGTGTGCCAGTGAAGTTCTCAGTGCAGGCTGGGCATGATGTGGCACTCTATATCACTTCAGATCCCATTGGTGGTAATGCTACGCTGCGGAATAAAACAGAGGTCATATATGCTGGCGGGCCTGATGCTCATGGTGTCCTAGCAACTCCAAAAGAGCTTGTTTGGCTGCCTGATCGAAATACGCCTGACCTAGTCTATTACCAGTCACTGTATGACCAGAAGATGGGATGGAAGGTTCAAGTGGTTGATGGAGGCCTTAGTGACATGTATAATAACAGTGTTGTTTTGGATGATCAACAGGTTACTTTGTTTTGGACTCTCTCTGTGGATTATAAATCTATATCTATAGCAGCTCGAGGTGAGAAGAAAAGTGGATATCTTGCTATTGGGTTTGGGAGTGGGATGGTGAATAGCTTCACCTATGTTGCTTGGGTGGGCAATGATGGGGTTGGGCGAGTGAAAACTTATTGGATTGATGGAAAGAGTGCAGCAGGTATCCACCCAACATCTGAGAACATCACATTTGTCCGGTGTAAGTCAGAAAATGGCATTATTACATTTGAATTTACTCGCCCTCTTAACCCTTCTTGTACCGGGAAGGTAGAATGCAAGAACATCATTGATCCAACTACACCACTTAAGGTTGTCTGGGCCATGGGTGCAAGCTGGTCGGGAGATGATCTGACAGACAGTAACATGCATTCAGTCACAAGCAGTCGGCCTATACGTGTTTTGTTGTTGAGAGGTTCAGCTGAGGCAGAACAGGATTTGCGTCCTGTCCTGGCTGTTCATGGGTTTATGATGTTTGTTGCCTGGGGCATCTTGCTTCCTGGTGGAATAATGGCTGCCCGGTATTTGAAGAGCTTGAAAGGAGATGGGTGGTTCCAAATACATGTCTATCTGCAGTATTCAGGAATTTCTATAATGTTTCTTGGCGTCCTTTTTGCTGCAGCTGAGCTCCGTGGCTTCTTCGTCAGCTCAGTGCATGTTAAGTTTGGTGTGCTGGCCCTATTATTGGCAGTTTTGCAGCCACTAAATGCTAAATTCCGGCCTAGTAAGCCAGCTAATGGGGAGGTTCCATCTCGCAATCGAAACCTGTGGGAGTACCTGCATGTTATCACAGGGAGGTCGGCAGTTATTGTAGGAATTGTGGCGCTTTTCACAGGAATGAAGCATCTAGGCCATAGGTATGACAGTGAGAATGTAGAGGAGCTCACTTGGGCCTTAATGCTGTGGGTGCTTTCAGTTATCGTTGTTGTGCTGTGCTTGGAATATAAGGAGGTCAAAAGAAGGATCGGTGACAGAAGCACCAGAGGGCACTGGGTATTAGGCAACACTGAGGAAGATGATTCAGTTGATCTTTTGCATCCTGATGGTACAGCCAGGAATTCAGAATCTAGCGCGTCTGGCGTAATGGAGGTGCAGCTTGAACCTCTCACTAGATGATGTAGATCAATCTGTCAGATACAAATACACCCGTTCCATATTTTCTTATACGGATGATAGGTCCACCGGCATGGAATTTTCTGGCTCAGGAGACTGATCTGGAATTCTCATGGTGGTTCTATCATAGCAGAATGGTTCCAGGCTAGATAAGATGTTCAAATTCTGTCTTAATTTCGTGCATCACACTGTTTATATTGTATAGTGTACATTTTTTACAATAGACAGGTATAATTTGCCACATTGACCTAGTGATTCTTTTACTATTGAGATTTGTAGAGGAAAAGAATTATTTGAGGTGCTAATTGGAAATTAACAGCAGCAATGCGTGTTGGGTACTTTTTTCCTTTTCAAGAGAGAATGTCATGATTTCTGTATCATATCCATTGAGAAGTCTGATTTGTTAATCCTGAAACGGGGCAAAAATATGTTGATGTACAGGCTAATTGTTTTCGCACAGTGTCTCCTGAGATGTAAAATGTAAGTACCCCATTCTTCTCCACAAGCATTGGCCCCGTTCGCTTCGCTGAAAAAACAAGCTGAAACACTATTCTGGCTGATTTGTTGTGAGAGAAAAACATTGTTTCGGCTGAAAAAATAAGCTGAAAAAGACGGATTATAAGAGAAGCGAACATGACATAGGTATGAGTTTGCTGATTGCATGTCAGGCCTGTTAGATGTTGCCATTGCCATCATCATTATTATGAAACTGAGCTCTAGACTCTGTTCGGCTGGTCTATAAGTCGTTTGTGTTGATTTGTACGGCTGATTTGTTGTGAGAGAAAAATAATGTTCCATGGCTGATAAGCCGGCTTATAATGGCAGCCGAACAGATCCTAGAGCTCAGTTTCATAATAATGATGATGGCAATGGCAGTACGCCTTTTGTGCCACAGATCCGATGTATTCTCTCCGTTTTAAATTATAAGTCATTTCAAGAATCTTGGAGAGTCAGCATCTCAAATTTGACCAAAATTATATAGAGAAACCCAAAGATTTATGACATCAAATAGATATACTATGAAAATATAACTAATAAAGAATCTAATGATACTTAGTTGATATCATAAATATTATTATCTTATTATATAAATTTGATCAAACTTAAAAAACTTTGACTCTCTAAATTTTTAGAATGACTTATAATTTACGATGGACATAGCATGTATTGGTTCTTTGCAAGTTGCAAAAAGAATATTTCTGCATTCCTCCAGTTTGGCCTGTATTATAGTTGGGCGTGGCTAGCGCCCGGACGTCCGCAGCCCGCCCCTGTCTGCCTTCATCCTGACCCCGTCCGCCTTCGCCCTGCCCCAAGCACGCACTGTAACACCCCCGGTGTTTATCACCAGTTAAGCAATGGGTTTGAGCTCAAACATGACATGTCAAGTGGTAATCAAGGTGTCAAGATCAAATCTACATGATGGAGCTCCAACTTAAACTTGGACCACGCACAATTGCTTATATATGGACCCTTGTTGAGATTATGCAAGAGTAATGTTAAACATGCTTATTCCATGTACATTACATCCACATGCATCCATCTAGACCCGTGGAAAAGTTTCATGAAGTTTGGAATCAAAAAGTCACATGAAATGATAAGTCATATCTTTGTATGAATTGCTTTATCAAGTGGATGGAAACCTATGAAGTCAACCAAACCTTGGTACCATGCTCAAACAACTCTACTTGCACTCATGAACAAAAGTTATGAAGGGTTCATGTTGAGCAGGTGGCCAGAAAATATTCCAATGGATCAAAAAGGATAATTTAAACTTCATCGTGATCCTACTTTGGTCAAAGTAGAACAGTAGGTTCTATACCAGTTTTGAGGTTGGACTTTAAATGAAAGTTGTAGTCCATATCATGTAGAACCAACTTGGTTTTTGGACTAAGAGCTAGATCAGCTTGGAAGTAAGTCAAATCGAGGTCACAAGATCGAATTTGCTGTTGTTTTCAATACTAGAATTATTCCAAGTCTGGAATTCATTGTCATTAGGTTGGCATGCCACGTTCTTGAGTTTTTATTAAGCATCATGCTTTGACCCAAAAGTGAAAGTTGGAGTTTACATCTTGGTGAAGAGCATACAAAAAGTTGGATTCAGTTTGAAGAAGTTTTGACCACCGAAAGTGAGTTTCCGTGACTGCCGTCAAGGTGTTGACACTGCTGTTTTGGCATACATTTATCTTCTAATATGTTTTGCTAATGGCTGAACCCCCTTAATGAAAAATGTAGAGCATATCGCGGGCTTCAAACGTCATTAAAGGCCCATGTCTAGATTCAGCCCGTAACCAGCCCAAAACGGCGCACCACCTTCGCCCCATCGTCACCCGCCACGTGCTCGTGGAAATGCCCGAATGGGTAACACCTGCCCAGGGAGTGGCGGCCATGCGCGAATTGAGCGCCCCACCGCCCGGCCGCGTGTCCTAGCATGCTGGCGTCGAAGGGGAGTCGCCCTAGGCTCACTTGGTGCCTCTCCCGCACTCGCACTCACCTCTCGCTCGCCCACCCTTGCCTCTGCCGAGCTCCAGGGCGCACGCTCGCCATGGCCGCCCATGGAGCTCCGGCCGCCGCTTCCGTTTCCGCCTCCTCCTGCCTCCTCGCGCCGAGCCAGCGCTTTCACTGTCTTCGCATTGCCTCCCTCCCTCCCTCGCATGCGCTCGTCGCGGCTAATTCCGCCAGGGAGCTGCCGCCGTCGGCATGGCCACCACGGCGCCGGCACCCTCGCGTGGCTAGGCCACCATGGGACGCCCGGGGCTGAGCCGAAGCCCTTAGCGGGTGCGCGCAGGTCAGGGCCTTGCCGCGGCCCTGTCGCTCGCCGCCGACGCTACCCTGCCGGCCGAGAATCACGAGCCGACCACCTCCTATGTTCCAGTTTGCGTGGGGGACTTCGTCCTCAAATTCGACTAAGGGGAAGGGCCTAAATGCAATGTCATTGACTCAAGTGAATAGTGCATCGAGGGACCTATTTGTTGTAAATCGGGTGAAACTTTGAAAATGTATAGTAAATCATAGGAAATTCGTAAAATAGCAAATGAGGACTTTTTGGAATCCTTGTGAAATTATCTATGCAGTAGATCTATAATATTTCATGCTTAAGTTTAAAGTTTTAGCTGTGAAAATGGATTTATGCATCTAGGTTTTCAATTCTAGTTGTATTTGTCTTTTTCATATCTGTAGTTGTAGGGCTCCAAATAAAGTGAAATTTTTGTGGCATGCTACTCATGTTATGTTTCATGTGTGATAAAAATTTCATGAGTATTGGATGAAGTATGAGTGAGTTATTGGTTTATCTTGCTCGCACATGATTTCTTGCTTTAGCGACTTGTCTTTTTTATAGAGGTTGCTATACATATTCAAATGGAGTGAAATTTGTACAGTAGACTATTGAGAGGATAATTGAGCCACTGTAATTTTTGTAGAATTTATTGTATACTTTTGGTATATATTCATTAAGTCACCTTGTTATCTAAAATAAATTAAGAAATGTATTAAAAGAATTTATCTGGTCATGGACACTAGGTTTTCTGGTGTTCTTTAGTCATATGGGAAATATTGGTAAAGTTGGTTTTGCCCAATTATGTGTTTGCAACATAAGTTAATAATTATTTTCTTGCCGATGCGTTTTATGGACAGATTGGAGAACTTAGCAAAGTTCTTCATGATAATGTGCTTTGTTGTGAAACTTGTTTATATAAAAGTTGTAGATAATTCATGTATATAGCTTCTGTTAAAATTTGGTGTCATTTGACCAAGTAGTTTGTGAGTTATGCCTGTTTAAAGTTGGGTTTCAGAAATAACTGCTCTCTGTCTTGTTTAGACCAGTTTCTGTAAAGGTATAATTTTGATCTACTTAACTTGGGAATCATGCTGTGATGGTTATAGATGAAATGTAGATAATTTCATAAGATTTCCAGAATGTCTTCTTGCAAGTCATTTGGATTTGTGTAACTCCAGTTATAGCTAATTCTTATAGCTGATGTTTGCATGTCCAGAGGTTGACAGATTCCAATTATAGTTGTTTGCTTGTATATTGCTAAGTGTGGCTTTGTTGATGATCAAGTTATGATACTTGTGACCTTGTTAAACTTATGTCATGCTTGATGTGCTTGCTCCCTATAGTTAGTTGTGTGATGTTACTTAAATAGCTATTGGTGTCTATGTCTTGCCTAATCTTGTGTTTGTCTTAAATGCTTATGTGTGATGCATCTTGTGTTACCATTCATCACATTCATACACAGGCATCTTGCATCTCATTTAGGTACGCTAGATGCACCACGTGAAGGATGAGATGTTGGATCTAAACCCGAAGACAGCGTTTGATGGACCTATCCCGAAGGTGGAAGGACTGGACAAGTGTTAGGACGGGAGATGCTCACTTAGCGAGTGTCGTCTAACTAACACTGACTCAGTGTGGGATCCCAGGCAAGCCCCGGAGCATATTAAGCCTCCTAATTTCTGAAATGCAGTTAAAGTATTATTGTTATATATATATATATATTGTTGCATTAAGTTTAGGTGTTGGATGCAAACACTTGCTGCATTGGTTATCCAATCCTTGTCCAGATATTGATACCCTGAATCCTATGTAGCTCTGGCTCGTGTAGTGCTTAGCCCTGCTTAAACACGGTAGAAGTCAGGTGATTTTCTGTCACCTGCGAGATATAGGAAGATACATATGGCACGGTTGGCTATATTTGCTATCGTAGAAAAGAACCAGTCTTAATTTGAAATGAAGACCGGACGGAGGCTTGCCGGTTTGCAGTGACTCCGTCTGTGTCGGTTAAGGACTGAATCTTAGAGCCTTTCCTGTTCATGTTGAACGCATGCCTCTCTCTTAGTTGGCCGTGTCCGAAGACCGACCGCGAAGCCGAGTAGCTCACCTCAGGCCAGGAGTCGATAAGTATAAAGTGCGCCTCGGAAGGGAGCCGTAGGCGTGAGTCCAAGGGCAGGTGATTTAAAAGTCCTGATCGTCCTGGCAGAAGGGTAATCCCTGAGAGTGCTGGCGCTGATCGAACCCGCGAATTTGGTTCCTGAGATGTCCCAAAGGTGACCCACGGCTACCCTTGCTAAGTATGCCAGGGTGAGAGTTAGGAATACTCCCTCAGCTGAGTTGTAATTCGATTCGAGTCGCCGTCTCTCCTGGTTAGTGAGAACTTGACGGGCTTATCTCCAATGTAGATACACTAAATACCATAATGGTTCGGAAATGATGATATGATGATGACAGCCTTATTATACCTGCTATGGTTAATATTGTTTGCTCCTAATAAGTGAGTGCTCTAGTACAGGTGCTAATCTAGTGGACATGTAAATGATGATAAACTTGATGCTAAGTTTATATTGGTCACTATATTCATAAGCTCTTTTATGCAACTGTGTCAAGCTAGCCCACCTCATAAGCCTTGCATGATCCTTGGTGTCCTTTATTCTGGTTTGACGGGTAAGTCTAGCTGAGTACCTTCTCATACTCAGGGTTTATCCTACCATGTTGCAGGTGAAGTTCTTGGCCTGTGAAGATGGTGGCTAACCGCCGATGGGCTCGGTGATTCTATAGTTACTTCTCATCTATATGCTTTTGTCGGATGATGTCACTTATGCTAGCAATGTATTTGGAACATATATTAATGTAATCTTTTGAAAGCTATGTTGTTTTCACTAATCGATTTTGAAACCCAAACTTGTACTATTATTTGTGAATTCATTTGTAATATTATTTTCCGCTGCAACCCTGCGTATGTGATGTGTATTTGCTTAATCACGCGATCTTGGTTGTGATGTTGATTTACCGAGGTCTTTCGGGACACTCGGCGGACTACCGGGTTTATATGAGTGAAAGTATGCGCGTGTCAACGTGTTAGCGGAGACAGCCGTACTTGATCTTGTATAAATTGGGCGGTTCTGTTACATGCACTTCGCCCTGTCTTTGTGCCCGCTGGTCGCCCCTGACCCTCTCCTCTCTCTCCCCGCAGGTAGCACTCAGGAGCCAGGATGAGCAGCTGAAGCCGAGCAAGCCCCTAGCGTGCCCCGACCGTAGCACCACCGCACACCCAGTCCACTCGCCTTTGGCCGTACAACATAAAACACTTGCAACATGAAAAACATTTGGAACACGCACTTGCAACATGTGTGTGAAAACACATGAAACATCCAGATTTGCAACTTGCAACATGAAATCACTTTATGTAACATAAGACTGAAACAGCTGAAACATTTAAAAATATTGTTGTAACATGTGTGAAACATATGCAACATCTAGTCTAGATAAAAAAAAGATTACAACAGACGTCTGAAAACAGATGAAACATCTTGAACAAACGCTTGCAACATGCTTCTCAAACACTTGCAACATATGCAATATGTGCAACATCCCCGATCTAGTTTTACAACATCAAGATGAAATAATTGTAACATACATCTGAAACGTCTTAAACATAGGGAGAGGAAAGGCCGGGCCAGTCAATTCCGGCTATCGGGGTGGGAGCTGACGGCGAGCCGTGGCGCGCGAGCACTACCAACACCGACCACGCTCGTGGGTGCCCTTGACTCGGCCGGAGAAGACCTAATGCGCTCCAGCGGGCATGGCGGGGGTCAACGGCGCGCCCAACGGCGATGGACGACGAACAAACGGTGAGGGAGCGAGCAACGCAGGTGACTACCACGCTGGTGAGCGCGTACAGGGAGCGAGGGCGTGCGGCGCTGCCGGTGATGGGGGAAGGGCATAATGCGGCAATCCGACGAGCGCACGCTGGGAAAGGGGGCAGACGGATGAGCAGTCACGCTACTTTGGTGCTGGGCTGATAAGCACGAAGAAGTGGAGTATGGTCTTAGGGCCGGACGGATAAGCATGAATGGGGATTTTTTTTTTTAGTCCGCTCCGGGGGTGTCGCGTCCTAGTGCAGAGTCACGGACGCCCACCAGGTATTTCCAAATATAGTTTGCGTGCGCGCTGAATTCGCTCGTGTTGACTCCGGATTCCAGTTCTCCGGATTTCAGGCACAGGCGCACAGCCGATGGCCTTGGGTTGAGATTCCACATTCCAGCTGTACTTTGGTAGTTACTAGCTAAGCGCCGTGTGCTTTTGCCGCGGAGGCCGGGAGGTGCGAAGTGGCGGAACCAAAGGACGGAGACGGACGGAGCGCCGTGCCGTGCGCTTTTCGGTTCCCGCGTCGGTGCGGGCAGGCTGGCGGGTGGCAGCATCGGCCGTCAGCGCAGACGGGACACGAGAGCGCCTGCGTCTGCGTGTGGGAAGGGCCTTCCGATGGGTTGGTGGGCCTAGGTCTAAAGCCGACCGCCGAGCCAAGCCAGCTTTTACTGGTTTTTCATGTTGGTGGCAGAACAGCGTCGTCCCACATGGGCGCGTGGACCACGCCGGCGAAGGCAGGGTGAGCAATGGTTTTCTCGTGCGCTACCGCCCAAACGCGCCGGAGAGGTCAACGAAACGCGGAAAGGACGGATGGTTGCATCCCACGCTGTTGCAATACAACATGTCAACATTAGTATACAAGGCAAACAAACTCATTAAACCGTCCTATATCAAACCAGACAATATCTATACCTAATCTATATCTATATTTAACTATACCTAATCTATATCTATAGCAATAACTCAATATTAAAAAAAGGAAATTTTTCTCTCCTAAGTTGTCCATCATTCTCTTTCTCGATCTGCCTGTCCCTCCACTCTGAGTTAGGAATCTTGATCAATTTTACTAAAAATACTGATATGTCCTGAATTAAGAGTCCTAATTGTTTTATTTTTTCTGTGCTTTGAATTCACAATTCGTACTCATACATAGTACTCCATCCGTTCTAAATTATAAGTTATTCGAATTTTTTTGAGAGTCAAAACATCTCAAGTTTGATCAAATTTATATAATAAAATAATTACATTTATGATATCAAATAAGTATCATTGGATTCTTCATTAATTATATTTTTTAGTACACCTATTTAATTTCATAAATCTTTGTAATTCTCTGTATATTTTTTATCAAACTTGAAATACGTCGACTCTCCAAAAAATTAAAATGACTTATAATTTGAAATAGAGAAAATACATAGTCCGATCCTAAGACAAAACTCTATTGCAGCACAAGGACATGTCTAATAATGTATGAATATAATATTAAAAAATGAGAAAAATCCCACTCCACATTTTCATCCGTCACTCTCCCGGTCTCTATCCTCCACTCCTGTGACCATACTGAGTTAGAGATAAAAGTCTTAGGGGTATTTGATACCTCTTCTAAACCTTAGTCCATGTCACGTCGGATGTTTAGACACTAATTTAAAATATTAAACATAGACTAATTATAAAACTAATTGCACAGATGAAAACTAATTTAAAGAGATGAATCTATTAAGTCATTTGTCTATGATTTGATAATATGGTGCTACAGTACATATGCTAATGATGGGTTAATTAGACTTAATAATTTCGTCTCTCAAATTAGTCTCTATCTATATAATTAGTTTTATAATTAACTCATGTTTAGTCCTCTTAATTACCATCTAAATGTCCGATGTGACATATACTAGATTCAAACACCCCCTTACTTGGTTTAGTGTCCCATGCATAACTTATTTATAACCGTACTAATATATAACTATAAAAGTTAGAATAGCGCGCATCTAACTTAGTATAGAGTTTGATTTTAATTTTAAACATATTGAAACAGATGATATAAAATATACGTGTTGTTGCAATGTACGGGCAAAGAATCGGTATAATCTGTAGATTTCTCGAGGAGGCGTACGTGGAGACACAGGGACCCGTCCGTCCACGCACGGATATGCGCAGGACCACCAACCCTCTCCATTACAGGCTCTGTCAGGATAGTCTCCAACAAGAAATCATATAGGCATCTAAATTTAAAATAGGTAGAAAAAAATCTAAAATCAGTTTTCAACAGAGTATCTATATATGAGATCTATTTTGGGTTGCCTGAGAGGTACAACCTAAATATGGGCATCATCTCTCTTGAAAACCCATTTATAGAAAAGATTCTCTTTTGAGTCTTATTGCTGAAGAAGATATCGAATATGTATTGAACTTTTTAACTGTAGCGCTACCTAAAGGACAAATAAATCCTATATTTTTATATTTTGGACGTTGAGATAGCCTAAGAGTCAGAGCTGCCTTCGTGTCAGGAAGAGAGTGTGGACTTGCAGCTGGTGGAGCTTCCGAGTCGCAGCCTCGCAGGGAGTTGCGGGCAGCGGAGCATGGAGAAGGAAGGCGGTGGCCACCATCACCACGCCATCCGAATCCCATCCCCAGGTCTGATTCCTGACTCCTCTCCTCCCATCCTAGGCCGCGTTTACTTCGCCCGACTCTGCGCCGCCTGAAACACTGTAGCGACACTGTAGCAACAGTATAATTTTATTTTTATTTGATAATAATTGTCCGATCGTTGACTAATTAGGCTCAAAACGTCACCACGCCATCCGAATCCCAAACCCAGGTCTTAGTTTTGATTTCATCAACATTTAATCTTTCTATATACATCCTAGGACAAATGTAACGAGAATCTTCTTTTTGCTAGTGTTAAATTTTGGATTTTCGTGTAACTAAGGCCCCACGGATGCGAAATTTTTTTTGCTTTGGCTATTCTAGAAGAAGTTTGTATTTAGCAAAATTGTCCAATTATAAACTATTTGCGCTTAAAAAGATTCGTCTCATCAATTCTGACGAATAAAAAAAAAATTAGTTATTCTGTTTACCTACATTTAATGTTCCATACATGTGCCGCAAGATTTAATGTGACGGAAAATCTTGAAATTTTTTGGATTTTGACTTGTATCTAAACGGGGCCTAAACATGGCCCTAGGACAAATGTAGTCTGTTCCGCTCTCTTCTAGGGTTGAATTCTCGTATCACCTTCACCCAGTACAGTTCACGCGTGCCTACCTCCCCAAACCAGGGCTCTGCTCTGCGTCTGCGTGGTTTGGGGCCTCGATCGTCTCGCTGGTTGCTGTTTCCCTGCACCTGCAGTTTCTAGCGCAACGAGTCTCAAAGATGGATTCTGCAGAATGGGTACACCCAGCAGTTTCTAGGCATCTGGCAACCTTTTTTTTCCCTTTCATTTTGAGTTCTCTTGATTGGTGCCCTCTAGAACTAGATGTTCTTTTTAGTGGCATGAGAATCGCGATTCGAGTGCACACACAAACCCCTTTTTTGGAACCTTTTCTGATTTCAGTCAAACCCACTAAGCAGACCCTGAAACATGTTGTTCCGCAGAAGAATAATTTGTTAATTCTTATGGCCGTACACGGATGATTGGAAGTGATTGGGCATTTTTCCGAACGACCACGTGGAACAACATATGTAATAAATATATTCATATGAACAATATGATACTACGTACTATAGTTTTTTCTTTCAGAACCTAAATTCAATCCCTGTTTCTTGGTAGTAACTGGTCACACCGACCTCGTTTTGCCCTCAGGCATTCTACCTTCCAATGTATGTACCATTGTTTTCAATATCTTAGTTGTGTTTCAAACTCTTTGCAAGAGGCGAAAGACATCAGTTACCTGAAGTTTGCCAAATTCTCTGAATATCCTACTTCTAAACTGACCAAATCTCAGTCCATATCTTCATTCCTTATCAAACCACACACATCACTGTAAATCGTAGCATTGCTGGCCTATACATCTTAGAACCGGTCATCAGTAATTACTAGTAGAACCAATAAATCTCGAGCTTTATTTTCTTTTCATTTTGCATATCACCATGCTGTTCACGGCCAGCGTCTCTGTATTTCCAATTTCCTTTGCTGCGTGTAATAATAGATAACTAGCCATTGCTGCCCGTGCTTCGCTGCGGGTGATTTGCTTGTATAGGAAACCTCATATTGCTAATATGTTTTCTCATCGTATCAGTACTTAAGGCTGGTCAGGTTGATTGTCATTACATGGTGCCTATTCTAGTGGAAAGAAGTATTTAATGGAGTTGGGTTCAAGCAACTAACGCACTTAGATTTGAAGTACAACATTGGATAGCATTACATTATAGGCGAAAATAGGAAAACTAAAACACAAATACTTCCCCTAACGGGAGGGTTTACAAAAAAGTGAATTAGGATTCACTCTTCTTAGGTGAATCTACAACACGCATCCAATAACTACGGATGACAACAACGACAAGAGGAGCATCCCAAGGCAACTAATCCACCTTGAAACCACGCAGCTTGATTCCTGTGCTCGGTGGATTCTTTTACTGTCCTGGATATGGATCTGCAACTTCTCGCGCTAATGGCTGAGTGAGAGGAACAAAGGGTTCTGCTTCTAACACTTCCGAAGGTGGAGGCGCTGGCGGTTCTACATCACCGGTTCTCCTTGTTTCAGTTGGGTGGATAGGGATCCCCTCCAAGATCGGGGCATCCCGCATTTCATCAACCAGCGCCCTCCGCTTGGCCCTAGTGAACAAATAGGCCTCACCCAGTTGATGAACATGCCGATCTTCGGCCTCCTTCAGAGCTTCTGACATTGCAGTCTCTCGGCTCTCAGCAGCTGCAGCACTGGCATGCGCTTCGGCGAGCTGCACCTGGAGCATCCAAGTGAAGATCTCGGCTTCTTCGGCGCGCCGGAGGCACGCCCTCAGCTCCAAGGCTTGTCGGTCATACTGCTCATCCGAGCAAGCGAAGTGCGTGGTCAAGTGCACCACGGTAGGACTATCTTCTTGCGCATCACGCCCTTGCAAAGCTTCCATGCGAGCCATCCATGGCACCGATTCCTATCCAAGGGTGGAAAGAACTTCATGTTGCGGGCCACAACCTAGTAGGTGTCGGTGAAGCTAAATCCGGTTCTTGGTCACACTCTAGGCTTCGGTGATGTCGGGGAACTCTTCACTCTTCCCAATGTAAACGGTAACCTCACACCGATCGGTGCCATGTTTCTGATACTCACGGTCCTCATACTCGGGACGATATTTGACTCCGAGCTTTTGCAGGGTGGCGTGCAGGATTCTAGGAAAACCCTCAATGTTTAGACAGTAACTACTAACCTAGGTTCCTGCCATTTCTGGTCGTGGCTACAAAGAAGGCCCGAGTAAAAAGCTTGCTCAAAGAGAAAACCTAAGCGAGCTAAAGTGCGATGAGTGGTGGTACCAATGGCCAAGGCAGGCTTTGCTTATAAAGGCCGAGCGGTCTGTGGTCCTGACGTGGTTCACTAGGGTTCTTGCGCGGGATCACTACGAACGAATCGACCAGATTTCGCACGTTCGAGGCGAGCGACATGTGGTGCCATTCTTCGAGTAGTAATGCATCAGTAGGGCAAGGGTCCGACAAGAGCGCAGAAAAGGGGTACAAGGAGACATGGGTCACTATTGACGTGGCTCATGGGCGAGCGCGGAGCACAAAGCCATAGTGTAGACCTAACTATGTAACAAGCACGAGTAGGCCATGCAGACTACGGCACGCGTGACACCTATGGATGGCGTAGCTGCTAGTAATATGGCATAACAATGCACAAACAGGCCATGCATTAATGCACGTCCTACGCGTTTGAGGTGAGCGATGTCTGAGGCCATTAATGACTAATACGGCTGTAAGCCAAGGTTCCGACAAGAGCTCAAAAAAGAGTGCTACCGGCTAAGCCAGGCTCTGCTTATAAAGGCAGAGCGGTCTGTGGTCTTGGCGCGGTTCACGAGGGTTCTTACGTGGGATCACTACGACCAAATTGACCAAATTTCACGCGTTCGAGGCGAGTGGCGTGCGGTGCCATTCTTTGAGTAGTACGATTGCGAGCAGCAAGGGCCCGACAAAGGGTGCGAAAAAAGTGCGAGGGGCGTGGGTCAATACTGACGTTACTCACGTGTGAACACGGACCACGAAGGTACAGTGCGGACCTAATTCTGTAACAAGCATGCGTAGGCCATGCACACAACGACATGTGTGGCACCTAAGGATGGTGTGTCTACTAACAATACGGCACAATAATGCACGTACTACGTGGCTACACCTCAACTAACCACCTAGGTATGTAGTAGAATCTACAAGATTTTGTTCTTTGTGCCAGCGTGCTGGCACTTACTGGGCCTCATCATTGCATACATATAAGTATATAGTGCCATTGATGCGCACGTTCGTGTGTTCACCTCTAAGGAGTACAGTGTACCAGCCATTAAGGACTAATACGGCTGCAAGGCAAGGTTCCGACAAGAGGGCAAAAAAAAGCGCGGGAGACTTGGGTCATGGTAGGTGTAACCGCAAGCGACGCTAAGCACAAAGCCATTATGGTAGATGTAGTAATGGCGATCAACCCCAACCACCGACCATCTTGGGAGCAACATGGCCATGCATGTGTCCTAAATCGTAGCAGTTTAAATGGTCCTGCATATTACTTAGAAACTACCACAACGTCCCTACGAGTTCATATTACTTAGGTACTATTACAAATAGTATTGTTTGGTCGGTGAATCGTTTTTATCTGATGGTAAGGAGGAGAGACATTAAATGTGTCCACCAACTCCAACCACTGCTTCTCGCACTTCGTCGTGGGTGATGTACTTGTTGTAAGAGTTTTGAAGTGTTTCAAGTAGAGAGAGAGTACAACTAAGTGGCAAATGCCTTAACCCCTTTAGCGAGACGGCCAGACGATTTTTAGCACTGAGAAAAAGCACTGGAAAGTTCGGCCGGTAGAACCAGAGGGCTCCTGGCTACGTTAGCGGTTTGTCACGGAATAGCCTCTAAGCCCAACAAAAAAATGGGCCCGGAAAGCTAGGTCTGGCCCATTGGGCTTGTAGGGTTCCTGTCTTAGCGATGTAACGCGAGTGAAAGACGGGCCGCATCTTCTCCCAATCTCGCAGGCTTCGCAAGGTGGCCACACGCCGATGCCTCCAGCACCACCCGCTCCGTCGTCTCCGCCGTCGTGCACGCCACCATGGTGGCACCGGCCGCGCACCTCGTGGCCCGCTGCCTCCTCGGCCTCTCTTCCGCGTCTGGGTCGGAAGTAATCGGCCGTCGTCTAGCCTCGTCTCCGGTTAGCCCTCTTCTTTCCCAAACCCTACCCCCACTATTTCCCCAGACTAATCGTCTAATGTCCTCTGCGGGAAACGTTCCTTCCAGATCGCCGCCGCCTCTGGGGGCTCTGTCTCCAGCACCAGGGCCTTCTCCACGGCTCCTAACTACGTGAGCACTTCTCGGATGCGTTCCCCCCGCGTTTGCCTGATCTGTTTGGTGGTTGATAGCTCAGCTGAGTTGACGTTTTCTATTGTTGTTGGAGGACCTTGATTCGCCGGAGAACAAGCCGGACATGAAATGGGAGTTCTCAGATGCGAACATGAAGAAGGTACCGAGCTACTGACTACCCTCGCCCTTGTTTGTGATTCGCCTACACCTCTACTCAATAGGGTGAATTGGCTAGGTTTGGATTGATCATGTCAGACGTTGTCCATAACTGCGCTTGGATCCCTAGTGTCTTAGATATGGTACCGAGGATAGTGTATTAGTGTTTCCAGTGGGATGGTGGTGTTAGTGGATTGGCCGGCTCACTTGGATGCTGAAGTTTTCAGTTTGAGCTGACTGTTTGTCTATGAGAGGGAGATATCCTTGTAATGTGGCACTTCACCAATGAACTCATGTAATATGGCGATCGGCTTAATGCTGGGCCTTGTTGACCTAATAACATGGTTGGTGAATGCAGCTATATGTTCAATTAGGACAGCAGATAACCTATATAGCTTCCAATTTTACACCTAAATTTCTACGGCTTCCAATTTATAGGGTGGAGCATACATTTCTTTCTCGAACACGCAGGAGGACTGTGTATCATTTCATTAAAAGGAAAAGAAAGAGTCGTACATAGATCCAGAGACACACACATGCACCTGCTAAAAAACTGATAAAGTGGTCACCTGGAGATTTTAAAAGAAATGACCGGACCAAAATCAGTAGCCCCTAAAAGACATGGAACACAAACTTTATAAAGACAAGGTAACGACTATTACCTTGGCATCAAAGACAATGCACCTCCACTACCAACTCTCAAATGTGGTTCCAATTCTTTGTTCATTTCTATATGGTAGGGTTTTCTCTTTGGGTTAGCAAGTAGGGACCGCTTACTCTTGAATCGAATTTGGTTTGTACCTCAACCATCAAAACTAAGTTCCTAAACTGTTGTATATCCTGCAGTCAGTAGCATTATCTTATCTACAATAATTCATTAGGACAGAGAGACATGAAGCCTACAACTGAATTTTCATGTTGCATCCTATGGTTTGTCCTGAATTTTTATTGTCGCAAACTTGCCTAAATGTAGAATCCTAAAATGGACAAAATTGGTTGCATTGTGAAAACAGGATTTAGCGGAAAGTTACGGTATATACTAACTAGAACAATGAGTGCCCGTATGTATTTAACAATTTGATCTTTGAATGTGAGGTCAAGCAAAGCGCTTTCGGTTTGTATTAATGCGTCTCAAGGACAAGGCTATACAAACTGTGGGAAAACTACCATGTTTGCAAGCAAGATTCATTGATGTTTTTGAAAATCAACATCTCGCGACAAATGTATCCACAAAATTGCTCAAAATCTTTGTATATGAGAATATGTTAATTTGCACTTTATGTGTCAAACATTTTGAAAAAGGGGAATTTGTGAACTGCCAGTTGAATATACAAGAACAAGAGTGAGCTGGCAAACAAGAGCGCACGGCCTATATCGACGTGGTGGCTCCCCAGCGCGGTCGTGTGTGGCGAGCCACCCACGATCGGCGGCGGCGGCGGTTCCACATGGAGGTAAGAACCGGCTCATTGGGTTGCATATTGAAGCTAGGGATTGTGACGGTGTGACACACGGAGGCAACGCTAACCGGCGTGGTTCATTGTCGAGGAGGCTCAAAGGGAAGGCCACGCCTCGATCAAGCGAAGCTTTCGCCCACCCCTATAGGTGCTCATGTAAGTTTCTCGTTCCTCTTGCTTGGAATTTTACAAGAGCGCTAGCTAAATAGACTGTTTTCGTGCCCCATGTCAAGAATTGTTGGGTGAATTTTGGCACGCTGTTTGTTTGTATTGCCATTCCAATAGGTGTTTATGGTAGGGCTTCAATTGCCAGCGCCAGGCGCGATCACAATCACAGTCAACAAATAGATCTTTTGGACCTAACACCACACACAACTAATTTTGATTGGACATAACACAAGAATGGACAGTGGGTGTAACATACGAAGAACTATTTCTAACCAAAAAGGAAACTACAAATCCAAGGGGTGGTCCCTCTCAAAACAATTGTTCATTGCCTAAGCAGCTAGAAAAAATGCTTCTTGTTGTTCCCACGATGGTCGTTAGTTAGGGTGGCTGCCTCAACGCCGGCGGTGGAAGCAACACCATCAGTACCTGGCACTGTCGCCACCAGAGGTGGTGCCGGCAGCACTCCTGGTACCTCGGGGCATACGAGGGGTGCGAGGAATGGAGCACACCTTCGGCCGTAGTTTGCAGCGATCACCCTGATGGTGGCTATGTTGAGGTGGATGCGAAGGTGGTCAGGGATGGCAGGGCGCTGGACGGCCGGGAAGTTGAACTTGCGTTGTCTGGGGAGGCACTCACCATAGAAGCAGAACATGGCGGCATCATACGCCAGAGCCGCCTCAAGGGCATGCCTAAACCTGCCGATCCGAGCTCGAGTCGGGTGTGTGGGATGCGGATCTCCGTAGCCCAGTGCCCCCTAACTCCGCTCTCGACGCCCGTCCCAGCCTAGGCCCTTCGTAGGCGGCGGCGGTTGGACATTGTTGGCACCGTGTGGCGAGATGCCCTCCACGGTGTTTGTTGGGAACGCCCCCTCTTCGCCGGTGCTACGTTGCTTCGGTTGGCGTGGTCTGCTGCGGGCATAGCTCACCACTGCAGCTGCAAAGAAACTTGAGCGAGGGCGAGCGGTGGTGTTGAGTGGAGATGAACGGGACGAGAGGGTGTGTTTTTAAACGCGTGTTCGAGAGACAGCCGGTGTCTTCGCTACTGGCCGGCCAATTACTAAAGTACGGTTAAAAAACGGAGGGGACCATATCTCGATGTTTTGTAAGCACCGATTGGACCACTGAACCTCTTTGGTGTGGTTGTGCTAGATTCTCTTCTCGGATAGTAAATGCATACACACATCATTTTAGGATTCTATTGTTTGTTTTATTTGGCGGCAAACGTAGTTTTCTGGTTTGTTCTTGTTCCTATGCTTGTTACTTGCAAGGCATTAGGACCTGCACCTCTTAGATCATAGTGGTTATTAGCACACATGGTAAGTGGTGTTCGATAAAGATTTTTGGCGTGGGTGTATTGAGTGTGTTTCGATCGGCGTTAATTTAGTTGTCCGCTTGCTTGTATTTGTAAACAAGCGATTAGAGGACCACTAAAATGAGTCATCATTGGCCAGAACTTCAATGTGGTGGGCATATTACAGATAATATATCTAGATTAGGGAACGATAATCGCCGTTCCAATATGGAATACATGCCATCGCAAACACCAACACACGCACATTTATCTCAAGGTGGCAAATAAGGCCATTGGACAAGTACATATGAGAATACACATAGCCAAAGGTACACACATAGGTAATTAACAACACACATGCTAGAATAGCATAGGAGGCTAACATTGCTAAACAACATATTGGAGACCGAGACTCTAGGTGGATGGAATGAGGCATGGGCTTCTAGTTTGCATGTCTTTGGTATTAGCGATGAAATATTAGTTGGATGGTACATAGCATTGTGCCATAGCACTAAGTTACTGCTGTTCTCAAGAGACCTGTAGGATAGAATAGGGCTCTAGATGTAGCACCCCCGGACTTCCTAGAGAGCTCTGGTGATTGTGTCCCTGGCAGGGAGTGCATAAGTACAGGTTAGTGAGTCATTCGGAAGAAAACAGAAGAGTGTTTGGGAGCTGGTGCAAACCAAGGAGCATGCATACCTTTAAAGACTCCTAGAAGGGATGTACATAGGGGTGCCCTCCAGGACAAGGCTGAATAGCTGTTCGACAAGCTGGACATACCGTGGGTCTCGGTCCGGATGTGGCTCTCTGCTCCAATGGACGTAAGAGGAGCCGCTAACGAAAGGATATCACCATAGCTTGAACAGATGGAGCCAAGGCGGTCAAGAAGTTTTTTATGAGATTTTAATAGATTGTCCGTCTGTACGCGCAGCATATCATACCTGGTCTGAACAAGCTGGGACCAGGACATGAAGTGGTTCAGTTGCCTGTATGTTTCCTTAAAGGCAGGATAAGTTAGATCATTGATGCAAATATTCAGCCTCGCTATAAAATAGCAGATTGCTTGCTCAAAAACACTTTCTTGTGCCTTATATTCGGTCATGCAAGGGATGCTGTGGAAAGTCTGAACTTCTGGTAAGCCCTTGCTGCCCGGTTGGGAAGGAAGCTCAATGCTGAGCCAGGCCATGGTTTTCTTGTTATCCACCTTAACTGCGCCCTCGGTGCGAATAACTGTGCCTATCTTGGGAAGGATCTGTCTTAGAATGCTTGTGCGTGATATGTCAAGTAAAACTGGATCCTACAACAAAGTTAAGCAAATATGAAGAGTCAGAACATCTGCGCGTGTATAGGTGGACCCAGAGAATTAAGCCACCACCCGAATTCATTTAGGCACGCGAGCGGGGTAAGCCAATACCATCATTCTTCATTCAAAGCCAACTAAATAAAGTAGTACCTGGGGCACGGGGACATGGGCACCCAAGCCGCCCAATGGAAGTGGTGGCACGGGGAGATGGGCACCCAAGCCGCCCGATGGAAGTGTTGGCACGGGGACATGGGCACCCAAACTAGACGATGGAAGTCGTGGCACCAGATCATGGGCATCTAAACCATCCAATGGAAGTGGCGGTGCTGGATCCTCGATGATGCTCTTACCCTTATCCATGTTGACGATGATGCTCCTACCCTTATCCATGTTCCTGCCAGATGAGCGGGAACCTACTTTGTGAGAAATATAACATACACTGGTGTATACATAGACCACATAACTTTTATATCTAAAACAAAAGCAAATATAGTTACGACTTCATGTTTGTAGTTATATTTGTTCAAAATAAAAAGTGTCACCGGCACATGCTAAGCCCTGAAAAGAGGACCAAATAAGATAAAGCTGCTGGAAGTTGCATTAATGGTTTCACAATGTATATTCTTGTAATTTATCTAGTGGACCACTGCCTGGCACATGGACCACAGCAAGCGCTGCTTTGGTATCTATACCAGGAACCTATCGCAAGGAGAAATTTGGAAGGCTGAGTGACCCAGTGCTGACCTATGCCTGCCTGCAAGCCGCCGGTGCAGTCCTAAACGTGGAACGTGCCATATAAATAGAGAAGCCTGCGTAGGTGTAGTATTGGCGGCGAACATGAACCCATGGGCAGGTGAACTACATGCACGACAAGGATGGCCTACTTGAGTAGATGGTGGTACTGGTAACAGTAGGTGTCTTCAATGAGATGCACCTCAGGCACGCTACCAATTTGGGAGGGCATAGCAACAATGTCGGATGCAGTGCATCGCTACGAACACGTTAGGCATGAGTGGGTGCATGTGTGACTGCGATTAAACGAGTGGTGCCTTTTGTCCACTGGCAGGGTCACCTGAGACCCTTCTAGGCGCCGCCTCCTACCCTACATAGGTTTCTAGGAGTCTGTGTCAGTGTGCACCAAGTACACCTAAGCTGTCCCGGTTTGGGCGCCTACCCTAGATAGGTTTTTAGGAGTTTGTGTTGGTTCCATTATGGGCACACGTGCACAGAGAAGTACATTTTTGGCCGGATAGATGCATCTAGCCACGTGCTGAGAAAGCACACATTAGGTACCCCTTTTGTATTAGATCTCTCACCCTGCCGATGGTAGCGCGAATGCATGGCCATATTTCACTTACTTAGTTGATCTATTACTTCCATTGACGGGCTCGTGTACTGACTTAATGGTCAATGGTGGAAGCCTCAGCCGTCAAAACGTCATCAGGTAACAGTAACCTATATTGCAGGCCTAGACTCACTCGGTATGGTGCCATGACCTGCACACACACAAAAACAAAGATATCTAACAGCACACTAACGTAGCTTGTCAGCCCTTGCATCAAAGTTTGATGGATGCGATATTTAGAAGCCATCATCACGCCTTGTCCATAGAGCTAAATGGGTATGGTGGGTGAGGAATTGGGTTCACCAATTACGACGCAGGTCCATCGAAAGGCCATGCTGCCTCTTTCTTGGTCGGCGAGAGGAAGCCCCACATGCGCTCAACGTGTTGCTGTTGAAGTCTGTGGAGGGTCTGACAACAAAAAAACAACACGTGTCCAATGAAACGTATGAACACTTGATGGGACATGCATAGAAGGACTAAAAAACACCTGCTCTTCCCAGGTAGGATAGTTACTGCGTTAGGAGAAATTTACCCCACATGTCTTCTTCCCTTATATACAAATTGACTACCAGCCGCTCATTTACACGCACGCAAGCTACTATCAGCTAGTGCATTTCTTTGCACGCAAAAAAAATACTACCAGCTACTTCTCTGTGTGCAGGAAGCTCACAGCTGGCGGCAGGAATTTACAGCGCATCTAATGCCTTGAATGAGGCAGATGAAACGCAAAACAGGAACACAGCATGCAGGTCGCTCTGAGGGACAATACAAGGTACGGTTAGGTACCTCATAACTCCTCCCTTTGTCCACACCTATGGACATGCTAAATAATAAGATCTGGCATCAATTAAACATAGGCGGTGGTGAGACTGGTAAAGCACAACCCCTACTCCATCATCCTGGTTTCTACAATCTCAGCGGCGAAACTTTCCCGTTCTCTCTTTTGTTCCCATTCACCAATCAGAGCACAGTCAAGAGGTACAACCCTCCTGGGGAGCAAACCACACAGACTTATATTGATGATGATGTTCTTACCCCCATCCATGCTCCTACTAGATGAGTGGGAACCTACTTTGTGAGATATATAACATACGATGGTGCATACATAGGCCACATACCTTCTACATCTAAAACAAAAGCAAATATAGCTACGAGTCCATGGTCGTAGATATATTTGTTCCAAATAAAATTGCATCAGACCAGCACATGCTAAGCTCGAGAAGAGGACCAAATAACATAA
This sequence comes from Miscanthus lutarioriparius, assembly GCA_904845875.1. NCBI lineage: Eukaryota > Viridiplantae > Streptophyta > Magnoliopsida > Poales > Poaceae > Miscanthus > Miscanthus lutarioriparius. The sequence continues at coordinate 25,854,838 of CAJGYO010000003.1, forward strand.
AACCGTGTGAAAAGTAACATTAATAGTTTGACATTTGTGTTTTTTGCATTCTATCCACGCGACCACATCCCGCACATGGACCACGAGAGTGTCTTTGTTTTCGCACCTACACGAGGAACCTATTGCAAGGAGAGATCTGGAAGGTGAAGTACCTACCACCGAGCTATGCACGCTGCGCATCGCTAGTGCAGTCCCTAGACACGAACGCGGCATATAAACAGAGAAGCTCTGCACAGTGTAGTATTGCCGACTTACATGAACCCACAGTGTAGGTGAACTACATGCACGACAAGGATGGGCTAGCCGATTAGATGTTGTTATCGCTAACAAAGAGCTACCTTCAATGAGATGCACTTCAGAACGCATACCGTGTGTGGTAGGTGCACCTCAAATTGTCTCACACACGCATATAGTTACTGCGCACGCACGTGTACAGAGAACTACTATTTTGGCCGGGTACATGCATCCACCCACACCATGACAAAACACACGTTAGGTACCCCTTATGTATTAGACCTTGCACCCACCGATGGTGGCGCAGATGCACGGCCATACCGCACTTACTTAGCTGCTCTATTACTTCCACCGGTCGAGATCGTGTATTAATCTAACGGCCAATGGTGGAAGGCTCGCCACAAAAACGCACAAAGCAGCTGACTAACGAGAACCTATCTCATGAGCACACACTCATCATCCAAGGTGTCATGACCTGCACACACACAAAACAAACATATCTAACAATACATTCATGTAGCTTGTAAACCCTTGCACAGCTTGGATGGATGGGACATTTAGAAGCCATCATAACGGACTGTCCATAGAGGTAAATGGTTAGAGTGGTTCAGGGACCTGTGCTAACCAATTACAACCCAGTTCCATCGATAGGCCATGCTGCCTCCTTTACGGTCGGTGAGAGGAAGGCCATATCACGGCGAGATGTGTCATTGAGAGGGTCCGAGGATAGGGACCATTCCACAAACTTTGTCTTAACAAACCCACATGATAAATGTGTTTTCTTCCCTTACAAATTTACCATCATTACTCCTTTACACGCAGAAAACCACTATCGATATTGTATTCCTTTGCATGCAAAAAATAAATATCAGCTACTCACCCGCATGCGTGGAAATTCTTGTCGTGGCGAAATTTACAACAAGATCTAATGCCTTGCATGAGGCACCAAACAAGGAATGAAAACACTGCATGCAGGAGGTCAGAGAAATGGCCAAAATACGGTTAGGTAGGGCATAACTCCCTTGTATGACCACATTTATGGCGGAGTAAATAATACGATCCGGCATCAACTAAACATACGCAATGGTGAGAACGGTAAAGCGCAGCCATCGTAGGCACTAAACATCTCACTTTGATGCTTGGCATTTTTTGGCGAGGCCACATTAAATGAAGTACGGTGCCTCCGATAGTGCGCGGTATGTAAATGGACGGTGGCGTGGCGTAACGATGGATTGTCGACATGCATGGCGGTGCCTAACGCTGCATGCATGCATGCTGCTTTGGGCCGCCCTCGCTTTGCATGCATGCATCACTTGTCGATTTGTGTGCACCTGGCCCCATCCCGTCCTCATTTCCGTTCTCATCCCATCCCCATTCCCATCTCCATTTCTCAGCCGCCGCTGCTGGGGTAGAGAGCGCGAGAGAGATAGAACAACTTGACAAAGCACTACTTCTTCTGTTTTCAAGTTTTTTGCAAAACAAAGTTAAGTTCCTCGAATAATACTCTCATGTCGCTCAATGTGTTATATATCCTCACCAAGGCGCCAAATGGTTTGCCTTCTTCTATAACACCCTAAAGTTTCAGTTTTCATAAATAGCTTCAAGTGATTTAATTTTGTTTAGGTTGCTTGAATTTTATATAGGAAAATAAGTGTTTTCAAAACTAAAGTAAAAAGAACTATAAATTAGGAACCATGTATGTTGCGTTGACGCTGGTTGCACCTTGTGTTTTATCAGCGCTAAAATGCTTAAATGCGTTTAGACATCATCTAATCCTTTTCGAGGATTTTCCGGATACAAATATGAAAATAGTTTATATAAATCTAAGTCAAAGCTCATGATTGTTTGACTAATCACGAGCGGAGACTTCCGTTCCCTCTGGGACCGAGGGAGTATGGAGTACCCTGTTTTAAACTGGTCCAGTCGAGGAGAGCAACTGGCTCCCCAAGATACCACATTTATTTCTGCTGTTTCTATCTGCGTCCTGAAGAATTTACTTTTGGCATTCACGAATGTTGCAACGATGGGACAGAGAAATTCTAGTAGCTCTCTTGAGGCTTGATTTGAAGAGATACAGATACCGAGTAGACAGAACAGTTTCAGTTTCCTGGAATGCTGCTGGGGATGCTAAAACCGAGCTATTCTTTTCTCGCGGACGCGAGTTGGGAAAAAAAACACCGAAACCGCAAGATGCTTGGATTTGGAGTTCTATCATCTGTTCTACTACTATTAGAGCACAAAAGGGAATGGCTGAATAAATATCTAGGTAACAGCAGCTTGTAATTTTTCAAAAAACAAGGCACGAGGAATGGCTAAATAAATATCTAGGTGCAATGCAGGTGCTTGAATTCAGGTATAGGTGCTGAATGCAAACTGTGAGGTACAGGTGTTGGATGCAAATTGCTGTCCAATGTTGCAACTTGCAGGTAGCAACAGATACCAAAACTGAAGATATATCATATATGGAAGCACGAACCTGTGTGCGAAAACATGTTACAAGTGCATTTTTCTGAACTGAAGCTACAAACTTAAGAGCAGAGCTGAACTTGGTGGATTGCAAGATGTGAGAATTGGGGATGGAGATGCGATCAGTTGGTCCTAGGTTCACGTGTTCTTCATCAATACAGATAAGAAACAGTGAATGATCCTGTTGTAATGTCTGTACAAACGGAATGCATCACCTTCAAACTAATAAACTAAAAAGAAAGAAATTCCTACTCCCTGCATGATTTCATAGCCAAGGTTGGAGATAGAATCCTACAAGAATCACTAGAACAACTTGGTGAACCCTTTCAGAATTCAGAAAACGATAGAACTGTTCTAAAATAAGAACAATCATATGGAATCCAACGCTTAGCATCAGATGAACACAATCTAGAAGGAGAAAAGTAGCAAAAGAAAAAAAATGATCCAGTGTATATTTACATCAAACTTAAGGGTCAGTCAAACCAAATGAGCTAGCAGCTAGCTAGTAGCAGGATTCATGACCTTGGAACGATCAGATCCTCCAGAGGTCGCCGCTACTGGCCCCATTCGGCTTACCCCATATCTGGCTTGTTTCGACTTTTTTCTTTTCCAGCCGAAATTACACCATTTCAGCCGGAACAGACTTTTTAGCCACCGAACGGCTCGGTCGGAGAACTGCGGTGTGGCGTCGGCGGCGAGCATGTCCCGGTACGTCTTCCTGATGGCCCATAGCGCCCTGCAGCAGTCGCTCATGGCGCGCCTGTCCTGTCGGACGGGGCCCATGCACCGGAACGCGAGCACCAGCACCATCTCCAGCGCGCGTTCCACGGCGGGCGGGCGTGCGAGGTACGGGTCCAGCACATCGGCGGAGGCGCCGCCGATGAACCTGCCATGGCCCAGCGCGAGGTGAGGCGCTCCTTCAACTCGCGCTTGGTCTCGATGGGGCGGCGCGCCGAGGCGAGCTCCACGATGAGCACGCCGAAGGAGTAGACGTCGCTGCGGTCCGTGAGCTGGCACGCCTTGAGGTACTCCGGGTCCAGGTACCCCGCCGTGCCTTTCACCTGGGTGGTGACGTGCGTGGCCTCCCCGGCGGCGCCGGCGCCCAGGCCGGCGCCAAGGCGGGCGAAGCCCAAGTCGGCCACCTTGGCGCGCAGCGAGTCAGTGAGGAGGATGTTGGAGAACTTGATGTCGCGGTGGATGATGGGGTGGTCGGAGTACATGTGCAGGTAGGTGACGGCGTGCGCGACGTCGATGGCGATGTCCAGCTGCGTCCCAAAGTCCAGGAACCTCCCGTTGCACCCTGCTTGTTTTCATGGTTTGGTTGGTTGCTGGCGAGGGAGAGATGAACTTGGAAGCAGAGCAGCAATGGCAGGTGGTAGCTTACTGTCGAGGCGCTCCCGGAGGGTGCCGTTGGGGACGTACTCGACGACGACGATGCGCTCCTCGCCGCACTCCATGTAGGCGTAAAAGCGGACCAGGCTCTGGTGCTCCATGCGCGCCATGATCTTGATCTCGCTCCGGAACTCCACGTCCACGTGAGGGCTCTGCATCCGCTGCGATCATTCATCCCGGAATTTAAATTTGTTGTTTTCGTCCGTCGATTGAGAGTTGAAGAAATCAGCAGGCAGCTTGGTGGATTCACTGACCTGCATGGTGCGCTTGACGGCGACGACGGTGCCGTCGGGGAGGACGCCCTTGTAGACGGCGCCGAAGCCGCCCTGCCCAATGTTATGAGGCCACCAGCAGAGCAACAGCAAGAAATCGTCGACGAGTGTATCTCCTCCCTTCCTGTGTTACTGTCGTCCTTGGCAGGCATACGCATACAGGCATACAGCGAAAGAAACTGGGCTGCATTGGAACGAAGCTGTGCTTCTCACTCAATCAAGAAAAGTATGCATCAGTACAAATATTGTTTATATATGTATGCAACAACCGAATTAGGATCTCCTCGATGGAGAGACGGAGCTCTGGAACGACGGCCGGTGCTCCCTGCCGCTGGCGTGGCCACCGCCGCTGTACAGCCCGCGCGCAGAGGTCTTCGTCCCGGCGTACCCCGGCACTGCCGCCATGAACCACGACCATCAACATCATCACGCATGGCGGAGGGCACGGACTGGGGGGTGAGCTGACTTACAAGGCGGCTTCTTGGCCCCGGCGTCACCCGCCAGCGCGGCGTCCCTGCTCCTCCGCTTCATGGACGCGGACGCGGACGACGACGACGACGCGGTGGAGACCGAGCTGAACCACACCCCGATGGAACGGGACAGGGACCTCAAGGACGAGGAGGAGGAGGAGCTGCTTCTGCGGCGACGGCCTCCGCCACTTTCGGACAGCGGGCCCGACCACGCCGGGCTCCGCGGCCACCGCTCGTGCTCCGGCTCCCGCCTCCCCGACCCCGACCCCGACGACGACGGGGCCAGGCTCCCGCGTCGGTCTCCCCCGGCCATGCTCCGCAGCGCAGTGGTTGGTCGGCAGACGCGGTCGCGTGTCGCGCCGAGCTCTGCGGCCCGCGCAGGCGGCTGAGAAATGGAGATGGGGATGGGGATGGGATGAGAACCGGAATTGAGGACGGGATGGGGTCATGGTGCACAAAAATCGACAAGTGATGCATGCATGCAAAGCGAGGACGGCTCCAGCAGTATGCATATACGCGTTAGGCACCGGCCATGCATGTCACCTGCTAATGCCTCACCTGGCTGGTTGAGACGCGTTTTATGTGAGGCGTGAAATTTCGATCTAAGGCACTAAATTAAAAGAACTGACGTGGACATCCTAGAAGGCCGCCGATTCGGCGTGCCTTCATATCTTTAATATATAGCAATGGGGGAGGAGACCACGCAGGCAAATGGCTCAACGACGTCGTCGCTGAGACGGAAAGCAGCCGAGGTGATGGCCACCTCGCTGGAGACGTACCGGAGCAAGCCGTTCTCCTTCTGGCTACTCCTGTTCCTGAGCAGCGGCGCCATGCTCACCGCGTTCCCGGCGTCGAGCCTGCTCTCGCGGCTCTACTACAACGACGGCGGGCAGAGCAAGTGGATCGGTCGTGGGCGGCCATCGCCGGCTGGCCGCTGCCCGCGCTGCTCCTGCTACCGCTCTGCCTCCTCGGCAAGGCGTCGCCGACGCCGCTGTCGCTGGCGCTGTGTTTCTGGTACGCGCTCCTCGGCTTCCTCAGCGCCGCCGACAACCTCATGTACGCGTGGGCGTACGCGTACCTCCCGGCGTCCACGGCCTTGCTCGTCGCCGCGTCGTCGCTCGCGTTCTCGGCGCTCTTCGGCCGCGCCATCGCGAAGAACACTCTCAACATGTCCTCGCTCAACGCCGTCGTCGTCATCACGGCGGGCGTGGTGATCGTCGCGCTGGACTCCGGGTCGGACAGGCCCGCCGGCGTCACGCCCCGCCAGTACGCGCTCGGCTTCGTCCTGGACGTGCTCGGGTCGGCGCTCCACGGCCTCATCTTCGCGCTCTCGGAGCTCGTGTTCGCCAGGGTCCTCGGCAGGCGCTCCTTCCACGTGGTGCTGGAGCAGCAGGCGGCCGTGTCGCTCTGCGCGTTCGCCTTCACCTCCGCGGGTCTCGCCGTCGCCGAGGGATTCCCGGCGATGCGGCGCGAGGCGGCCCGGTTTGCGCACGGTGGTGAGGCCGCGTACGCGAACGTGATGGTGTGGACGGCGGTCACCTTCCAGCTGGGCGTCCTCGGCGGCACCGGCGTGCTGTTCCTGGCATCCACCGTCCTCGCCGGCGTGCTGAACGATGTCAGGGTGCCCCTCACGAGCATCGCCGCGGTGATCTGGTTCCATGACCCAATGAGCGGGTTCAAGATCTTGGCTCTGGTCATCACGGTGTGGGGGTTCGCGTCCTACATGGTTGGGCACTCTGGTATCAGGAAGCCGTCGAGAAGTTGATAAGATATCATACATGTCCAATCCAGAACTATGTTTCAGGCTCGCTGCAGAACTTTCTTTCTTTATTTTTTTGAGACCAGCAATGCAATGGCGACCACCAGTTCAGTGCCTTGTCGGTACCAACCGACTGCCATGCGTCTATAGAGGGCCAAATGGGCTGCCCTGCGTGGCTCGGCCTCGGCATGGCCCCAAAAAGCACGACCAGATTTGATCGGATCAGGCACGTGCCGCCATAGGCTTGATGCTCGGCTGAGGCATCACGGTGGTCTGTTTCTCATGCCGGGCCAGCCCGTAGCTCGATAGTGAAGCCGCACCTCCATGAACAGGGTCAGCGCCGGTCCTATTTGAAGGGCCCTCGGGCAATCTCGTCACAACGGCCTTTTTGATCATGTATAAAATCTTATAATATATAGACGCTAATTTTACTTGTAAAATGAAAGTAAATTCAATAACATATTTTTAATTTAACATGTCTGATAATCATCGAGGAACAATGTAGATTAAGCAATATATTTGTAAATGTATGATAATTATCGAGGAACAATGTAGATTAAAAAAATAATATATTCGTTTTCTTTTCTCACCCATGACAAATGTTTCTTAGGTAACATTTTAAAATTTTAACACCTAAATTAGAAGAAAAATATGACTATATAGGTACAAAGTACTAGAAGTCTGGAATACTATATAAATAATTAATTTAGATTAAAAATAGAAAGGAAAAAAAATACCTTAGCCCTAAACAACCGATTGGTGATCGCAATTCATAAGAAGCCAAGAATCAAGATGTCGTCGTCGTGGAGCCCTGCCTGGTCGCCGTCCTCGTGCGTCGTGTCTGTGTCTCCGATAGTCTAGCTCTTCACGGCGGCGCGGCTCGCCAGCTCCGCGCGTGTAAGGCGCACATCGCGAACTCATGATCAGAGTGTGCTGTGTGCAGCGTGTCTCCTCGTCTCCTCTCTACCCGAGGGCCGTGGGGAAAGGAAACTAGAAAAGAAATGCCAATGTTGTCTTTTTAGGCCACCTGGCCAGTTTTATATCTCTCTTCTCATTAGTTTGCTAATGCCTAATGGACTATAGAATCTAGGATTTGTATACCTAGGTTTGGGCCCCTCCTCCGCTTGGGCCCTCGGCCGTCGCACCTCCTGGCCCACCCTTAGGGCCGGCACTGAACAGGGTACACACATTCAAGCGTTCAGCAGCTGTTAAAGAATAATAAAAAAACTCAATCCGCGGGGCTGATAGTTCCGGCCATTTTTGCTTAATAAGAAGAAATATTGTCACGTAGACAGGGAATACCTCTGAACCTATGTGTCGGGGACATAATACCGGAGTACCAAAGGAGGTGGAACTAATAACCATGGAACGTTAAAAACTTCCAAACGGACAAGAACACTACTGCGCCTCTTGCCCGAACGACGGGGGTTTGGTTCCGCCTCACCCGACGCCTGTGGGCCAGCTCTGCCTCACCCGACGGCTGGAGGACGGCTCCGCCCCGCTTGAGGGCTGAGGGATCGGCTCCGCCTCGCCCGAGGGCTAAGGGCTAGACTCCGCCTCGCCCGACCCCCGAGGTATAAACTCCGCCTCGCCCGACTCCCGTGGACCGGCTCCGCCTCGCCCGAGGGCTGAGGGCTAGACTCCGCCTCGCCCGACGCTCGTGGGCCGGCTCCGCCTCGCCCGAGGGCTGAGGGCTAGACTCCGCCTCGCCCGACGCCCGTGGGCCGGCTCCGCCTCGCCCGAGGGCTGAGGGCTAAACTCTGCCTCGCCCGACCCTCGAGGGCGGACCTCGCCTCGCCCGATGTCCAAAGGCTGGCTCCGCCTCGCCTGACAACCACACCCCGCTCCCTCATGATGATAGGCACAGGGTAAGACAAGACGTTCGGGTCAACCGCAGCATCAAGGACCATGCCCTGCGCCCCTGCATGAAAGTACCGTCAGGGCATGACGGGATGGGCGCTTAGACCCTTCTAGGCGTGGCAGAGCCTGAATAGTGTTGCAGGCGCGTGCTCTTCGCCCTACAGTGTTGTAGGCGCTGCCTTCAGCCCCCGGGCGAAGAGTCCGACACAGACATACGACAACCACTACGTTCTAAGGGGGGACTCCCGTCCTCTACAGTGGCAAATGAGCAGTCACCGCGCCTTCCGCTCCCCACAGGGTCGCAGATCGACACCCCTGCCTGACACGCCGCCCGCGGAGGCGGGATGGGACGCACCCACTTGCTAAAAGAGGTCAGGGCAAGGCCTACGAAGATCAACGAACACGCCACTTCTGACACTGTCTGCCATGTTATACAGGACAGGAGCAGGGAAAAAGGAAGACCCGGATCTTTCGAAGGACCTTCTACACCCTTGGTATTTTCCTCTTTCTCCCATCTGTAACCCCTGCTCCCCCTTGGTCTATAAAAGGGAGGGCAGGGCTCCCCACTAGGGGGACGGACTTTTGACGAACAACTCACATACAGACGAGCTCACAGAGAGTTCAGTTCCACATCACGCACACAGCCAAGCCGCCACCAGGCTCTTCGCACCCTTTCGACCCTTCTATCAGAGATCTGGGACCAGTCCCTCTCTCGACCGTTTGTACCCCTTACTATGAACCGTTTTTAGTGCTAATAACACGAGCAGCAATAGAGTGGACGTAGGGACATTCAGCCCGAACCAGTATAAACCTTGTGTCCTTTAGCACACCATCCGGGCCTAACGCGCATAATTATAAATTTACTAGCCGGTGCTTGTTCGAAACACCGACACTATGTCACACCCATACATAGCGGCGTGGGCGGACCCAGCACTAGGGCAGCCCAGGCCATGGCCCTAGTCGTGGCCCATGTAACAAGAGAGCAGGTCTTCAGTTTTTGGCCCATCAAGCAGCCCAACACAAGCAGGCCAGGCAACAAAGTAGGGTAACAGAGCACTAGAGCCGCTCGAGGCTTGCCTTCTCGCTCCGTAGCTTGCTCGCTTCGCGAGACTCGTGACTGCCACCGCCGCCCATCGCCCACGCTGCACCGCCCGCCGACATCGCCTGTCACCCCCTCCAGCCCTCCGCTCCGCGCTCTAGTTCCATGTCCTCGCCCCCTCCGCTCTGCGGCGGCGCCGGCGCGGCTCCTTCCTCAGCCCGGCACGGCGGCGCCGGCCACCCGCCCGCTGCCCGTTGCGACGCTACTAGCTGCCCGGCTCCTTCCTTGCATGCGAGCAGAGCAACTGAGCAAGCTTCCCTTGTTAGATTTAGACCTGAAACTAATTTTGATTCCAAATTTCCAGTTTCCAATTTCGCTGCGCCATCGCTCGCCGGCCGGAGCCCCGCGCTGGCAGAGCAGGAACTCTAGAATAGGAAGAGTGAAGGGATTTCTTCTCTTTATTTCAATTCTCTGCTGATTTTGATTCTAACTTCTAGGTTTACAATTTCAATTTTGTCATTTCTATGTAGAGTTTGAACTTTTGATTCCAATTAGAATATAATTTTATAGATTTTTTAATTTGTTTAGAAGATGAAGAGGACTAGAACTTTAGCATCATGCTGCTCTAGACCAATATAACATACACACATATATATAGTCATATAGACTATGGTGTAGCGATTGGTATTTCACCTTTGAAATTTGGCCTTAGTCATGATTGAATCCTGGGTCCGCCACTGCACAGTGCCACCATAGCCAACACGCAAAACTGCGCATGCGGAGGTTGGAAGTCAAACTCCGAACTTAGAGTTTCCCACCACCGGAACGCTGCCAGCCGAGCTACGTGATGGTGTGAACGGCAGTCACTTTTTGGAAATACTAATTGCAAATTGTGGAACTGGACTTTTTTTTAAAGAAAGGGGGACTTTTTATTAAATCTTGGCACAATACATCCCCAAATTACATATAGAAAAATCTGAAATTAAAAATACATAATATTCTATTCAGATTCTTTCATCTACTTCTTCCCCAATGGTCCCTCGAACGCCGGAGCCAAAGTGTAGTCCTTATGCCGAATCCAACGACTCATCCACAACATTAGACATGCCGCAAGTCCAACGCTTCAAACTAGTCTAAAAACGCATCTAAATCGCTAAAAGAAAATCGACAGTTGTATCGTCGGGTACGACATAGGATGTAGATTCATCATCTTGAGACATTGAATTCCTCTCCGCGACCATCATATCGATGATGGGATCGATGACGTGGAGTCGTTGTCCTCGTAGGTGGCTCCCAGAAGCACCCCTTCCCCCTATAGATAAAGGTCACAAATTGGCCACCTGCTGATAAAAATCGATGCCTGCAACGACGATCTCGTCGTGGCAATCACCGAAGTCATCGCAGGAAACACGACCCCGACCGAAAATCATCTAATTTCGTTGATAGATTTATTTGGCTAAACCATAGGCAAACTAGACATAAAACTGCAGAAAAGAGAGATAGGTCCCCTCTCCTTCTTGCCTTCGGCAGAAGCACCAGAGAGGAAGAATAAGAGGGGCCCTAGGTGGAGGCCCGCGACGGCGAGGACCTGGGAGCGGCAGGCGGTGTTTTCCTTACCCTAGGCGGTGGCCCGTGTTGTATCTAGCAACTATCGTAGGAATTGTTAAGATGTCTAAATAAAGACGATCTTAGTAGCCCAAATATATATCACTGATTCACAATTGGCTAGCTCATCACATGATCACGAGCATCTCCAAGAGATTCTCTATATCCTTCATAAATGCTAGGAATAAAGATTTTGGTGAAAAACTACCCCAACAACTTTTCTAAATAGTTATCTAAATATAGCCATCTTATATTCTAGATTTTTTTGCTAACAAAAAATAGAAGACGAAAATGATTATCTAGAGTGTGTATGAGATATAGAAAAACTGTTAGAGAGTGGAAAGATATAGAAAGCGATTCTTATGCAAATGACTCTTTAAATGATGATTTATAGAGTGAGATTTAGAAATGCTCTTTCATTCAAAAAATAAAGATTTAGAAATGCTCTAAGAGTAAGATATATAGATAGAATATATTAAAAGATCATAATTTTTAGACTTTGTTAGCAAACGTAGACACGTAGTGGCTTCTTTTAGTGCTTTTGTAAATAAGATAATAATACTCTTAATTATTCTCTCCATTCCAAACTAAGTTAATTTTTAGAATCACTATAAAAAAGAAAATATTCTATGATCTATCTAGTGAAAAAAATGTCTATGATTTATGTAGTGACATTAATATGACTAAACTTAAAATAGTTTGACATAGGACAACTCTAGAAGTTTAGATTTTTTTTTTTGACAGATGGGGTAAATAGATAGGCTGCTGTTTTTTCACGAGAAACCCGATGGAAGCCCTTGGGCGGCGGTAAACTAGCTACTAACTCCTTGGAGAAATCTCGCCGCTGGCTTCGATGGAAATCTAATTCTAAACAAATCACATGTCTTGTTTGAATGCATTGGGTTCTTCTCGCGATGCTTGGAGGTTCCCATGCTAGCTGAGGTATGCACTGAGGTGTCAAGCTAGGGATATATATGCTGCGTTCTAGTATGCGTCAGTATGCCGGCCGGGCCTCTACTAGCTAGGCACACACATATGGTGTCCGGAGTGCTTAGCATCATCCTTCGGGTGCTCTGTAACTCGGTTAAGGTGTTTTAGGTCAGAAACACAGAGTGATTGGCGAATGGAGGTGTCCATGTCAGTGCATGGACGTCTTCCTCTGCTGCGTTGGCTGTAGAGCGTTCGAGTGGAATGGAACCAGCCATCCCGAGGCGTCGGCGCGTCGCTGCACTGCACACGACAGATCGAGTACTACTAGTCCCCAGACCCCACAGTGCCGTGTAATGTGTATCTCGTTCGGCCGCGTTTCTCACTGTTCTTTGATGAATTCTGCTTCGTCGACCCATATGCACCGTGTCGGAGCCGATCGATGGAACGTGCCCATTGTAGGCTGTACACGGCATTTCAAAATCTGGCCCGTAGTGGAGAGAACCGGAGATCACCGAAACTGACAAACGTAGGACATGTCAGTTCAATACATATACATATATGCATATATATTATGCTCCCCCTCGACTTGTAGCGTTGTAAACTCATTCTGCTGAAAGCAACCAGTAGCCTGCCACTGCGAGCATCGTGTATCACGGGCGGCCTGAACCAGATTATATATAGCGCTCCAGCCAGGTTCCATCGTACACAAAAAAAAAGGTTTTCATATTTCCTAAGAAGTTCTCTTACAAGTATCCTACAGCTTTTAGTACATATTATTAATGGTAGTATTTTTAGTAGTGGAGATCGATCCAACAGTTCTGTTACTATAAAGCTTCTAGCTTTCTCAATAGTATTGGCAAGTATATAACCCCGACAAACCTATATATTAGTCTCAGCTAGTACTATAATAATAAACAAGGGAACGTAGTAAACCGTTGGCCATTTAAAAAAAACAGTGCGAAAAAATAAAAAATAATTAGTCGTCTAGTGCTCACCACTACTCACGAATACCTTTTAACTCTCTCAGTACTATACTACTCTAACAAATAGGAGTATATTACAGGAAGGTTCCAAAAACTGATAGACCAATCATGTCTTACGCAATCGAGAATAAGAAAAATGCATCTATCACAGAGCATAGCAATGCAAGAGAGGAAGTACGTAGTACGTCCCTCTCGTCTATCCTACCAATGCAACATGACAATTGACAACCCCACAATATAGAGCTGATTGGTCGAGAGGAGAACGTCGCAGTCTAGCTCCCGACAACAAGCTGGGCTATATATACGCCCCGCCCCGGTGCGCTCATCACCATTCCATTCACCGGCATCGATCGATCAACGGCAAATATAGAAGTAGCTGCACCAAGCAATGGCGGACTTGTACCTCGCCGTTAGCACATCAATTCTCGCGCTCGCCTTCTGCTTCCCCGCCGAGCCACCCCCGAGCACCCCCGCAGGAGCTACTGCCGCCGCCTTCATGGGGGTCGCTGTCTGTCTTGCCGTCCTCACGATCTTCGTCAGGATGGCTCCTCCTGATGGTGGCGCCCGAGCCGTGGGCGTTCTCCCTCTCGGCCATGGCATGATGGTCACGTTGGAGGAGCTTCTCGTCTCCGCCGGCATGGCGGCGGCGGCTGCTTCGGTTGCTATACGCATCTGCGCAACGACCACGTACTAGCTAAGCTTGCTATAGCTATATATCTATATCTTTGGGCCTGCTAAATTGAACTATGCGCGGACTTTCGTTGCGTGCACCTACGTTATGAGATTTCAACAGGCAGGAGAGATATATAAGTAAACCTTCTCGATCATTCAAGTGTTGTGTGTGTGTGTGTATATATATGCATGTGTGCTCTGCTTAATTACATATGCTTATGGCACAGTGATTGGATACATTCGTAGTAGTGTACTCCCCGGGCCCGTCCCAAAATAAACGCATATTACGCTTCTCGAGAAGTCAAACTCTTTTAAATTTTACTGATTATATTAATATTATTGCATGATACGTTTGTGTGAGGCATCTTGTAGATCACGGTTGAATGTTTGTTCATGTACGTGCAGGTGATGCTTGAGACGGAACATGGTCGATGATGGAGCTAGAACTAGGTTTAGAGAGAGAATAAAATTTTTGAGACAATATAAATTCAAAAAATGATTGAGATCATATCAGTCAAGAATGTCGGAGAAAAATCCCAAATCACACGCTCAAGATCACGCCCGGAGCGTGACGCAACGCGGCTCTCTCTCTCTCTCTCTCTCTCTCTCTCTCTCTCTCTCTCTCTCTCTCTCTCTCTCTCTCTCTCTCTCTCTCTCTCTCTCTCTCTGCAAGAGCGTAGTACGTATGAGAATAGAAACAGCCGACAATGTACTAGCCTAATTGTTGTGCCTCCAAATCAAATCTGCATAATATATCTACTAATTACATATATGCTGATAGGCCCATTTGTCTTGGGCCCTCGGCGGCCGCACTGGCTGCCCACGCGCTCCACTTCCGTTCTGCCGCGTCGAGTCGCTTGAGCACGGGCTACGCCTCCATCTCAGCCTCATCGTCAAGGTCACTCGTGAAATGTTCATGTCTGTTTTCTTGTACTATTTTGGTTCTTTGGCATGCCCTGCCACTGCATATTGTAATTTTGCAATGTAGCAGGAATGAAAATTTGACTTTTCTAGCTGCAACCTTCATCCTCGGCTATACTTCATTTGCATAAGATCTTGGCTGCAACCTTCATCCATCTCCAAGCCTGGCTTATCACCTCAGTGTGAACCCAACCTAGCTTGATCAATACTTAGCAAAAGGTTAGTCCATTAGTTGTCCTAATTACCAAAATCAAACTAGAGCTTTCAGTAGGGGAGGTGTAGACCAAGAGCAAGAGAAGAAGGTGCAATGCTTCGAGTGCAGAGATTGGGGACATATGAAGGACTGTCCAAGGAAGATGGAGGCAAGTGCTAATATTGCAATATTTCTGGGTGACTGAGACATTGAGAGGAATCTTTTCTAGACAATAGAGGTGATGACATTGCAGTTGTACTAGTTGCAAGGATGCATTGTTGGAGGTGGAGTTACCAGTGATGTAGTTTCAAGGATAGCGAAGCTTCCTAAGGCAGCAAGTTTGATGTCAAGTCAAACTCATCGGGTTGCTCTTCATGAAGTGGCAAAGTCATCAACTCAAGTCCGGAGTGCATGGTGGTTCCGCATGACAACCTTCAAGTTCACTAATATTCGTCAAGGTGGAGATTGTTGGAAAATGTGTCAAATATTTTTTATTAAATGGGTTACACTGGACTTATGTTGTAACTATCAGTAGAGGGTTAGGTAGAGCTAAGTGTTAGGCACTTGTAACCTGACCTTCTCTATAAAACGGAGAGGGATGCACTTGTAACAAAAGAAGGTGAGAGGCAACACGACCACATAGCAACAGGCTCACGGGGGGTGTTAATGGCATTGGCCGGCGCCCCAGGGCGGCCAGAGTCGCGGTTTCGAGGAGGAGCACCCATAAGCATGCTTTAAGGATGTAGACTTCGGTCGAACCTTTACCAGATCTCGAGTCTCCGGTGTGTTATGTGATCTCATATTACCATCCCCTACATAGATTCAAGTAATCACTTTTGGATCAGACTTCAATATCGCAACAATTTACATGAGCATGTATCACATGACTTGGAGTTGTGACCAACAAAACAATATTCGGTGTAACCCTTTTGTCATATGCGACCTTTTGTTATTCGCCCTGTTCGCTTGGGCTTGTTTGGAGGGTTTATGTTGAGATGAAGTGGTTAACAGAAACTGCCAGTCTTTCCTACAAGAGGCCCTTCGCTCGGTGCACCAAGGAAGAGGGTGAAATAATGTTTATTCTCGGTGCACCGAGGAAGAGTTGAGCCATTGCCGTCATGAAGTCTGCACACAGGGGGAGGCAATAACGTTTCTCTGTAGTGCAACACTGCAACTGCACAACCTCTCGAAATTGCCCGACTTTGTCTTGTGCTGCCTAATCTTCTGATCTGCACTACATTGAGTCAACTCGGCTGCGAGTCTACACGAGGACTCGAGGAGTGCTGATGTAAAATTGTAAATCTTTTGATGGAAGATTGGAAGATATATAACACGGCCAGGGTTGACTTGGTGGCTATATCTCTGGGGGAACGTTTGCTTAGCCCAGTGTTTTAGCAAGCAAACAACATAGATATCGAGTCTATTGTTTACATATGCTCTGTATTGCTGCTTCTAAATAGAGTTTACATGACCTGTCACGGTTTACTAATGTCTGCCTACCTGTAGAATTTCTTTACATAGTTGACTAGTATAATTTACGAAATATACCTCTAAATAAAATCTGGTAGAGTAACATGCATATTTCCAACAAACTCTCCACCCCTTTATATCGTTCGAGCAGAGCAGATCTGTTAATTCTCAGGCAAAATATAACCTTGTGTCCCAGAATGTGTTGGGCCTAGACTAACTTATCAATTATCATCGTCATTATGTTATTGGAGACGTTGAGCATGAGGCAATGATATACTCCTATTGGCCACATAATTGCAATTTTTTTTAAAAAAAAAAATAGGGCTGCAATTTTGTTTGACCCCGGCCCATATCACGGTAACTAGCAGCCAGGGAAATCATAACGTCAGACAATTGGACGCTCTGATCGGCCTCATAACACTCATAATCTGGACTCGGAATGTTGGTTCTTGTCAACTGTCAAACCGAGTGCATGTTGTGATGGAGCGCTGCTGCAAATCAGTGTAGGCTCTGCTCGGGCAGATTTGAACCCTTCCAAGTTTTGCCAAATTTAGTTAATTCGAAGAAGCTTCCGGTTTGAATCTGAAAGAAAACTACATGAACATGTGAACTCACTCGGTTGCGTAAAGATTTTAGCTGATTTCATTGATGATATTCAAACATGGAGAAACGAGTAAAACGAACGGGGCACAGACGGAACAGAAACCCATTTCTGCGCTAGTTTGAGAAACCATGGCTAGGTGTGGAGCGAGCAATAGAAGTAACGGAGCAGCTGGCTGTATCGCCTATGCCTAGGCAAGGAAGCCGGCCGGCCGGCCGATAGGCGACGAGATTTGCTGGTAACAACAAGATGAAAACATAGCTTGGGGATTGCGATGAAATTTATAAACAAGCCAGGTCTCCTACATCGTCGGTCTCCTTGGGCCTCGACGCCTCCGTTGTTCGCAGAGATAGATGCTTGGATTTATGCAGTAGAAAGCTAAGCTTTTGTATCTGCGTGCGTTTAACACGAAGCTACGGCAGTGCGACGGTCGCCATCAACAATGATTGTTGGGTTCGTAAACCCGGGATCTCTAATGGATCTGAAAGTTTGGCTCAGCAGACGACGTTGCGAACGACGCGTAACTTCCGAACCGGCTCAAGTGCCAAATGACAGGCCGGAAGAGCGATCCGGTCTCCGACCGAAAGGCCTGGCTAAGAAGGGACGGTGCTCGCTTCCGACTCCGATCCGCTTCTTTGACCGGAAGGCCTGGCCAGGAAGGGACGGTGCTCGCTTCCGACTCCGACCCGCTTCTCCGATCGGAAGGCCTGGCCAGGGAGGGCGACGCTCGCTTCCGACTCCGACCCGCTTCTCCGACCGGGAATACACCGAACCTCTGCTTACAGCTCTTCTCCGACCGGGAGGCCGGAGCCGACTGGGGAACGACCAACCGGGGATGCCTGCTCGGTGAAGACCCAGGAAACGGACAGAGCAAGTAAGGCGGGGCGCTCAAGTCAACCGCAATACCGAGGACCGTACCCTGCACGCCTGCAGAACAGTACTGTCAGGTCATATAAGAAGGATACTTTATAATCTTCCAGACATGTCAGAACACGAACAATGTTGTGGGCGCCGATATTTGTCCTACAGTATGGTAGGAGCCGACATTTGCCATACCAGAAGAACACGATGGAACCAACCACATGTATCAGGGCGCCAACAGTATTGTAGGCACCGACAAACCGTCTCGTACCCGACGGTGTGGGCAACAAGACTAGGCATCACACACTCCCTCTCTCTCACTTGTAAGGCCGTCCTCTTCATCTATAAAAGGGGATGCACTCTCTTCTAAAGGAGAACGATTAAACGAACAACCGACACCACACGGATCATTCCGACTCACTCTCTGCTAGCTTCAGACTCTCTAAAGCCAGACAGAGTATACGTTCGAACACCTAACGCACGTTGGAGCTCCCGTCACTCTTGGCCCTTCGGTCCGAAGTTCGACCGGACCTCTGATACCCCCCATCTTACTCCCTCTCGTTTGTAACCCCACAGCAAACTTCGAGCACCTGGGCTCAGGAATAAAGTCACCGACCGACTCAAACTGGACGTAGGGCACGTTGCCTAAACCTGTATAAACCCTGTGTCATTGAGTGCTAGGCCACATTCGATCACAACGTACGGCAAAACGATAAATATTTACTAGTTGATCACTTTTCGCACCGACAGTTGGCGTCGTCCGTGAGGAAGACGTCGTACGTTCATGCTTTTGGTCATCGGATGGCCCAGCTTTCCGTCATCCTCGGCATGGCGGGCTCAAGCGATACGACTCGTTTCAGCTCGCTGGAGTTTCCCGTGCTCCCACCTGTTGGGATGTGGGTTCCTCCTGTCTTTGAGCCATCACAGACCTTCCTTTTCAGAAGCCTGTACTTCGTCACCGACCGGCTCGGCGTGCTTCACCTCCGCAAAGGGGCACTTGTCCTGGCGCCCGTCGGAGGAGGAGAGCCCTCCATCGGCTCTGGGACACCCGGTGACTTCAACAACGAGGCGCCTACGCTTCGCTCCGAGCCTACACTGGGCTCAAACCCCGCTGTGAGTAACGTACATACTATTATTTACTCGCTATTTACTATCTTCCGCTGACTCTCCAAAGGGACACCACTATCCCCGCCATGACCGCCATGCGACCGGTTCCCCTACGACCTCGCGTCCCCCATGGACATGTACGCACGGGGGATCCGAAAGATGATGATGCCGTCCCCTCTCACATCCGAATTCGTGGAGATGGCGGGCTATGCTCCCGCCTCTTTCCACGACCTCATGGATGACGAGGTTGAGAGCGATGGCTCCAGCATTGGCGACGTTGTGGTACCTAGCCACTCTCTATCCTAGGAGTGCGCTATGGCGGATGCTTCGGGATAGCCACCGGTGGTAGTGGAGTCTCTACAGACCCACACCCCTCTGGACCCTCGCACGGAGGCCCTCACATGTGCACAGGAGCACGGTGAGGAGCTACGACAAAGGCGGCAGAACCAACCGCCACCTGCGCCGGCGCGCTCGTCGCAGCACGCTGCGCCCCACGCGTGTAACCCGATGAGCGACGCCCGGGGTCGCGCCCGCCAGGTCCAGCGCAACATCATGGATGGGGGGGGACGATCCCCCATAGTTCGCTCGAGCTGGCCAGAACATCGCCGCCGTGGCAATGCTCTTGCGTGGCCTTCTAGAGCCTATCGACTCCCAGGAGCAGGCGGTCCACCGGAACCTCCGGGCGCTGGTGGAAACCACCGCCGTTCAACAGGCGGAGAGCTCCACGTCGTGACACCAACTTGCGGCCTCTCTCCCCACCAGGGGAGCGGGGATGCACCAGATGAATTGCTCCATCCGCTCACCACTACAGTCGCCAGGCGCGGAACAGGAGGCTGCAGCTGCACCACGGCCTGACCCAGCGCCCGCTCCACACCGACCCCTTGTGCGCGAATGGCTCAGGCTGAACCAAGATGCTCGCATCTTCATCTACAACCGGCGTCAAGCCCGACATGATGATGACGTCCATCGAGGGGCAGTGAGAGCAGGCAACATGGGCCCCGGCCGGACCATCGAGGGGAGCGGTGAAACGCGCCCCAGGCATGGTCACTGGCCAGACGACCGGAGTCCCAGCCCAGATGGCCCGGGACCATGGGCCTTTGGCCGATGCATCTAGAGAGCATCGTTCCCACAGCGCTTCCGACCGCCTACCAACATCGCCAAATATATTAGGGAGACGAATCCCGGTATATGGCTCGAAGACTTCTGGCTCACCTACCGAGCCAGAGGAGTGGATGATGACCACTTCATCATTCAATACCTCCCCATCTGCGTGGGGGAACATGTTTGAGTGTGGCTCGAATTCCTCCCGCACGACAGCATCCGCGACTGGGCGGACCTCAAGAGGATCTTCATCGGGAATTTCCAGGGGACATATGTCTACCCTGGGAACTCCTTGGACCTCAAGAGCTGCCAGTAGGAGCCCAACGAGTCCCTACGGGATTACATCCATAGGTTCTCAAAACGATGCAACTCCCTTCCTGATGTCGTCGACGTAGACGTCATTAGCGTGTTCCTCTCTAGAACAACCTGTGAGTCTTTGATTCACAAGCTTGGCTGTCTGAAGCCACAAACCATGCCACTGGCGAGGAGGTGGTTGGAGCGGTCTTTAACGAAGGCTGGGACAAGGGCAAGGCCAAGCGCAAGGATCAAGATGAGGGCCCCTCCACACAGAGGGGCAAAAAGAACAAGAAGGATCGGCGCCGAATGGCCAACTCCGTGTTGGTCGCCATGGCTGATCGTGCGGGCAAGCAGCCCCAGCAGGGCCAGCCTGACCACTTCGACAAGCTCATGGATAGCCCATACACCAACCACGCTTACCCCGTCAAGCACATTTACAAGGACTACGAGCTCCTCAAGCGCTTCCTGCGATAGGCCGGATGGCCGAAAGAAGGAAAGGGCAAGGAGGCAGCAGCCAAGAAAGGAGGCACAGCAGGCAAGGATGGGGATGGCTTTCCCAATCCTGAGGAACGCCTCATGATCTTCGGGGGATCCGACACCATCTACTCCAAGCGCTAGCACAAAGTGCGCTACAGAGAGGCATGCGTCACCGAAACGGTCATCCCCTCCTTCCTTAGCTGGTCGGAATCTCCGATCACTTTTGATCAGAGGGACCATCCATCCCACGTCACTAGACCGGGTCGCCACCCACTCATCGTCGACCCCATTGTCCGCAAGAAGCACCTCACCAAGGTGCTGATGGACGGAGGTAGCGGCCTCAACATCCTCTACGTCGACACCCTCGACGCCATGCACATCCCCTGGTCGGAGCTCCGCCCAGTGAGCTCTCCCTTCCACGGTGTAATCTCAGGGACGCAGGCATACCCACTTGGGCAGATCGACCTGCCCGTCACGTTTGGTGACCGAGCCAACTTCCGCTCGGAGGTCCTCACCTTTGAAGTGGTGGACTTTCTAGGGTCCTACCACGCCATTTTGGGGAGGCCATGCTACGCCAAGTTCATGGCGATCCCTAACTACACATACCTCAAGTTAAGATGCCAGGACTAAATGGCATCATCACTGTGGGTAGCACCTTTTCGCACGCCTACACGTGCGACCACGAGCATTTCGAGCTCGCCACTGCCGTCCTCAACTCAGCCGAGCTCCCTCAGCTCGAAGAATCGTCGACCTTGGCAGCCTCGGACTGCAGCAAGCCAACCTCCTCGACTGCCTTCCGCCCACTCAAGGAGACTAAGGCAGTGGGGATCGACCCCACCGACCTCACCAAGACGGTGCGGGTCAGGACCCAGCTCCCGGCCAAATAGGAATGTGAGCTTGTCAACTTTCTATGCCCCAATCACGATGTCTTCGCATGGAAACCTTCTGACATGTCGGGCATACCGCGGGAGGTCGCCAAGCACGCATTATGCCTCGTCCTAGGCTCGAAGCCCACCAAGCAATGCCTGTGTCACTTTGACGATGAGAGGTGTAGGGCCATAGGCAAGGAGGTCGCCAAACTCCTGGCAGCCGGATTCATCAAGGAGGTATACCACTCCAACTGGCTTACCAATCCTGTTCTTGTCAAGAAGAAGACCGAGAAATGGAGAATGTGTGTAGATTATACCGGCCTCAACATGGCGTGCCCAAAGGATCATTTTTCTTTGCCACGCATAGACCAGATAGTCGACTCTACCTCGGGATGTGAGATCCTCTCCTTTCTAGATGCCTACTTAGGCTATCACTAGATCATGATGAAAGAGTCCGACCAGCTCACAACCTCATTCATCACCCCGTATGGTTCGTACTGTTACGTAACCATGCCTTTCGGTCTGAAGAACGCTGGCGCCACCTATCAACGGTGCATGCAGCAATGCTTTGCTGATCAAATAGACCCGCTTGATCAGCCTGACCAAGTCGAGCGGCTGAAACCAACAATCGTCGTCTATGTTGATGACATAGTGGTCAAAATGGCTCAAGCTTGCGACCTGATCGCAAACTTTGCCACGATGTTCATGAACCTCCGAAGGTTTAACATCAAATTGAATCCCGAAAAGTGTGTTTTCGAGGTTCCGAAGGGGAAGCTGCTAGGATACATCGTGTCCGAACGCGGTATCGAGGCCAACCCTGAAAAAATTAGGGCCATCTCCAACATGGGCCCTGTGCGCAACGTCAAGGGCGTACAAAGGCTCACCGGCTGTTTGGCCGCCCTGAGCCGGTTCATCTCCCGGCTAGGCGAGCGGGGGATGCCTCTCTACAAACTTCTCAAAAAGATGGACGCATTCGTCTGGACTGAGGAAGCACAGCAGGCTTTGGAGAGCCTCAAAGTGTCACTGACGTCGGCCCCAATCCTCGTCGCCCCCGAACGGGGAGAACCCCTCCTCTACGTCACGGCAAGCAACCACGTGGTAAGCGCCGCCCTAGTCATCGAAAGGGAGGAGCTGGGACACCACCTTAAGGTTCAATGACCCGTGTACTTCGTCGGGGAGGTACTCACCGATGCCAAGGTTTGGTACCCCCAGGTGCAGACACTTCTATACACCATGCTGATGGCGACCCAGAAGCTCCTACACTACTTCACCGACCACGAAGTCTCGGTCGTCACTTCATACCCGCTGGGAGACATCGTCTACAACCGCGACGCCGTGGGAAGGATCTCTAAGTGGGCACTCGAACTAATGGGCCACGACATCAGGTATATCCCCCGCACCGCTATTAAGTCTCAGGCTCTCATGGATTTTGTCACCGAATGGACCGAGGTCCAACTCCCAACCCCAAATGTCACCCATGAGTACTGGACAATGTACTTCGATGGGTCCGTAATGGCACCCGGCTCGAGGGCTGAAGTGGTTCTGATCTCCCCGGACGGGAGCAGGCTTCACTACGTGATTCGCCTCCACTTTTTGGCCTCAAACAACGCCACGGAATACGAGGCCCTCATCAACGGACTACGCATCGCCATCGAGCTCGGCGCTACGTGGCTCTACGTCCACGGTGACTCAGAGTTGGTCATCGACCAAGTCATGAAGGAGTCCTCTTATAAAAGCCCCCTCGTGGCAGCATATTGCCAGGAGGTGCGCAGGCTCGAGGACAAATTCTAGGGGATCGAACTACATCACGTCCCCCAAAAGGACAATGATGCCGCCGATTTTCTCGCAAAATTGGTCGCCAGGCGGGTTCCGACTCCAGATGGGGTATTCATCAACGACCTTCATGAGCCATCCGCCCGCATCCTAGAAGGTCCGATCCAGACACACCCCGATGCCAACCTGACGCTCGAGGGCTCCGACCTTGGTGCTTCCATTATGATGTCGCCCGCCGACGTCGCCATGGTAGCACTCGATCAAACCGACTGGCGAGCGCCGCTACTCGCCTACCTCCTCGAGGAGGTTCTCCCACCCGAAAGAACTGAAGCGCGACAGATCGCTCGACGGGCCAAGATGTTCATCACAATTGGTAACGAACTTTACAAATGGAGTCCATCAGGAATACTCATGAAGTGCATCCCTACCGACCAAGGAAAATAGCTCCTCCTCGAGGTTTATGCCGGAATCTATGGACATCATGCGGCCTCGAGGTCGCTGGTCAGAAAAGCCTTTCGGCAAGGTTTTTACTGGCCCACCGCGCTACAAGATGCAAAGGAGGTCATCCGTAGGTGTGAAGGATGCCAGTTCTACACTCGGCAAACTCATTTGCCAGCCCAGGAACTCCAAACCATCCCCATCACCTGGCCGTTCGTGGTTTGGGGCCTCGACATGATAGGACCCCTCAAAAAGGGCCAGGGCGGCTTCACTCACCTACTCGTAGCAGTGGACAAATTCACCAAGTGGATAGAGGCGAAGCCCATCACCAACATTCGTTCGGAAGAGGCGGTCAAATTCTTCATTGACATCATCTACAGGTTCGGTGTTCCTAACTCTATGATCACTGACCATGGAACTAACTTCACCGGCAAAAAGTTCTTAGACTTTTGTGATGGATACATTATTAGGATCGACTGGGCCTTAGTCAGACATCCACGTACTAACGGTCAGGTCGAGCGAGCAAATGGCATGGTCCTCCAAGGACTCAAACTCCGCATCTTCGACCGAGTCAACAAGTACATCGGGCGATGGGTTGCAGAGGTCCCAGCGATCCTCTAGATCCTGAGAACGACCCTAAACTGATCCACAGGGTTCACACCCTTCTTCCTGGCCTACGGAGCTGAAGCAGTGCTGCCCTCTAACCTCAACCACGGTGCCCCAAGGGTGAAGGCCTTCGACCGCGACTGAGCCACGGAGGCTCAGCAACACGTGGTCGACCTGCTCGAGGAGGCTCGTGAGACGACCGTCATCCGTTCCGCTCGCTACCAGCAAACTCTCTGCAGGTACCACGAAAGAAAAATCAGAGGGAGGATCCTCGAGGTCGGAGACCTCGTGCTCTAGAGAACCCAATCATCCAAGGAGAGACACAAACTCTCTCCGCCATGGGAAAGACTCTATACGGTGACCGAAGTGATCCGATCAGGCGCCTACCGACTGAAGGATGACAACGGCAACGTTCTCACCAACACTTGGAACATCGAACAGTTACGTCATTTCTTCCCTTAAAAATTCGGTCTTACCATTTTCTTTCATTCAACGTTCGCTCCTACAAAACACCCCGGCCTGAACACTTTCAGCCCGGGTCGCTCGAGGGCTCCATGAGGGTGCGATACCACCTCTCTCTTTTTCTATCATATAAGTAAATACTTTTTACCCGAACAAAAGGATAGTCCGTTCCTTTAATTACCCTACGTAACTTATGCTTTAAATATTCCGACCAATCACACCCCGCCATGACCTATGGTTATGAGCAACTGAGCCTCATGGGCCACGCCTAGGTTCTTAAGGTTGCAGCCTATGGTTCAAATGGGCGGGTGCGAAAAAGAAAGAATAAGAAACAAAGCTATGCTAGGGTAAAAATAAGGAACATATGGGACAAGCTTCCCCGAATGAAGTGATTCATCACAAAATGAAATTGATGTATTCATCAATACAAACTATTCACTCGAGGGGTTCCCCACGAACTTATTCTTTACATATGCTAATTACTTCTACTCTAAATACTACTGTGGCCACCCAGCGGCATCGGCTGATGGCACGACCAATGAAGATAAGGGCTGCTCGCTCTTTGACGGTGCGACATTAGGGTCGGTCGGAGGCGGGATGGCGTTCTCTTCCAACCTGGCCTCCACTCCATCCATCGGCTGGGTGACGTCCTCCTGGCATGCGCCTTCAGCCGTGCTCGCATGGCGAGCCTCCATCACCCACTGTGCGGATACTTGCTTGTCCACCAACTATGCGTGAGGCAGCAAGCTTTCCCCGAGCGCATGAATGGCATCTGCGCTCTAGCCGTCGGCGTACCCGCTGTTGATGGCGGCAAAGTCTAGGTCCGGGTGGTGCGTCTCCATTGAGGTCAGCAACCCCGATGTCCCATAGAACATCCCGTCGGAGATGAGGGCCCGAACCTCATCCGGGACCTCCGCCAGTCGAATGGCGGGCGTGCTGGTGCTTGGCGCGGACCCGAACACCTCTGAGACAATGACCTGTGTGACATTGCAAATCTGGTCGAGCTCCCCCACGAGAGCACGTCGCTCTTCAAGGGACTTGGCCAGCACCTCCATGCTCTGACCAACCGCTGCCTTGGTCGTCTCTAGCTCCCGCTCCAGCGACCCAACCCTTCCACCTAGTTCTGGAAGAAGGATGACAAGCTTAGAAGCAAGTTAAAGGAAAAACCAAGACATCAACCAAAAGCGGAACCGGTACGTACCGAGGTGGGTGTTCTCGAGGATGGAGAGCCCTTCCTCCTTCCGAGTCACCTGATCGTGCAGCTGAGGGTTTGACTCCTCCGTCCCAAGCACCTGGCCCCAGAGCGCGAGCACTTCCTGATTGACCTCTGACCGGGCCTTCCGCTCCAACTCTAGAACCTCCAGGGACTTCTAGAGCACCGCCTCGGTATCCGCCAGTCAGACCTCCACCGCCTCGGTCTCCGCCAGCTGGACCTTCGCCATGTCAAGTCCCCGCTCAGCGGCAGTCACCCGCTCCACCGCGAGCAGTTCCACCACCCGCGCTTCCATCGCCTTGGCCGCCTGGTCTTGAGACTCACGGTGGGTGGACTCTAGCTGGCGCTCGATGTAACACCCTAGGTGTTTGTCACCAGTTAAGCAATGGGTTTAAGCTCAACCATGGCATGTTAAGTAGTGATGGAGATGTTAGGTTAAACATATGAAAATGAGTCACCACTTAAACTTGGACCATGCACCATTGCTTACATGCTGCCCTTTCTAAAGAGTATGCTTGGGAAATGCTGGATGTACTTGTTTCATGTGTCTCGCATCAATATCCATCTATATTGATCCATGGAAAAGTTTCGTGAAGTTTGGAATCAAGAAGTCACATGAAATGACAAGTTATGTCCTTTCTTGAATTGTTTTATAAAGTGAATGGAATTCTAGATCGCCAACCAAAATTTGTAACCTTGCCCAAATGACTCTAATTGAACTCTACAACAAAAGTCATGAAGGGTTCGTGTTGAGCGGAGGACAAGAAAATACCTCCATCGGTCTAAAACTTGGATTTAAGCTTTACCGTGATGCTACTTTGACCTGTGTTGACCAATCACTTACAGTGCTTGCATGGAGTTGCACCTTAAACAAAAGTTGAGGTTTGAGTAGAGTAGAACAAACTTTGTTTTTGGACCAAGAGCTAGATCAACTTGGAACTAAGGCGAATCGAGGCTCAAACGTTGAATCGGCAGCTGTTTTCGGTACTTGGAATTTTTCTAAGTCTAGAATTCATCGTCGACTCGTCGTCGACATTGGCATTCCGCGTTCTCCAAATTCCATTAAGCAACTCGACTTGACCCCAAAATAAAGGTTGGAGCTAAGTTCATGGAGAAGAGCATATAAAAAGATGGCACTCGTTGGACTTCGTTTTGACCATCAATTTTGGACTTTTGTTAATTGCTGTCAACGCGCTGACACTATCACTTTGGGGCATAATTACTCGCTGATCTAGAGCTCTAATGACCTTGGTATCTTAATGGAAAATGTAGAGCGGGCTGAGTACAGAAAACTTCATTTCAGGCCCATGGACCAATTCGGATCCGAGCCAGCCCAAATCGGCGTCCCACCTTCCCCACTCTGGCACACGCCACCTGTTCGCTGAATTGCCTCTATGGGCGACGTGTGTCCGTGAGCGTGGCAGCCATGCGTGAGCTCGCCCTCGCCATCGCCGACGCGTGCACCCACGCCCCTGCTTCTTCAAACCAAGTGCTCGAGCTTCTCCGCTCTCCCTCACTTGCTCTTCCTTGCTCTCTGGCGACGTGCGTGCGCTCCTGGACGCCGCCACCATGAACGCCGCAGCCGAGCTCGCCGTCGTCGCCGTTCCCTAGCTTCCGAGCCCCCTCATGACCAACCTCGTGAACCAACAGCTTCGTCTCTTCCTCCTCTACCTGGCGCACCCCTCCCCGGCCTCTCCTCGCTGCCGTAGCGCGCGGCCGCCGCAGGCGCCTGTGCGCGTGGCCAGGAGGCCACGGGCAGGCTCTGGCCGAGCCAAAGCCACCTTCGGGTGCGTACAGGTGCCTCGGACCTCGACGGCCCATCCCCCGCCGCCGACGAGCCTCCTTCGACCGGCAACAGCAAGTCCGGCATGCTCCTCTGCTTTTAATTCCGACCAGGGGCCTCGGGCTCAAATTTGACAAAATGTAAGGGTCTAACTGCGAAGTCTGTGACTCAAATGAATAGTGCCGATAAGGACCTATTTGCAGTAAATTTGCTGAATCTTTGGAAATTCATAGTAATTCATAGGAAATTCGTAAAATAGCAAATGATGACTTTTTAGAATCCTTGTGAAATTATCTATGCATTAGATCTATAATATGGCATGTTTTAGTTTCAATATTTTGCGGTAAAAATAGATTTGTGTAGTAAGGTTGTAATGCTAGTTGAAATTTGTTATTTTCCATAACTGTAGATCTGGGGCTCCAAATGAAGTGAAATTTTTGTGGCATGCTACTCATGTGATAGTTGATCTGTGGTAAAAATTTTATGAGTATTGGATGAAGTATGAGTGAGTTATTGGTTTATCTCGCTCTCACATGATTTCTTGCAATAGCAAATTGTCTTTTTCGTAGAGGCAGCTATACTTATGCAAATGATATGAAATTTGTACAGTAGACTTTTGAGAGGATATGTGAGTTACTGTAATTTTGTAGAATTTATTGTGCATTTTTGTTATATGTTCATAAATACACCTTGATGTCTAAATAAATTAAGAAATGCTTTAAGAAAATTTATTCAGAGGTGAGCACCATGCTTTTTGGTGTTCGTTAGTCATGTGTGAAATGTTGGTAAAGTTGGTTTTGCCCAATTATGAATTTGCAACATAAGTTAATAATTATTTTCTTGCCGATGTGGTTTATGGACAGATCTGGGAACTTAGCAAAGTTCTTCATGACAATGTGCTTTGTTGTGAAACTTGTTTATACAAAAGTTGTAGATAATTTATGTATCTAGCTGCTGTTAAAATTTGGTATCATTTGGCCGAGTAGTGTTTGAGTTACAACTGTTTAAAGTTAGAATACAGGATTTGTTGCTCTCTGTTTTGTATGAACCAGTTTATGTAAAGGTATAATTTCAACCTACTTAACTTGGGAATCATGCTGTGATGGTTATAGATGAAATGTAGATAATTTCATAAGCTTTCCAAAATGTCTTCTTGCAAGTCATTTGGATTTGTGTAACTCCAGTTATAGCTAAATCTTGTAGCTGCTGTTTGCATGTCCAGAAATTGGTAGATTCTAATTATAGTGTTTGCTTGTATATTGTTAAGTGTGACTTATGCCTTGAATGATGACTGAGTTAGAGCACCTGAGATCTTGGGAAACTTGTGTCATGCTTGGTGTGGTCGTCTTCTTTGCCATCTTAGCATGATAGATTGTGTGATGTTTAAGTTAAGCATCGCAAAGTATTTAAGTGTGTTAGTGTAAACTATGCTTGTCTTGCTTGCTATTTTGTGATGCGTCTCATGGTACTATTCTTCATATTTATGCAGTTGTATATTGCATCTCATCTAGGTACGCTAGATGCACCACGTGAAGGATGCGATGTTGGAGCCAAACCCGAAGATTTGGTTTGGTGGATATATCCCGAAGATGGAAGGACTAAGCAAGTGCTAGGACCGGAGATGTCACCATGACGGTGCAAGCTAACTGAACTAACTTGTGTCGGATCCCAGGCAAGCCCCGGAGCATATTAAGCCTCCTAATTTCCGAAATGCTATTAAAGTATTATTGTTACATATATATTGTTGCATTAAGTTTAGGTGTTGGATGCAAACACTTGATGCATTGGTTATCCAATCCTTGTCCAGATATTGATACCCTGAATCCTATGTAGCTCAGGCTCGTGTAGTGCTTAGCCCTGCTTAAACGCGGTAGAAGTCAGGTGATTTCCTGTCACCTGCGAGCTATAGGGATATACATATGGCACGGTTGGCTATATTTGCTATTGTGGAAAAGAACCTGTCTTAATTTAAATTGAAGACCGGGCGTAGGCTTGCCGGTTTGTAGTGACTCCGTCTATGTCGCTTAAGGACTGAATCTTGGAGCCTTTCCTGTTCATGTTGAACACATGCCTCTCTCTTAGTTGGCCGGGTCTGGAGACCGACCACGAAGCCGAGTAGCTCACCTCAGGCCGGGAGTCGATAAGTATAAAGTACGCCTCGGAAGGGAGCCGTAGGCATGAGTCCAAGGGCAGGTGATTTAAAAGTCCTGATCGTCCTGGCAGAAGGGTAATCCCTGAGAGTGCTGGCGCTGATCGAACCCGTGAATTTGGTTCCTGAGTTGTACCAAAGGTGACCCACGGCTACCCTTGCAAAGTATGCCAGGGTGAGAGTTAGGAATACCCCCTCAGCTGAGTTGAAATTCGATTCGAGTCACCGTCTCTCACCGGTTAGTGAGAACTTGATGGGCTTATCTCCAAAGTAGATACACTAAATAACATAACGGTTCAGGAATGATGATATGATGATGACAGCTTATTATACCTGATATGGTTAATATTGATTGCTCCTAATAAGTGAGTGCTCTAGTACAGGTGCAAATCTAGTTGACAGGTAAATGATGATAAACTTGATGCGAAGTTTAAATTGGTCACTATATTCATAAGCTCTTTTATGCAACTGTGTCCAGCTAGCCCACCTCATAAGCCTTGCATAACCCTTGGTGTCATTTGTTTTGGTTTCCGACGGGTAAGTCTGGCTGAGTACATTCGAGTACTCAGGGTTTATCTCACCATGTTGCATGTGAAGTTCTTGGCCTACTGAAGATGGTGGCTAACCGCCGATGGGCTCGGTGATTCTATAGTTACTTCTCATCTATATGCTTTTGTCGGATGATGTCACTTATGCTAGCAATGTATTTGGAACATATATTAATGTAATCTTTTGAAAGCTATGTTGTTTTCACTAATTGGTTTTGAAACCCAAACTTGTACTATTATTTGTGAATCCATTTGTAATATTATTTTCCGCTGCAACCCTGCGTATGTGATGTGTATTTGCTTAATCACATGATCTTGGTTGTGATGTTGATTTACCGAGGTCTTTCGGGACACTCGGCGGACTACCGGGTTTATATGAGTGAAAGTATGTGTGTGTCAACGTGTTAGCGGGGACAGCCGTACTTGATCTTGTATAAATTGGGCGATTCTGTTACACTCGAGCTCGGCGACCCGCCTCGACACTGTAGCCTCCCGCTCCATCCGAGCGTGCTCCTCCTGGAGGAAACAGGACTTACGGCTCGACATCTCCTCTAAACCCTGCAAAGCAAGAAGCAAGCATGCTGAGACAACATGTGAAAGACCAAGGGGTCAAGGACAAACACAGAAAAACTTACCTTTGCAACACGGGGCAAGTCGACCGTAACCACCTGATGGACAAGCTTGACCCGCTCCAAGCCTCCTCGGGCCTAGCCTTGGTTTGGGCAAGATCAGACTCCATCGCGAGTCCTCTCCCCCCAAGTACATCCTAGAGCTGCACCTCCTCCTCATCCTGAAGAATGAATTGAACCTTCCTCGGGTCACCGAGGCAGGGTGCCACCAGGTCAGTGGTCGCCCCCAACCCGCTGGAAGGCCCAGCTGACGACCGAACCACCGCCAGCTCCTACGACGGCGGGATGGCTGGTGGCTCCACCTTGGTGCCTGCCTCGCTGGGGCAGGGGATCTCCACCTCCTCGACCCCACAGCCCACCGGCGGATGCTCTGCCTCTGGCCTGGCCGTGTCACCTCCCGACGCCTCCAGCTCCAACCAGGAGGGCGAGCCGTGCGTCCCTCTACCGAGGGAGGCAGGGAGCCCGGTCTCCCTCCCCTCTTCTACCATAGCCGGTGCAGGAGGGATCACGAGGGTCACCTCTAACCTAGCCTCCACCGTCGCCACCAGGATCGCCGCCATCACCTCCATTGCCGCTGCCACCGGGCCCGCTACCTGCCGGGAGGGCGCAGCCCCCAGAGGGAAAGGCCGCCTCACCGCCAGCCTACTTTCTCCACAGCTCATCGCGACCCGCTGTAGGCTCGGCCTCCACTCCTCCCGCATGGGAGGTGGGGCGATGCTCAACCCCGTTAGGATCTAGCCGCTGTCAAAAAAGGTACAGGTGAGTCACACTTAAAGAACTCAACTGTGAGATCAAAAGAAACCTAGGTACATACCTAGACTCAAGGGGCAAGGCCCTGAAGCCCCAACCCGCTGGCAATGTGCCCGTCGAACGAGGACCGCTCACGGGTCGCGACCCGTGCCCCCTCACATCGATTGAGGGGGGAGTCAACCCGGCCGGTTCTTGATCGGTTCGCGAGCCACCGCGACCGTCGGCTTGTGACGCACCCACCAGAGCGGCTGGCGGGGCGTCCCCCCATTGTGGGTCGCATGCCGGCGCCAGCCCCAAAGATGCAGGGGTGCAAGCCTGCTCCTTCGACCGACTAGCCTACCCCACCATGCTTGGAGCAGGAGAGGGCGACGCTAGCGATACCTCCAAAGGCCGCGGCCACCGCGTCTGCTTTGCCCCTCGCTCGCCGGCGGTGTCTGAGCTCATAGCACGCTTCCTCGACGGGGAGCATCTCCGCGCCTCCCCGCATCCCACCTGCCACTAGCAGATGTGGCCACAGGCTCGCGATGCTCCGATGAGGTTGCGACCACGTACCGGTCTCCATCCTCAGAGGAGCTCGTGTTGGCAACCAACTCTGTGGGCTCCTCCAACTCGAGCTCCGCCTCCACGTCGCTCCTATTTTCCTCGGCCCGCATGCACCGGGCGATCTCCTGCTCCTTCTGGTGCCTCCTCCGAGCTTTCTCAGCTCTCTTCTTCTTCCTACCATCCGCCACCTCCTTTAGGGTGGCTTGTCGAGCCATGCCCTCTGACCCCCTCGGGAGATGCGGATGGGATTTGTAACCGGCAAGCCTCTACAAAAAACAGACGACTCGAAGTCAGAATATGGGAGAGCAAAAGGGAAAAGAACGAAATAAGGAGAAGGGAGCGTACTAGAGTGGATAGCTTCGTGGCATGGAGGGGTCCAGGCTTTCCTTCGAGGGACTCCTTGTTCCGTAGCTACAGCACCTGGTCGAGCTGACTCTAGACCTCATCCTTCGTTAGCTCCTCCAGCGACACGCGGTCAGGATCCATCAGGCCGGAGTACATCCACATCGGTCGGCTCCTCTATGCCAGTGGGGCCACCCAACAGCGGAAGAAGGTGTGGAACACCCTCAGCCCATCAAGGCCGTGCTGCACCAGCTTCTGGAGTTCCGCCTCGATGACCTCTAGCTTGTTTTGCTGACTAGCAGGCCCCCACAACCAGCTATGCTACCTCTCCGGCCTCCTTCTGGTGAAACAGCGGGAACAGCGCCTCTACCGGGTTCCTAATCTAGAACCACTCCCCGTGCCACCCTCGATTGGAGTCGTAGGGGGTATACGCAGGGTAGGAACCCGATGGCCTCGACTTCTTCTGCAGGGCAAAACCCCCCACCGACGCGTTCCTGGGCGGCTTCCCCTTCGACAAGGCTCATCCGGTGAAGATCCGTCGGAAGAGGTCCACGTGTGGCTCCATCCTGAGGAAGGCCTCGCAGACAGTGACGAAGCCAATGACATGCAGCACCCTAGTTAGATTGAGGTGCTATAGCTCTAGGCCCCACTCATTAAGGAGCCCATGCAGGAACCAGTGCGTGGGATATCCTAGCCCGCGCTCATGGAAGGCGAGGAAGTAGATGACCTCATCGGCCCGAGGTCACAGAAAAGCCTCCCCCATAGGAGCCCTTGAGTGCGCCACCTCGTTCAGTGGAAGCAGCCCCTTCTCGGCAAAGGCGGCCAACACCGTCTCATCTACGTTCGATGGCCTCCAGCTCGACATTACGCTCCAAATTCACGAATAGATCTATGAGTTCCCCTCTCCCTCGCTTTACCCTCTCTCACTTAGGAACTGTCGTGGCACACGAACGCACTTGGCGAGAAGGAAGAAGGAGGAGAGGCAGCAATTGGAGAATAGGTGAAGGAATGGAATGAAAACCCCTCCCTTCCCCTATTTAAGGAGGAGACGCAGCAATTGGAGAAAGGTGAAGAATTGGTGCAAAAAACCCTCTCCCTTCCCCTATTCAATGCAGATGGGATTGCAATGGGACGCGTCCTGATTGATGGGATGCGCCCTGCCTGACAAGACGACGCCTGGTTAGATGGAACGTGGCCTAGGCATGGCCCACCACTATGACACACCGGGCACGGGAAACAAGGCACAACCACACGCAGGTGGCCCTCTGCCTTCCCAGGCAGGACTTGGAAGGGCCCAACAACAGGATCTCCACCAAGGAGAAACCAATGGGCTTTCTAAGTCGATCGGACGGCTCAAGAGAATGCCAAGAGACAAGTAAGAAGCAGAGGGACACCCCATGTGGGCCATGCTGACTCCATTATGAACGATGAACGCGGATCCCATTCGGACATATCCGATAAAAACTCCTCAAAGCCTGTCACTCGAGCCATCAAGGTAAACTCTACCAATGCCTACTACTTTATTTTTCTGATACATGATAATTCATTCATCCATACTCATACATGCATTCACACATTCATTCATACAGTCATTCATTCATCCCATACATCCGAAGCATCGCATATGC